>OY720167.1:24774275-25974275 GCA_963082805.1 Hemicrepidius hirtus
GGATATTACCACAACCCACTTTGATATATCAAAGCACCCACCCAAACCGTCAGCTAACACGAAGATTTTCCTAAGAAATAAATCTATTCCATCACTACAAAAAAAATATTACGAAATCTCCTTCAGCTAACTTTTCTTTCAAAAGATAAGCAATCTGAGAATAATTTGAACCCATTTTTTATAAAAATATTATTAATTAAATTAAAAAATATTCAGGAAACCTTCTTTTTTTTAATTCTTATTTAGATATTAATTATTTATTTAATTTCAGGCTCTATGCTATTAGGCGAGAGTAGAAAAAGAAAAACATTACAGCCTCTTCTGCAGATTTCCTCAAATTTGGAATTAATATAATTTGGGCAGAATTCCAATGAGATACGAAATATCCTAGAACTCCCTTATAGAATTTTTTTCAGTTTATTTCAGTATTACTTTCGATCACTCTATACGTGAGGCCAAACAAATGTAACCACAGTCCTTCACTTTAATTTTTTTAATTCTTTCAGCTTCTAATGCTGTTTCCGTTCCTTAAATCCTTGAAATTGAATGTTGTTATAAGTATAGGTGAAAATAATACTTTCCTGGTTGGAAGGATGGAAAAGTAAAATCCTAAAGTTTATGATACGGTAATAAAAGTTGCCGCTAGGCACTAAAGCCTTTAATAAGGCATTAACCCTTATAAGTACTAAAAATATACGAAGCTACACATTTGCAGTAAATAAATATCTTTTAATCTAAATTAAATTAAAGAATAAAGCCTATCGATAAAATTACAACAAAAGAAAGAATATGAAATGATTAAATTTACGTTTTTTTTTGTTCTCGTTCTGTTAGGTTTTTATTCTTTGGCTGTTTTGATCTACCCACCCTAAAAATTACTAGAAATTTAAAAATTCTGAAGCAATAGAAAAACGGATTTTATTTAGACTTCGTCTTCCACTCGCTGTTATTTATAATCGCGTCGAGGCCGCAACTCTGGAAGGACGAAACATTGACCGTAACTATTCTCAGGGAATTTGGACCCAGAAAATTATTCAATAACTTACAACTCACCTTATAAGTTGTATTGTAACATATTGTTGTCTTCATTTTAAAAATATTTGGGGCTTACCTGAAACAAAATACAAAAGTTAGTCATGCATGTCAAGCACAAAAAATAATCCTAATACTTCAATTGCCACGTCGAGCAACAGAAAAATTAAATAAAAATGAAACGTTGTTAAAGGGGTAGAGGAAAATTCAAGGTTACTTATTAAAATGAAACAAAACGACGGAAATTGAATTCGGGAAAAAGGGTTAGAAATAAAGAGTAGAATAGAAACATTTCTTAACACCACATCAAAGTTAGTGACACGAAATTAATTTTGTTTTTTAGAGCAAAGTCATTATACAATTCTTTCACCTTTCATTACAAAGGCGATGGCCTGAAAAGACAACCAAGCAGCCCTGAAAATGTTAATTACTTTTGGTGATACGGTGACAATGGTAACCCTCTATTGCGTCGTCAGTGCTTTACGTTATGCCACCCTTAAAATAACACGTGCTCTAAATTTAACTCGCGCTTTTAGTGCTGGTTATTTTCAAGCCGTAGACAAGTTGACAATAATACGGTTCTCAAAGTCTGTTTTCTATTAGTAAATTGATTTCAGAGAAGTGGAGCTCATAAATTTCAAACCTATCGTGAGGCTTTTCAATGAAATTTAGTTTATTTACGTGTCGTTGGCGATATTTTACTTAGACTTACACGGAATCGATAGATTTGATACATTGCGTTACATTAAAAGAATATTGTTATCTGACACAACATTTTATGTCAACAGAAGCTTCGCAAAACATATTTCAGCGATGGAGATATAAAAAGTTTCTTGTTGGTTTCCGAGTATAACAGCTGGATCATCAACATTTTATATACCAATTCGAGCAACAATGCCTCGGCACATATAACACCTTTCAAAAGGCTCTGAAATATTAAAAATGAGACTTTCATTTTGTAAACGCGCGCTACTCTCGTAAACTATAAACAGTTATATTTTATTCTGACATATCGAGGACATTTCCACGAGCTTCCAACGGAAAAATCTAATGTAAAAGGCGTATCCCGGGTTGCGTTAACGTATTTAGTTAAACTGCAAATTTCCAAGTCTATAAACCAAAGAGAGGCATGCTATAATATTAATTCGAAGGCCTTGATGCCACAATACCGCTCCTAACGACCCCATTATACCAGTACTTAAATAAAATTGAATCATTTGTGGCTAAAAATAAACAACCCCATTATGTGGGTGTTACCGATCCCTTAAAAATAACGTTTATCTTTAATCCCAGAGCACGTACATTCATGACAAAGGGTACCGAAATAGAAACCATATGAAAACATTTTTTAATTAAATGAGGTGGAACTTGCAGCGCGGGTTTATTAAACGTGTCGAAAATGTGGAATAAAAATTTAAATGTCGGCCCTCATTGCAATCTGCATTAGCATAATGCAAATATTGATGGTAAACATTCGACGTAATGATCACAATATTTGCAAAATCCGGGGTATTTGCAGGGTCATAAGCGAGGTGGTTGCTGCTCATGACTCCGGTCCCAAATTGAGAATTAATTACACAGAATGTCGTTTGGCACGCAGCCGCCAGAGAGCAACTCTGCTATATAATTTATCACCGGAAGCGGTCTAAAAGACGATCGTAGGTCACCAGATATATATACTTCCTGCCTTTTAGATAAAACGAGCGACCTAAAGTAATGCATAATAAAAATCGCGCATAAAAGGACACAAAGTAAGATCGGTGTTGGAAAAAAACTCCGAAGACACGTGCCGTACTAAAAAAAACGAGGCCGCAGTGGATAAAAAAACAAACTCCAATACCTGATGTTTACAAAACTATTTTTCTTCATCTTTTTGTCTACTGCGTTTTCATCGACATACTGGTTAAGGGGATACAACTCGCGAAAAAAGGGCAAAGAAATGTGCCACAAAATTTGAAATTGACACATTTCAACTTGTTCAGCTACGCTCTTCCTAATATTGGTATTTATGACACAGCAAAAATATTTACACCAGGTAAAAGAATATACATTTCGCTTGAATATTCTTTTCAAGGACAAAAAATTCTTTTATGCATATTTTATGAAAGTAGAATACGTCTTGAAGGTGTTTCTAGATCCTATCACAAAAAGTAGTCAAGAAAATATTTTACTGGATAGTTCCTACGATAAGTATAAAACAGAAGCGTCCAGGGGAGGTTCTTAATGGAATTTCCATTGCAACATTTGACTTTTATAATAAAGATTTTCGTCTTGCATTGTTAATTCTAACCTATCTTGCAAGCCAGTTTAGAACACAAGATTTTATCGATTTTAGGAAAAATAGAAGTTTATTTTTCACTTACAACCCTCTGTGTAGCCGTTGAATAGAATATTTTAGACTTGGTCGTAAAGTTACCTCAAAAAAATCCTGCAACGATGGATATTCCCAGCCCATTACTAATTATAAATTCAGTGTGCATTGAGATACGTTTGCCCCCCTTAAACACTACTCCTAAAATAATTTGAATGACAGCACGTCTACTAACTGCTGAAGCAAATCCACGGATTATGCGAAGGGTAGGACACGTAAGGGACCTACACGTGTGGTGCAGGTAAAATAAGGTGCAACTCACGTGACTTACACTTCATATAAGGTGCAGTCAACGTGAGGTGTAGGTCATGTTCTATATGATAAATCACGTGGGGTGTAATGGAATTGTAAGTTACATAAGGGCTGTAGATAAAGGTTAGAGTTAGCTTTTTTAAAAATCAGATAAACAAATTGAAGAGAAGCATGATTAGAAAAACATTAATGTGAGGTGAAAAGCCCATAAATGGATCGATACTAAGTTGATAGGTGTAAATTGTCACCCAAATATCAATATTAAAAATGATAGAGACATTGTTAAGTCCAATAATTGGATATTGCTTTTAGAATAGGACGATAATTAACGATTACGTAAGTGAAAAAGTAAAACGAACCATGCCTTGTTGAACTAGTCTAATCAATTATTCATAAATTGTTCGGTGTCATTACTTAATGATCCAGAAACTCCCATATATTTCACAACAAGTTTATGCGCAAGACTAGAAGACTAGAAGAACTGAAGAATTTTGCCTACCAGGAGGAATTCCAATCCCTATAACGATTGCGAATATCAGAAAATTGGAGATGAGAGTTGATTCTCACTCATACCTCCTCCCCCTCTCTTTCTTTCTCTCGCAGAATTCCAACGACGGCAATCATTGGCTTTTTTTAAGAGAAGAAGACGTCATGAAACAAAAAGTGAGAGGAAACTCATATGGAAGCATATGAATGGGGCATCATGGGGTCCTATTAGTAGAAGTCGAAAATCAAAATACCTACCAGTTTTAAAATTACAGATTGGAAAATTCTACTTTACACGAAATAATTTCCCCCTTTAACGTATTTTTAGTTAAAAAGCATACATAAATTTTAACTCACCCCATTTAAATAAATGGTTGCGTTAAATTAACTCAACCCTTTTTTTTAATGCGTTCTGTAATTTACAGACTATAATTAAACTTTTTCTATAAAAAAAATTCTTAAAAACATTTGAGTCAATTAAAAAGCATGGGTTATTAAAATTGCATAACACGTATCCGTACATATACGCGAATCCAGTATTTGTTTTTACTTTTTTAGCTATTCCCCCTAATTAATACGACAAACAAACCGAAACTCTGTTTAAAATGTACGTTTTAATGGAATTACGGATGACATTTCCAGAAAATGTATAACTATGTACTGTAATCAATATTAATTAGCTATAATCCATCAGTTAGGTGGTTGTTTGTATGCGACGTTGTAATATAAATCGTTCAACCTACACATTCCCGTGCATGTGCGCTCTACATATCCAGTTTGCAAAACTTCACCCTTGATTTATTGTGTTTACAATATAGGGTCGGAAAGTGCATTATTATTTATGTAGTAAATATACAGGGTGACTCTAATTTATTCCAAGATTTTTTAACGGCCCCTGTGTGACTAAACGAATTCACCAGAAATGAAAGAATTAACTTATGGTTCAAACTAAGCTCAGCTTTTCTTAGCACAATTATTTAATTCATGAAAAACTGAAGAAATAATTGATGAATCTTTATGTTGGTGAGGGGTATAAGAAGGTTTTAGAAAAAAAATCGAACTTCGTTCGGGACGAGATGGTAAATGAGTACACGATAATTCCAATTTTCCAGCCCATTTCCTCTAAAAATAAGAGAGCATAATGGATGCTTAACGAAATGTTCAAAAAATAAATTCAAGTTTGGCAACAGCTTAAAAATTTACGCAAGAAAATCTGATTATCCCAGTTTCCAAGATTGTCGTCTGCAAGTTTTCTAAGTACCTTTTTAAAAATAACTAGAGACCGTAAACGAAAGCACTTTTGCCGACCGACGTCGTGTGCATTAAGAGATTTCAAATTAGCGGGACTTGTTGAGTTGGACTTGGACTTGTAGCAAACGGGAAAAAGATTAACAGAAACTCCGTCTATATCCGGCAGAAAAACGTTGACAAGTGACGGAATCTCTGGGACCTCACGAACTCGCCCTTTCGGCCTAACTTCGTTGCTTGCAGCTGGCAACTTGACATCCTGCGGTACACTAGTCTGCGGTACAGTTCCTCTTATGCTTTTCACCATTACGTCAATTTATATGCTTCAGAGCTGTTTTAACCGTTTGCTTCTGACACATCTCCATTAATGTACGTAACGATCCTGAATTACCATCAGAAGAAAGCAACCATTTAAAAAAATGAAAACTCACCCCATTATAAAATTGACATTGATTGCAGGAAGCTTTCCTCCATTGAAATAGAACTTGTCAAATTATGAAAATAACACACTAAAGTACGGGAGGGGGGTAACTAACCTCCCCTGTAACCTCTTCCGAAAAAATATACCCCCGTGTGTGTTTCTAACTCTACCCCTGAACTACACCGGCCTTTACTCTAAATTTATTAAACAATTCCCAACAAATATTTTCCGTATCCACCCCTAGTAATATAAGTCATAGAATACAGGTTTAAAAAGCAATTTAAAAGAAAAATGGATTCTATTATTACATGAACATAGAAGTGATAAATTATACAAAAGGTCAGGAAGTGTTAAACTTGAAGTTATGCTGTTTATTTACACCCCGTCACCTAAGAGTTGTTTTTCCGACAGTGTAATAAATTCTGCAATAACTTCTTATTTACAATTACTTTAGAATGTCAAACAGAAATAACAAACGTATTATAGGTCATGATGGTTTGTAAAACGCTTTAAAATTTGTCGAGACAACCACCAAAACGTAATTTATTATATAACGATGAAATCTTTTTCCGAAATAGGATATTTTCTGTATTCTTGCAAAAAAATGTATTCTCTTATAATGTCTACTCATAAAAGGTCCTTTCTCAAGTACTTCCAACCCCATAGTCGCCTACATGAGAATTATGGTCAGATAAGGAAAGTTTTGTCAAAGTAGCAACGGTTCCTAAACGCCAAAGTACAGGCATTCTTGAAATCCTCCACAAAGACACTTGCAGCCTCATATAATGAAGTGGATAAATCTTTAGCTGAAATTCTGAATTGCGCTAGAAACTGAAGATGAAGTGCACCGTCAGATATGATACTACAAATTGCAGTGCAAACGTGAAGCATCTCTAGATGGATGCACTCGACGAGTCATCTTTTCTATTTCACGTACAAACTGGAGTATTTTTAACACTCCTCCATATCAGTGCACTGAATATCTTTTACATACAAATATGTATGAAAGGTAAACCAGAGAAAGGTACTAACTACCAGCCGCGGATTTACCCATATGCTTAGTACGCACCTTTAGCTTTAAAAAGTTGCTGTGTGAACTCACCTTTAGCAAAAAAAAGTTGTTGTGTGAACGCACCTTTAGCTATAAAAAGTTGCCGTGTGAACGCACCTTTAGACAATAAAAGTTGCAGTGTGAACGCACCTTTAGCTAACAAAAGTTGTTGTGTGAACGCACCTTTAGCAAAAAAAATTGTTGTGTGAACGCACCTTTAGCCAATTAAAGTTGCAGTGTGAACGCACCTTTAGCTAATAAAAGTTGCCGTGTCAACGCACCTTTAGCTATTAAAAGTTGCTGTGTGAACTCACCTTTAGCTAATAAAAGTTGCAGTGTGAACGCACCTTTAGCAAAAAAAAATTGTTGTGTGAACGCACCTTTAGCTATAAAAAGTTGCTATGTGAACGCACCTTTAGCCAATAAAAGTTGCAGTGTGAACCCACCTTTAGCTAAAAAAAGTTGTTGTGTGAACGCACCTTTAGCCATAAAAAAGTTGCATTGTGAACGCACCTTTAGCCAATTACAGTTGCAGTGTGAACGCACCTTTATCTAATAAAAGTTGCTGTGTGAACGCACCTTTAGCCATAAAAAAGTTGCATTGTGAACGCACCTTTAGCCAATTACAGTTGCAGTGTGAACGCACCTTTATCTAATAAAAGTTGCAGTGTGAACGCACCTTTAGCTAATAAAAGTTGCCGTGTGAACGCACCTTTAGCTAATAAAAGTTGCCGTGTCAACGCACCTTTAGTAGCTATTAAAAGTTGCTGTGTGAACTCACCTTTAGCTAATAAAAGTTGCAGTGTGAACGCACCTTTAGCAAAAAAAAATTGTTGTGTGAACGCACCTTTAGCTATAAAAAGTTGCTATGTGAACGCACCTTTAGCCAATAAAAGTTGCAGTGTGAACCCACTTTTAGCTAAAAAAAGTTGTTGTGTGAACGCACCTTTAGCCATAAAAAAGTTGCATTGTGAACGCACCTTTAGCCAATTACAGTTGCAGTGTGAACGCACCTTTATCTAATAAAAGTTGCTGTGTGAACGCACCGTTAGCTATTAAAAGTTGCTGTGTGAACGCACCTTTAGCTAATATAAGTTGCTGTGTGAACGCACCTTTTGCTAATATAAGTTGCTGTGTGAACGCACCATGGTAATGGGTTAGGTTAGGTTAGCAAAATGAGTTGGGTTAGGTTAGCAAAATGAGTTGGGTTAGGTTAGGTAATGGGTTAGGTTAGGTTAGCTAAATGAGTTGGGTTAGGTTAGCAAAATGAGTTGGGTTAGGTTAGGTAATGGGTTAGGTTAGGTTAGCTAAATGAGTTGGGTTAGGTTAGCAAAATGAGTTGGGTTAGGTTAGCAAAATTAGTTGGGTTAGGTTAGGTAATGGGTTAGGTTAGGTTAGCTAAATGAGTTGGGTTAGGTTAGCAAAATGAGTTGGGTTAGGTTAGGTAATGGGTTAGGTTAGGTTAGCTAAATGAGTTGGGTTAGGTTAGCAAAATAAGTTGGGTTAGGTTAGGTAATGGGTTAGGTTAGGTTAGCTAAATGAGTTGTGTTAGGTTAGCAAAATGAGTTGGGTTAGGTTAGCTAAATGAGTTGGGTTAGGTTAGCTAAATTATATATATATATTTTTTTATTATATATATTTATCTAACCTAACCCAACTCGTTTTGCTAACCTAACCCAACTCATTTAGCTAACCTAACCTAACCCATTACCTAACCTAACCCAACTCATTTTGCTAACCTAACCTAACCCTTTACCTAACCTAACCCAACTCATTTATCTAACCTAACCCAACTCGTTTTGCTAACCTAACCCAACTCATTTAGCTAACCTAACCCAACTCATTTATCTAACCTAACCTAACCCATTACCTAACCTAACCCAACTCATTTTGCTAACCTAACCTAACCCTTTACCTAACCTAACCCAACTCATTTAACTAACCTAACCCAACTCATTTATCTAACCTAACCTAACCCATTACCTAACCTAACCCAACTCATTTTGCTAACCTAACCTAACCCTTTACCTAACCTAACCCAACTCATTAGCTAACCTAACCTAAACTAAAATAACCTAACCTAACCAAACCTTTAGCTAATAAATGTAGCAGTGTGAACGCACATTTAGCTAATGAAGATTGCTGTGTGAACGCACCTTTAGCTAATAAAAATTGCTGTGATCATCGGCAAAAAGCAGGTGTAGGGTGTACAAAAGCTTTCTATTCCACTCCTTCGCAATACTTCTGTCACATACATTTTGGCCAAAGTTGGAGATAAACAATATCCTTGTCTTAAGCTATTATTAGTCGGTTTAAATGCTTCCGATACCTATCTGATTTTTTATTGTTATTCCGCTAATGCAGTCCTGATAGATTAGTAATTTATATTAAATTGTAATTATTTTGTATATAATACACTTTCTTTATATAATATAATTTCTTAATCACAAAGATGTCTTATTTTTACTCAATAAAAGTAGTAACATTAAATTTGTTTAATTAACATCCAATATAAATCCATATTATGTCCATAGAGTGTCCGTATGGACGTCCATATAACGTCCATGGACATCCAATGTACATCCATAGAACGTTTCTTGTACATCCAAAGGACGTCCATGTATTGACGTATTATGAACTCCATACTTGTGCCATATGGACATCCATAGAACGTCCCATGTATCTGATATGGACGTCCAATGGACGTCCGAACATCCATAAACGTATGTACAATGGACGTCCATTGGATGTACGTGTGTTACTTGGGATGTAGTCGTGCTGAACTGCTGACCTTAGATAAACAATTCCAAGTAAAACCCAAATTTTAAAAAGAATCTGCTCAAAACTTTCTCTGCATTGATTTAGTTTGCCACCCTTAATAAACAGCCAAATTGTCGGTATGGTAGACCGGGACCTGTGTTTTAAGTTTAAGTTTTAATTTTCAGGCATAACTGAAATCATGCAGATTCAGAGTGAATGTCTGGAAATTAACATTTTTTATTAAAGACATACCTACGTTAAAATATTGGTAAGTTGATTTATTCAGAATGTTGCAGGAAGATGCGCATTTAGTAATAAAATTTGAAGCAGTAAATTGAGCCACAAAAATGTATTTAAGTTGTTTTAAACGTACCAGACGTATGTCAAAAACTATAAAACAGTGCTTTCAGGAAGTGGTACAAATGGGGAAAATTTAATAAGCTTTATGGACTGCGTATAAAATTTAAGAGGCCATTTAATGAGAGCGAAAATATGGCTGAGGCAACGAAACAGTTTCATTTTCTTCCGGAATAAAACACGCTCTCGCCGTAATTACAACTAAAACTCGAGTTGTAGCTCATGGTTCCTATACTTCTATCCCCTTTCCCAAGTCTCAGGTATTCCCGTTTTAGTTTTCCTCTCGGTGTGGAGCGGAGATTTCGATATAAATTTCCACGAGTTTTTCCCGTCCGATCGGTTGATACCAAAGTCTGCGCGTGATCATTAGCAGCCGCGAAAAAACTCGCAAAAAAGTCGACAAAAAGGGAAGCCGCGAAGCCGGAGCATCGCCTTGCTTTCCGATTGGCGCTATCAAATTACAATTTAATGTGGTGCGCGTAATTTCCAGATATTCCAACTAACATTATTAAATTAAGTGAGTTATATCTTCCCTCTCCTGTTAGGGGGAGGAGGAAGGCAGGTGTTCCGTTTCGCAGGAGTTCGGGCACGATACAATTCTTACAAGGGGATTCATCATCGAAAGGACCGCTTATCTGAATAAGCCGTCACGACGGCCTGAGCGTTCGGCTTAATTTTTCATGGACACGTTTCGGCAAGCAATATGCGATCACCGAATAAAATAGCATGAATAATCAATCAGCAATTCCGGGCACTTTCATACCTAACTGCTTGTAAAACTTTCCTGAGTTGCGAGAGGCAATTGAATCCTTCGAAAGCAGTTTCAACTAAAAAACGCTCACGGCGAAACGAACAGATACAAGTAAAGCCCTTATTTCCTTCTCGAATAAAATTTTCACGTTTATTAAAGTTTTCTGCGATTTAAGAATTAATCTAATCTGATCAATAATCATTTAAAGAAGTTAGATACAACTCCATCAAGAAAGTGGTAATAAGAAATCTAAAAAAAATCCCTGCAGAGCTTACAAAACCCTAAAGTCTATTTTATTTACGAGAACTTTTAGGGTTTTTAAAGATTCACCCACCCTAAAATCCTGGAGAAATTTTTATTTCTGACGAAACACCTACGCTCTTTTTTATTTTAGATCCCTATATTTATTTCCTTTGTAATATATGACATTTTCTTTAGTCATTCGCAGTAGAGATATTTTTTTTAAATAAAAAGAAATTCACTTTTACAGGTAGTTGTTAAAACAACTATAAACTACTGTTAAGTTAGTAATCCTTGTTGCTTCTCAATATAAGCTTGCTTGATCCTAAGCCTTGTTTGTTGTTTTATTTAGTAAATATAATATTATGCTAACCTTGTTATTGGTTATTATACAGTTTCGAGAAGATTAAATTGTATGGTAATGTATAAGCACCAAACGTTTATAAAATAAAGTTCAGGAATAAATGTTGCTGAACTCCTTAAAATGAACAGAGTTATCCAGAAGCAACAACAAATACAGATCCGTCACCAGTTTATTTTTTTATAATATTCCTAATATTTCTTTTGTATAAAATCAAATCAGTGGGCCTTGAATTATAAAAATAGTTTAATTTCTGTTGAAATATAAATTCAATAAATATTTAGTTCCCCGCCGCCCCCGCCTCCGCGCCGATTCGAATCAAAGCGAGATTTTGCAGTTTATCTAACAGTTCTTTTAATTAATTCTGATCTTGTGTCTCTTCTAAAACTACGTTCCGATTTCGTAGATTTCTCATCTACCAAAACATTAATTTTGTAAAAACTGATTTAGGGACAGGGTTTAAAACCTGTCTAAACTTTGAATCTTAATTTAGATCTGAAATATATTCTGTAATTAAACAGAATATCCAATTATGGAAATTTAGTAAATTTGAATTCGGATCCAAGGTTGTCACTCATCCAAGTCCTACTAAATAATATTATTTCAGTACTAGATTTGAAACGCACTTAAGGTTAGTAGTAGAAGTTTTCACGTTGTCTGGTTTTCCATTCTTAAAAAATATTAATTGAAGAAAACGTACCTCCAAACTTTAGAAAATATTCTTTAGACGATTGATACCAATGGCTTCATGTTTTAAAATTTTCTTCTGTTTGTTTTACTAGACAAGGCTATCCGTGTTAAAAACCCATACGAAATCTCACAGCAATACGTTCTTGATACTGTCAGCAACATCTACTCGTTTTATGGTTAAGGAAATCCCAAAACACAAAGGTGAATTTCAATACACCGACCAAGAAAGCGACCTTATGAAATTTTATTCGAAAAGAATATGTTCCTGACATTCTTATGATCATGTGGTACTCGTATTTCACCTGCTTGCACCACACGATGCACTCATTCATCCTGATACCGCAGGACGGTTGCTCCAATTCCTGCCAGCACCAAATTTGAATGTATAGCCGCGAGCATAGGTATTTGTTGGATGCAACTGCTGGGGATGTTAAAGTGTACGTTATGGCCTAATCTTCGCAGTGCGGAAAATGGCATGCTCGTCCTTGGATGTGGTTTCGAGGACAGAACCCAGACTATAAGGGACGCGGTGTAATAAACATAAACGTTCTATAAACTCGCATCACATTCAGAATTTTATAGCAATCGTTACCTTATTTGACTACGGGCATAGCTGGGTCGTCGAAACCGTACCGTAGTTTTCGAACAATCTTGTATTACCCAATCGTAAAATGTTTTCTTAGTATCGTTTCATAAAAAGGGGTGCGATTGCTTGCGCCCCTTCGAACAACCAAACCCCCAATATTTGGTATTTTAGGCGAGTTCGTTAAGTGGAAATTATTAAAGCCTAAGCCCTTGTACCTATACGCGGAACTTCAGCCGGAGAAATATTGATGAGCTGTTCTACAAATTTAGATCAGCTTTATTAACGGGGGTATAATTGGGAAAAGGCGATAACAGAGAATCGGGGAATGCTATGCATAGCAATGAACCGGGAGAATATTAGAATCAGGTAATAATGGACTGCATATATATTCAATTTATACAGTCAGAGTTTCGTCATTCGCTTCCAGTCTTAATGGAATATATGCGAAAGTATGTATATTTCCAAGGAAAAATTGATTCTGTGCAGATTTAAACCATAAAATCTATCAGACTTAATTTAAAACAAATCTAACCTACATTCTTATCTTTTCTCGTGACCTAGTTCGCAAGAAAATTGCTTTATTTTATATGTTTCATATCACTGCTTCCTTTTGCTGGTAGCACTCAAAATAAACCTCGTCCTGTTCAACAAAACATTGACTTGAAATGATACGGTATGGAGAAAATAATTAATAAAGTAACAAAATTATGTTTCGAAGCCACTTGTGTAACTGTATACCTACACATCTACAGTAGGAAGAGAAAACAATAGTTTGGATTTGGATTTGGAGGGTGTAGAGCACGGAATAAATTTCTGCTTACAGAGAAAGTTTAGGATAGGTATCTAGAGTGTTTGATTGACGGATGAAATTCTTTTACACTTAGTCTGCCAATTGGCAGCAAAAAGAAACACAAGAGGAGGTATAAGAACTTGAAGTTATCCTCACCACGAACTTCTTAGATTACGTAAAATCTATAAAATTACTTAAAAAGAAAAAGAATGAAAGGTGGTGGTAAAATTTGTGCTGAATATTTACAATAATGGGCAATTTAAGTTTTGAAGTGAAGAAAATGTCTACAAGAATATCGATTAAAAGTTTTCTTATATAAAAGCGTATCGGAAGAAATGAATCACTTTTATAGCAAAATGATTCGCTAATTAAAAGTCTCATCTTAAAGCGAAAGTCGGTTAGAGAAACAAATCTGGTGGCAGATAATCTGGACTTATAAATAGGATCGGAGAGACAGCGGCATGATTACAATTTTATTTAGAATTATAAAAGTTAAAATCTAATTTCGACGGAATATTGTTGTAAGTAAGTGGTCCGAGAAGCAGATGATAAAGCTCTGGTTTTTCATTATGCTGGAACAGTCCCATCCCATGATTAATGAACGGGGTAGGTCAGCTGTAAATTTCCTACAAAGACTGTATTTTCATTCTCGCAAGAGAAACCGAGCCGGGCAAGAAGAGTGCTGTATACGAAAACGTTAGGCACAGGAAAAAGCTGCTTTAAGTGAAACTAAAATTAATGAGTCGAAATAAATGCGCGGTACTTAACAATTATTGGATACTGCAGACTTCTTTACGAGTTTTTCGCACAGCGAGTAACAAGTCTTTATAAAATCCGCAGGTACTTCTAATAATAAATTTCGTTGCAGTTCGGAGAAGATTTTCCAACTTTCCGACGCAGTAAAAACTCTAAATAATCGGCCTTAGTTCCATTCCGACAATAAACTACCCACCCTCGAGCGCGGATTCGAAAGGAATTTCAAACGACATTTTAAATCACAAGAACTCGTTTGCTCTTCTTTTTGATTGAGTTGTATTATAAGTCGACATTTCGACAATACCTTTATGGAAACCTCTTCCGATTGTAAACAAATACAATCAAATGCGCTGCTACGAGACGAAGCTTTACTCGTTCCTGGTATTAGTGCAGCTCGTCCTGGGACGGAAAGCCCTTACTTTATAACTTCAGCAATTTTCTGACTACGTTTACGATCTCTCAACTTAACCTGAAATTCTATACATAAATCCGGATTATTATATTCTACCGAAAAAACGAAACCTCCGAGAAGATTAGACGTACAAATATAAATAACATCTACTTCAACGTTTCAGGATACAGCGTATCATATGATCGGATTAAGAAATAGTAAAACATATTTCCATTCAAGCTACAGTTAAACGAATCAAGGTACTAATGACGAGAACTTATTGTTTAATGTTAATACTTTTAACAGCTTCTTCGTGTTTGGCATGTAGGACAAAAATAATGTCCCTCAAACCCATACGTTTATGCAATACCTTTTGGCGTAACGCTATGAGGAACATTACTTTTGTCCCTATGCGTCAAAGTGGCGTAGCAATTTTTCTTCTACTTTTTTCTCAGGTTTTATACATTTCCTAATGCATGTACCTAATAATAAATTTCTTTAATAATGCAAAAATACATTTAAGGAATTTAAGCAAAAAAAGAAAATTTTCATAAAATAATTAATTATAATAATAATTTCATAACCGTTAGGAATAGATCCTTCAAGCCTTTCAGGATATCACGACAAAGATGTGTTTTGATCCTATCTGGCTGGCTGCTCATGTGAGTGACACTTTTAATTTGACACCCTTGCAAAATGCACCAGCGACTTTCAATTCTTGGCACGTTCTATTCTAAAGATCTTTAAGGCTGTCAAAACTTTAATATAACTATTTTGACCCAGGACATACGAAAATATAAACTTCAACATGATGTACACGTCGAGAAAAAAATTTAATACTGAATACTGGATGCTAAAAATTTAACGGTGTAAGAAGAAAATTTAAATTAAATTAAAATATTTCTGTAAAGCTTTGCGGCTTTGTTCTTTAAGTATCTCTATTGAAATTTATTCCGCGTCGAGAAAATCAAGAAACTAAGTTTTTAACAAATAATCATATGTTTAGTGCTTCGTAGTCGTATGGCAAGTAAGCGAACAGAGACGAGCAAGGTGCATAGCTACACATAACATTTGTTTGGGAAAGTCACCATAAATCAGTGCTCTAGAATGTAGAGCTCTCAATAGCTCGCTAATGACGTATGCAACTTCCATCCGACATCCGTTCCTACCCTTAACAACAACCGTCGCAATATTATACAGAAAGCACGCGAATACAGTGATCACATAGCTATTGTTGAAATGTCACGGCATTGATTACCCCACTTGGATGCCAAGAGCTAATTATTCAAATATTGTCTACCTTTAAGTTAGGTAAAACACGAATGGAGGATGTAAGAAAGTTTAATGAGCTATTAAAAGGGCTTTAAACTTTCACGAACAAATATACAATGCGGATGTATAATGCCATCTCTAGAGTTTTCCTTACAAGGACGTCATCGTTGCTCTTTGTTTTCCCGTTTTCTCTGGGCATTCCTGCTGCTGACGTGAATTACTTTAACGCGAGGGGCGTGACGTGATGGTTAGGAGTTCTTGAAAACGTAAAACGTATGAGTTTGACTTCATGATGTTTGCGAAGTTTAAAGCTCTTTAATAGAGGGTGCTTTACTTTTACTTAAGAGGGATTACATTTGCACCCTTTCGCAGATTTAATTTCAAGAAGAAAATAAGTGTCGACGTATTTTATATTTAGCGATAACTACTTCGAGATTTACTGCTCAAGTCATCCAAAGAAAGGTCTTGGCATAAAAGTTTTAGTATAAACTAAGCTGTTTATATTTTATTTTTCTTTGATTAATCTATACAGTCTATCTGTTTTTATAAGAATATAATTCCTCCTTAATATCATCATCAATACGAGATAAATAAAATCAATAAAATATCTGCACGAAGGAAAAGGAATGGAACATTACGAAAGCGAAGATTTACAAAGAGAAATCCAGCATCAAAATACAGAAGGGAAAGTGAAAGTTTTCATAAATTATTTGACCAAAGAGATGTTTTAATACAAAGTTCTAATTTAGATCATCAAAGCAAGTAAAACTAAGTAAAAAGTGCTTGCAGTCATAGAATAAAGTTTCGTGTCAGTTCCTCTAGAAAGAGCAATTAATTTGGACTACATAATATACAACAGTTACAGATTTTCAAATGTGTTTCTATGAGGCCCCAGAATTTTGGCTCATTAAACCGTAACAAACTGTCATAAATAGGCATTAATTTATGATTGCACTGGTGGTCCTAATGAGCATCCCAAAACTTTTATCAATAACATATTCGAGCGTTCCGAGCTACAATAATTGCAGTTAAAATTAACCACCCTCTAAATTATTTGTGGTTTATGTATCCATGATGTTACGTTCACTCCCGACGTGAAAACCGCAAACGGCGTTAATAAAATGGACAACTTTGATTAAAATATGTTGTAGTACGACGTTTCATTAGAGTGGTTTAAAACATTTGCTTTTACATGCCTTGTACGCTGGGTTATTTTACATTATTGTGTTAGAACTTTACTGCCCTATTAAATATTTCATTAGCGGAAATATTATATTATGCAAAAAAAGGAATTTAATGGTCTTGACCATAAAATCTTCAAATGAAACGGAAATATCGCTAAAAATAGTTATAGTTTATCGCCCAAGTATTACAAGGTATGTTAAGCTGTTTTGTCAATGTTTTACAAAAGAAAATATTATACCAAATCAAAAATTGAACGCCTAGAGAGAAACACCAGACTATACGGATTCGATACCTACAGAAGAGAGACAGGTATCTAATTTACTAACGCAGCGGAAGTTCGCGATTTTCTCATCAACCGTACATTTTAGCTATATGACTACCTTATACTATGTGATAGACAATTCAATTTTGCATTCAACAGACAAGACATTTTATTTCCACAAAAATCTAAATTTCGAAAATTTTCATGATATCAACACTTCCCCTGTTATCCTTCTACTCGTCTAGTATTTTCTTCTAAAGAAATAATTTTTACATTTCTGTTCCTTTAGGTGAGAAAATTATTTTTTATTAAACTGTAGAATTAATTAAATATTCTAAAAAAGTATAAAAAGAGGTAGAGAAGAGTTTCCTCTTATTCGTGAGAATTTTTTATTTAGTTAAAGTTCGCTTGGCAACTGCCAATAATATAATAAAAGTCGAAAGAACGTTGGTGTTAAGTAAAATTACATTTTGAAACCGTTCGGTTCGGGATGGGTCTTTATGACGAGAATGTTAATTATTTATATTTTCGCTGTCGCTACACCAATTTCGCAGCGAAAACCCCATTTAATTGAACATGATCGGATGTGCGACTCCCGGCACAGCACTCTAAAAGATTTCGCTGTTAACGACAACATGGATGTTTCATATTAGGGTGTTTTACAGCTTTTTTATGAATTTATGAATTTTAATATCCAATATAATGAACATGAATATTTATTTTTCATTACTGAAAGCAAATAAACTCTAATAACTAGACTGCTGCGTGATAAATTGGAAATAATAGCTTGAATCTGGTTTTAAAAAGATTGCATTCCGGGCAAGTAAATTTATTTGAAAAATTCGCGTTACTTGCGTGATTTAATTTTTATAAACTACTAACTTTTTATGACTAATAAATGTCATCATAGATTTTACCGCAATTATGCAGAAAAGAATAGGCGTATCTGGTGCAGTAATACTCGAGCGGTTATCGCGCAAATTTTATTAGAATTTTTCCCATTATTTCGCTTTCAGTATGGCACGGTTATTGCAACAGTTTCAGCAACCGCGTGTACAAATATTGCATGTAGCGCACTCGAGAAGATTTAGCGTTGACAAGGGTAGTCACTTACAGAAACCAACCCTTATCTGACCTAGTAGATACTGAAACGTCGCAACTAAAGTACACCGTGCTTTCAAATACAAATGGAAATGCGACTGTTTGTATTTATGAGTCGCTTTATACTTGCATGGCTGCGGATGCTTGCGATATTAATAACTTCTTTGCTGATTTATCGTCAGATTAGGCATAAATATACAAAAGGTGTCATATTCCCAGAACTAAATCTTTGCCGATTATTTTACTACGAACCTACACTTTTTTCATGACAGAAGGACAATCCTTTTGTATAGGTACTATTTGGCGCAATTATTTTAACATATGGGGTTGCAACCAGACGCCACAATTTAAAACATGGTTAAACTTAAACACTTTCAACTGAGAATAACGGTATGGATTTGAATAAAATACGATGCACTACTTCATCTTGTAAAAGAGATCTAAAACTCGGAATCCCCCATGATGTATGATATTATTCAACGAAAATTGCTGTACCGTCAGAGATTTAACTAAAATTTCAGGTTTCATTACCTCGAGGCCTTATTAAACCCTAGCAGCGATCTTAATAAATAAATAAAAATAGAAAATGTATTAAAGAATAACCAAAGATTATAAAATTAACTCAATTTAGATGTTTAGTTCTGAAAGAATCTGTTTTAGCACCAATTTTCAAGTCTAAAAATACTTGACCCATCCCCGTAATTCTTTATGGATATTTTTAATCTTTAACCTTTTAAAGATATAAATATTACACGAGTTAATATATAATTTTAGTTACCTTTAATGGATTTATAAGATATTTTTAGCAAAAAACATTTCCTTGAATACTCGGAACACTTAGACGCAATTATTAAAGCAGTACCTACTCTATCAATTAGTTATACCTTTGGATTTGTAAGTCTGTTTCACATATAGATTGATTAAGAACTAATTTTCTTCATTAATAATTACACGCAAGTTGTTTATGTCATTTTACTTTGCTGCACTTAGACGAGCCAATTAAATCCTTGTAGCAAAGTAATTAATATCTGTTGATGATCCCGATAGAATTGGTAGGGAGGAGTTCACTAAAAGCCATATTTGTCGAATTGTAATAGAACTCGTCTGGTACGTTTGGTAACATAAGTGTAATTTTATTTAATTTGAAAAGTAATTGTTTTTCATTTAACAAAACTATTGTCCTGAAGCGTTTGTAAAAATTTTCAATTTTAAAACCAATTTTGGTTATTATAAACTGAGAATCTTTAATAGAGTATTATATTTTAAAAAAATATTTTAATTTGGAGGGTTACCCCTCTTCAGAAACTCTGGATTATAGCTCCTGTTTTATAAATGATGGAGGTTGAAGTGAGGTACCTTATGCGCATAAATACATAAATTCAGGTTCCCATAAATATGCGACATGTGTTATTGAGTCTCTAAATCTTTTAAGCCCTTTAGTTAATTCTGGAGAGCAAAGGGATATCATATTTCAGGAACCTAATTAAAATTTCAGCCTAAAGTTAACTTATTTATGGG
The DNA here is from genome assembly GCA_963082805.1 of Hemicrepidius hirtus. Classification (NCBI taxonomy): domain Eukaryota; kingdom Metazoa; phylum Arthropoda; class Insecta; order Coleoptera; family Elateridae; genus Hemicrepidius; species Hemicrepidius hirtus. The sequence goes on from OY720167.1 coordinate 24,794,157, forward strand.
TATAGAGTTACTAGCCAAATTGTTGCCTGTTGCCCGTCAGACCGCGAGCAAGCAAGCGGTTTTCGTCTTCAAGATGCTCTACGACAGTAATATCATCAAAGTTGCAGGCGTTCTCGAGCATTAACTGGATTTCACAACGCCGCTGCGAGAGGATTGATTAATGTTTACGAAGAAAAGAATAATGAGTTTTGTTTACAGACGCTTGGAGACAAAATCGTCACAAATGAGTGTATACAGTCACGTCGGGCCAACCGTCAAGTCCTGATGGAATTTTAATTGTCGCTTTTTTGTCCTGCATGTGACAGGTATGGAAACGTTTGACAGCCGCTCGCAGCTCAAAAGTGAATTATGTGAACGCCAATTACCACCACAGGGTTCAAAAGGCCTACTGTTTGTTCAACGTGAGGAACTAGGCCACTCCACAACCAGATACACTCCAACAACCAGCAGGAAGGATTTTCAGCAGGGGTTTTGCTTCATGTTTCATTTCACTGCGACCCTGGGAGTTAAACTAATGAAACAGAACTGCAGGTCAGCGAGCTTTCCAACACTGAGAACAACAAATAACCATGCCTTGCACTTCTATGCATATTTCCTTGCAGCTACACGTAAACTTTATACACAAGGGTAATTGGCAATATTGTTGCAGTTCTGAGAATTATGGTTCAAGATAATGTCTATTACGTTTAGAGAAACTTAACAAAGGATTGCAATCTGAAAATTTAATTAAAATCATAAACGGAAGTTCATTGATGATAATCTCATTTTTATATCAAAAATAAGAACGCAACATTTCAAAAAACGAATAACACAACATGTTCAGAAGCTGTAAATATTTACAAAACTGTAAAACTTCCTTTAAAGATATCTGAAAAGCGTATATGACCTACAAAGGCATAAATAATACAAGAGGAAGTATATTAAATCAACAAAATAACTTTTAAAATACAGATTCCACTTCTAACTTTAAAATAAACATGAAAAGTGCCATAAACACAATCGTGAATTAATAAGCCCAATTTAATTAACTGGATTTAAAAATAAATTAAATTTGTTCAGGATTCCCACGCACGAATATTTATAAACAACCAACATTGCGCTTACACTTGTAAAATGTGAATAAGTTTAAATATGAACGGTGAATAGGATGTGACATGACGAGATATGAATTTAAAACATTCCATACATAAAAGGTGTGTGACGAAGTATTGTTACGATGTTACAAAATTTTTACATGTGACGTTGGAATAGAAATATAATATGGTATTTTTCAGTTGAATAAAACTTTATTTTCAGTTTTAAATAAATTTCAGGATCATTGCCAAATATTTTTTAGAAGAAACTTAATTCATGTCTTCATTTGTCAGAGTAAAACAAATTTCTTTAGAAACATTTATAATGTCCCATTATAAAATTAATCAGAAAGAAACCGTTTTGTTTTTGATTGACAAAATCACCACTCGTACGAATTTTTGTTTATCCTTAAACTAGAGAGAATGCTTTTAACAGTGTCATCAATCACACATGATGAGAGATGAAAACGCTTTTCCGAACACAGTACTACAGTAAAGTCAGGAAATGATTGATACGAGTTTATTAGAATAGAATATAATTATCACCCCGATTAAGGGCTAGCTTTATTAAAATAAAAATTCTTAATTAAAAAAATCGTTTCCCATCGATATTGACTTAAAACATTTTTTTTATTAATAAACCCTAGAGAGGGGACACTTTAGATAAGTTTGGAGAAAAAATTCAATGAAACATGGGTAACCAGGATAACTAGAGTTGTAACAGAAGCAAGGCAACAAAAAGGAGCAGGCTGGCCGAAGAAAATCTTACAATAATTGGAAGCAGAAAACTTTGATAAAAATGAAAATAGAAAGCAAATAAATTTAAACCCATCACTGAAAGGAAAAGGATATTCAAAATAAAAAGAAGAAGAAAAACGCCATTAAAGTTAGACCCGGCGAGATAAGGGAGGGGAGGTAAGCTTCTCCATTTTTCCCGTTTCAAGCTTCCTGTAAACAGTTCTTTCCCGCTTTTCTAAAGAAATCAACCTTCAACCGTATCCCCCTTCTTCGTGGGCTTTTTTTTGAGTCTTTTCTTCCATTTATATTCTTCTATCCTCATTAGATACCCATTCGACTTTCCCATTCCCTCTCCTTACCATTTGTGGATAGACCATGAAGTACAAAATATAATCATTCGACGTTAGTACAAAATTTTATAACAGTTAGACTGTTTGTTAAAAGCTTCATTATCGTCAATTTTGCTTGACTTTTCGTCCTCTCTTTATTGGTAATGCAAACAGAAATTCAAATATTTTCCAATCACAACATCAAAAGATCAAAGACATTAATGTTTAAGACTTCAACGTAAATAAGTTTTAAGGTAAAGAATAAATAATAACACGCAATTTTTAAGAGTTAAGTTAGTTTTAACAGAAAACCCTGTCAAAAGTTATGTAAAGCAGGGTAGGTTCATTTACAATACATTTTTGGTAAGTTCCACGTCTCATACAAGTCTGTTGTAGTTTGTCACGCTTTAAATGTAACCCAACGTATCAATCATTTTGTCAATTTTTTCAGTTAACATTTTCAGCGGAGCTGATAAATTGAACAAAAGAAATTTGTCTGGATACTCGCGTACCTGGCTATTTTTAACTTTCTTCATTTAAATTTTCGCACTCTGTGGCTAAAGTGTAAGGCAAACTTATTTTTTTTATTAGAGTTTCAGCCTTCAGTTCCTCTTCTTTGACGATTTCATGCATAATTTCTTTGGGCATTTGATCGCTTGCTTTTATCCTACGCCTTCGCAATTTTAGCTCATAAACGTGATGGGTAGACCGCACTTTGCATTTATTAGCGTACCAAGTGGCAGATGAAAGGAAGTGTGTTGTAACTAACTGCCAGATTTAGTGCAATGAAAATAGTGAGGCACTGCGATCTTAAGAAAATATGTCAAGATTTCATATGAAATATTTTGCTAATAAACTGACTTCTAATATTAGAATTTAACTCTTAGGTTTGACATGAACTTAGAAAGGTAGTTCGTATGAGTTCGTCCCAAGATAAGTATTTTATATTAAAACCACTCTGTAAGACGGTTTTAATTAGAGGGTGGAGGCACTCATGCAGCTCGACGTTCACTTACTGTGTCAACTCATAAATATGACTGTACGACTGCTTGCCTTTAGAACACTCTATAATTAAACTAACTGCCGGGCCATTAAACTCTATTTACTAATTGTTTAAAAAAAGAAACTTCCTTTGCAACTAATAATACATTTGACCTCTGATCTAATCAATTTTGCACTTTTCCACCAAATGGTGCTCTAATCGAAACCTCATTGCAATATTGAAAATTTAATTTAAGAAATGTTGCAACGTTTCTCCATTTAATAATATCAAAGAAAAAAATAAAAGCAGTGTAAAACAGAAAAAAATTATTTAATCACTAAAGACAAAGCTACATCAGATTTGAAAGGGTGATGTATTTTTAACTTTCAGTGACCCACGCATTACAACACACAATTAATTAAAAGTACTGAATTTAATTTACAACACGATACCGGTAGGGAAAATTATATCATTTTTCCTATTATAACTTATTCATTTTAGCCTACGCAATTTTACATCCTACACGATATTTATTTTCCGTGACAGGTTTAAATAACCTGAAAGTCATTAATAAAATTTAAGTGGAGAAAATAATACAGCAAGTAATCTGAAACCTTAACACCTTCGCTGCGGAACCCGCCATTTGGCGGCAGTAGATCACGCAACTATATGCGGATGACGCCATATGGCGTACTCGCCCGCTTTAACTAGCAGCGGGTATGATTCACTCCGCTCTGGACGAACCTGCATGTATTATTGTCCGCACATTCTTTGAGGTTTATTATAAGTAGTGTAGCTTTCGTTTGGAATTTTTTCGATTGTTTAATAATAATCGATATATTTTAAAATTAGTGATATAGACAATAATCAGCCTGGTCCCTCGGGCATAAAAAAGCCCAGAATTAATTTCAAAAACCCGAAAAATCTTAATGAGGAGGAAATGCTGCAGATGCTATATGATGGCGTCTTCCGCATATTCTTGAAAAACATTGGTATGTGCGGACGACGCCAATAGGCGCATGTCACTAATAAAAACACTAGTGACACTAAAGGCACTATTTTCGCTAAAATATTAAAGCAACAGCATGTCAAACAACATTCAACAACATTTTGAAAAAAAAGAAAATCCGCCCATGCTGGCAGTCCAATAGCGTAATACGCAGAACCGTAGGAGTATTTTATACTTTAAGAACTTCCGAGTAGCTGCAGAGGAACAAATAATTAAGAAAAAAGTTGCTTGTTTTATATTAATTAGGAGTGTGTAAATTTTTTTATTTCCTTTTAACATGACCTTTAGTTCAAATAATTTATAATCCAATTTTTTTATTAACTTTGTGAACCTATTTTTCTTGTATCTAATTATGCTATTACATTGGATTACGGATATTTTAAAATTTATTAGAATAGGTACTATGATTTAGAAAAAAAAATGAGGTTTCCATTTTTGTGCTGCGGTCACCCCCTTGGCACCAGTCGCCGGCGGCGGTTTGAATGCCAAAACATTCGAACCCATTGCTTAAAACCCCCCTCTAATTAATTTCTTACAAATAACAATAATTTACACTAGTAAAATATGTTTTAAGAAAACCCAATTAATGTTCATTATTAATGCATGTTCAAGTAGATAATCAATTAATTTACGACATTAGGTTTTAAAGAGTTTAGCCTTGAAAACGGTTTCCTCTTCCGTCTATAGGGACTATAGTATAAGTCAATTTTCAGCTGGTAACAATTCATCATTAAAATTCGTTTAAGCTAAAAGGTTTATTCCAGCAAGGGGTAAGTTAAGATTTAGTACGTCACTTACATAAAGTACCATTTGGTCACAGTAATTTTTTACAGTGTTATGATAAAGTAAATTTAGATACGATAAGAGCAATGTTTAATAGCCGTTGTTAAAACTTAAGACTGAGAAGGAACTAATCTAACGTGTAACAATGGAATGCATTTTTCGCGTGTTCTACATCAATGCTTCAAAACTTAGTCCTAATTTTATTTTGTGTTCGAAATCAAAACAACTAGAAAACATACGGGGTTCCTTTAGCTCCAAAAATAGAAGCTAAATTGCCGATACAATACCGTCTAAGCAGTCCGAGAAAATAAACTTAAGTCTCTCTCGCTCTCTCCTAGAAAGCCCTGATAAGGTCCGGAGTTTGCGATATATAATAGATAAATATCAAGGATAGCCTGGATTGCTAGAGAGTTTGAGGGTGAGTGGTTTAGCCCATGTATTCGGCAACCCCTTTAATCCACACTTCATGGTATTATTGTTTCGCAGCGGTGCCGTATCGACGCGCCCTGAAGCTATACCGACGGCGGCGTCGGCAACGTCCACCCACCGGATATCTTATAGTCCTTCCGTTATCTCTCCTTTAGAAAACAACCCACGGATCTTACAACTTAATTGGTTCGTTAAAAAAATCGTGCTCTCTTTATTCGTGTAAAAGAAACACGGCCCTCTTTAATGCTATTAAAATGTACATAATAGAATCTTGCTCGGAATTAAGTTCTCTAATCTTTATAAAGTTAAATGCTTTCGCATTTTATTTAAGTAATAAGATGCAAAGCGGAAGAGCTACACTCTCTGAGTTTTGTCTTTTCCCCAAGTACACAATTCCTGTTACGAACTCGAATTTTTATAATAATTTTCACTCATACTTAGACTAAAAATAACTGACAATATGCTTTTGGGTATATAATTATCGAGTTGTCATCGCCCACTCGCTTTCTTCTTGATTTTTGCCCTGACACAAACACGCAAACCCTATAGAAAAAAATTAAAGCAGGAACAGTAATATGTCGGTTTCAATAAATCACTGGATTTGAAGTGTTAAGCTCTTTTCGTTAAATCAGTGAACATGACACTTCCACATGCAAAAATTTTTACAGACGTAATGGAACAAGTATAATTTAACTAAAAAAATTTTTAATTGGATTTTCAAAATTAGCTTTCGGTTACAGTCCTGACAGATGTAAAAGAGAACTTTTGTCTTTAAAAATAGATTCTAACTCACAATGCTTTGGGTAAAATAAATTCGACAATGAATTAAATTAATTCACTTGCTTTTATTAGGAGAACGTGGCGGTGCGTTGCGATGGTTACTAAAAGTTAAAAATTACTTGTGCCGAGTTTTCATTTCATCTGGATAGATTATTTCTCAAATCTAGCAACTGTGCCTTAAACACGACGTTCATAAATCAGATCTAAGACGTCATTGAAATTTATCCTCTTTAGTATAAGATGAAAACATTTTTTTTTTATAATCCAAGGTTTCTTTTACAGACGAAGGGGATTTCGCCAAAGTAGTATTGGATTTCGCCAACACTCGAGAATAGGATCAGCACAAGTTTTTTCATAAATTTGGTAATCTGTTCATAAACCCTTTGTTTTTCCTGAACAGATTAGCGGATCTTCTTTCATCAAAATTTTTTGAAGAAAGAATTCCGTGTGATACGTGCATGACGGCGTTCCCTATATTCGTATTTTAAAAAACATCTTTACCCTCATGCTTAGGATTGTCTACCCCCTTGTCGCTAAAAACCGTAGTATTATAGGTCTAGGTGTGCAAATTTCAGCAACATTCCGCTCAATCAGTGGACCCTAACAAACTAATTGAACAAATCCAACATACATCCAAAAATAAACCAGTGTTTATATAAACTGTGTAATATCTGCGTGAGTATCTCAAGAACAAGACAAGCACTGGGTAAAGAACATCTTTAATCTACTTAGATTTATATTCTGAAAGCAGGAAGGAAATAAAATTTGGTCTTAGATTAATTTTTCAGCTTCTAATTACGTACACTATAAGTAAAAGCTGTACAGAGTAAATATTCTGAATATCTAAACAAACTAAAGCTTCCTTAAATCTCAGAAAAATATTTACCCATAAATAGCTCATTAATGTTTAAAAATAATATTTGAAAATGCTATTTTAAACTCGTATGATGTACGCGTTTCCTTTGCAGTTTATTTAAAAATTTCCTGGTGATTACATATCTTCAATAATTCTTCAGGATATAAGATTTTAGTTGAAAGTAGGATTACAAACTAAGCAGAGTAAACTTTACCGTATTAAGAGAAACGTAATTCTTAGAACATAGCCAAGAATTGGGAAATAAATTAAGTTCCTAATTAAAGGAATTTTAAGGAGCGGAAGAAAAATTCCCAGCGGATAAATTGTTCCAACTAAATCTATAGTAGTTATCCTAACATTTCGACCTATTAAAGTGAAATAAATTGTTATGCAATCCGTGCCTGAATTTTAAGAGGAAATCCCGCACGTATAATTTAGTTACGTTAATTACTGCACATGTAATTGGTTAAATTTTTATCTTGACTGTGAATAATTGGATTGAAGAAAAATGAATGCATGTTACACACATGAAAAATGCATGAACACGAATATTTTACATTTTTGTTCAATTGGATGATGAAGAGCTAAATTGGAAATGCATTTTAAAGGTTATTTCATACGCTACGTGCACATAAATTCAACACTTTTAAAAATTTCTCTTAATGGTTTTATATGTACTGTGAATAAAACCAATACTTTTAAAAGCATTAACGAATTGGATACCACATTTTTCAATCATAATTAATGTGTTTCGGTAAGGTTATAAATCAACACGACGTTCCCAACAATAACAACTGTTATCCATATTATTCTTTTCCTATATTTCAAAAGAGTTACCTGAAAATATAATATCTCACGACAAAATTTTTAATTAATCCTCACATACGCATCAACCCTCGTTTCCTTTCGCCCCCATAATTTTAGCTACATCTAATGTTGTCATTAATGATAAGATCTAAACCAACCAAACGCACGCGTGGTATTTCCCACATCATCCAAATACTGGCCTAGTTTTCTAGCTGAAAATATATAGACCCTGTGTTACAACTAAAAAATTTAAAATAAGATCGCATCAAGAGAAACGGGTGGCTTGAGAGAATATCATTATTAAAGAGATAAGGCACCCTCGCGTATTACCATCGACGTTATTATTTTTATTCTGCTCATATTTTTCTTCACGTTTACCCTAGTATTTATAAAATCGGAAACAAATACGAAATTGAGTTTACATGTAAAGCAAAACTCGCGAACAAAATCTGAATCAATAAAACAAGTAAACTTTGTGGAGAATTTCACTTCCATTAAGGATAATTTGTTCAATTTATATAAGTAGTAATTGAAATTGGATGAGACAAGATGAATGGGGTTTTGAAAGTTTTGAAAGTATGCAAGAAACTTCAGTTAACAAATAATTAAGATACATGTTCATAGTGTTTGTAACTAATCTCTAAGTGTCACGAGACTGCTCCAAACTACTATAAAATTACCCGGACAACTTATTTTATTACCTCGTGAACTTTGAAAATTTTATTTTATGAACTTTAAATGGGTTACGAACTTCGGACAGAGTGATACTGGAAAATTTTAATGAATCCCCACGTGCTACGTATAAACGTAAAAGGATGGTTCACAACTTTTCGCGTTACCATTTTTTCCCTTCTCAAACTCAATCGGAAAACAAACAATGAAGCTTCCATTTAAAGTTAACAGAAACTAAGTGGTTCGCAGAATTCAGCAACACCCACGTATTTCTACCTCTAAGAGCTTTTGAGGTGGTTAGGTGTTTTCACTCAGGGATTTTGAAATTAAGTATTACCTCGTTCAACCCTCGATATCAAATGGACTAGAAGCAAAGAAAAGCACTCATAAATGATTCAAGTTGCTTAAAAATAGTAAGTAGGTTGGTTACTTGATATACTGTAAAAATATAGATAGAAACTGCTTCAAAATGTACTCAGAATACTTTAAAAACTTCCTAGTTGTCTTAATGGAAAATAGTAAAGGAAAAACAAACTTAAATTCCTGAAATAATACAAAGTTAGCCCTTAAACTCTGCTTTTTTTTTATTTAGATGGAAAATTATAAAGTCAGTCACAATTTGAAGTAAAATAGGGTACGTCACCAAAACGTTCTGTGTATACAGGGTGTATATAAATGACACCGACAAACTTCGCAAGGTGATTCCTTATGTCATGTTAGGAAAAAAGTTCCCATGAGCAGGTGTCCTAAAATGCTTCTGTAGGAAGCCCTGTAGGATTTCAAATTCTTGTTAGCAATTTGTCTTTAATTTTTATTTGGATAACCATTATTGTCTAAAAACTGTAATAATTACGTTTTGTTATGAGTTAGCAGTTAGTTATTATCCATTATATGAAAGTTTTCTGAATCAAAATGAAAATAAATAAGTATGATATAAAAAAAAAGTTTTATCTCGACCTGAAGCAGAAAAATGTTTAAATCGATTTTTTATGGAAAATAGCTAGTCTTACAAAAAAAATCAAGAGCACCATTTCTATGCACTTTTTCACGTAGAATCAGAATACTGACTGGGATTGGTAATAAAATTTAACATTACAAAAATAATAAATAAAAGGACACAGCCACTCCGGTTTGGAACGCCCCTTTGTTTAAATAATTTTATTTCGATACTGTCAGATAGTAACTTATACTAATACTAAACCGTATGCCAAATTTCGTTACTTTCTATACAAGGGTATTTGAGATATTAATTAAAAGTCAAAGTTTATTCGCCCCATTCAGATGCATTTTAAGCCACCTGTTTATGGGAACGATTTTTCTTAAAATGACCTAAGAAATCAACTGCCGAAGTTTATCGGTGTCGTTTATATAGATCCTGTATAATTGATAAACAGGAGCAAGAATCAAGAAGAAAAGAATGTAGATACCTACATAAAAAAGCGGAGTAGCAGGATATACGCACATAGGTACAAACACGCCCGTTACGTATCCAGATAATGTAACCAGAAATGTTCTATTTTTCTTAATCTCTTGGAATTTAGTATTATTTTTGTTTACTGTTTCTTAACAAACTTTTCTTTTGTTTTGTTTCAGATTTAGTCCTTTTACTGTTTTCCTTTTAGGGCTTATAATATAAATTCAGTTACATTAAATTTATCTTGGGAATAGCTGGAGAAATTTGAAACTTTTACATAAAACATTTTTTGTTCATATCTTCTTAAAAGTTCATTTTTTTATGAATTTGTATTAAATATTTAACATTAAACGTCGGATTTGCTTTTATTCTTTGCTTTGTGTATTTAATTTTGTTTTATAAGTCACTCGGTTTGAAAGTCTTGTTATCTCTCAGAAAATCCGAAATTATACGAACTCTATTTACCTTTCAGCCCCTATTATTTTCATTTGCAAATAATTTTATTCCGGTTTCGGTTATAAACGCATTGTTTCTATTATTGTTTGTTGATTTATCGACATTTGGTATTGTTTTTACCTGAGATAGAATTTTTGAGCAGATGTTACATTCATTATCACTTTAGAAGATTTCTAAACTCCTTAACTTCGTGAAAGTTTTGTCAGTTTAACAACTGTCTCAAGTTTAAACCTAATCCGTGTGTAAATGCGGTTTTTCTTGAAGAACTCTGCCTAAGAAATTTTTTGCTTCGAGAATTATTTCACAAACAACAAGAAATATATTATGCGAGAGACAAATAAAGCCCAAGTAGCAAATTTGAACAATGATGTGTCAGCGAAAAGTTTAAATTGCCATAGGCTGAAGCGTTTAGAAACGGTTCAAGACAAAGTCACAAAATACTTTACGTTAATTTACATACTTTTCCCTGAAAGTCACTTCCTGCTGCTCTCGGTCATTGTTAGGCAAACACAATTACTGGATGTCACCTCAAGGAAAATCGCCATAATGAACGGTCATCAATAAACTCTGTCAGGGTAACAAACAAAGCATATCCTGTCAAGCATGACGGCGTTATTAAGGTTAGCTGAAACTTAGTATCAAACAAAGGTGGAGGAGAAGCAGTTGGAATTTCCTGCTTGCTAGCCAAACCCTCGATGCCGTGAAAAATTCCTTCTAATGCAAAGTAATTTGTATTATTGAATGCCTTGTCATAATTTGTCGTTTCTACCCTATCATAATTTATTCTTATAAAGGCGTGACGTGGTCGCGCATGTATCGAGAAATTACGTTGTTTAATAGAGCTTTATGTAAACATTATTTTCCATTAACGATCCTACCAAATTGGAAGGTGTTTGCTTTCGCATAAAGTTACCTTAAGAATTAATTTTCACTTAGAATTAATAAACGCGCTTATATAACACCGCCCTTGGCTCGAAATCTTATTCACCTTTAAAACCGCGAATAGCACTGCTAAGTGCACCCTGTTTTATGAGGAAAGGGGGGAATGAGTAAAAACAAGCAAAGGTGCGAAAGAAAAATATCGAAAGAGAAAAGCAAAGAGACCTGACATGCAAACTTTATTAGAAAATTTTCTCTTGCTGAAAGAGTTTCGATTACAACGTTTTAAGTTAATAAGTTTTTTCTTAAAATTAACTTATTATTGGTTTTTAAATAACGCTCAGATTTTTTCACAAGTAAAAGATAAAATTACAGACTTTTATTTTCAAATCCTGCATAATCGGAAACTTGCATGAATTAAAGTTAATCAATTAAATAATTTTTTATTAATCATTTCGTCAAATTCGCACTAACTGTACGGGCAACTGTCATATCAGTGTTAACTCTATAATAAATTCCGCAATAATACAATTTCAGGATATTAGAGAAACACAAACAACCAAGAAGTGTATAATAAAGGGTAAACACTTCTACAGCAAGTATAAACTATGAGTAAACACTTGAAGTTGTAAAACTTCCAAAAAGAACTAGAAAGAGTTTTAGGCAATGTCCTTGAAGCACAATGGAAACTTGCGAGAAATAGAACTTATATTGAGGAACACCATAACAGTTCCTGAAACTTTTTTTATGACCGATTTCTCTGAAATCACATTTCGTGTTGTTACAGTAGATCAAATTATAATTGAATTATCATCCCCTAATTTTCGATATCAAAGAACTTAGCTAGAACAGAACTTGGTGGACGGTTAAAAATAATTTAGGGACTGAAATTTCGGAAGCAGAATTGAATGATGAATTAAATCTAAGTAGGGTACGTATGGAAAGTTCTATTTCCCTTTTTTGTTGAATAGTTCTTTCGTTAAACATTTGTGTTACTAATAAAGTAACAATTTCCACGAAGGCATGTTATGTTTATTCGGCTCTCAATTAACTTTGAATTATTCAGAACATGCTAGATCTGGTTGACTGAACATTATGTAATGTAGAAAGCATGTAGTAGAGATAATACAGAAATGTGGATTTGGTAAATTAAAAATTCCTAATACAAAGATAAAACCCTTTGTAGATTACGAAAGATTAGATTAATTACAAAATATTTTAGGTGCTACAGCTCACTAAAAGAAAATAAAACCGAAAAGTGTTGTTTAAATTAATATTGTAACTTGAAGATTAGTTTAACTTTAACTCACCAACTAAACGACAGCGGGAAGATACAATCGGGAGTTTTAACTCCGATCATATGAGAAATTCAACTCACCTAACTATTCTATTCGAAACTATCAGATTGTAAATTAATGTTCATAAAAGAACCAGAAAATGCGAAGTAAACCCTCCCTTTATAATTTATGTAAATATCAGAGTAGCAAATAGTTTGGTTCGATTACATTAAAATATTAACAGCTAATACTCTACAGGTCGCGAAGTGGGAAAATTAATACAAAATTGTTATTACTTGCAAATCCATTTAACGATAATCCACTTAGATCCTATAGGTATTAAATTTATATCCTAGTATTTATATATAGGAAGTTAGAATTCGACGAAAAGAAGGTAGAAGTAACATTCCCTCAATAATGCAGATTCATCATAGGTCTCCAGAAACATCTTTTAATTACTCTCTGTTGACTTTTAACGAGAAGCTGGATTATCTACACTTGATCTGGCAACCTTCTTTGTACTTATATTGCGAAAATATTGCAAGGAATTAAGCTTCAAGGAAAATATAAAGCAGTACTTATAAAAGCTTGAAATTTTTTATATGCCACAAAACATTTTGATGCTACTACATTTATAATAAAATTTTCAATTCGCTTAAATGTCCTACCAGGACCATAACTACCCATAGACGTAGGAGGTTTAAAATTAGGATACTGCAAAACTAAAATCTTTTTCAAAATAAGAGCTTCATTTATTCAACAAACTCATAAATTTTTTATTATATCTGAAACTTTCCGTATTCTTGAAATAAATAACGACATTATTGACGTTCAAAACTTCTGTAATAATTTTATTAAAGTTTTTCCTTTTCCCATCAATTCAGTTTATTCGTTTTGATATTATGCGTTAAAAAAATGTTTTGGACATGAGTCGCAAGGGAAAATAAAATGGTATCCCGTAGCAATTAGCAATTCATATTCTAAAATTGTGTTTAAATATTATACGAAAACATGATTCCATTTTGAAACATTAGCATAGATTTTAGTTGGTTCAAGAGTGAATTGGTTGTAATTTGGTTTTCATAACGAATAACGTGTAGGTGTGAAAGTAAAATTTGTTACGGGAACTGGGCGTAACGAAATGCACAATGTGTGCCTCCTTCGTTAGTTAAACGAAGGCTAATCCTAATCCTATTTTGTAGGTATGATTGCCTACAGTGTTTGCTTCCCTACTAATTATATTCGTGTGTGAAAACAGACACACCACTATAATTCTGTACACCACACCAACACATATACATAATCGCTAGCGGTGGTATTTATATGTTTATTGCGGCCCTACTCTTAGCTATTACAAGAAGCAAAGTGTAACCCGTTTTGTTGTAATACTCCATCCTCATATACATATGTGTAGCCCATAATATTTTACAAACTACAAAATTATTTCCTAGTGGTTTTACGAACGCTTCCGTAAACACTTAAAAAAGAAATTTTGATATACGATAAGCTGTCGCGTTACTTGCGCTATTATTTAGAATTATGCTCGGTTTCCTAATCTTTCCTGCTAATCTAGACATTCCTCGTGGTCGAAAAGCTTGTACAAGAGTTAAAATAATGTCGACGATAAATTTCCCGACATCAAATCGCGATGAAAAATTCCAAACCGAAATGTAACACTCGAGCTCGATCAAACTAAATTACCTCAAGTTATTTAATTTAGCGCTTTAGAAAAAAAGGTAAAAGGCCACCGTAAATTTCGGCCAACAGGTAAATCTTTACCATATTACATGTAAAATTGTCACAGCGGCACCGCAGTATGTGTTTTATAATAACGGTTATAACAAAGAGGGCTATGAATCAAGTCCACAATGTGCTGCGCTTCTGCACGGGAAATTTTAGATTTTTGTCGAGGCTTTGTTTCGCACTGACTTTTATGTGCCATTATACAAACTGCTAAAAAAGGGCCGCAGGAACTCGACAAAGACGTGATTTATATCAAAAGTGCGTGAATTTATCGAAAATACGCCATGAATTTTACATTATTTTTGATCGGATACGACAATTTGGAAAAAGAGAAATCTACGAATAATTTCACAAGACTTGAGTAAATTTAGTTTTAACTAACTCTTTAAAACTTGCTACACAACCATTTTTCCTCTTGAATTCCTGTACGAGGAAGTTTGAAAAACTGCAAGTTGATAGTTTGTCTACAAATATTAAACGTTTGGCAGTTTCACATAAAAATTTAAGAATTACGAAAATTAAAGCTTCGTTAATTGCGGGTCAACAATTCTTTAACAAAAATAAAATTTAATATATCTATTATTCTATCAGCTTTAACATAACCCTCGAAAACGTTAGAGACAGGAAACAAAGCCCATTTTTTAGTTTTATCTCTCTCATTTAGTTAACACCCTCCGTGGTTCCATTTTAAAATATGAAATGATACGTTGCTGTCATAGGTAACTTGCCTGGATAAGTATAGAACCTAAGTAGCTCTTTATTTAAAATTGTTAACAATTTTATCAGTGCCCCAATTATGATTCAAATTTTTATAATTTCTGTGCATCTGCTCTTGCTTTTTTTTGTGCTGTATTCATTTTAGTAAATAAACTAAAATTGGGGTAAACATAAATTGAATATTTTCTAAATACCAAAATGCACCAAAATGTTATAAACTTTTAAATAATGACACATAAAATTTAAATAATTCACCTCCTCGTTTGTCTAGATCTTAGAAGATCATAATTTTCCCCTCACTACTACTGTTTATATTTCATGTTCATCTTTGATTAAAGATTTGAAGATAATGCCAGCACTGCTTGGTTACCTACGCAATGATAATTAGGAGATAATGATGGGATACGAACGAGAATCCCGTGATTGCACCATTATTAATTAATTTGGCACAATTATAGGTAGGCTTCTGCAGGCTTCAACTAGGGTAGTAATTGTCGCTATTGGAAACAGCCGTTTAACTCCCTATGACGTTTGAATATTTGACCTGATAATACCAGCTTGTTAACGATGTTAGCTTATGACCTAATGTAATTTACCAAGTTCGAAAATGTTTTGCCTGCTTAATGACTATAGGCTTAAACTTCAAATATAATCCCTTTGTTTTATGAAGCGAAAGCTTGTGATTAGGAATATTGGAATAATGTATTTTGGTATCTGTAAAACAATTCAATTTATGTTTACCTCAATTTTAATTTCTTTACAGAAATAAATGCAAAACGTGCGTACCGATCTTCTTTCTTTGCACCTGTTTAGCCTGGAAAGGATCAAGGATCAAGAAACAAACCATCCAAAATGGACTCTGGACTTGTAAATTGTTGCAGATGCAAGAAAACTGCTTTGCAGGAAATTGTTTACGAGAAGCAGCCAAAAAGATAATTTAAAAATACTTAAATATGCATGTATTTATGAAAAGGTCTTACATATACATTTGAAATTCATAAATCTATAAATTTAACTCTGCATATGTTCACTAGAAACTTGCAACTTGATATGAATGTTATTGTGGTAATTTAAAAAAATAAAACAAGAATTTAGAAAGCATTTTATTCTGCTAAACCTTTTCACGTGAATGACTCCTGAAAGGATACTATTTTTATTACTTTTTTAATTACTTTTTTATCTATAAAAATGCCTTCTCGTTATACAAAGAGAAAAGTTAGATATGTTACGTGTATGTTGGATGAAAATCCATATTAAGTAGCTCGTTTATATGCAGAAAAATTCCCAAAGGGAAGAGACATTCCGAATGCAAATAACACATGAAACAGGTATTAGTGATTTTTTTTAATACAAACGATAATAAATTAAAGTTTCGCAAGAATCAGAAATAGGTCATTTTCATATAAAATAATTATGTTTGATATAAATCTAAAGTTATTGATGACCACGACAGATAAAATCTCAAAGAACTTTTGGCCAGGGCATTTGACGTTCCTATACAAACCTAAATAAGTAAGTAAATAGAAAAAAGGAAACACTGATAAAAAAATATGTAATTTCGCAGAGTAATACAATTTGCCTGGCTTTTAAAACACTATTTCAGTAGTCATGGCAAACATTTCCTGTTTTATAAGCCTGTGTATTCCCTTGGATATCTCTTGCTTGTAATTGCTTTGTAAAGAACACTTTTTGTTTCATTATCGTATTTGCGTTTAAGCGTTTCGTAATTGCCTTTAGAACTTTCCAAAGTTATACTTGGAAAATTCAAAATTTAATTAAAATAAAAGATCGCCGTAATGTAACGCAACTTCTAAGTTTTTCTTCAGCAATTTTTTACGAAAGTAAACCCGACGGCTTCCTTGATGCTAAAAAATAACCCCTATAAAGGCTTTTATAACTTTAAAAATAAAAGTTCCCCAAGTGAATTTGACAACCTTCCGTCACGTGTCCTTACCCATTACAGCCGTTATATTCATGTATGTGACATCAGGCTAACTTTCCCTACTATTTAAAAAAAACTACATAAGTATAAGCATGGAAATTTCAACTCAATTTATGAGTTTACTCCTCGTCTTCTTTTATACCCACAAGAGGAAACAAAAAAGTTTCCTCGTTTATTCCCTATTTTATAAATGCCACTTTACTTCGTCGTATCGAATTGATTATTGAGAACAAAATCAAATCACACGATCCGATTTTTCTTAAACTTCTTGTTACCAATAAAACGAATCACAATGTATTATACAGCAGCACGGTTAGGGAACAGCTTTTTAACGACCCATATTTACAACTATGTAAGCGAATTACGCGTCATTAAATTAAACTGCGTTCAAAGTCATTTGAATAAAGGCCATTCGGAGAGTTATTAACTCAATATCGTGTGTCGTGAACTCGGTGCATGCTTAATGCCGTGTCAATTTTCGTTATACTATATGTTAGCAGCTCTAAAATAACTACTAGATTCGTATTAAGGAACTAAATCTAGTTTCGGGATGAGATTTCAGGACTTTCCATGAATACTTAATCAGATGGCTACTAAGGAAAATTATATTTCGATTTCGCTCTTAGACAATAACTATTACATTAGCCTCGAGTTCGTGCCTCGATACGGATTTAGATCTCATCTATGATATAACGTAATTCGAGAGACTTTTTGTTGTAGATCTGAGCATTTTAGGCCAAAAGATATTGATTCACTATGGTAAGCTGAAACTTGATTCTGAAACTGAACAGATTATACTGTTTCATTTATTTTCCCATTTCCTGCCATTTATTTATTGTCACTAAAGTAAATAATCTTTAGGGATTTATCGAGTAAATCTAATTACAAACAGCACAGCTAAATATTGACAACTAAATATATCCTTGCAGTGGCGGCGCGACGCGTCGCGTTTAGATAGACCCCGCTACCATGTGGTAACCTTAAGGGCAGATATTATACATAAGCTGCAAAAACTATCAGTTCATTTATAAAAATTTCTGTTCATCATAAACAAATATATTCTGTTTACGTTTACAGTCTAGACTAAATGAAAACAGATCTAGGCAGTAGGCACGAACTAATATTTGCTTACTTTATTACTTCAACTGAATATATTCCATGAATATTAAATGATTTTGGCATGTGTACTAATTTTTCGTAACTGATCTTTTTTTCTAAATTTGACGTAATAAAAGTGAAAATACTACGCTTTAACAAACGACGTATATTTAAGGAACAACTGGAATTGTGGCTATAGTCCTGCAAACAAGGACTATGGTATTGCATTAAAGTTTAAAAAAAGGTAAGTTTATTTTCTGATTTCCGCACCACTGGGCCGCCACTGTTTTTATATTTCATCGATACAGTTTTTGGTGATTGTACAGGACTTCCAATACCAAGAAGATCGATTAAAGGGTAAAAATTGACTTTAATTACTTCCATCAACACAAAATTTATTTGCAATGAAGCAATCTTTAGTAGAGCTTGATTGTTCCTTACGAGTTTTGATACCGTTTGTAAATTACGATAATTCTGCCTACAAATCCGATTTTCCTACTGTATATTGAGTAAAAACCTCTGAAATACATTAATCATGTCTCGTAAATGTCTAAACGATCCGGGCAGTTTGTTAGATTTGTAGAGAATTTACTGCTGAACACCAAAATAAAATTTTACTCCTTAAATCCAATGCTTCTCAAAGTAGCCCCTTGGGGGGACGTTCAGCTCCGAAATGATGTCTCAAAATAATTACGGAATTTATTGTGAACCAAATTTTTCTAGGGGTAAAAGCGGCAAATAGTACCAACCCATATATTCTATTTTAACTATTCCCATTATTTTCAGTTTTTTTACGTAATTTAAGAAGCGCTGAAAAATGTTTCAGTTATACCTCCCCCTTGATTATTATATCTATTATATTCTTTTGTCCTATTATTCTTCTTAAATTTTCTAAGAAACAATGTAGATATAAATAAAACTTTTAACTAACATTCAGCTTTAATAAAAATCAAGTGTTCTTATCTGTAAGTTTCTATTGAACTCGAGGATATCATGCGTGGGTAATTATGTGGGCGCAACCTATAGAAAAAAATTGCAAAGTTTTCTTTTATCCACCAGTTTTTTTTTCTTAAAGTTCAACCCCTATCAACCTCTCTACAGACATCTATCAACATTTTTTTGTAAATAACCCATCGGTTACATGCCTAAAAATAGCTTTATATTTATTGGTTTTCAAAACAAACTTGTCAATCTCAAAACCAAAACTGTCAAGTCTCTCATGAAATCTTTGTAAGATTTGTTCTAAATTTAGGATTACTAACTTTATTTGATTAAAGTGAATCTATTCCTAGTAGACCATACTCTATTTTTACTAGATATCCACTCTATTTCCAAGGTCATACATCCCCTCTTTTAATACTTAAGGCCAGATTATCAATCCGTAGTTAACTCCTTGTTAGCTAACCAACTCTTAATAAATTGTCATGGATACGAATTGTTACAAAAATCCTATCCATGACTGTTGGTTAGCTTAACATAGAGTTAACCAAAAACCAAGGATTAAGAAACCGGCCCTTAATCGAAGAAGAAACAACAAACACCCATGGACGAGACAGATTAATTCTATTATGTTTGAAACACGTACTCACAGATTTCGCTGTCCTACACCATTGCTTCGTTACAAAATTATTAAATATATGTTAAAGTTAAATGTAAAATAGTTACAACAATGTGAAACGCAGCTGAATAACATAAAATAAATATTATGTTCGAAATGACTCAGTATCAAAAATTGTACTATAATTAGGCAACGTTCTGGGGCGTATAATTATCCAATTTTTTATTAAAACCGAACAAACGTTAAAAAATTTAGAGAAAGTGAAGGTAATTCTAATTATTTTCAGCAGCACAATATCGTAAGCGACATACTAGGTACACGTGAAAGCTAGCAACCTGAAAATCAAACAAACCAACCGGTAACGAGTAACTTCAGTAATTATTAAAAAAACCGCATGAAATAAAAATGAGTGCTCTTGGCACAAACGCTGTTATGCTCGATAAACACTCGATTAATTTATAGAAAGGTAAAAGAAGGGGATGGAACGCTTAATTCAGTATTTTTTCAATTATCGGAAAATTTTAAAATTCTCTGTTGAAATTAACTGCTAAACGAGTCATTCTTGACAACATCTTCAAGTTGAAATTCTAATTAACGTAGAGTAAACATGTTAACAAGATATGTAAGAAGAACCTCCCCTAGTTAGGATCAAAAAAGTTCTGAAAGAAAAATTAAGTAGTACTACAACACTCTTCTAAAGCTAGTTCCGTTGACTCTTTGGTATTATCCGAGGAAACTAGCAATTGTATAGCATATGACAAAATTATGTTCAATTTGTGAGGAAATGGGACATTTTATAGGTCCAGGAAAAGGAATATCAACCATTTTATGGAGAACGTAAATCAAGCTGTGTATCAATACGACATAGGACATGTATTAATATAAGGGTATGCAAATGGCGGAGACCGTTCGTGCTCGTAAATTTGAATTAATGTAATTCTAAATAGAATATGGTGGTCGCAAAAGAAACTACTCCAGACATTTATAGATCTTTAAAAGTTTACAACTTACCTTTTGGAGGAAACTGCCACAGGGATGAAGCGCACGAAAGATGGATAAAGGCGAACGGCAACACGAAGGCTCGCTCTGAAATTGAAAAATATGTTTCTCTGATCGATTCGTTTCGGAAACGTGTGTTTTTAAAAGCGTTTAACAAGAAAAAACATACAAGGAGCTTAAATTTTCCAAACGAACTCAAATTATAAATAAAATACTTAAAACAGCGAGGCGGTTCAGGTAGAATTAAAGTCCCACGAATTTATCTTTATAATGTAAAGGAAGGGTAAAACCTACATTTCAGCCTGAATAAATATTTATTACTATAATACACAAGGGTTTGCCTACTTATTTTATACAAAGTGTTTGATTTAACTTTCCGCATGTAAATATAAATTACTATAGTTAGAATATGTACTATTAGTTCCCTATTTTAACATTCATTAACTCCAACCCATATTAACATTATTCTGAATAATGCGATAGCTTAGGGAATCAGAATTCCTGAAACCAACGGCTTTTCGTCCTGTCGCGGACACAACAAAGTGGAGTTTTTCCCCAAATAGCAATTTCCAATCACGTGACGTACGAGTAAAACGTTCTAGGCTTTACAAACATGTCAGTGGGAAGCGTTTTTGCAAAGATCGTCTTGTGAACGACACCAGAGGATGTTAAATTTCATTTTTGTTGTAATTTTGAAAGTAGTTAGTCAATTGGCGCTAGAGAAACCATCAGAACACCACTGGAGGGTGTTAAATTTCGTTTTTGCCTTAACTCTATAACTTGAATGCGTGTTAAGAAACTTGTTGGACCTCTTCAGATGTAAAAGACCACTCAACACAACACATAATTGCTGTGGAAACCCCAGATAGCTTTGCTTTTACACAAGGCTTCCCAGATGCCCCGTGTAGAACATACAGGCAATGCTGCTTCGATTCTGATAAGAGTTAAACGTTAATTAAAATAGATAACCATCAGCAGCGACACAACATAACAACAGCGGAGTAAAATATTAACGTGTCCCTCCCCAATTTTAATAGGGGTTGAGTTCAAAAACGAACATGTCGCTCAGGGCGTCCTCATGTAATCTTTGAAAATGAAAAAAAAAACGAGTCTACTACAGAGATACTTTTATACTAGTACAGTCTTAAGAAGAATTATATGAACCCTTATCAACATTAATTTATGTAAACCCGCAACTATTCCACTATATGGGGTGTTTCTCCCAAAGGAATACAAACATAAATGTGGTGTAACTGCAATTGATTAGCATGGAGGTAAATTTAATTGCCTCCACGTTTACAGGCATTTCAGGATTAAAACGCTAAAATTGTATGGAATTTTTTGTTTGTGTTAATTACATCACACAATATCGAAACTTACTTAAATTTCCAATTAAGCAATTTAGATATCCTGAAATGATCTGTAAATATATTTATAACAAAGTGGATACAGAATTGGCCAGAACTCGGATACCTACATGTGCAACCGACCGTGTTTCGCACGGCACGTTAAGAGGTCTTTTGACTCTTTTAGTGGTTGCAAACCCTAGAATGTATTTGTCATCCCTTTTATATAAGCTAAATACGCATTCGCCTTATCATAAGTACAGAAAATATTTCAGAAAATTTGTAAATGTCCAGGTATGTGGGATAAAATAAAGTGAAAGTAAAGAACGCCTATGCCTATGATTGTTCCTTTGAATCAATTTTAAAAAAATATTAGAGATTGTGACTAACTGAATAGATCACATCATCCATCATATTTCTAAGGTGAGCAAAAAGGGGTGACAGATTATCTTTTTTTTTTTAAGTTTACATACGAAACACTTTGTCACTCTGTGGTATTTCAAAGCATTTAATGTACCTAGGAACATTACGTAGTGTTTAGGAGAGGGTAATATTATATAAAACCTTCTGTATATAAATTATAAATCAGATGTTTTCTTAATGAAAATTTATAACAAAACATTAGGTAGATTAAAATATGACTAACCCTTAGCATAATTTTTCAATCAAGCGTACACTCTTAATTACAGAGTAAATTAAAATAAAACACTTCATTTTATGTAAAAAAGGAGTAAAGATGGTGGAACACAAATTAATTTAAGCTCAAATACTAAAACTTCTTTATTTATTTTGCATTATTTACATGTATTTGCATATGAATATTTCCCCGGAATTAATTTGCATATATGCATACATAAAATTATCTTTCTTAATCTGTTTCATTATGAATGTGGCACGGATTTTGCGCAGGATTTACTTTAACGTTATATAAACTTATAAGAACCGTCATGAATACAATGTCATGTATGAAAACCGAAATTAGCATCGCCTTATGAAATTCTTCGGGTTTTTGTTGTGTTCGCACACATGCAACTACAGTTAATATGAAATTGAACGAGCTGTATTTACAAATTGCTGAAGGTCGAAAAAAACTGGTTAAATAAAGTTGAAAAGGTTGGTGTATGAAAGAGGGTTTTATGAATCAAGCTTATTTCCCTTAATTACATGTTTTGTTTAATTAAATTGGTTTTTCATTTAATGCCCCGCTGCGCATTTTGATAGGGGTTTAACAGAGTTGTTTTCTATTACGAATAGAATTACTCGTTTCCCATACACCCAATATTGCTTGCTGTATTGTTAAACCACTTGTTTTAACAAGCATTTTCATAAAGAAAATTATAGTTTTAATAATTCCGACATAAATCAATACTCAATTTTAATTTTCCGAATATACAGGAATAATAACAATTATAGGTACCTACTACCATTAACTTTTTTCTATGTTTTTCCACAATCATTAAAAATAGACAAAAATTCTATTAAAGAATATTTTGTCTATTTAATAATTTTTTCATTAAAACTCGCTGGGCCAAATAAGGGACATATACGCAACCGGTTGTGCTTCGGAAGACGCATTGTCATTTTTGTAGTGAAACTTTTCTTATCATTTCGATGGGTTAGGTTAGTCTCCCGTTCTGCGTACGAGCAAAGACGTAATTGCAAGGAACTGGTTTAATTACAGAGAAAGAAAAGGGGATCTTTTGATATGGGATGAAGCACCAATCCTACACAAAAAAAATAATCGCTAGAAAAACGGACTTTTCAATTATAATCAAGAAACCTGTTGCGATTGTAACGGACATTAACACCCTCAATGACCAAATAAACACATTTTTAAAATAAACTGCATTTTGGATCTGTCTGGAGCTTTCTAAGCTCAGTAACATTCATCTCCTACTAAATAAGTTTATTATAACTAACCTAAATGCACGGAAAAATATATAATTTTGTTACAAGAGGGCAGAAATAATAAAGGGGGAGGGGACGTACAATAGCTAATATCGTATGTCCTTTAGCTTACACTTACTCTAAGATAAAACTAAAACACCCATGGACTAGTTAAGTCAGCTCTAACTATTTCAGGAAAAATAAATCAAACTTGTTTGGTTCAGCTTAAACATCCGACCACTCTATTGCTAACGACCTATCCTATATCTAGCGAAATAATTTATATGCCAAGTTTGATGAAGCATCCAGTATATTATTATTCTTGTTATCAAAAATATGTTAACAACAAAATTATATAAAACCGTCTAATCAATTTAAACACCGAGTAAATTAAATTTACTCTGTCAGAGTTTTTTTTTTACTTTTTGTATTTTCGTGTGATTTGCACAGGTGTATGAAAAAATACAACATGTTATTTTAGCAATAAAACACACAAAACCAAAGCAGCCAAACAAAATTAAATATATTTACAGCTTCATTGAAAATATTTACACTAATTTCAGTTTTGATTATGAAAATTTTAAATACCGTGGTAATTTCCCCTATTTTTCATAGCTGCATATCAATTATGATTGGATTAAATATATTTGTTATCAAAACGAAGTTATGATTGGTTGATTTACATAATTTA
The DNA here is from genome assembly GCA_963082805.1 of Hemicrepidius hirtus. Taxonomy (NCBI): domain Eukaryota; kingdom Metazoa; phylum Arthropoda; class Insecta; order Coleoptera; family Elateridae; genus Hemicrepidius; species Hemicrepidius hirtus. The sequence continues at coordinate 24,818,622 of OY720167.1, forward strand.
TACAAATAGAAATTTTCATTTGATTTAATTTTGTTTTGTTTTGCTGCTCAATGAGACATTACTGGAAGGTTTAAATTTTTAGGTCGTCTAGCTAGCTCAAAACCGGACTATACAAAAGCTTTGAATAAAGTAAATCGTATTATCCTCTATAGTTTTTGCTTACTTTTTGTTTTAAAGCTTGTTTGCTTAACGCGAATACATTTCCAATAAAACTACCCCTTGGAATTTCATAAACCGGTTACTTTCAATATTTAGTATTACGATAAGTGTTATTTAAAAAAAATGTTATAGACTGATTAAATAGAGCGTCTACCAAAACATACTCTAAAATAATGAAAAAGCGCAGCGCGTCGTCTTTGAATATTAAAATAAATTCAAAAGTTTCTCATTTTTCAACTTAACTGATAACCAAAAAGTGAAAAGATTCGTAAGCGTTTAAACGGGAAAATTTTGCGTTCTGCAAATTTCCAGTAATATCCCTTTAATGAAAATTAGCGGAAGCTTTTTGCCGATGATTCCTGTGTCCATCTCTCTCACAAATTCCGCCCTTGCTAGTATAATTAACGTTCATAATTAACGTTAGTCGCAACAGATCCACCGAAATAATTCAAATCTAAAGTGAAAACGCACGCACATACATATATGACCCTATTCTTTTCTGTACCCCCATCAAAATTTGTTAAAATCTTACCTATAATTTTCCTGCAACGTAAACAGAATGTTTATGCCCTAAGAGTTCACACACCCGTCCTAAAATTGCAAAAACTTGGTTAAACAATTTTGAAAAATCGAGCTTTCAACCTAAAAAGCGAGTTCGAAGCACCTCTACAGTCTTACTTAAGTTCAAACTCCGATTCGATTGTGGATCTATCTATCTATCGAGTATCCGCTATCACATGCGGAACGGCATGAGCACCCGCGCGTTTTACGGACCTCTAACTTCGACGTTCCAACACCCACAAAGTTGGCGGTGGACTGAGCGACGCTCTCGACGCCGCATATACAGCACCGACGCGCACGACCTGTCCGATATTATTAAGTATGCGTGGCAGGACCGACGATGTAACAAAAAGCTAACAAATTTTCGTAATTATTTGTTGTCTCAAAAAATTATTTACAAAACGTAATCTGATGATGCCACTTTTGGTAATTAATTTTTATTGGGTTCGTTATTTTTCCAAATATAAAGAATTTCTAGACACATAAGAAAAATCAGACATGGACTTATCAAGAATTATTTCGGAATATTTAAGACCTGTCCATAACTACAGGCATATTTCAGCACTTTTGGATGCAGATTGCATAATTTATTATCTGTTTCGCTGCTTCTCGTAAACAATCTCCTGCAAAACATTTTTGTAGCATCTATACCAATTTACAAGTTCAGAGTTCATTTTGGTTTATTTCTAAATCCTTGCCAGCTGAAGTAAGTACCTTATATCCTGGTGTTATCCTTGCAGGACATTAGGTAATTCCAGTTGGCAATATTCTCGTCACATTTCATGGAAAAAAATTTAAAGACATATTTCCGCAGATTAATCCTAATAACAAACCACAATTTTGTTTAAATTTGTACAAACTCTTTACCAAGTCTTTTTAGAGAATATTAAAAAGTAATTAGGATAAATGGAATATTAAAAAGAGATTATTAAGAAACATCTAAACAATTCACAACAAAAACCTAAAACACTTTTGATGAAATCAACGTGGATGTAAATATTATGAATATTTAATGAACTGAGTACTAAAAGCTATATTTTCAATTTTGTTTCTACATTTTCCCGAATAAATTCTTAATAATAAATTCTATGTTTACATATAACTTCAGAAATATAAACTACTTTGAAACATTAAGTTTTTCTCGATTCGGTTCAAAAAATTAGAGCTAAATTGAATTAAACTTCCAGATTGTTTATAATACTTCTTGTAAATGAAAGAACCATTCAAGAAGAAAAAAATTAAGGATTTAAAGTTAAAAAAATGAAAATTGAAAACAAACACAGTAAATCCTCTAATAAATAAAATAAAATCTTTAAATTTAAATTCTATTCATTAATTCGTTTACCTTGTAAGTAATTCTGCAAACAACATTGCTGCAGTGCTGCACTAAAACGGTGACAACCGCTATTTTCATGTTCTATTTTAATTCCCTGGAGGATTTTCGCTTTAACTAGTTAGTAAAACAACAAGTATGAATATCAGACTACCAGTGCGAATAAAATACAAATGTAACTAGAAGTTAATCAATTAACCAATTACCAGAGAGTACGTGAAATATTCAGGAGGATAAACAAGCTGCAAGCAGCAGCAAACGGAATCAAGCCCGACTCGGAGTAAATTTTCCCAGTCTTGCAGGACTTAATAAGTTCGCATTAGTGCAAGATTATTTCCGTCGTAAATTTGCAGAATTCTGAAATGTTTGCAGGACGATTATAACCCATAAAGCTACAAAGGTAAAATCAGGATACTATCAAATTCTGCTCGATAAAATACGAAAATATGCTCTTAAATACGCTAACAGAATATTGTCAGATTACCTAATGGTCTACAAGGATAATATCAGGAGACAAGTACTTACTTAAGCTGGTAAGGATAAAGAAATTCAAATAAGGAACTCTGAACTTGTAAATTAGTGCGGATGTTTGCGAGAAGTAGCCCAAGATCAAAGAGCACACTTGATAGGTCCTTTGCTTACATGTTTATTAAATGCAGAACAAGCAGGCAAAGACATGTCCTCTAGTACTAATAACACGCAGGTTCGAATTCCAATGAGTGTGAAAACCTCTCCATAATCCAAATAATTCGGATATTTATCCTCTACAACATGGTTTACTGTTTGATACAGCTGACAATGCATTTACTAATCAGTGGAATTAACTTCACCCCATACAAACACTTTATATGCAAATATGTAGCATGATGTTAGTCCACATGCGACCCATCCTTACCAATAAATACAAACTCTACTATAGCAAAAGATATTAAGTACAGATAATGAAAACGGCATCTATAGATAGTCTGTACAGGCAACAATCAGAAATGAAGAATATGGAGGCAGTTTGGCTCTGCTTCCTTGTCTTCAACAAAACCGTTTTGTCCAATACATAACGATATTAGTAAAGTTAATTAATTTGCATCATGTACCTACGTAATTAAATGAATATTAAATGAAATTTTCACTCATTGTTTGTTGTAATAATATCATTCCATAAATTTTATTAAGCAATCAAATAATTCTCAATAAAATAATCGGTAGACAGTTTTTCTTTATCCTATCAACATGTTTCGTAATGTTATATTTTTATTTATTCTCGGTTTTAATCACGCATATACTTATAACGTAAATGTTAGAAAATTTTAAAACGTCTAGGATTTTAATTTTAATTTTTAGTTCCCTGTTCTTATGGGTGCAAAAGTGCAGTATCAAAACAAATCCTTGGTGCAAGTAAAGATTTCTAAAACTGCTCATAACTATAATTTTAAATGGAATTTTCGAAAAAAGATTTATCAGGGCAATGTAAGGTACGTTCTGAAAATCAACATTAAATTAAACATTAATTTTAAGGTTGCTCATCAAATATGGCCAAAAATATCCATGACACCTAGCTACAATATTACAACTTACGATGAAGCTTGTAATGCATTTCTTGAAAATTACTATGGAATTTTTACAAGCAAGGGATATAACTGGCCATGTCCTTCCAAAAAAAATATAATTTCTAAAGTATTATGACGTAGGTAATAATAAAAATTTAAACCTTATTCAATTATTTTTTTTAACAGGGACAATATGAGTTTAAATCCAAGATGCAAAACCAAACTAAAGAAACTAAACCTGATTTGGTGTATGTTTTTTATCTAAGAGAAGGAAATCGACTACTTTTACGAATGTATTTTTTATTAAAAACGGATGTTACCAATACAAAAAGAACACGCAAATTCAAATCTAAAAATTTGAGAAATAATAATTCTCAAAAGACAATGGTGAAGAAATTTGTAAAAAATATCATGAACTTAATGGGGCATACATAAAGTTTCTAGTAGTAGTGGTAATTTGGGTTTTATTATTCCCAGAAACTTAAAAAATTGCAGTGTATATGCAATAAATTTTTTTCAGCAATTTATTGATTGCACTGAAATCGTTCAGTAAATTTGAGTACCGGTCATTAATCAACTGTCAACAAAAATATTCAACAATCGTTTATTGTCCATTAATTTGAAATAAATCTCACATTACAGTAGGTACATTTGTATACACAGTTGATTTGCTTTATAAAATATTTTGTTTATAGGTAGTAATGAATAAAATATTGTACCTAATTATTATTAAAATATTACTAATGATTCAAATCAAAAGCAAAACTTTATATCAATAACGATAATTAACTTTATTTTTCGAAAAATTGTAATTACCAATTGCCACATGAACGCGTAAAAAGTTATTTCCACCCAATTATTTAACACAATGAAATTATTCAATAAATTTTATAGTAAGCCATTAATTAATTCTCAACAAACAAACATTTAATAATAATTCCCTCATTATTAGAAAATAAAGTTGGCACTAGTCCAAACTACATCAATATGTTGCTACACAAAATTGTAACTTTTTTTCTATTAACTTCCTATATTGATTTAAGTTATGGAAATCAATACACTGTAAGTTTAAAAATCTAAACAATCTATAACAATTAAGAATTTAATTTTACAGGACGGGGTTATCCTACATGCAGAGGTAGAATATCAGCGAAATCCTTGGATGACGGTAACTGTCAATAAGTTCGTCAACTCTAAAGGTTCTTATAATTTTAAATTCCATTGGAACGTCATCAAGACTATTGCAGATGCAGAAGCAAGTATTACAAAAATTAAAAAAAAAACATATTTAACACAATTTGAAAATTCTAGGTTACTCTTTACAAATGGCCACTGGTTCCCCATTTACAATCAAATGGAATTTATCTTAACACGACTATCTTTGATAAAGCCTGTGATGCTATACGAGAAGATTTTTTCGGAATATTTAATAAAAATCAAGAACTTTGTGTTCCAGGGAAAAATATAATCCAGAAAGTATGAAATTTAATTTTATAAAAAAAGAACTTTATTTAATGTCGTTTAATAATATAGGGGCATTATTATTTTGGAAACAACTTAGACAACGCAGAGTTAATTCTTGAGACTGGTACTGGAACTATGGTATACGTTCTTCATTTGGATCACTCAGGAGCTCCACTTTTACGTATGAGATTCTTTGTGGATTCAAATCTTTTAACCATAAAGAAGAAGTATCAGATTAAATCGAAGCGTGTGTAAATTTTAACCCTGTAGATAAATATAATTTCAAAACCTAACACAGATGAGTATTTTTCTCTGTACTTTCTTTGAATCTGAATATTTCCAATTAAAATTCCATAATCATTAATACATCTATATCCGATTCATTCTGTTTTCTATTAATTATGTGCCTATGTAGACAGTTCAACATAGTCTAACAAACCTAGAAACTTTCAAGCCTCAAATATGGAATTCAACAACTTTGTTTATTATAACTTTCATGGGTGTAAACATACCTACCTAACAAGTTCTAAATAAACTTTGTGAAACCCTTTCAGTCCGATTTGTGTACTATTGTGCAAATTTAATATTGGGTTGACAGATACATAGTATATTTTCGACAGTAGTCACAAACCTTACCGCCTAAAGTTGCGTATATTCTAACCACATAATAAAAAAAACATTTTAGGTAAATAATCTAATCTGATAATATTTCGTTTTATGTTTTACCTAGTTCTAGATTAGAAGATTGTTATTTCAACATAAATTTCTATTTTGTATGTAATTAACCTTGGAGACTCGCCGTATTATACAGGGTGTTCCATAAATATACCGACAAATTTCTAGTGGTGGTATGAGGATAGGAGAACCAGCAGCCCTGGTAGCACTCATGCAACCCTAAAAATTTACCTAATATAATTTCTGGGGGTAAAAAATAAATAAAACTGTAAAAGTGAGTCGATTTACCCCCTTCAATACTTAAGCTAAGATTAATCCCCAAACACACATGAACGGAGAAAGCCTCGACTCTTCATACGATCTTCTCAACGCTGGCATACATCCGACCCGTATAAAAAGCTTACTTTCTATTAAAATAATTTTTTTCATAATAAAAATAGATAAAAAACAAAGAAAAAATTATAGGGATGTCTAGACAGTACTTAGTAAGAATTACCAAAAATAATTTCAAACAATTTTATATTTTAACATTCATTAAAAATTTTCATTTTCTCTTTTAAACGATGAAGGGTTTATTGCCCTTAATTTTAAATCCAATATCGAAGAAAAATGCTTCAAGGATCAATTGACCATGAAAAAAGTATTTAATAAGAAAATTTAATTGCATGTATATTGCTTTTTTATAAACAACAAGAAGCAAAAAGTCACTTTGCTTTGATGGGTTCAACAGCGTTAGTCTATTTTAGTATTTCAATTAAATTCTCGATGTTTATATCAAAATAAAAACGTGTCTTTTTTGTAGTAATTACATTCAAAATTTCAAACATTTTCATGCCAAATAAGTTTCCGTTTTCCTATTTACAATAGAAAATGAATTTAATTTATTAAACAGATTTCACTTTTCCAGTTTTTTTTTCGATTCGAGCTATTTTAGGAAAATCGCTATTAAATTGGTTTCTCAATAAGAAAACATGTAATTTAACCGACCTTACACTAAGATCCCCCTGATAAAAAAACAGTCTGTAAACATGTATAAATAACCGAGCCTTTTCTATAATTTTCTTCTTCGCTTCGATAAGACATATTCAAGACTTCTGAAAAGAATTTTTTTCTAACCTTTATTTGATCAAGCAAAAATATAGTTTAATGTGAAACTGTTTCTCTCGTTACATTTAATTAATTAATCATCATTATTAAACAAACCATTTTTTTCCAGCGTTTGATAAAAAAAGGCTGGTTTTAGTATCAGTTTTAGTAATTAAAAAAACTTGTTTAGCCAGACAGCTTTACATTATAAATCTACCTGTATTTTTTTTCTTTCGGAGACTCGTTTACTGAATATTTGAACACTTCAGGCGGAAAAACTCTAACTTGCTAAGCTCAGATCATTAAAGAATAACAAACAAGTATAATAATAGAAGTCCTCTGAAATTACAAAGCTCAGGGACTTCATCGTCACTTAAAATTTAAAAGAAATAAAACTGTAGTATATAAAGAAAAATTATTTTACTTTTTATTTGTTTAACCTAAAGGCAATGACCTTCATAAATATATACGCAGTCACTTGAGAATGTGTGACGTTTAAAAATTGAGTTGGGGTTAAACTACCACAAAATGCTTTGCAGACCTAATATGATATGCAAACCAACAATATAAATTTAAATGAGAATTATACTGAAACTGTAGAAGTGCAGTCGCTGTTCAAAACTGTTATCAGTGTACTTTCCATAGGACAATGCCCTTTTCACATTGTTCCCACGATTTAAAAAAACGAACAATAAAATCACTCAAACCCTCCAAATTACCCATAAATCCTTAAACCAAAACCCAGCACCCAACTTCCTTCCAAACTCCATCCCAGAAAAAAAACCAACAACCTATTATAAAACCCGGTAAAGGTACCATGAAAAAATAACTATCCCTTATCGCAATATAAAAATAAGAATAATTAGGGGTTCATGACTCGTTTGGAGCTATTAAATACATTATGTCTATTATATCAGAATTAATTTTACCTCCAGCAGTTTTATTACTGGCGAAACGGTAGATTTTCGGGGGTAGGCTTTGTTGTTACAGACGTTTAAAATTTTAGGCATATTAAATGAAACAACAGCGAGGATCCCGAGATTTCACTGTTCTAATTAATATTAGCTCCAGTCAAAGAAGTAACGTGAGCTGGCGATAATAAAGTGCGCAAGTAATTATAAGTTATGAAAACAGGGACAAGCGAGCGAATTAACACGTTCATCTAGTAAGCCTAGACCGCAGACAGCGTGAGAGCAACGCGAGGTCACGCTCGCGCTCCGGGGATCCGGAGCGGCCTTGTTAGATAAGAGCAGAGGTGTGCGGTGCGTGCCCTGCTTCAGATTATCCTCGGACATATGAGGGTCCGGGTTTGTTATCCCGAGCGGCACGCGTGCTCCCCCGGGACCCCCCGAAGACCAAGATTGCTAAAGTTAGCGGGCTACTCCACCGTCCAATATATACGACCAGAAACATTCAACTTTTCTTCAGTATACTCCGGTTAAAAGCTACCAACTCGACCGGATTTGCTTATTCGACATACTTGTCAAATATTTTATGCGTGCCAAAGTCTCTTAGCGGCTGCAGTGAAATATCTGCAATGTTATTAAACAAGACTGGCCATAACCGCAAGATGGTGTACAGCCCGGAGCGAGTCCGAACTCCGGACTGTACCGCCAATGATCTACAGAGCAGGGCCAACTAGTTTCTCTGCCCTGTCAAACTTTGTTTACGTTGTTTGCAGGCCAGATTTCCACTCCGGAGGTATCTCGCCGGAAACGGACTCGGGAATATTGAGAAGACCAGAGAAATATTGGATTACTTTCATTCGTTTTTATTTTGCTCTGTATTTTCTCTCTTTCATGCAGGAAGCGTATTTATGACGGCTGGTTATTAATTTCATAACTTTTCTAACTCCGACTCGGTTATTATTTTCGGAAATATTAATTATTTTTTCCTTGTTTTCAATCATCCTCGCCACTCCAGCTCGACCACATTTATTATTACTTCAAAAATTCCACTCTAGCATAAATCAAAATAATGATACTTCACAATGAATTTTATTAAACATTTGTGATTATTCATTAATTTTTCAATTTTACAAGGTTTTACCTAACACATAATACAACTGTAAATGTTCATAATCCTGAAAACGCCACATCGATGTTCCAGCAAAAATTCCCCTTATTAATCCAAGCTTAAAGAACGAATAAATCTCTTTGCAAAATTACAAAAATCCCATGAAAAGTAAACCTTTTTGTAATTAATATTTTAATTATTATACGGGGCAGGTTAAAGTCCGAGTGCCTTTGAGGCGAATATTGGTACCAACCATCAGAAACCCTTTATCTACATTGTATTATATTTTGTTTCTCTATATTAGTGGATAACTATTAACACGTAAAATTCAACCCCGAATTGTAAATAAAACACTGTGGAAGTTAATAAAGGGTACTCAACTAGAATCCAATTCTACACAGAAAGTAAAATTCAATGCATTGCCAAAAATAATACATTTCCATTTTTGCTACCAATTCATCAGAAATTTTTTTATGAACCGTAAATTACAGCAGCATACTTAATTATGTTCACAAATTTGAGCAACTCCAATCAACAGCAAACAGGTCCGCAAATACAAATAAATTTCAAATCAATATTTGCAAATGCGCTGCAGAATCGTCCGCAATTCAGAATTTATTTCTGTTTCTACACGTAATTTTTTCTCATTTTAAAGCCAGAATTAATTTGAAATCAGAATATATAATATCCGGCAGCATCTCATAAGGTTTCATTCCAATTTATTACATTCATTTCTCTAAAAAGTATCTTGTTACATAATTTAATTTAAATTCAGAAACGGAGTTCGGATTTTGTTGTGGAGATTATTGCGTGTTATTTTATGCCTCTGGACTGAATTAAAAATTAAAACCACATCCTCTAAGCCAATCGTATAATGTAAATGACTCCATTTACACACAAAATGGAAATTTTGTTTTGACTATAAATGGTTCAAAATTATAGTTTCTCCTTTAAGGGTGAAAAGCGTTTACTGAAACCTAACAAAATTCGCTACCTTTAAAAAAAAAGTCTTTTAATTAGTAAATTACACAATTTTATTAAAAAATTCAATGTTCGTTGACCTTTTCAATTCCGTCTAGAAAATGAAAATAAAAATAGCGTGAGTTAAGCTCGTTTTTGTCTTAAAGTAGAACACAGCATTGTCCTTTAGGAAACCAAACGGTATCTCCATTGATCTTTACTCTATGACGTATCCAACATTAGTGTAACAGAAGTTTGTATGTAGCTAATGTGGGTTTCATTTTTTCCGGATCGATTCCGATATGTAGTGTAATCAAATGCCTACCCTTAATGTCAGTTGGTGTGTATCAGGGAGTGGACTGGAATCATCGAACACAACCAGAAGCGCGATTGGCCAAACATAGTCGACTATTCAATATCAATATTTGCTAAGAGCAACCTGAGCTTGCGAATGCAATTGCACCACGATGTCTGACTTTGTTAAGACAAACCCGACTGTTTATTTTCCACTTGAGTTTGCGTAACGGGGAAACTTTCGCGATTTACCATTTCGACATTAAAATGAAAAGTAATTGCGTAAATTCGAGAACCCCTACGAATTACAGAATAAACACGACTCAAACAGTTTATGTTGTCTCTTGTACCCCAAGTTCCTGTTTCTTGCTTTTCTAAGGCAGCAAACTAAACAATTCCGGTACATTCTCCGTTTCCAACCGGCGAAAACCGCGAGGACGAATCCGGAGATCAGCACAAACTTCTGTTTACAAGCGTTTTCAACCAGCGATTATCGCGCCCGGAGTCCCGGATTCATTTTATTCCTGTGGCCAGCTCTAAAACGAACAAGAGCAGGTGGCTGCTATGGGCTGAATCTAATAAATGCAGAAATTATGTGTACAGCAATATTCGTTTTAGCACATCGCAACGACAAGGAATTTTACTGCTTTTTGGGGTTGTTTAGAGTCTGATTGGGAATAAACGAAAATTACGATAATTACAAACCCAACCACTGCCCATTTTCTCTAAATGAATTTTGTTTTTAGTACTCTGGTAATAAAAAAATTTAATTTGCAATTTGTGTCTATAAAGTAAAAATAAAAATTCCTAACAATTACTGAACATTTCAAAAATATTATTACTCTACATATTTTTCGAGAAGAGAGCAAAACACTATTATTATCACCAACCCTTCGTTCTACCGTTTCAATAATTTTTCCTACTCATCTACATTTAAGTCCTGGACGTTTAGCACTCAACGACAGAGGCGCAAATGAAGCGTTCTCTCGTACTTGAATAAATACACGTCTATTCAATTTTATTTCTTGAAAAAATCGTAGACAGAAACAAAGCTGTCATTTCAATATGCGTAACCAAAATATATACGCCCCAGTCTTTATTTAAAAAAAAAGGAAGTGACAAAAAGAAAAAAAATAAGGTAGAAGATGCTAGAAAAGGTAACTTAGCCTACAAGTACGTTCATGTTCGTATTCTACCGGTTTCTAATAAGAAATTTGTACCTACGTATTTGGTTAAATTTCTTTGTTTTATTCAAAGAAGGATAAAGTTAAAAGTCATGTCATAAACCTAAGGAAAAATTTGCAAAATTGATTTTCAAACGACTTTATCTAAAACTAACCTCGACAGTATTTTATTATATTATCTTTTTGTTGAATGTTTTTTGAGAAATCCTTTTGGTAAAAAACGTTTATCGTTATTGTAAAAACGCTTTTGATGTACATATTCAATGTATTTCTAAAGTAAAAGTTTCTGTTTTTAAAAGATCACGATCAAGATGTTCTTGTTTCCACTCGAGCGTATAAGAAAAATTCATAAAATTGTTCACCGTCCCTGGGCACCATCTAAGGTGGAAGGTCAAATAAAACGAAAAGCAATTTGAATTCGTTCTCGCAAAGTGTTTATATTTAGTTAAAAGGATTCTCGAACGTAATTTCCCGCAAGCATTCTTTAGAGAGGCTCAACTCGATAAAGGAAGGAGTAGCGAGAACTAATCTATATTAGGAAACTTAGGTGAAATTGTTATTGCTACGAGGATATGTTGACTCGGGATTAATATCTTCCCTACTTATGTAATCCTTCTCTTACTGTTGCTGTTTACCGCTACCGTTTTCCACTCCGTTCGCTTAAAATCAACCAACAAGGGAACATGAAAACTTTATAATTCTCTACTATATTAGAGACTCACAATTAATAACACACTCGAACATATAACTAAATTTTTTACAGGGTGTTACCTACTTTCCTGCGAGGAGAATACCATATTAAACAAAACCATCCAAAATGGATCCTGGATTTGACAAAAATATTTTCAAACCTACAGCTAATTTTTACAAGGTGCAATCAAAAACATATAAATTATGACTAAAAAGGTTTAAAATACCGATTTATATCCGCTTTCAAACCCACATAAATGGTGTACTCCACCTCTAACTATTTGTTGCAGAAAAGCCACGTATATGCATAGAAATCCTATCCCTAATCATATACAACTTCTAAAATATGGCTACATAATTCAATAGAGGGGTATTTTGTTCGAGATTAATCTAAAAATTCATAGTTACTTCATGTAGAGAGAACATGCAGTGAAATTCAAGAAGGCGGACCCTTGTATCCCCGTTTAAATAAACATTAACTTTTACAAAGTCTCGTGGTGTCCTGATACAAATCTGGCAAGCAGGGAAAAATGTAAATGACCGCCTGTGGTTTGAAATGAAATTTCAGGAAGTTTATTACACCCTGAATGTAAATTCCGTCAATATGAAAAAGTGGCGGAGCAAGAGAACATTCATGTAATACGAGGTAAATTTTCAAGTAGAGAAAATGATTAACGAGGAAGAAATTTTTTTACTAAATTTGTTTTATAAGCTTACCTTGAAAAGTAAAATCATTACGTCGATTCTGGAACAACACACACACACACACACACATAAAAAAGTTCACTTAACACCAAATAAGTATTAATTTAATACGAAAATTAATATAAATCACGATACGACATGCATTAAGATCGCGTACGTAACCACCGCGCTACTAAACCCAGTCATACTGCGCAGGTGTGTATGCTCAGCGCTGTCTCCTTATCAACATCTGCAGGAAAAACAGTTTTATTAAAAACAGATGGGAAATTCAACGAGTTTTAGAAATCGTGCATTTATCGAAACTTGGTTGTCTGCCAAAAATGATACAGCTCATTATCGCTTTAATCTCTCTCCCCTGGTTCTTTTATAAAAATTTTAAATTCTTGAGGAAATTTTATCACACATGTTGAAGTTTTTATTTTAGACAATGTAATAAAAATTTTAAATTGAATTTTTAGTTTTCAACACTTGGATCGTGAAAAGTTTTTTTAACAAATGAGTAATTTGGACTATAATAATGAGTCAGGACCGTCTTTAATAAATTTAAAGTTAAATTTATACTTTTGAAATGCATATTTTATCCTTCTACACGTAACCCCTATAATTTTGTAAATCATTTCAAACTTGTTGTACATACCTTATTTTAACTGAAAAAAGCGTAAGACGTGAAAAATATGTGATCAGAAAAGAAAAATTGCATGTAAGATCAAAGATTGTGCCCTTTGACCTTTATTTAAGCATTTCCTAGAAAGGATTCTAGAATTTTATTGTTGTATATAAAGACTCAGTCACGACAAATCGTTTATAAAAAAGCCTTTTTACAAAAAACAACATTTTATTCTGAAAACGTTTTAGGGTAAGATTTCATAGTCGTCACAGAAATAGAGGAAAAAAGGAAACTTGTCAATTTCTCTAAAACGCTTATCTGTAATTGCCCTTTTATCTCTTCCTTATATCTACATCCTCCGTTTATTTAACCCGTCTTAAAAAAATCATATCAACGATCATCCTGTTTTATTAAGCAAGACTGACCCCCATGCTACAAACAACAAAGTGTGGAAAATGATCAAAAATCGCTAGCGACTTGGCTAAATCAAGGTGGAAGAGTGAATTAGAGATGAAGAGAGAAATCTGCCAATAAGGAAGAATATCAGAAAAAAACAGCATACAAGCCACGGTTCTGCAAAGCCCTTGGTGCCTTCAGGAAACCTGAAATAGGTCCTTTAGAAGGATTTATGTCTTGTACGAAGTATATTTCCAAGAACTTATTTTGTGGAAGAGAAGATTTGGCAAACTGTTTATTTAAAACCTGTTGCGGCGGTGATAAGCCTTAGTACCAAAAGTGGAGAACGGATTTTTATGTAAAAATATATTGTTAGTTTTAATCCCTAACAAGAAAAAATTAAATCTGAGAAGTACGAAGTAAAAAGACTCGTACCTATGTGTACTTAAATAATTAATAAAGGATAATGAATCAATTATTTTTTGTTTGGGTCCGTTAATTTTACTCTTCGATGCTATAAACGTGGTCATCGAAAGGCGGCCTTTACTTGAAAGCTGTAAATCCCAAAGTCACCTACTTTTGAGTTTAGTTATTCCAGTTGATCCAGATCTCCCGAAAACCAAGCGTCGGGGATGCGGTAGAAGTCCGAAAGTCGACCGCGCCTGGAGGGCGCAAAAGTCCCTCGAGGGCAGTTCGGGCTGAGAGCACGTGGGCTCGCGAACATCTTATTTTAGTGCACACTAACTCGCGGGATGTTGGTCCGAATTGCAATGCCTTCACAGACGTGGTCCTTTCGTATTGACCGACACCCGGGTTTACCTTCACCTTTGTTCTTTTTGCTTGTGTTTTCCATTGTTTAGCTCATCTTTGTTTCCGGACAATTGTTTGCTGTCGGCACATCCCCCTTTTTCGAGCCATACATCGTGTAATGTGACCCCAACTTTAACATTCTTGATGAAAGTAAGATGAAAGCTTTGAGCTTCTCTGGGTAATAGCTCGGTTTAATTAAATGGATTTTACTAAAACCAGGGATTGAATTAACGAATCTTCTTTATTGGTTTACAAGAATCAATAATAATGGAAAGGCAATTACAAGAACAGGGCCTTAAACATTGTTCTAATTCTTCTTCGAGTAAAAAGAAAACAATATCCAATCCAATTAGTTGAAAAGCTTAGTTAAGGCAAACTACTGTCGTCTGAAAATTTCCTTGTACGTGGGTTTATGGCTTAACACCTCCCCACTTGTGATTAACATCAGGAAAGATTTACTGGCAGTTTATTTACACCTCCTCTTAACGTTTCAATGTTTTCTTAAATTGGAAGCAGAAAAAGGTTCACTATAAATACATGCCATCGGAAAACAAATTCTTATTTGAGCAAAAATGGGACAAAGAAGAGATAATTTAGAGGAAGTGGTTGAAAATGTGGTGTATGATATATATGAACACGTTGTGACCAGGAGCACTGTATAATTTTGCGGCATCATCTTGTAGAATGGGCACTGGGCCAGCAAAGTCAGCACTATTGTCAAGCAGCCAACAATTATAAAGGGATTACGAACAATATGTAATTAGTTTTTGTCCTGTCTCTCTCTGAGCCCCATATCAGGAATGCGCTTCGGTGCACTCTCGTTATCATTCAAGCGTTACGAGTCCCATTCAAAATAATGGTGATTGGTACGCGTCTGCAACAACCCTTAACCTTTCCTAGCACTAGGTGTGCTTTCGGGTGCAAATTTTCATCGTTACGGAAAACGGCCATGGATACTCGAAACCATTACCAAGCACTTTAGCACTATTGGCTATTCTTCCTGATAAACTGATACCGAATAAGTATTCATATTAATTTACATACACAATGAGCTCGTATACAAATTAATATTCATTCCATAGACAAACAGAGAACCTGTTAATATTCACGATAATAAAATCAAACTTCAAACGAACCCAAACATGTTTTTAGTTTTCAAATTTAATTTTATTTGCTGATTTTAAATCGAATATCTCTTCTCGGCAATATTTTAACTATTTATATAACTTTTTCCTGAAATTTCCAGTACCCATCGCTTTTTAAATTGAGACTGCATCAGCTTCCGGATGGTAGGATGAACGTGACCAGTTTCCTGGCCACTAAATGAAGGCTCATCAATTCATAACGCTACACATTACCGGTTCAACCCCTCTGGGCAAGCTGCAGCTGAAAGATGTTAACCGAGATGATCTCAAAGTAAACGCTGGTATAAGGTTAATTAACCTCGTAAAGACCACAGCCCGCGGTAGTCTAACTAGAAATCGGATGAAGCACCTCCACCATAAGCATTGATAGAGGAACTAAAACCTCAGAAGTGCATTTCCCTGCAATTTAAATAGCAATCCGAGTGCTGTAAAAGACTTACCTCTTAAAAGCTCGAAGCTTTCACGGAATATTTTCATTATTCTTCGTTATAAAGGTAAAGGTTCTCTTAAATATGAATTTTTGATGAAATTTTGTAATAAGTTATAGCGGCGCACTGGCAAAAGGGAGATTAATGTGGAGTAATATGAGTTTCACGAAAGAATACAATCTGTATCGCAAATTTTATTTAATCTTCATCCGTCAAGCACTCGCTTCAGTTCCCCAGTTGTGTAGAGAATATTGTAGTTATTTCACAAATCTAGTTGAAATTAAGAAATTGGTCGGGTTCCATCACGCTAAACCCTAAAAGTAAAATCCACATTCTCACGCGAATGGTGCATCAAGAGTTTTCCACAAAAGTTTCTTTTTGTTACAATTTTAAATTCGCGGAAAATATAACTCGATTAATTCCTTCTCCGTATATCGTTTGAATATACTCGGAAATTCTAAATTGAATTACGAGGTATTTGTAGAAAGTAACAAGACTAATTTATCGGCTTGCCTTACTCTATGCGACTATTTTCAGAAATCAAAACCAAATCCCGAGGTCACTATTTGTTAGAAAAGCTTGAGGACATCCAGAAGTTTATAACGAACTTCGAATACTGTTTTCAGGAGTGGGACCAACGTCTTCGCCGATTTTCATCGATCTGATTACTTTTTAGACGTACCTCGTACTGCATTATTTTAAAAAATAATCTCACTTAGAAGATTCAAAAAAAATTCTGTTATAGATAAATTTTTAGGAAGGTCGCATGTGAAATCAAAACGTTTATTCGCAGTGCTGCGTGGCTCGTAAATAAATTTTCCGGAAGCGACTCCTACTTCCGTATGAGAACGCCCTACAGAAAGCGAAAGTTGGGTCACCGGAATTGGGTTAAAAACGAATAATGTACAGTAGAATAATCCCTGAGACCTGTGCACGTTTCCTAAATTACGTATTCATAATATCCTGAAACTGGACTGCGTATTTTCTCAAATCAAAAGCGTACTTTTGTGTTTTCTCTGGTTTTGTTTTAAAAAGCAAAAAATAACCGGAAAAAATTAAAACATCCATATTTTTATTGTGTGTTTGAACATGTAGAATGAACAATCAAAATAAATGACTACTTTTGCATTTTAATTAATGAAGGTTGTATGGATCTAACAAAACGTGGGCGCTGTTTTAACAAACATGCAGATTTTATCTAAGCAGATTTTTTAAAGAAGGGCTTCACCTGCTCATGAAGTTGTCGAAGGGTCGAAAGGACCTTGTATTTAGACTTAAAACAATTCGCATCATGTGTCCTACCGTATTTTGATGGCTGTCAAATGACCGGATCTCTTTGTGATAACTCAAGATTCAGTTTAAAGACACATCTGCTAAATCTTTGTGACTGGACAGGACATGAAAAAGAGATTCCTGTATACAGCAGAAGGCTTTATCACAATTTGGAGTACTTTATAATAATAATTTGACACTAATTAGCACGGTTCAACCTTCGCTGTTGGAGAGTCTCGCTTTGGTCAATTATCTTAACAGCAAGCAAAAATTTTTGATTTTGCGACCATCAGTTTCCATTTAAAACAAACACTTTGTCTCGAGAAGGACAAGTATATTACCCACTGCCTGTGTTTATTATAACTCATAAATTATTTTCTGTGTCGTTTTATAAAAAATATGAAAAAAAGAAAAATTAATCATGTACGGTGTGCTGCTGCAACTTTGAGTATAAATTAAAACTTTGGCCTTAATTTATTACCATTGGTACTGCAATGCAATTTGCTTTTCGCAAAGAATGTTAATCAACATTTGCATTACAGAGAACAAGTAAACGTGATGCACTTTTCTTTCAACGCTGGATCTGCGAACGTGTTCAACAAATCTGACTGCTTGAATATGATATTAAAGTTTCCTCGATTTCAATTTGTGGAAAATCCGATATCAGATAGATTACAAATTTCAATAACCAACGTGTTTTTAGATAAGAAATTTGTAATAAGACTTCGGCGAGACTGGGAAATTTCTAATTTCGCTTGAAAAATGTTTTGTTTAAATTTTTATCATCTTTCTTTTTCAACCGACATTACTCACATTTCTGTTTGTTTAATAAAAGAATTTGTAATTATAAAGAGAAATTATTAAAAGGAATTATTTAAAGAACTCGAAGTGGATTTTAAAAGCAACATTATTTTTTTATTTCTTTTTGTTTTTAGAAAGAGTTTTCTCGACATTTAATTCTGAAGATAACATTACTTAAACTTTTTTTATGTTTCCTGTGCGGTAAAATAAATATAAAACTAAGTGTTCAAAAGGTCTAGGGACATAAAACAGAAAATCTTGAAAATTTTTTAGCCCTAATGTACTTTGCCCTTACTCAGGCCAAAGCAGTCTAAACTTAAAATGTCATTACTGCAAATCCCTTCCTCCATATCAGCTTAGCATGGTGGGCACGAACGCGAACGTGTTCGCCTGGCATCCCTTTAGTTTCCACACTTTTTTCCACAAATTATTTGATACGTCACCAAAAATATTTCCTTCTCGTCTTTAATTAAAAAAGTATTAATGAAAACGAGACAAGTTAAGGATACGTTTTAAATTTCCCAACTGCAATCCTCAACTGATGTAGAATCCTGCAAGAAATTAAAGAAGTGCACTTTGGGTAGCATTTAATGTTGCTTTACGACCAACCTTTTCGCCCTTTCCCTTTGTCTATTTTTCCCAAATTAGCTTTTTATTACCGTCTGGAAGTCACACGTGCTTGCAAAACCAAGAATATTGCGTTATTAATTAGAGCTACAAAGTTTTTATTCTCAGTAGGATAAAATTTTAATCTCGTTGCTCGCTGTGCGCCGTAAATTAATCATGAAGGAATATTGCTTTTATTTCTTACGAGTTGCCATACCAAATATTTATTAATCGTGGACAGGATAAATAATCTTTGGGTTGTTTATTTTTCCAAAAAAGACAAAATATGACATTTCTGACACGTTATCTGTTTATATTCATCTGGAAATGTTCCCCATTCGCTTGGGTTAGCTACAGAACAATGATGTTAGATAGCAAATTCATGGACCCCTATTAAGTTCTGCAATTCTGCAGTACTGAAAGCAGCGCCGGATTTAAGATTTTTGAGGCCCTAGGCCAAGTTTTCTGAGCGGCCCTCCCCGGTCCGTGATTTTGAAATAATACATGTGGGTATTTCAGAAGTTACTTGTTGTTAGATTAGTACTATAAAATTTAAAACCAGTAGGTTAGGTACTGTAAAAATGCGTGATTTTAATTAGCAAAAAAATATCTGTAGCTGGTAGTCCGCGGCCCTTCTGAGCCCGCGGCCCTAGGCCGCGGCCTAGTCGGCCTAGTGGTAAATCCGGCGCTGACTGAAAGACGACCTATCCCGACTCATGTAACAAATTTCAAAACTCTTCACTGATTGCAATCAATTTCCTTAAAATTATTTCGGACAATTTTATTTCAAAACACGTAAGCACTACGTTCTGTAAATAAATAAAAGTAGTAGCGACATAATCACATACCTCGAGAGAAATATGTTTTCCTGACTTTTTATGATACTCCTTGGAAAGGTCATCAGAAATGTAAAAATACTTAAACTATGAGCTTCCGTTTCTACTTTCTCATGCTTGCATTAATTGATCAAAGATAAAGTAGGTGGGTTATATTATTTTTACATTCTTTTGAATTTAGTCGTCATATTTTAATTTATTAATAAATTTCGACTAAACAATCCTTTTGTTCTTTCTGGAAAAAAGGAATTATTAAAATTTTGTTATAAAATATAAATATCTCAATAACAAAACTGAACACGTCGTCAGTATGTGGGCCAGAGCCATGAAGTTTCGTATGGAATAGTAATGAGAGGTAATTTGTAAGTAAATGTTTAATTTTTGCTACCTTAAGGAGAGCAGTAGCAGTTATCGCTACATCTAAACGCTAGATTTTAAAACCGAGCCAAGTTTTGCATACTAATTCTTTAAAGCTCGTCACAGCGTTCATTAAAATTTGCATTTTTGATATTTTACAAGACCCGCCTTTTTTACATGCCATTACAAAGCGCAGACACGTTTATTGCAATGAAAAACAATGTAATTTTTTTTTGAAGTTTTATTTGCTTTTAACATGAAAAATAATATACACCAACATTTGCTAATAAATAAAAATAACAATGCAGCGATATTGCTTTATAACACTTTTATCTAATTTGCTGATTATTATTACAACATAAATTTAGAAGTACAACTGTTGTTAGGCACCTTACTTATCATATCATTATTGTTGTAATCTTTTCTTTTGTTGCAGTATACTAGTGCTGATATAACAAGTTCTTAAAATTTAAAGCGTTTTTTACAGATAATACATGAAAAAACGTGATATGAAGCGTACATATTTGTAAAAATAAATTTTAAATTAACTATCATAGTTAACATTTTATTACATCTAAAAATCTACACATTTGTTAATTAACTTATTGCCATATCGTCTTTTATCCATATCTTTTCTTGTTACGATATACACAGTAAGAAAACCTTTTATATTACAAATTAGGAAACTTTGGTGTGATTTTTATTACAATTATTAAATTACAAATTCCTCAACTATTAAAATACAAACATTTACAAAAATGACATAATTAATAATAATAATAATAATATCTACACTTTACTTCTTTTATTCCACAGTTTCCTAAAGGAAAACATTATTCAACAAATACTGTTTCGTACCAACGATTGCTTTTAACAGCACAAAGCTTCCCTTATTTCTATTAAATTAATTCATATATTCCTTTAATTACTCAGCGAGTTTAATTAAAATCCCTTCAGAGATATTCGTCTGACCTGTAAGTAGTATCTCTTGCCCAAGGGAGGCAAGAATTCAGTAAACAAGTTTCTTCTCCATAAATAAAAGGTAGAGAATACCTCCCGCTTCGTCGTCACTGCGGTCTTGGAGGTGGTTGAGGTACAGGAGGCGACTTACTAGGCAAATTTCTACTTGGTACAGGTGGCGGCTTTGTTAATCTCACGACATTTGGTGGAGCCGCTGGTGGTTGCACTCCTGCTGGCAAAGCAGGGGGAGGATAGGCTGGTGGACCACCTACCGGCGTTACGGAACCTGCTTCAAAAACACCCTCAGGTGCTGGTAAAGTCTTAGGACTTACTTGATGGGATTTAACAGGGGATGTACTTTGACTAAGGGATAATTGCCGTTTACCAAGTGCAGGTTGTTGCGTTACAGAAGGTTGATGAACAGGGGGTGATTGGTGGATAGGAGAAGGTTGTTTAACAACAGTTTCGGTAACAGGTTGTTGGATTGGAATACAAGATTGGGTAGAAGGGGGTGGTTGATTTTGAACCTGAGATGGTTGAGAAGCTCCTGGAGTTTTGGGAGTTGGTGTAGAAACTAATGAAGCTCTTGCTTGTTGAAGACGCCTTTCAGAACCAGCCGCTACGTAAGAAAATACGCAAAGCACTGCGTAGCAAATCTGATCGGCCTAAATAAAAAACAAAATTTTACTCTTACTTTAAAAAAAATATATTTAATGAATACAAAAATTAAAAATAAAATAAAAACCAATACTCAACAAAAATCATGCAGAAGGAGGAGGACACTCCTGAAAGTCATGAATTCTTTGGGCCATGCATATCGAGAAAATCCGATGAAGAGATAGAAGCATTTCGCCGGCCTACAAACATCAGGATTGCAAAAAAATAAAAGTAAAAAAGATCAAAAAAAATATCTAAGGAATTGACTGTACACAAGGAATATCAATGTTTGACCCAACAGTTATATTTGACCTTTGCGAGACCAAAGAAAACAAATTTGATTTTTTTATGTCACCAGAAGGTAAATAATCGTGACTTACCATAGAGGATTTGTATTTACGTTGAATAACTTGTCTGGTTTTAGGATCTGAAAAAAAAATATTCCCCGTTGATTCATGATAATCTAACCCACATAAAATATTTCTAGAAAATACTTCCTATTCGTGATGCGCATACATTTTAATTTAATTTTTTATTCTTGAATACAGAAAACATGTACAATTGCTTTCCTAGAATTGGAAAACAAAGAATTTGCATGGCACATCTGATAAACCATTTCCGTTGTAAACTAAGAGTTCGTGTGGTTAAAATGTTACATTTATAGCACAATATGTCAACTCGTCCAAGAAACACCCTGGGATATTTATAATCGTAATGAATTAATTACACTTACAGAAATTCACTTGAACGGTACATATGAATATGGAAAAATATTCTAATTTTTAATTTGGTAATTTAACATTACACGCGGTACTTAAATCTCAAAAACAAATTGAAAAGTCAAACCCGCTTGTAATTTTTTTAAACGAATCTCACCATTTTCTAAATTATGATGAAGTTCAATTATATTCCTATTACATAACGGTTATGGATCGACCAATAAAGTGGCATATAGGGAACCGGCTGTGCTTCGGAAGGCACGTAATGCTACTGGTCCCAATATATCCTAGAAATATTTTTGGTAATGTTTATAGCGGAACTTTTCAAGCCTTCTCGAAGGTTGGCCTTGACCCGGCATAAATCTCCAGATTGAAACCAGATACAGGCATATCTGCAGCAAAAAAGCTCCTTCCAAGGTAAACCTCCTACCGTGTAGAGAGAGACGGGGCAAAGTCGAGTTGTCGTACACACATCTTGAGCAATTTTTCTATTTGTCTTTCGATGGCTTAGGTTAGCCTCTTTAAGACTAAGACTAAGAAGACTAAGATCTGTGACCTTAACGTGTATTTTAGGTTCTGCAACGAAAGCATAACTTCTTCTACACCTCACCCTTAAAGAACAGTCCCAACTATCAACATATTTTTTGTTACCATACCTAAGTTTCGTTTAGGTGTTTATCTAATATAAAAAGTCCTTAGATACTGTTTACTGTTATATAAACCATTATGATTAACGAAAAGTTAGTACTTACTGAATTCTTCAAGCACAAAAATGCCTCCTTTCTGAGTAAAACATTTCCTGATGTGATCAATTCTAACGAAGAACTGCAACATACAAAAGATAACTAAACGTTAAGAGTGTAAAGACAAGAAAAAAAAATTAGAAGCAAATGCGAGCACGCGAAAATCATGCAGCGCGTGTCATGCGTGAAGCAATAGGCAACTTTAGAGATGGTTTGCTTAATGTAGAATGGGCCTATTCTAATGTGTATGTTGTGTGTGTTAAGGTGGTGCAGTTTGCGATTGATTTTGCCATGCGGTGTTCTGCTAGAAGCAGCAGTCTACACTACGACTATGCGAACACCTGGCAGCAGCATTCTAAACGAATATTCGTTCGTAAATTTAACGAAATTTCTCGTATGCATCGAAAATTGAAATAAAAATCTACTCGTGTAAATAAGGAAGGAACCTTTGGTAGAGGATGCAGCAAGAACAAAACAAACTACAGGAAAAAGCGCTAAACTAAACAGAGACTATGCTAAACTAACGACCAAATTAGACCAGATCTTTTATATACCTCAAAGTCCTGTTAAGCAGCCAGCGATCGACGTGGACGGGAATAGAAAACAACAAAAAACACAACATTAGTGACGATATCAGTGCCCGACAAGGACCATCTCAAAAGTTCCTAAGCTTCGCTGCAGAGCACTTTCGAAAAACAACCCTCGTGATATGGGCGAAACAATTCGAAAAAGCTCTGCGGTTGCCAAACATGACCACTCATCGACATCGATAAAAAAAGAGAAGAAAAGAGCATTCAACATTCAAATTAGAAAGAATGAAATAAAATTGGAAACAATTAGCAATTAGTATTTTGCACACTGAGCTGCATGCAGATTATTAGAATACATTGACAATATGAAAAATTGTAAAAAATAAAAAAAAATCGATATACAATATAGGAAAAAACAAATAAAACTACTACCTGAACAATACGAGCATCCAATAAATGCTGTGAAAATCGACGACACTGCTTTCGCTAACTATTTAAACCAAAACCTAAATTTTTCAAGAAAATAATTAATAAGGAAAATAAAACGTTGTACAATTTGCAACCGAGCGAGTGGCAGAGCAGTAGGAAGTTTGAGTGGTCCTTGCAGAACAAATGCACACATCATAGCGTACCCCACAACACGAAACAAATAGAAGTAAAAAAAAATATTCAAAGGGTTGCAGAGAACAAAATGCAAACCCATTACCGAAGAAACAGTTTGTTCTCTGCATCAAAATTACTAAATACAAAATTTTAAAGACTAATAGAGCTTCATTTACCTTTCGGCAAATAAATCTATTTTTATTTAAATTTATTTCCAATTAAGTCTATAGCTAGAATCTACACATTTTTATAAACAAATCTGTAAAGATAACAACACCATATCATAGTCAAATTTTATGACACAAAAAATTCAGGTACCTTACTGTTTGCGAAGAGTAATCCCACACCTTCCATACAAACTTGCAACAATCCGCCCTCCCCAGAACTCATATCCTGAACAGGAAATTCCCCACCCAATTCAGGGGCGCTTCCTGCTACACCTCCTCGTTCCATGGCCTCCTTGATGCAATAATACAATTCCTTACACTGCAAAAATTTAACAGTAAAACCTTGGGAGGAAAACTTTTCAATCAACTCACTTTTTTAGTGTAATATTTGTGTAACTGAGTTTGTTGACCGTTTCGCCTCCATAAACATAAAACCTTATTTTTAGGGCTGTACGTCATGTTTACCAATCGTTCGAACCACCATCTTTCTACTATAACGCCGCATACCGATCGTAAAACCAAACCGTCATCGCGAACTTCCAGAAATCTTAACTCGCCTCCTCCATCAACACCCTGATGGACAGTAAAACTTTGACGATGTAAAAGACGCGATCCTAAAGGCTTCAAATCGATATCATTACCATGCTGGAAAATATTTTATTTTACCACCTACAATTTACCGAATTTACCAAACTTACCAAGTTGGTTATTTGATCCAACAACAAATTAACTTCTTGGCTATAAACCAACCCTATATGACATTTCCCTAAAAGTCTTCTAATTTTTCTTTTAACTTCTGTTTTATTTACATTCAACATAACTAATATTGCCGTTAAATTATACAACATGGTAGACAACAAACGATCTTCATCATGTTCAAGTCTCTTCCTTTCAGTATCACTTAAATTTTTGTACCTTTCCATCATTTCTCGTGGTCCCTAATCAATGACCAAATATTAAAAACAATCCCCATATAAATAAAATCATAATTACCTGATCCAACCCAATCATATCACGTTCTTGGGAAACAGCATCCAAAAATGCATCTTCCCAAAATTGCATTTGGTCCCAAAGCGTCGACCTATCCTTGCCCAATAATCCTTCAAATAGGTAAGTTCTTGCGGCTTCTGGAGAAGGTGACGTTGTGGTATTAACCATATGTCCTCCATGGTATCGAAAACCGGTGCTTAAAGACGACTTACTCGACCAAACACTCGACGTCCTTTGTTTCGAAGGTTTTGGAAACTAAAACAGAAATTTTATTTAATTCTGTAAGTCGGTTGATCGGCTTTCACGAAAAATTAACGTGCTTAAGCTCCTAATGCACAGGGATTTACCTGCAGGTTCTCAACTTCAGTGTCCGAAACTGTTGAGCGGAAGGAGGACTGAAGACCACCACGATTCAGATTACAAGCTGGTCCAGTTGTAATTGAACCGCCAGGGGAGAGAGTACCTCCAGAGCCATGCAATGTGCCTTCGGCCTGCTAGACAACATAACAATCAGGCAGATTCATGCCTCTGTATTTTGACATAAAACTATACAACAATATAAATTATCGAACATACATGGATATGCCTGACCTACACCACTTGTACTAAACTCAATCAGCTGGGCAAAAAGAAACATGCTTGGGCACATTATCAAACTTACATCGGAATCAAAAGATGTTAGTTTACTCAACAGCATATTTTTCTTTTGAGTAAGCATGTCTTTGAACATATCCGCTGTGGATTGTTGACCTTCTGTTTCGGAATCTTCTCCTTGAACCAACCGGACTTGTGGAGGTTCTAGAAATATCCCCAATAAGACAAAAACCCTAATCAGGGACTTATTTTAATTACCAGCTTGAGACGATTTTCTAGAACTATCCCAATCTGGAGAAGCGGCCATTCTAGGACTTTGAGGTGATGTTAAGTTTTCCCTGCTACCTATAGGGCTTGAACCTTGAGAAGAAAGCAAATGACTAGGATTGTCTGTTACAGAAGAATCTGATAGTTCTTTGCTCCAATAATGGGTATGGGCAATTTCTTGTAACTGAAAGGCTGAAGCCATACCACCAAGTCCGTAATTACTGTAAGTAAATTCTAAACCGTGTACCGCAGCCAAAAGTACTTTCAAAACTCCTTTCCAAACAGGTTTGGGTATGCACTAAAATAAAAAAAATTAAAACACTTTAAAGCTTAAAAATAAAATACGTACCACATCATCGATATGGTCATCAGGGGCAATTTTTCTTTCTAAAGTTTTATTTAATTTGCTAAGTATAAAATTACGATATGATTCATCTTCCATTAACTTTTTCAGTCTGTTTAGCTTTAACCATCCAACACCTTCACCTTCTAAAACTTGATTAACAACGTCTTTTAGAAATGCTTGATTTTCAGCATTATTAGCAGAACGTTCAACTGATTGCATGCGTTGGAATTCTTCTTGTCGTCTTGGTGTATGTTTGATTAAAGGACTTTTTTCAACCAATCCCCTAGGTCCTCTAGGGAATGGTCCAAATACTCCACTCTTGGTTTCTTTTTGCTTAAGTTGTTGCTGCTGTAGCTGTTGCTGCTGCGCCTGCTGCTGTTGATGGGCATGGGGTTGCGATTTTTGACTACTTTTAGAACCAACTCCAAATAAATCCGAAAACATACTCGAAGTTGTCGCTGCTATACCATTCAAGTCAGAACTGATATTTGAAAAGAAATCCCTGCTAGTTCCTGCAATTAAACTTGAACTAGCAGCTTGGACTAAAGACGTACTCGTGGATCCTCTTCTCGCATCCCCGCCGGTATGACCAACTGAATCACTCTGAAAATATTATTTTTCAAAATAATTTTTAACTTATAAATCCGAGAAACTAACTCGAAGATTTTTAGTTACAACTTCTTTAGCTCCTTTTGTTAAATCCCCGAAAGTAGATTTTCCAACATAAGTGAGATCTTCTAAGGTATTTTTACTAACGCCCGCAGCACTTTTACTTGCTTCCAAAGCTGATTTACTTGCTTCTTGTACACTTTTCGATGCTTCTTCTGCTGCTTTTTTAGCCTGACTTGCGAACTATAACAGTACATAGTACAAAAAATATAACAGTCCTGTATGGAGAATTAAAATAAAAAGCTTACTTTGTCAAAGGGTGCAAATATGTTACTCTCTTCGGCTTCTGTAAGCTTTCCTTTAGCTTGAATTTTCAGCTAGAAAGAAACAAATGATAACAAAAATATTATAGGATTTTTAAAAAACTGTTAAAAGGAAGTGAAAGCAAAAAAGCACCTTATCCATTTGTGCAAGCAACCCATCCTGACTACTTTGCCTAGTAGTCTCTCGTACCAACTCCTTTGCTTGTGAAGCAAACTGTTCAAAAATGGAACCTTGTGAACCCTGTCTTTGAACCTTCTCCCCAGTGCTACCAGCTGATGAAGGAGCAGGACTACCGCTCCCGGATGACCCAAAACTAGAGGTTCTAGCTAATACATTTCCTACGCTTGGTTGTTTTTGTAAGCAGGGAGTGATTGGGGGTACCTAAGTAATTTGTAGTGTAAGCAGTTCTACTGTCTCTAAGTGGCTGTTTGTAAGTGAACTTACGGGTGTTACAGAACGCCCAAAACGATTTTTCCTTGGCGTAGTCGGACGTTCCGTCTCGCTTGTTGTACTTGTCGGCGATCCAGGTTTTGCAGAACCACTTACTACCGTTTTTGGTGTTGTAGTCGAATTTGAATCCGACTCGTTTTCAAAACTTCCCCCTTCTTCCTTATCCTATTAACAAAAATATATTTTAGTTTAATTCAAGGTTTAATTTTGTACGACGTACTACTTTCGCAGGGATCGATGTTTCACTTTTTTGTCGGTTACCAAATTCTAACTCTGAATCACGATTAAAAGAAGGAGAACTTAAATCAGATTGACTACTAGAAGATGATTGGGGCGATTCAGGTCGATCACTTCCTGGAGCTTCACCTTCTGGATATTGTAAAACAGAAGGAGGATGATAAACCGATTGGGGATCCAAATTTGAAGATAGTGACATATTTTGTGCTGAAGCTCTGGCTTCTTGATACGAAGCTCCTAAAAGATAATATTAAATCAAGTTAAATCAACTTAATATTTTAATATTAGGTACCTGGTGATAGGTCTGAGGATACCATTTCAGAAACAAAATCGCTTAATGAAGAGTAACTCGAACTGGTACTATCAGCCCCTTCTGAATCAGAACCGCTTTCATCAGTGGGTTGACTTTCCTGATTCTGCAAACTTCTAAGGGCACCATTCAAGGAACTGCCATCATCCCACACGACAAACTTAATAGGGTCTAATGTATGAATATACCATTTCGGTTTGTCTCCTATTTGCGAAGGGTCCAAGACACCAGTGTGAACTCTTTGAAAAGCAACATTAGTTGGGGTAAGAGACCATTCAGCCAAAAATTCAACAGCTTGAGTTCTAGCAAAACGATTTAAAAATTGGGACGTCCGAGGTCTCGACCTTAGGAAACTATTGATTTGAAAAGCTACAACTGGGCGTGGATATAGCCTTAAGGTTCTTGTATGTTCAGTAAAATTCGCTAAGAGATTTTGGGAATTAAAGAAACGAACCTGAAAAAATATTTGTAATAAAATTTTAATTCAATCTCTTAACTATGTATACCATTGCGACTCGAGTAGCTACGTCAACAGAATCTACGTCATTTCCATAGATAATTGGGTTGAAAGTTGTGGGAGGCGGAGAAATTGATGGGCGACTTGATTGAGGAGATGCTCCTGAAATCGACATTCTTTGACCTAAATTTGGTGTTACTGGCGTCTGCGTTGGCGTTAACTCGGGAGATTTGTGTTTAGCCGACGAGACGCTAGAAAAAAATTTATTAGAACTTGGAATTAAGGAGAAAACTAACTAGGACAACCTAAGAGTATTTGGGCTCTGAATGCTTTCTCGTCTTGATGGTAAAAGTTGCGAACTTACAGCTGATGGTGTTGCTAAACTTCCAAGCGCCTGAAAATATTCATTACGAATATACTTTAAGATTTTGAATTTTTTTTTCTATTCACTATTTGCTCTACCTTATATTTTCTCTTAATCCTTCATTCTAAAATGTGGAGCTGCTATATCTACAAAGTGTTTTGCCCTTACTCATAGTTTTTGCAAAATTTAAAAATTTACGGGTGTATAAAAAAATGAATTGCACACATAACTTGAGTAAGAGCAAATGTTATAGTACTAAAGCTCATGTGATATAACTCTAGTCATGCCTAACATGCAAAAGTGTGCAAAAGTAAGTAAGATATTTACTCCTGTGCCCACTTGGTCCATGAGTTGCATAGCCTGGGGGTAAAGGTCAAAGTGAGAAGAGAAATAGAAAGCATAATAGAAGAATCAATAATACATCAGAGCATCTTTCAATTCTAACAAAATTTCGGTTGCTCATGGGAATAGATAAAAAAACGTGAATAATGTATTGAGCTTTCGGGTTAATCCTGGATATCTACCTGTTTCAAATAATTTTTCAGAATCGTTGCCTCGGGTTCGGGCAAGGGCGGAATATCAGAAGCACCACTTCCACTCGAATATAATTTATTTGAATCCAAATCAACCAACCAAATATCATCTGGAAGCCTGAAAAAAATTAATACAACAAAGGGGTTGTAAAATTTAATTTAACCCTAGTACCTAAAATTCTTTTTGTACATCAAAAAGCTTGCTGGAAGGCCAATTACGAAAGGCGTAGGGGCTAAGAGCAACTGAAATATTTCATAATTAAATATCCTTTTACTTTTCTGCTTTTTTATAAAATAATTACCTGCTCCGCGCAACTCATACACGTTGGTAACAAAGGAATAACGGGGAACATATATTCTAATGGATATATCATCGTAACAAAAGCCATCACAGACATAGAAAGGGCGTTATAATCCCTAGATTGAAGAACTACTTTATTTTCTAATAAAATTAATGTTAAAACTTTTAAACAAGTATCTACACCTGAAAGAAAAATAAAAACAATCGAATTGTCCTAATAATAATTAATAACCCCTTACCTAACAGTTCCAAGGGTAAATGCAATGGAAAATCCACTAAACTAAATCTAGTATGATCAGGTAACGCAAACGAGAGTGCATGGTGTACTGTTGGGGATAACACTTCAACTTCAACCCTAAACATAGAAAGTTGTAGGATTTGCAAAGTAAATAACGATGTCTTTATTACTTTGTTTTCCCTGGTACGGGAACTGGGGCGGAAAGCAGTCTCAATATCCATGTCTCTATTTCCCTAACGTCATATAATACTATAGAAGGCGTCGCTTCAGTAGCTTGACTAGTTATCACACTCCAAACTGTATCCCTAAAAATGAAAACGTTAAAAGCACCCTAAAAGAAACAATGGATGCTACCAAAATTACCTCCCGACTTGTCTAGACGCTCCCACGCGTTTAGAACTCGACGATTCATTACATGCATCAATGAGTTTCTTCAGAATAAACAAACATTCACGAAAGGTTGTAAAAAAAGGGTGATGAGAGAGTAAACACAATGACGTCAGCGAATGATTTCTAATTCTCTGCAATATTTGTTTAATTTAATTTTAATTATTCACCCCTAATTAACTTACTTGTCGTTTTCTACTAGCCCTCGGCGATGGAGAATGACTTCCTCCACTTTCAGAATCATTACTGGGAGCAGTTATTCCTAATCGAGGGGGATGCGACCCTGCAGCGTTATTTTGAGCAACCCCATCTGAATCTCTTCGACTTGGACAATCTTTTTCTGAATCACTAGGTCCTACATTGCTACTTCTGTAATCACTACAACTACATGTTAACACAAATTCCCGAGTTTTTTGTCTTATTCTCACCTAGAAAAGGCAGAATCGGAACTTTTTTCCATGCTTTTCCTCCAGGAATCGCGCCTAAACGTTGAACTACTTCTACCAGCTACTCCAGCACCTCCTTGAAGTTTCTCCACCGGTCGATAAAAATTAACACAGATACCGTAACGCGTTTTTCCTGAATCTTTATCAGTGAGCATAAATACGAAAGATGAAGCCTCCCTAAGAGCTGTTCTTCGTGGACCGACAGAAGAACAACCCTCAGGTTGGCAAAAATATACCATGTCTAATGGCATTGGAAAGTCTTTATGGTCTTGAGTTGGGTATCGACGAAGAAGCTCTGGTACCTAAAAATATATTATAATTTTTTAATCAGTATTAGTGTTAGGGCCGGCGTAGCGTAGCAGTAGAGTGGTCTGATTCTTAAAACTGCGGCTAGTGGATTTTTCGGAAAAAGTTGCCTCGTCGTTGGGTATTTGGAATTTGATCTTAGATTAAGTGTTTAATGGGGAGAAATAATAAATAAATAATAATAACAAAGAATGTGTAGGTGATATTTGTGTTTAATAATTAAAAATAAAAGTTAAGGGTTTAAGTGTGAGAGTCAGAATATCGGAAAATGAAACCCAATAAAATATTGATGAGCTTGTCCTTGTCTGTTGGTGCTCCAGTTAATAAATACCCTCGAGAAATGACCCACTTTACGTTAATAATATTTCGTTATCTAAGTCTTTGACTAGGGCAAGAAAAACGCACAGTTTCTTAAGCTTCCCTTATTACATTCGTTTAATGGCATTCTTTTTATGTCAAGGTAACTGAACTTTTATTTATAACCTTTTACTAAGAAAGATATCAAAAACATTTCGCAATGATATTGTTAATTTAAAAAAAAAACATTTTATTATGAAAATAGCTTCCTTTGAAGATTATGAGAAAATAAAGAAATATTGGTAAACAATTTGGAATATCCCAAAAGCTAAAAGAAAGCTTTCAGACAATATCAAGAAAATAAATTTTTCATTTTTACGAATACGAGGCCCAAAGGAAGTGAAAATATGAAAATAGAAACGAAAAATACGCAGATCTAGAACTAGAAGGTTTCATACCAGTTCTGTTTTTTTTTTTTTCAAAATTTAAGTTTAAGTTCACAATTCGGTAATTATTGGGGTGTGAAAAAGGATTTTTCACAAATTGTGATTTCATAATAATACTTTCCCTTTACTTCCCCGTACCTGGCAATTTTGAAGCCCAAATGCGCTATTATGGGTTTGCAGGTCACCCCTAATTTCCTGATCCGCACCCGTGATTCCTAAATACGACATTGTTTAAAGTATTTAACCCCTTGGCAGAATAATAAATGCAGCTGTTATATTTAGAGACTATATCGACAGGACTAATCTGAAATTACCCCTATTACCCCAAAAATACTCATTTGAGTGTAAACCTGGAGACCAAATATCCCGCGAAAAAAGTTTTGATCGACCCGGAACGACAGACATTGCAGGTAGGGGCTTTCCCCACTGAAATTTCGTTTCAGCAAATGAAGGAGGTACAGTTTAAAGTTTCACTGTTAATTAATCCATAAATTCTTGTAACTACCCCCTAAAGCAACATGACTTTTTCATTTCCTCGCGTTTGTCAGTTAATTTTAAAGTAAAATGTTCCATAAAAAATTTATGGAACAAATTCAACCTGCGAAACGTATCATAAAAAGCAACACTGGTTTTGTTGATTTGATTAAATGTTGAATGTTTGCTGGATGTTGTTTTTACTTCCTTCCAAAGTACATTATTTTAAATTAACTTTCAAACATTTGAAATCGTGTTAGAGATTTAAATACAAATCCACTGGGAATACTGAATATTACTAAACAGAATCTTACCTGTATAGGATTGCTAGAGCTTGATTTCGCATTATTGTGAGGTCTTGCCCCGACGATAGCCAAATAGTCTATCAGTCGTGGGCAAAGAAATCGTCTTTCTGCATCCGTCGCCATTTTCTAATAATTAACTGCGTCACCTTTCCATTTTCATTTTATGTAATATTTCAAAAAATTTATTTGTACTTGTTAACAACGATTGTGCGTTCATTTTCTGTTCATAGGTACACTAAAAATTAAAAAATCAGGTAGGTATGTTGTTGCCCTCATGATAACAACAGCACTAAATATTCACATTCAATGTCCTTATCGTCTAAATTTTTATCAGAAATGTGGGTTATTATCAGACCTCGCTGTTTTAAACCAGGAAACCAGGGCAAGTAGTTAATTCGATTCATTCAACTCTATAAAACCTTTTAAAAATTTTAAAAGTCATTCCAAAAATTGTTTTTAAGCCTTTTAGGAAACCTTTTTGAAATTAAATTGAAGACAATTAAATTTTTCAAACCCTGTTGCCTAATATAATATTCCTGTCACGACCTACATAGTCACCCCTTAATGCTTCCTTTATACGATATCCTTTTCCCACATGCAGTTATTTTAGGAAATAAATTCAATTATTATCGCATTCTTGAGCAAGACTAAAATTATCCATAATTTCATTATAAGTCTCGCTACGAAAAGTCAATAAACGTGACAACTGTTGAGCGAAGAGGCGCTAAGAATTTCTATTGGGGAAGCCAAAGTTTAAACCCCGTACAATTTTTTGACGACACTAAAATCCAAAAAAAAAATAAAAAATGAAGCCTGACTGATAACGCCACATCACTGAACATAATAATCTGGCACAGAAAATGTTTTCAGGATGTGTTTATTACACGGATCAATAGCGCGCCTTAAAGAGGACGCCCTATTTTGCTTCTAAAGCTCAAAATCCAAATCAAATTTTATTCTTGCGTAATACTTAATATTTTAAAGCAAAAAACTATCTTGAATATAATTAAATAAAAATTAACGCAATTAGTATTAATTTAAAAAAAATAAGTTTCAAGCCTGAAAATTAAAAATATTTTCATGGTAACGTAAGTAATTTTATCCAAACAAAAAAAAGGGTTGTTATAAATATTTGTACTTACCGGTCCATGCAGAGACAAACAAAAAAGTCGTATGAGAAAACGCCCGGCGTACCTAGTCACTAATATCCTGCAGGAAAGTCCTGGAATCTAAGCATGCGCCTGAAAGCTTCCTACTATACAACCCTCCCTACTCGAGCTTTGACGTAATAGACGGATACTGCGTCTATAAAACACTTTTCACAGTTGTCACCCCTAACTGTCCACGTGCTTTTAATAAAGACAGACGCCTACAGTTTCTTTATGTAGGTAATGTGCTTGCTTCATACTTCATTTACTGAATTCGCTGAAGAGTTGTTTACCAAAAAGCTCCATAAAAATACACCCTCGTAAAGTTCAGATAAATATAATAAAATAAATTTATCCTTTCACTTTTGTATAACCCAAATTGTGAAAGAAACGTTTTTTCATTTTTCGTCCTCCCTGTCAAAGCTGACCTTTTTGCGGAACAGGTCTTAAAGTTGATTGAAAAATTGTGACAAGAAATAACAATTTTGATCGATTCCAGCCCTTTCGCTTTCTAGTTGTACCTTGTTTATACAGATGGGTTTTTAATGTCACAACCGAGGTGTGCACCTGAGTCACCCCTCGAGATTAATCTAATCTCAACGACCCCCTTCGTTTTTTCATAATAATACGTATTTTGTTATTTTTCTAAAAAGATCCAATCATTATTTCGTTTATTATGATGTCACGATTTTAAAAGTTTGTGCGGATTATGAGTAGAGAATGGATTTTTATGCTTTTACGTATACTTTCTGAATGTAATAATCCTATGCAGAAGAAAACTTGTTTCGTCCAATAAACGTGCGTGTGTGTATCTGCATATTTACGATCTTTTCATAAACGAATACATATTTCAGGACTTGTGGATACAGAATGCATAATTTCTAACTTTTTAATCCTTGCCAGCTTAAGTAAGTACCTACTTGCATCCTGGTATTATCCTTTCGGCATTTTATAAAGCACATTTTTTGCATACAGATCCTACCTCTAATAAAATTATATATTTAGCAACTAATCCAAAATGCGATAAATCTCTGCAATGTGTTTCTTAAATCGCTGCTTTAGGATCTCAGTTTACCTACAATGTTATGCTAAATCCAGTTAAACACCAAATTGCCCCCCCCCCCTATTCTGTAAGCCGTAACTACTCGTTCACCAACAAATGTTGGTGTTTGAATGATTTTTTGCTCTAAAGTTACGACAGTCGTCAATGATTGTCGTTCGGGAACGATGAACGACGTACAATTTTAAATTTCAATTTCGTTTCGATTAACACCCTTATTCTGTTCACGAACGACTCGTTAGCCAACGATCGTCGTTCGCGACTATCGTATCTATGTTGCGCTCGATTCTCACTAATTTATGATTCTCACTATACTGCAAGGCACAGGCACGGCACGGGCACAACACGGGCTCGGCAAATTATTTTTCACCAAATCTGTGCGGGGCATGGTCACTGACGATAATTGGACGTGGGAATTCTTTCGTATCATATTTACAGAAACGGTGACCATGCCTCCCATAGATTTCGTGAAAAATAATTTGCCGCGCCCGTACCGTGACCGTCTCTTGCCTGTGCCTTGCACTATAGTGAGATAGCTATGAACGAGTCGGTAACGGTTTACAGAATAGGGGTGTAACTGTAAACCTAGCTGTCCCAAACGTCTTGTAATTCCTTAAATGCTCTAGAATCAACGAAGAGATTGACGATAAAACTAATTCTAAATTCTGCGTGGTCAAAGCAAGTCATGGCAACGCAACCGATCATAAACTCGCCAAAAACCAACACATTTTGCCTGATTGAGCTAAACCATCCACCTTATATAATCCATATTTGACACTGTCCAACTGCTAAGGTAAATGGGGGAAATAATATGAAGGAATTAAGGGGTTTAGGTCAATTTACCCCACGCAATACGCCCCCAAAATTCGGCCCAGTTGATTCACCCCTGTAGGACAATTCAACCCTGTACTAAAAACTATTAGGTACCACTAAAACAATAATTCCGGCGAATTATCCTAGAGGTATTTGGGCACGATAGAAAAATAAAAACGTGGTGAGACCACCTATTCCCGTATAAATCAAAACAATTCAACTTAAAAGTAAAAGTTTATTGAGTAAAGATATACAAAAAATATTAAATGCAGATACTAATATTAATTTTACAATATTCTAATCTTTCTTCTCAGGAACAATCTTCCAAGCTCCAATTTGGTATCTGAGCCAAATAAGGAATAAATCACGTCCCATTTGAACCCAACTCCAAATAGGAATCAGTTTGGAACCTTCAATTTCAGTCCAATTTACTGCAATTTCAGTTATAGGAATCTTCAAATATTTTGCTATGTACAAAAGTTCAGCATCAAAAGCCCTGAAACATTTATTTTAAACCAAGGAAGAATGTTTTTTAAATTATTTACCATCTTTCTACATGCAGACTTTCAAAGCAAACACGTGCAGCTTTTCTTGTTAGCAATTTAAAACCACATTGAGTATCTTTTATTCCTCTTACAGCAAATAACCAAACAAATCCATGAAATCCATACATTAATATGGTACGGAATAGACTTCTTTTTGCAACTGCATCGTTTTGTAAATGTGCACGTGAACCAACGGAAATTCCCAAATCTTCTGCTACTATCTCTGGGTCTTTTAAATAATCCCCTTGAAAATATAATAATTAATCAATTTGTGTATACATTAATGGGAAAGTAAATACTTTTCAACAGTTTGCTTAGACTTGATTCTAATCCAAGCAGATCTGAGAATTTTGTGGCCCCATCAGCATCGGCAAAAAGCAACATAGCTCCTCTTGCACTCTGCATTCCCTAAAATTGAAAACGATGATTAATTAAGGGTTTATTATCCAAAAATTTGGGATACTTGCTAATCTTACAGCACCCCCTTTTCCTCGATTTGTTTCCAATTCCATTATTCTAAATTTTTCTGTTCCTAATTCTTCACAGTACTTACTGGCTACTTTTACAGTCCCGTCTTTACTTCCATCACTTACAATAATAATTTCATACTTAAAGCTAGAATCTTTGGTCCTATTTTCTAAAAATTCCGTGCATTCTTCCAACATTGGTAATACTAAAATTTTATCATGAAACAAGGTATTAACAGAGTTAAATAACTTACATCTCTCTTCTTCATTATATGCTGGAACTATTACGCTTAAATGTAGAGTAGACTTATCAGAAATAAATGGAAAAGGAATCGATTTCCCGGATTTCGGCTCAACAAAACATTTTTCTTTCTTACTTCTAGTAATTACTGGATAAGGTTTAGACGTGGCTATTAAAATTACGCATATCTAGAAGAAGTTTAGTTAATTTTCTCTAAATAACGTAGGGAATCATTAATCAGAGTTAAGTTTGAGGTTGGAAATTAAGACTTACTGCTAAAAACACTGAAGCTGCAAAAGCTGATCCAATAAATAATAAAAATTTTATGTCTAATTCCATTATATAGATATTGCCTTAGCTGCAGCATTCAGGTTTAATTTTTAATTGAAAATTATGTACACTTGGCAATTTCCGAAAAATTGGTCTAGTTCTGCTGAACGTCAACTTTGACGTTTGAGGTTTGACATTGACACTTGTATGAGGCGGGAATGTGGCAAGTGTCAACTGTGTGTGTCTTTTAAAAAGTGTTTATTATTTTTATTATCACGTAAATATTGACTATTATTCGTTGTATAATTGAATCTAACAATAAGTGTCTGTATAGTGTGTATTTCGCTTTATATTTCATAAGTAAAAACTTTGTTTAATTAAACATTTAATAAATCTAACCTTAAAATGTCAACATCAACTGATTTAACAATTCGTGGAGTTCCTATTACATTTCCTTTTGAACCGTACGAAATTCAAAAGGAATACATGGACAAAGTGATCGAGTGTTTACAGAACGAAAAAAATGGAGTATTGGAATCACCAACGGGTACCGGTAAGACTCTATCGCTCCTTTGTGCGTCTCTAGGTTGGCTTACAGTTAAAAAAGCCCAAGTACTAGCAAATCGATGTGTAAGAACTGAAAGTCAAGATCCAGACGATTTCTTAAAAACACTTCAAGCAAATATAAATACTCAAGCCGGAACTTCAACTCAAAGCGGTCAAAATTTGTCTGGTGTACCGACAATTATTTATGCCTCGAGAACTCATTCGCAGCTTTCCCAAGCTGTGAAAGAATTAAAGAGAACTACTTATACGTATATGAAGGCAACAGTTGTTGGTTCGAGAGAGCAAATGTGTATCGATACAGATGTTGCCAAAGCAGTTGATAATTCTTCTAAGGTAATGCTTTGTATTTTGTTAAAAAGAAAATTAATATAACAATTATTTTAGACACAACTGTGTAAGATAAAAATACAAACTAGAAGCTGCTGCTTTTATAATAGAGTAGATAAAATGAAAGAACATCCTAGTGTTACTGAAATGAAAATCGTAGATATTGAAGATTTAGTTAGTGTTGGTCAGAAAAACGGGTTTTGTCCATATTTTATGGCTAAGGAATTAAAACAACGGGCTGATATAGTTTTTATGCCTTACAATTATGTATTAGATCCTCGATCACGGAAAGCTCTTGGTAAGTCTTGTGTAACGTGATATTAAACTTTTTATCCGCTGTAACTCCAACTTTATATTGAGTTTAAAACTGAAAGCTTTAAATTTCTTTTGCAATAGGTATTGAGTTGAGTAACTGCATAATAATTTTGGATGAAGCACATAACGTGGAAAAAATGTGTGAAGACTCAGCTTCAGTGCAATTTAATTCTACGGACATTACACTTTGCATACAAGAAATTACAGAAGTTATGAAAGCAATGACTGAACAGCCTCTTACTTTTACTGACTCCACAAAAGACAAAAGAGACTTCACACCTGATGATTTATGCACCCTTAAACAAATCTTATTAGATTTTGAAAAATCTGTTGATCGCATCGAACTCAAATTGCCACTAGCTGAAGGTACCACTTTTGAAGGAGATTACATTTTTGAAATTTTTGAGAAAGCTGGTGTAAGTTTAATTTCACTTAATATTTTTAAAGGCATTTTGAATTTTAAATATTACAGATTTCTTATGGCAATAGTGGTATCATAGAAATATTAATAGAAAAAATTGTACAGTTTCTTTCAACTGCCCGTGAAGGCCCTTTTCAAAGAAAAGGTAATGGTTTAGAATTATTTGCAAGTGTACTAAGAATTGTTTTTGGAGGTGAGGATCATGAGTTCAAAGCAAAGATTAAAAAATGTTACAAGGTGGGTATTTATTATTGTATAAGATTCAGGTTATAATAAATGTTGAATACACAGGTTCATGTCACCACTGAAGAGTCGAAAAAAAAGGTAGCTAATGATTGGTTATCTAAAGCAACATCTACAACAAAACCAGGAGGTAGAGTTATCAATTTTTGGTGTTTTAGTCCAGGATTTGGGTACGTACTGTATATATTTATTTCCAAGAGTTAATAACAATCATAAAAAAATGTTTAGGATGAGCATGCTAAAGAAAAAAGGAGTAAGGTGTGTTATATTAACAAGCGGAACTCTTGCACCTTTAAAACCGTTAATATCCGAATTAGAACTAGATGTACAGGTCCGTTTAGAAAATCCTCATATCGTAAAAGATGATCAAATAATGGTTAAAATTGTAAGCAAAGGTCCAGATGGCACAGAACTTAATAGTAACTTTCAAAACAGGTGAATAAGGTTTTTAAAAAAGGGAGGTTTTAATTATTTTTGATTTTTTCTAGGGATAATCCTCAATATATATCTTCATTAGGATGTACAATACTCAATTTAACCAGAATGATTCCAAATGGAGTGTTAATATTTTTTCCTTCATATCCTATAATGCAAAAGTGTCAGAAATTTTGGCAACAAGAAGGAATTTGGGGAAATATTTCTGATCAAAAGGTAAAATAAATTTTGTGTAAACATCACAGCAATTGCAAGAAAAATATCAACTTCTAGATTACCAATCAATTGTGCAACCCTCGTACCTATTAAATATTTTTTTTTTATTTATAGGCAATTTATGTTGAACCCAAACAAAAAGAAGCTTTCAATACTGCAATGAGTGAATATTATGCACGAATTAATGACCCAAAATTCAAAGGAGCTATATTTATGGGTGTATGTAGAGGGAAAATATCCGAAGGACTTGATTTTGCTGACATCAATGGCCGTGCTGTTATTATAACAGGTTTACCATACCCTCCCCTTAAAGATGCACGTGTTGTCCTTAAAAGAAAATATTTGGATAATTGCCGATTACAAAATAAAGAAGTATATCATTTCTGATAAATTTTAAAACCAAAATTGTCTTCTAGTTTCTTTCAGGAGACGAGTGGTATAGCTTGGAGGCTTCTCGAGCTGTTAACCAAGCTATGGGAAGAGTGATTCGGCATCGTTATGATTTTGGAGCTATTATTTTATTGGATACACGATTTACGAGTTTTAGGATTAAATCACAAATGTCTAGGTGGTTGAGAGAACAGATTAAATTGATTAATAATTTTGGAGAAATTCTTCGAGAGCTTAGAATATTTTTCCGTAATGCTGAAGAGAAAGTATGTATAAATTGTTCGTTTACTGCTATCTAGTATTAATTTTTTGTTTTAGCTACCAGTACCAAAAATGTTATCATTAAAACCAGCAAAAAAAG
The DNA here is from genome assembly GCA_963082805.1 of Hemicrepidius hirtus. Lineage (NCBI taxonomy): Eukaryota > Metazoa > Arthropoda > Insecta > Coleoptera > Elateridae > Hemicrepidius > Hemicrepidius hirtus. The sequence continues at coordinate 24,859,430 of OY720167.1, forward strand.
TAAATCCCCCACCTGCTGAATTTAAAACGGAGACTTACACTCGGAAAGGCAATTTTGATTTCAGTACCAGTTCTTCGTGTTCGTCATTAAGTGAAGATTCAAATCTAGCTTTAGCTAAAATTCAGAACTCAAATGGGGTTAGTAGTACCGGAACGAAAAGAAAAAGAATAATAATAGTGTCTGGTGAGCCTTCCACAAGCGAACCGTCTCGTCCAACCAATACAACTATAACAGAATACATAATCATGGTAGGAATAGTTTTATTAGGATATTATTTGTATTTTTCATATTTTTGCCGAATGTTTTAGGTTAAAAAAGCCTTAGATCCTGTTGACTTTAAGGCTTTTGTTACTGCTCTTACATTATATCGTAACAAAGCGCAATTTGATGATTTAACACGTGAATTAGATAATATTTTTCTTAGAAAATACAATTTAAGATATATTATTCAAGGATTGTCACCATATATTAAGTGCTATCATAAACAACAATTTGCGGAATATTGGGAAAAAATGAGATGATAAAACGTAAATTTTGTAATTTTGTGATCAGTAAAAAATATGGATTTAATAAATTTATTTTTCTAAACTGTATCTTTATCCTGTTTTGATTTATTTTTTACAAATCCATTCACTATCCATCCATAATTTTTTTTTTGAATCCATAGAAAAAGCTTTTGGTTGGGAAGAGAGAGTTAGGAGAAGCAGCATCCCCAATGGTGTGAAGAAGAAAGAAAAATGAAGAGGAGATGCTCATGGTCCTGATTGCCCTATTTTTAAACCCTTGAGTAAAATCGCTGCACAAGAATAAACAATCATTTGCCCCTTTTGGATTGACAACCCCCTATACAGGCCAAAGAGATTATAGGCAACTCTCGTTCCTTACCCTCTTTACAGGACGAAAAATGACAAAAAAAACACCCTGTATATGAAACACGTGACAGCCTCGCATCTGACCTTCCAACAGACACGACCATTCCCGAATATTTTGCTGTACAAAGTATTTGTACCATGTTTGTACCACAGTGGCCTGTGATTTGTACAAATTATTAACGGTGTCCTGGCTCTAAGCGTCCTTTGGGTCCATTGTCCTTCATTTTATCTGTTTAAGTTTTAAACATTTACTTTAAAAATGTTTACCAGAAACGTAAGTCTCTTAAAAATACACCAAATCTACTGAATGTTTTAAATTCAACCACTTTTGTAGGTTGGGAATCTCACATTTTCAAAATCCACAGGGGTTCCCATTAGAACTTTATTCAATACATTAAGATCTGCAGGTACAAGCACTTCGAGTCAACAAGAACCACCGAAAATAGAAAAAAGTAATAAAAAACAATTATAACCCCCATCATAAAAATTTATTTCGGTTCCGTTTTTAGCTATCAACAGTGTGCAATTACTAGGTCGTGTAGGAGCAGATCCTCAAAAAAAAGGTACAGAAGAACACCCTGTAGTAGTTTTTTCCATGGCAACACATACTAATTATCGATATGAATCTGGAGAATTTTTACAACGCACAGATTGGCATCGAGTTATTTGTTTTAAACCTGGTTTACGTGAAACAATCATGAATTACTTGAAAAAGGGACAAAGAGTACATGTTACCGGAAGGATTACTTATGGAGAAATGAAAGGAGAAGACGGTAATAATAAAACTACCACAGCTATAACTGCTGAGGACGTTATTTTTTTCCAAAACACTCCTCGGCTGTAATTATATTGTATGTAATAAAAGTTTAATTATAAAATCTAAATGCATTTAAGTTTATGAAACGTTTTGTGTTAATAAAATTTCATATGAATGTTTATTTTCTTTAGGTATAAAGCCTTGCATCCTTTTCCTGCTTTTACTCCAGATTGCTCTCCCTGGACCTTGGGCTGTATTCTCGAAATCACTCTACATTTTGTTGTGCTCGACAAAAAAAATTGAACCAATCCGAAGGCTATTTTCCGGACAATTGATCATATGTCATGCCACAAACAATAGTTTGGTTCATTTGTTTTTGTCATGTGCGAAAAAATGTCGAATGATTTCGAGAATACAAGTCCTAGAGGTTCTATATTAAACAGTTTTTCCCTGTTTTTGCTTGAAGTATGTCGTAACCAACCTTATGTGCGATTTGTATTCAAGTATTGTCCAGGTTTTATTCAAAACTGTATATTTGAAATCCTATCAAACCACCTGATCACAACGTACATCATAAATCTGCAGGAATTAAAGTAAAAAGCAAGAAGAACACACAACAAAGAACCTGTGCTCTGCAATCGGAAAAAAACTCGAAGTATAGGGAAACCCTACACTGGAGTCGCAAGAGGATCAAAAGGTCATCTACATATCCCTATTGTGTAAAGAAAGGAATAATCAGCGTGAGAGCATACTGTCGTTATCATTACCGACTGCTATATCTTTTCAGGGTAATGCCACAGAGAACTTCAAGTTCTAGTAATTTTTGTATTACGGTATTAGTAAAGCTCTTGCCTCAGTTACCACGATATATGTGTCTTGAGGTGAAGAGTCAAATTACTGTCCTAAGAAAGCCATGAATAAGTTTAGTATTTATAATTTATAGGTATGAAAGTGACAATAAAATTAAATTTATTTATAACTAATGACGAATTCAACTGGGATTTAAAATTGTGACGCCTTCGCGAAAGACAACCCCTACTAGGAGGACTTTGTCAAAATTTGGCATCCATCTTTAATCAAAATTAAAATGGCGAATTCAGTTGGATCTTAGATCATGTAGTGGCGCTGCGCCACTACATGATCTAAGAGTTGGATGCACTACACTAGACGTGCACTAGATCATACACTAGACTAGTGTACACTAATCACTAATTCAGTATAGCGCTGATCTAAACCCATTGCCACGTGAATAAGTGAGGTACACCCAGGTACACCGGTGTTGCATAAAATATAGTGAAATGGCATTAAGAATTTATAGAAATCTGAGTAAATGTGTTGTGAATTACCAAAAACAGTAAGTTATCTCGAATTTAAAGGCAAGCTAGATTTTTTACAAGGGTTAATCTTTAGGTTATGGCAATCACAAAAATGTTCTACAAAAGGAACTTCAGAAGGGGACAGCACTGTAAGTATACCGTTCACAAAGAAGGTTATAGATATATCGCACATCGGCGAGAATAGGGCCACAAGTCCGAAAATATTGTTTCCTTTTTTTTGCCTAAAATTATTTAGTTGTGCTTGCTAGAATAGCGCCACAAAGGTAAAAGTCTTTTGTTCGACTTCTAGAAGTTTGTGTCCTTGTTTTAGCTTTGCAGTTTTTCAAGCGACCAGGCAGGAATATGGCAATTTTAGGCAAAAAAAAGGAAAACAATATTTTCGGACTTGTGGCCCTATACTCGCCGATGTGCGATATATATACAGGGTGCCAATTTTAAGTTATCCACCATTGGTAACTTTCTTACCTTTGGAGATGGAAAGTTGGTTAAATGAGGAAAGATTCAGTATCTTTTATGCTCATTTAGAATGTGAAATTTTATTTTTTATGGCACTTCTGGTTTAGCGAGAAATGGTACCAACTTTTTATTTTTAAATGGAACACCCTGTATTTTTTTTAATTTTTCGATTGGAAATAATTTTGGCTTTAAAAAAGTATAGATGTAGGTACAGTTAAATTTACTAATAACCATGATATTTAACTTTTATTTATATTTATTAAATTGGGATCACAATTGCCATGAAACAAAAGGGCAACAGTAAACAATGCCTAGAAATTATCCATGAAATGAACAAATGTCAATTTTGTTTTACTTGTGTAGTACTACTCTGTCACTGAAATCATATAAAATTAATTTTTCTAATAACGAGAAGGTTGATATGTTGGCGATTTACTTTTTTTGTCAAATGCAAGAGACTCGTTACAATGTTTAAGAAATACTTTCGGCAATAAGTGGATAGGGACAGATGCACCTATTCAATGGCCGCCGAGATCCCCCGATTTAACACCACTAGACTTTTTTCTTTGGGGCTATGTAAAGGATATAATTTATAAAGAAAGATACGAGCACGTCGAGATGCTGCAAAATAAAATCCACCATGTTTTACATGAGATTGATAGAAGGAAATTGGTTCATCTAACGCAAAGTATTCAGCGTCGAGCAGAACTCTGCGTGCTCCACGAGGGAAACTGTTTCGAACAATACTTGCAATAACTTGAATACGTATTCAAATAGTTTTATTTGATAATTATTGTTTATTTGCTGTAATTAAAACAAATTAATCGTGTGTGGGCACCGTTTTAACACACAGGATCTTAGCTTTGAGAAAAGCAGTTTTGTTAACTCTGCGTATAATCCATTTTCTCCCGACGACGCATTCTTATTTTTTTTCTAATTGTATGAAATTTGCTACTCCTTGTTTACTTGGTGGTGTTTCTTTTTCCTCTTCTATTTGCTCGCATGAATTTCGCCGTCACTCTCATTATCTGTTTCTTGTCCTTGTTTTAATTTTTGGTTCAGTATTTGTTCAAAATATTCTCTCCATCTCTCCAATATTTCTTTAACTATTTTGCGTCTTGGCAAAAGTTTCGGATTTCTTTTCTTCTGTACTTCTCTTCCGTTTCTTTTAATTCATCTTCTTGGTGTTTTCTTTTTTGTTTTTTGTTCTTCGTATTTCTCTTCACTTTCGTTATTTTTTATGTGAATCTACTTATGTTTAAAAAAGGTGCTCATAATTTTCAACTTTTTACTTGCCGCAAAATTTATTACCCTATGCCATTATCGTTGGTTTCATCATGCTTCCTTGTACTCGCAAATAACATATTTTTTCTGATACTGTTTTAAAATTATTACTTTATTATTTATTTATTTATTTAGCCACTAAGAAGCCTGGTTCATATATCTTGGTGTCTCCCCCACTATGGAATAATATGTACTAAATTTTGTAGCTCCATTGTAACATTTTCTTTTTGCTTTATCTCTTGTACTGCCGCTATGTGAATTCTGTATCTTCTTAACTCTTGTTCTAGACTTGAAAGCCCCTGTATAATTTTTCCCCCTTTATATTCCATGTACTACATAGTCTCCATTCGGTTTTCTCCTCACTGTTCATTTTCGTTGCCATGGTTGTCTTCTCTGATTGTCCAGCCTGCTTTTCTATTATCAGTTTTTTGAGTAGTTACCTCTATTAATCGTCGGTATAGGTGGTACTAATTTTCCTGTATTTTTTCCGATCTTCATTCTTTCTTCAATCGTAACATTGCTGTACCCAACTTAACTGTTTTTCCCTTTTGTCTTTCCTCTTGTGCTCGTCGCTTTAATTCTCTTTGCATCAACCTTTCCTTTTTTATTAGGTCATTTTTTAGGTAAATTTTTGGCTTTTTTAAATCTTTTAACTTGTATTTATTTTCCATAATCTTTGATTTTTCCTGCTCGTTTTCTGCCTCTACTGAAGAGGTTTTTCCTCCAATCTTGAGGGCTGATTTAATTTTGATTTCAGTTCCTAATTTTTTCTTTACAAAATTATTCAGCTCATCTTTTAGTAACCTTGGATAAACTGTATCTATAACCAGCCCATTCACCAAAACGTTACTTTTCCTCTTCTCTTTTTCCATTCATTGTACTCTGGTCTTCACATCTCCCAGCTCATTCTTAATTTCAGTATTTTCCTTTTTGAGCTTCTCGTTTTCAGTTTTCATGATTTTGATATTTTTTTTATTTTTTCTGCAAAATCTTGTTATGTTCTTATTAATGTTGTATTTCTGTTTTTAGGGGAATCCACGATATTGATCATAATTTATGAAGCGGACCTAAGTTTATTAATTTTTGAATTCATTTTTATGAGCACAATACTGCCCCCAGTTAGAAGGTCCTAATTGAAAAATTTGTGATTTTCGGCTTGTGGCATATATTGCAATGTCTACATGTATTTTATCTTTTTACCAAGTTAAAATGTCCTAACTACTCTCTGTTTGAGTGAAAAACGCTTAGAATTATTGTCCTATATTATTAAAGACTGCACAAGCAATTTCACAAAAACTGAATTATCTCCACTATTCAAACTAAGGAGGGCAGAATATGCCCCATAAATATTTCACAGGCTATATTTCCTAGCTTTCTTATTTGGTTTTTTAAGTAAAATTGTACCTAAAACTTGATTTTTATATTAGCCAACTAAATTTTCCATTGGACTCATTAAACGTCACGGGAGTTTTCTGAATGTATTATAACATCACTTTCCGGTTTCTAAAGTGAGAGAACCTATTTTACTTTCACGAGTTTTACACACATTTAGCTGCTTGCTCTACTCAGGCCATTTAGGCCCATAGCTTGATGGTTTCACTCCATTTCTTCCGATTAGCTCGTGTCTTCCAGTCCTCTATCCCTCTTTCTCTTAAATTTTCTTTTACTGCGCCCAGCCATTTCCTTTTCGGCCTTCCTCTCCTTCTCGGTTCTCCTAGGTTTGTATCCATTAGCTTTTTTGGAATCCTGTTGTCTGATTGCCTTTCTAAGTGCCCTAGCCACCTCAGCCTCGCTGCCTTGACTTGATTGCTGAGCTCTGGTTGTTTGTAAAGGTTCCTTATTTCTTCGTTTGTTCTTCTTACCCATATCTCTCCTTCTTTCTTCCCCCCGAATATCCTTCTCAAGATTTTTCTCTCCCATACATCTATTCTCTATTTCCCTTTTATATTTAGGATCCATACTTCGCTCCCATACAGTACAGTTCGTCTTACGACTGTTTTATATAGATTTGTTTTCCTTGATACGTTTTTAAATTTTAGTATTTTGTTTAAAGCACTTGCGCATTTATCTCCTTTGGCTAATCTTACTTCAATTTTCTTCTCTTCGTCCCCTGTTTCCGATTTAAGGTTTACACACATTTAAGGCATAATAAATACACTGTACTGGGTACTGCTTGTGGAATTTCAACATCAGCTAATGATACATAACTTAAAACTGATAAATCTATGGCGACCTCGATGTTGCCTCTAATATCGGCAACATTGCCGGGCCCTATAGAGTACATACAACATATTTAAATATACAACTAGGACTCACAGAGTACCCTTACTATATCCGGGATTCACAGAGGTGTGTTTATATCTAAGATATTTATTTCTTAGAAACGTTTACCCCTCTATGAATGGTTGAATGCCTTGACTAGTGTTAAACAGAGAAACAAATTGTAATGAGATATACTCTTATAACTTGTTTTTTTGGGCAGGGATCATCAGCGACCCGAGGACATATCGGGCTCAACAATATACCGTTTATAAATATATAGGTATATAGGTAACAGTTTTCGTTTTCTAAAGCGACTATATATATTATAGTCGCTTTAGAAAACAAAAACTGTTACCTTCCTTGTAGTACTTTAGCTCTTTTAGTGAATTAAATTCTCTTTATGTAACAGCTGCTAAACAGTGGGAAGTTTGAATCCGATGTATATTACTATTATGTTATTTCTATTAATAATGATACATTATTCATAAAAATTATTTTTTTTCAGAGCGAACCAAACCCAAAATCGAAAACGGAAAAAGGGCTGCCTGCTACGCATGAGAAAGTGAGTTTCCTTATATTCTTCTTTCAGTCATAATGTGCCTTTTCTGGGTGGTCACTTACCAAATTTTCTATGATTGCAGGGGCCACAGAAGGAATTAGTAGTTGGCATTGGCCAATCATTTCAAAAGCTTTTGAACACAGATACCTTTGTGGACAAAACGCTCTTAATAAAAAATATTTTTTACCCAGAATCAGAAGAAAATGATAAAACTTATAAACTTGAAGTACAAGATCCAAAAGTAATGATAACAGCACCCCGAAAGTTTGGGAAAAGTATCAACCTGGACATGTTCCGCAGCTTTATAGAGTTAGAAGTGGATCAGAATACAGGAAAGAAGATAACTAAAGCTACTAATCTGGAAAAAGATGGTGTTTGTGATACACCAAATTACAAATTGTTTACTGTAAACGAAAATTCAGAAAAAAGGCATTTAAAGATCATGGCAGACGATGAGTTTGTAAAAACTCATTTTGGAAAATATCCGATCATCCAGGTCGATTTCCTGTGTAATGAGACCATCACAAGCAAAACTGATGCCGTGAATGTTTGTAAGAGGATTATACATAAGGCATTTATAAAACACCGCTACCTATATAAAAATTCAAACTTAAAATTGGAAGTTGATGAGAGAGATGTGTGTGAGCAATGGTGTACAGCAGAGGAAAAACATGGAAATCCCAATTACGAGCAGTTTGAACCTCATGATGTAAGTAACGGCTTGCAAGATTTGTCTGAATATTTGAAAAAGTTCCATGGAAGGAAAGTTTTCGTCCTCATTGATGAATTTGATTCCATTCTTTCAAAAGCACTTGGCAATGAGACTGACAAAGATCAGCTAAGGGGAATTATTGGGGTTGTTGTGAATATTATTGGCAGCGTTGTGAAAGGTAATGATGACAACCTCGCTGGAGTGTTAATTACAGGAATATTGGACTTTTATGGCACCGGCATTTCATCCTCGCTAGGTCACCTCCAACGAGACGCATTTGGAGAAGATACGGCGACCTTGAAGCATTATGGATTCAATTTGGAAGAAGTGGAAAAGCTTTTTGAAAAGTTTTCTGTAGATACAGGTTTAAGAAAGAAGGCAATCACCAAGTATAATTGTTACTATACGGAACGTGGTGACCATGGGATCTTTAATCCATATGCAATTGCCAACTTTCTGATACACCACAAAAAGGGAGATGCCAGTTTAAAAAATTATTGGCAAGAAAGTGGTAATGTTCAAAATCTCGATAATATTTTCAAAAAGGATGATGTCAAGGAGATGATTGAAGGTATGCTTCGAGGAGAATGGTTTGCGGCTAACTTTGCAGATCAACTGAATCTGGAGAACCTAACAGAATTACATATTGCAAATAGAGATTCCCGAGCTGATATTTCCGTGGAGCTTGTTGGCCTTTTCCTACTACGCCAAGGCTATATATCATATGTACGTAGGAGAGAAAATCACCCAATGGGTATTGGAATACCAGAAGATTTACGACCCGTATTTATTAATAAGCTGGTACACCATTTAACATTTCATTGTGGCGTGAATGCGACTCTACTTGGGACGTGTACTGATAGACTTAATGTAGTGATGGAGAATGCCAATAAAGACAAAGCACAGTTCATAAAGACTTTGAAATGCTTTGTTGACGAACTGGGTGAGCTCATCGAAACATCATCTATTGATCCATGTAATGAGGCAGGAATAGAAAGTTTAGTGACATCTGTAATATTCACTGCTGGTTACAGCTGTGGCCTTCAAGTCTATAATACAAATAGGAAGAGAGTGGATGTGATAGCACACAAAGATGGACAAGGAATCATCACTAAATTGAAGTACAAAAACGGGACCTCACAGAATGCCCTGGCACAACTTTTCACCCAAGGATACTACAACAACTTCAGAAACGAGAAGTATTATGATGCTGATATAAAACTTCGTCTGGTAATGGGGTTGCATTTCACTGAGAAGAAGAAGGATTCAAATATAAACGCTACTGTACATTGTCTGCGAGATGTAGAAATCAACGAAGTTCTAGAAGAACTGAACATTGCAAAAATGGATAAAAAAGGAACTGAAATTGTAACAGAGGTTCGCATTGCAATGGCCTGTGCTGAGAGGGAAGGCATCGACTCATTTGTTAAAAAAGCTATTTGTGTCACTTAACATTGTCACATTTTGTTAACTTCATCTCCAAAATATTTCAGTTTACATTGATTTGCATTTTGTTAAGAAAGATCTACATTATCTCTAGTAAAAATAGTGTTTTGCTCTTTTGTATTATCGATTTGGTTGTCTAATAAAAAGGTTTTTAACTAATAAGTCAAGCCCTAAAACAAATAAAAATATCTTCTCCCGAATCCCAACTATTCTAAAAATGGAATGCCTTTGAAAAAAACACTGGAGATAATATGTTCATATTTTTTTACATGTTTCTGAATGAGATGCTTGAAAAGCCAAGCTTAGATCAATTTTCCATACGTTAAAAATAATACTCTGAATTCAGCAAATAATAATACATATTCTTATATGCCTTGAATTAACTCGTATGCTAACAAATCGTTTGTCATCGCGCGAGGGCTCATACCGCCTAACGATATGAGTTTTTCAAATTATCGCAATGTTATCATCCTGATAGTGCGGAAGGATCGTTCTGTCCATATGTCGTCGCTAATTATGAAGTTATCATCACATGGAAGAGGTGTTCCATCTGACATCAGTATATTGAGAAATTTTCAAGGTAAATAAGCAAAATAGACCCATTAATATGCCTTTTTATCTTCAACTATTATGTAATACTTCCATTAGGTACTATACAATTTTTAATGGTTAATGACGCTCATTACGGTTGTAACATAGATAATAATAACCAGTTGTAAATTGAATAATAATGACACTACGATTGAACAATATTACTCAATCGTCCTGTCAAATTTAAATTTTATTTTATTTTAGGTATACCGGGTGGTGACTTGAGCGACGCAACATAGGGATTTCAATAAGAAATTCTTAATGTTCAATTATTGGCTCCCCTAATTATTTTAGAGCAAAAGTGTGTTTAGGTTTTTTGTACAGACATAAATTCTGCATCTTTTCATACTATTATTTACAATTTTCCATTTCCCGGAAGCGTAGAAATAGAAGAAATTAAAAATGGTCTTTTTAAAAAAATCACTGATGCCATGGAATTATAATAATATGGTTTATTAAAATGATTCTCTAAATACATGTGGACATAAAACAATGTTGGTATAATATCTACTATTTAGAAAGCTTCTTTAGTCAATTATTCACATTTTAACAAACGATGTTTGTCTTACTCGCTAAAATCAAACAAACGCACTGACATTTCTGTCTCATTACATTTTTTTTCTTTTTAAAGCAATAAAACGAGTAGGTAATGGGAACATATTTTACGCTAAACAAGGCACTTTATCATTTCTACTTTTTCTTTCGTTGAATACATTTTAAAAATAATAGATTTTAATAATCGGTTATAAACTTCAAACCGTAATGACAGATGACGTAAATGCGAATGTTGATTGTTTAGATAATTCCAAGGCATCACTGATTTGTTTAAAAAGACCATTTTTAATTTCTTCTATTTCTACGTTTCCGGAAAATGGAAAATTATAAATAATAGTATGAACCGGTATGAATAGATGCAGAATTTTTTTTTCTACAAAAAAATCCACACACTTTTGCTCTAAAATAATTAGGGGAGACAATAATTAAACATTAAGAATTTACCATTGAAATCCCTATGTTGCGTTGCTCAAGTCACCACCCTGTATAGAGCTATTGTTGAATTATCAAAGTTACTTTGTTTTGGGAAACCCTACACTGGATTCGCAAGAGGTCATCGACATATCCTTATTGTTTAAAGAAAGGAATAATCAGGGTGAGAGCATAATGCGGTTACCATTATCTACTGCTATATCTTTTAAGGGCAGCGGGCAATGCCACAGAGAACTTCAAGTTCAAGTAATTTATGTATTACGGTATTAGCAGTATTAGTAAAGCTCTTGCCTCAGTTACCACGGTATGTGTCTTGAGGTGAAGAGTCAATACTACTGTCCTAAGAATACCATGAATAAGTTTTGTATTTATAATTTATATGAAAGTGACAATAAATAGTTATTTTTTATACAAGACGATAAAATTATATTTTATCGACAAGCGGAAAGTGAAATTTTCGCGAGTCGATAATTAAATTTTATCGTCGTATATAAAATTCTATTTTTTTCTATAGCAGATGTTAAAAAAATAAGAAAAATTTGTAAAAAAAACAATTTTTTCTATAGCAGATGTTAAAGTGTGCTTTGTAGATAAAGTAACACTTTAACCGCAAGGATAGATAAAGTACTTTAAAAAAACCCGAAAATCTTAGTAGCAAAGGTTTCCATTCGGTTTCCATGGAGTTTCCAGAAAATTAAAGTACTTTATCTATCCTTGCGGTTAAAGTGTTACTTTATCTACCCAATCTATCCTTGCGGTTAAAGTAATACTTGATCAACTATTTTTAGTCGAACAAAGCACACTTTAACATCTGCTATAGAAAAAATTAAATTTATTTATAACTTATGAGTTATGACGAATTCAGCTGGGATTTAAAATTGTGACGCCTACACGCAAGGCAACCCCGATTGTCCGGTGTTAATCGGGTTGCATACAAGGTAAGATTCAAACATTTTGACTGAAAAAAGTGAAGTCGGTTTCACATGATAAGCGTTTCCGCGTAGGCGCGCTCTTGCGTTTAGATATCAACCAATAAGAAGACAGCGTATTGACCTTGAAACCTGGATTTTCAAATCCTAAGTTGTTATTGGTTGATACCTAAAAGCAAGAGTATGCGCAAGAGCGCGCCTACTCGGAAACAGCGTTGCCGCATGTGGTACAAACGTACCAAATGTGGTACATAATTTTATTGATGATACGGTGGTACTACTTTTTAAAATGTATGCATAATGTGGTACTTTTTTCTTTTTTACAACAAACTATTGGTTTTCATTAAAGAAACTCTATGAAAAAAATATTTAAAAATATTTACTTGTCTCTGTAAAAGGATCCCTTTAAAACTTTCTAACCTGTAGTAAAATTTATGACCTGTTATACCTTATACCCTTAACCATTGCCTTAACCCAACCCAACTATTTTGCTGAAACCGGATGTTTATAAATAGGATTCCTAATTTCGTGCCATCTCTGCCCATTTTAATCCTTAGTAAGAAAGGCAAATAATAAATATTAATAAACATTTTTATGGAAGTTCTTATAAAGACTGTTTTGAATTTATTACCCTGCCGGCCCTTTTGTTAGGAAAGGTATTAACAACCACCTAAAATTGTTATGAAGGTGGATCCAGACAAAATATTATTTAACAAAGAAACACACATGTAATTTAGTGAATAGGTACCTAATAGTTTTTAATTAATACTTATATATTTTTTTAATTTGCACAATAAAAAGAAGTGGTACGAAAATTTGTAAATGGTACTTTTTTCTTCTCAATGTTGGTACGAATATTTAGGAGGCAGTGGCAACGCTGCTCGGAAACACTTATCATATGTAAAAACGTCTTCCGACTTTAGCTCATGTTTAGCTTTAGACCGCCTTCATAAAGAGGTTTTGTCAAAATTTGTCACCCATCTTTAAAATCAAAACTAAAATATAGTGAAATGGCATCAAGAATTTATAGAAATCTGATTAAATGTGTTGTGAAATACCAAAAACAGTAAGTTGTCTCGGATTCAAAGGCAAACCTGATTTTTTTACAAGGGTTTGTTTTAGGTTATGGCAATCACAAAAATGTGCTACAAAAGGAATTTCAGAATGGGACAGCACTGTAAGTATACCGTTCACAAAGAAGGTTATAGATATATCGCACATCGGCGGGAATAAGGCCACAAGTCCGAAAATATTGTTTCCTTTTTTTGCCTAAAATTATTTATTGTGCTTGCTAGAATAGCGCCACAAAGGTAAAAGTCTTTTGTTCGACTTCTAGAAGTTTGTGTCCTTGTTTTAGCTTTGCAGTTTTTCAAGCGACCAGGCAGGAATATGGCAATTTTAGGCAAAAAAAAGGAAAACAATATTTTCGGACTTGTGGCCCTATACTCGCCGATGTGCGATATATATACAGGGTGCCAATTTTAAGTTGTCCACCATTGGTAACTTTCTTACCTTTGGAGATGGAAAGTTGGTTAAATGAGGAAAGATTCAGTATCTTTTATGCTCATTTAGAATGTGAAATTTTATTTTTTATGGCGCTTCTGGTTTAGCGAGAAATGGTACCAACTTTTTATTTTTAAATGGAACACCCTGTATTTTTTTAATTTTTCGATTGGAAATAATTTTGGCTTTAAAAAAGTATAGATGTACAGTTAAATTTACTAATAACCATGATATTTAACTTTTATTTATATTTATTAAATTGGGATCACAATTGCCATGAAACAAAAGGGCAACAGTAAACAATACCTAGAAATTATCCATGAAATGAACAAATGTCAATTTCGTTTTACTTGTGTAGTACTACTGTCACTGAAATCATATAAAATTAATTTTTCTAATAACGAGAAGGTTGATATGTTGGCGATTTACTTTTTTTGTCAAATGCAAGAGACTCGTTACAATGTTTAAGAAATACTTTCGGCAATAAGTGGATAGGGACAGATGCACCTATTCAATGGCCGCCGAGATCCCCCGATTTAACACCACTAGACTTTTTTCTTTGGGGCTATGTAAAGGATATAATTTATAAAGAAAGATACGAGCACGTCGAGATGCTGCAAAATAAAATCCACCATGTTTTACATGAGATTGATAGAAGGAAATTGGTTCATCTAACGCAAAGTATTCAGCGTCGAGCAGAACTCTGCGTGCTCCACGAGGGAAACTGTTTCGAACAATACTTGCAATAACTTGAATACGTATTCAAATAGTTTTATTTGATAATTATTGTTTATTTTCTTTATTGTTCCTGTTTGGTTAGGTATTGGTTTGTGCCAGGCCAATTGTGATCCCAATTTAATGAAAATAAATAAAAGTTAAATATCATGGTTATGAGTAATTTTAACTGGACATATGTGCTATACTTTTTTAAAGCCAAAATTATTTCCAATCGAATAATTTAAAAAAATACAGGGTGTTCCATTTAAAAATAAAAAGTTGGCACTATTTCTCGCTAAACCGGAAGTGCTATAAAAAATTTAATTTCACTTTCTAAATGAGCATAAAAAATACTCAATCTTTTCTCATTTAACCAACTTTCGATCTCCAAAGGTAACAAAGTTACCAATGGTGGACCAACGGCGGTTCCAGCCAACTGGCTTAGGGGGGGTAATTTTAAAAAAAGAAAAAACTTAAATATTTTTTTTACTCCATAAATACAAAACAATTAACATCAAAAAATATAATTTGTATAAAAAAGCAGTATTATACCGGGTGGCCGGTCTCAAAGGAGTACTGTAGTGCGTTTATTGAATTTTATGTTAAATCAAGTAATGTTTTGTTTTTAGATGGATTTTATTATTATTGTTTATTAGTTACAACTTTGTATCTCACTACATAAAAACATGTCATTAAATATTATCTTTAATTGAACTCTTTGTTTATTGTATATATATATAGTCTTGTATGCTATAGTACATAG
The DNA here is from genome assembly GCA_963082805.1 of Hemicrepidius hirtus. Classification (NCBI taxonomy): domain Eukaryota; kingdom Metazoa; phylum Arthropoda; class Insecta; order Coleoptera; family Elateridae; genus Hemicrepidius; species Hemicrepidius hirtus. Next base: position 24,874,605 of record OY720167.1, read on the forward strand.
GAATTTAACATTGTATTGAACGTTTCTGCTGATTCCTGCTCGCCAATTCAACTTACAGGAATGGTAATGGTATTAATTGAAAGGTAAAATGATTGCGCTTCAAATGGCGCTAATAATAAAATTAAATGTGCTATATTTATTTTCAAATAACGATTTAAAATTTACGATTTTTAAATATGACGTGCCCTGATTTTTAAATTTTGCTGCTTTTCCCAAAAAAATTGATAATTATGGTTGGTATTTAGTGGATATCTGTAAATGAGAACAAATTTTTGACAAATGTAAAATTAAATTTGAAATCGTTATTTTAAAATAAATATTGCACATTTAATTTTATTATTAGCGCCATTTGAAGCGCAATCATTTTACCTTTCAATTAATACCATTACCATCCCTGTAAGTTGAATTGGCCAGCAGAAACGTTTAATACAATGTTAAATTCCTATGTACACCTTTGAGACCGGCCACCCGGTATAATAATAAAATAAAATTCTATTCATTTTATATAAAAACAAAATAATATTATATCACATCCGAAATAAATATAAGACATAGGTATAAAAACATAATAAAATATTCTGTAAAATTTGAAACAGATTAAATTTTTCGAATTTAACGGCCCATAACTCAAATACCAGTTTGTTATCTGATCAGGTTTCGCAACAACTTGTTTGAAATTCCTTTGGCGGTACTACACCATGAAAATGAAATTACTTAGTAAATCCAAATGCGGCCGCAACGGCCCTCTTCCAAAAATTTTGAAATTTTTGAAAAATTATTACAAAAAAACTGGCCACACGATTTTGTTTGAAGTTTGAATAAAAACACGTCAAGTTTGATATCGAGGGGGAAGTTTAAAACCGCCATTGAAGTAATTTTATAATTCACTCCCTCTACTCCACCAACCCCCCCTTTGAAATTTCAATTTTCCCCCTACCTTGTGATATATCATTTTACAGGTACAATTTTTTCTATCTAATCACATTTTATATTCCAGCCCCTCAACCTCAACAAGCCCCGCTTTCTGAAATCATTGAAATTTCCAATTTGAAAAAAAAAGTTCATTTTTATATCGAATGGGAATGTTAAAACCACTATTGAAATAATTTTATAATTACCCCCCCCTTTCACTCCACCAACCCCCCCTTTGAAATTTCAATTTTCCCCCTACCTTGTGATATATCATTTTACAGGCAAAATTTTTTCTATCTAACCACATTATTTTATATTCCACCCCCTCAACCTCAACAAGCCTCGCTTTCTAAAATCATTGAAATTTCCAATTTGAAAAAAAAAGTTCATTTTTATATTGAATGGGAATGTTAAAACTGAAATGCTAAATAGTCGTTTTAACCTTCCCATTCGATATAAAAATGAACCTTTTTTTCAAATTGGAGATGTAGGGCAGAAAAGTAGGGGGAAATTTGAAATTTCAAAGGGGGTGCTGGAGTGAAGGGGGGAATTATAAAATTACTTCAATAGTGGTTTTAAGCTTCCCATTCGATATAAAAATTGACGTGTTTTTTTCAAACCGGAACTGTCAAAATTTTCAGAAAAAGGGGGTGATGGGGTGCAATAAAAAATAATATGGTTAGATAGAGAATTTTATTACCTGTAAAATGATATATCACAAAGTAGGTGGTTCCATTTGAAATTTCAAAGTGGTGGTTGCTGGAGTGGAGGGGGTGAATTATAAAATTACTTTAGTGGCGGTTTTAAACTTCCCCCTCGATATCAAAGATGACGTGTTTTTATTCAAACTGGAAATTTCAAAACTTTCAGAGTTATTAAAGGTGGCTATAAATGAAATACCCTGCATATTATTATATAATTGAATGCAAAATTTAATTGTCTATCACATGGACGGTTGATGAGAAATTCGTGAATTTTGAATATTTAGGTTGGACTCTGACAGAAACGGATCGTCGGTCGGTAACGATCGTCCGGCTTCGCTAGCTGTAATTTCAGGCCGGTAACTACAACAGATAGATGCGTGTCTTCCTTCTGTACATATCGAATCGGCATAGTCTCGTTTTTCTCGCTTGGTATTCAAATGATTTCCAATGCTGCCTCGCGAACTACTATTGAACAACAAAATCGAAATGTTTTTTTTAGTATGGGAAAGTCCAGGGGAGGTTTGCACCTCCACTTTTTATCAATATTACTTATAAGTTTTTTAGGATCTTAAACATCTTTTCCCTGTTTCTATTGTCGTACGCTTTTTTAAAGTCGAAAATTGCATACATTTCCACATTGTGTTCATAGTCCATCATTTGGATTTCTTTTATTGTAGCGACATATTTGATCCATAACTAATCTGGATCTCCTGAACCCCTATTGATACTCCCTTATTTCCTTTTCTGCGTATTTTTCTAATCTTGCCTTAATTATGATTGCTAGAATCTTGTACGTAGTGTCCAGGAGGGCAATCCCGCGGTCGTTTGCACACTGTGTTTTTACCCCTTTTTTGTAAATTGGTGATATTATAGATTTCTTTCATTCTTACGGTAGCTTTTCCGCTTCGCCTATCATTTGTATCACTTTCCATATTTCCTCCCCCAGTTGCTTGCCTCCACATTTAATATTTTTTGCTGTAATTAAAACAAATTAATCGTGTGTGGGCACCGTTTTAACACACAGGATCTTAGCTTTGAGAAAAGCAGTTTTGTTAACTCTGCGTATAATCCATTTTCTCCCGACGACGCATTCTTATTTTTTTTCTAATTGTATGAAATTTGCTACTCCTTGTTTACTTGGTGGTGTTTCTTTTTCCTCTTCTATTTGCTCGCATGAATTTCGCCGTCACTCGCATTATCTGTTTCTTGTCCTTGTTTTAATTTTTGGTTCAGTATTTGTTCAAAATATTCTCTCCATCTCTCCAATATTACTTTAATATCTGCTAAGATGTTTCCTTCTCTACTTTTCATAAATACCGCTTTTTCTTGGAAACCTTCTTTAACTATTTTGCGTCTTGGCAAAAGTTTCGGATTTCTTTTCTTCTGTACTTCTCTTCCGTTTCTTTTAATTCATCTTCTTGGTGTTTTCTTTTTTGTTTTTTGTTCTTCGTATTTCTCTTCACTTTCGTTATTTTTTATGTGAATCTACTTATGTTTAAAAAAGGTGCTCATAATTTTCAACTTTTTACTTGCCGCAAAATTTATTACCCTATGCCATTATCTTTGGTCTCATCATGCTTCCTTGTACTCGCAAATAACATATTTTTTCTGATACTGTTTTAAAATCTATTACTTTATTATTTATTTATTTATTTAGCCACTAAGAAGCATGGTTCATATATCTTGTTATCTCCCCCACTATGCAATAATATGTACTAAATTTTGTAACTCCATTGTAACATTTTCTTTTTGCTTTATCTCTTGTACTGCCGCTATGTGAATTCTGTATCTTCTTAACTCTTGTTCTAGACTTGAAAGCCCCTGAATAATTTTTCCCTCTTTATATTCCATGTACTACATAGTCTCCATTCGGTTTTCTCCTCACTGTTCATTTTCGTTGCCATGGTTGTCTTCTCTGATTGTCCAGCCTGCTTTTCTATTATCAGTTTTTTGAGTAGTTACCTCTATTAATCGTCGGTATAGGTGGTACTAATTTTCCTGTATTTTTTCCGATCTTCATTCTTTCTTCAATCGTAACATTGCTGTACCCAACTTAACTGTTTTTCCCTTTTGTCTTTCCTCTTGTGCTCGTCGCTTTAATTCTCTTTGCATCAACCTTTCCTTTTTTATTAGGTCATTTTTTAGGTAAATTTTTGGCTTTTTTAAATCTTTTAACTTGTATTTATTTTCCATAATCTTTGATTTTTCCTGCTCGTTTTCTGCCTCTACTGAACAGGTTTTTCCTCCAATCTTGAGGGCTGATTTAATTTTGATTTCAGTTCCTAATTTTTTCTTTACAAAATTATTCAGCTCATCTTTTAGTAACCTTGGATAAACTGTATCTATAACCAGCCCATTCACCAAAACGTTACTTTTCCTCTTCTCTTTTTCCATTCATTGTACTCTGGTCTTCACATCTCCCAGCTCTTTCTTAATTTCAGTATTTTCCTTTTTGAGCTTCTCGTTTTCAGTTTTCATGATTTTGATATTTTTTTTATTTTTTCTGCAAAATCTTGTTATGTTCTTATTTATGTTGTATTTCTGTTTTTAGGGGAATCCACGATATTGATCATAATTTATGAAGCGGACCTAAGTTTATTAATTTTTGAATTCATTTTTATGAGCACAATACTGCCCCCAGTTAGAAGGTCCTAATTGAAAAATTTGTGATTTTCGGCTTGTGGCATATATTGCAATGTCTACATGTATTTTATCTTTTTACCAAGTTAAAATGTCCTAACTACTCTCTGTTTGAGTGAAAAACGCTTAGAATTATTGTCCTATATTATTAAAGACTGCACAAGCAATTTCACAAAAACTGAATTATCTCCACTATTCAAATGTATGTCAGTTACGACGTTCTAACTAAGGAGGGCAGAATATGCCCCATAAATATTTCACAGGCTATATTTCCTAGCTTTCTTATTTGGTTTTTTAAGTAAAATTGTACCTAAAACTTGATTTTTATATTAGCCAACTAAATTTTCCATTGGACTCATTAAACGTCACGGGAGTTTTCTGAATGTATTATAACATCACTTTCCGGTTTCTAAAGTGAGAGAACCTATTTTACTTTCACGAGTTTTACACACATTTAGCTGCTTGCTGTACTCAGGCCATTTAGGCCCATAGCTTGATGGTTTCACTCCATTTCTACCGATTAGCTCGTGTCTTCCAGTCCTGTATCCCTCTTTCTCTTAAATTTTCTTTTACTGCGCCCAGCCATTTCCTTTTCGGCCTTCCTCTCCTTCTCGGTTCTCCTAGGTTTGTATCCATTAGCTTTTTTGGAATCCTGTTGTCTGATTGCCTTTCTAAGTGCCCTAGCCACCTCAGCCTCGCTGCCTTGACTTGATTGCTGAGCTCTGGTTGTTTGTAAAGGTTCCTTATTTCTTCGTTTGTTCTTCTTACCCATATCTCTCCTTCTTTCTTCCCCCCGAATATCCTTCTCAAGATTTTTCTCTCCCATACATCTATTCTCTATTTCCCTTTTATATTGAGGATCCATACTTCGCTCCCATACAGTACAGTTCGTCTTACGACTGTTTTATATAGATTTGTTTTCCTTGATACGTTTTTAAATTTTAGTATTTTGTTTAAAGCACTTGCGCATTTATCTCCTTTGGCTAATCTTACTTCAATTTTCTTCTCTTCGTCCCCTGTTTCCGATTTAAGGTTTACACACATTTAAGGCATAATAAATACACTGTACTGGGTACTGCTTGTGGAATTTCAACATCAGCTAATGATACATAACTTAAAACTGATAAATCTATGGCGACCTCGATGTTGCCTCTAATATCGGCAACATTGCCGGGCCCTATAGAGTACATACAACATATTTAAATATACAACTAGGACTCACAGAGTACCCTTACTATATCGGGGATTCACAGAGGTGTGTTTATATCTAAGATATTTATTTCTTAGAAACGTTTACCCCTCTATGAATGCCAGTCCTGGGGAAAGAACTTTTAAAAAGTTCAAGTTCGTGGGAACTCGTTCGTATTTTGCGAACTTTTCTAAGAACTTTTTCTTCTTTGTAAGCAAGAACTTCATTGCCGTAAAAGTTCATTATTTTCGAGAACTTTATCAGTTAACAAGTTCATTTAAAAAGTTCATTCCTTCAATATTTACAGTTGTATTTTCTGGTAATAGTTATTATTATTCAATTTATTGCAGTCATATTTGAAATTGAAAATTGCTTAATTTCTTTTTTTCCTACAATTTTTGTTAAATATTTGATGAAATAAAACATTATTAGATATTTTCGCATTTTGTTTTTGTGTAAAACTGACATTATAGTTATTTGTGTATAGTCGAGGCACGCTAAAGGTGCATGTACGTCATCAATTTTTTAATGGCGTCCATGACGTCATGAATTACTCTGTTTATATTTATTTATTGTTTCTCAAAACGTAGTTTGCTTTAATGTGTTTCTCAAACTGTCAGAGTGACGTTTGACGAATATATACACAATAAAAAAAAAACAACCACGATCATGCGCTTAAATAAAAACTTATAGGACGAAAAAAACACTAATCAGTAACGGTTTTTATTTTTTGTAGGAATAATATGAATACAACTAGTTAATAAAAATAATAACTGTAAAATAACATTCTGTGGGCTTATAAAAAGCATAATTTTAATACGTAATTCGCAAAAAAAAATTACAGTTTTATACGGTTTCAAGATAATTGGTACTACAAAATTACCAGAAAATGCGATTGATGACGTAGATGCACCTTTAGCGTGCCCCGACTATACTATACTATACTATATAAGTTAGGAAAAGTAAGATTTTTCCGTTTTAGACGTTTTTTTGATCGAGGCCGGAGGCTAAAACGGAAAAATCTTACTTTTCCTAACGAATTGCACACATAATTTTTTCTAATTCGGTATAATAATTTTTTTCCGCAACCGTCTTAAAAGTGATCACTTTTGATACCAAAAACGGACAGTGAAGTTGATGTTTTTGTTATTAGTAAAAAAAGGTGTGTGTTGCTAGGCAACACTTTTAGTTCCTAGGAAGTAAAAGTACTTTTATTTCCTAGGAACTTTTACTTTTAACTTTTTTGGTTAAGATTTTGGTTTGTTATGTGAATAACATTTATTTAAGAAAAACACTACAAAGATATTAGACAAAGAATTTTCTGTAAATATTTAAATAGCTATCTCCCATCACAATAAATGATCTAGCCTTATTAGTTTTAGTGTTAGGATCTTAGGAATTTTAATCAGTAAGACTGATTTAAGATCTTCAATATCATTAATCTTTAAATGTAGTAACTCGTCGCAGGGGCAAGCTCCAGCAACACCCAAAATTAATATAACCTACAAACGTCAAAATTTAATTATCGTAAAATATTCGATTTTAAAACTAAAACACACCTTCATCATCAAGTATTGCTTATCAGGAGCACACTTCAAGAATCGATCCACCTGTTCTTTACTAAGAATTCTCGATTTCTTCGGTGTGTAGTCATTATTTTCTTTTTTTAAATAGGCTCGGAGTTTTGAAATTTTTTCGATATTTACCCCATTTTTTAAACTTAATGTTGCCTTCAACATTGCATATTGCGCCCAAAGACTAGAAGCCTTCATTTTAGTGGACAATTCGGAAAAGTACGCTAATAGTACGCTCTCCGTGTACGATTTTACGGTTTTCTCGTTACACCAATTTAAAAATTTGTTGTAGGCACCTTCGTATACTTCTCGAGATTTATTGGGCAGAAGATTTGATACAACTTCTTTTGCACGGTCTAAAATTTCTGGTGGTGTATCTTCGTTACCATTATCTTGTTCAAACATTTTCGATGGTTTGGCTGGGTTTGGCAGAATAAATAAAATTGAAAACAAAAGCTAAGAAGACTTGATTTTAGTAGTAGAAGTGTTCTCTAATTCCTCGCATCTTAATTTTATTATTTTGAATCCGGTTGTTCCGGTTGCGGAAAAAATAGTATGTTTCATTCGGATTAAAAGTGACTTCTTTTGACTCGCAATATCGCATCCGTTCGGCTACGCTACGCTCCGCCTCACACATGCAAAATTTGCTCGTCAAAAAAAGTGACACTTTTCATCCTAATAAAACAATCTACTATACTTTTTGAAAGACCGAGATAAAAAAATCGTCTAAAACGAAAAAATCAAAACGTCAAAAACGGAACAAAAAAACGTCTAAAACGAAAAAATCAAAACGTCTAAAACCGAAAAATCTTACTTTTCCTAACTTAAAACAGTTTTTCGCATTTTGTTTAGTAATCGGCCATATTGTTAAATTCAAAATCATTTAGTAAATTGGTATTTTACACCATAGCAACCATTACTGCATAGCAACGGATTTTGCATAAAAACACTCTTGACAAAACGAAATTATTTATTTTTTGTCTGTATAAATATTAAAACTACAATTACTTAAATTTGAAAATGTAACAGAACTTGATTGGACGTTCACTGGAGCAGGTACTGATTGCGTTGCAGGAAACAAAAATGTCTGAGCTTCACATAAAGAAGATGAAGGTTCTGCACCACAAAAAAATTTGTTTTGATATTCTGGCCTTATTTAAGACGCTTTCTTCTATGTAGCCTTCCGCGACGCTGGTCGAATGCCATCCCCCATGTCTTTTTAACATTTGGATATCTGCTCCACTATCAGCAAGGAGGGTGGCAGACGTCCGTCGTAAACAATGACCGGTATAACTGCTGCTGTCGGGAAGTTTCAAATATTCCGCGATACTCTTCGGCATTTTGGCAAAACTATTGATGCCTACTGGCTGGACAGAACATTTACCGTCTTTGTAAAATAAGAAAAACCTGTCGTGACTAACTGTTTTAGGCCTTAAACTGGCGTACTTTCTATAATATTCAACTCCATTGCAATCAGATGTTATTGTGAAAATACGTTTCTTCTTAGTTTTTGTGTCATTGAGCGTTACAACCACAATTGACCCCGTATCTTCTATATCCTTCGCTTTCAGTGAACATAATTCTGCTCGTCTGCAGGCACCATTGAGACCGAAGATTAAAACAACTTTTACTAATAGAAAAGTGTCGTCGGATGCCATATTTAGAAACGTCAAAACGTTTTCCATTGTCAAAACTTTCGACTTTTTGGGTTCATAATGGTCATTTTGACGCTTCAAAAACGAAATTAATTTTTTGTATGTTGAAATATCCACATTTTCATTAATCTGAACAGTACTCTTAACCATCGAATACATCGACCATAAACTAGACGCCTTCAAATTCTTAGCCTACAATAAAATATTCAAATAGGTAACAAATTTAGAAGGTATTTTTTGTCCCTTACCTTTTCAAAAAAGTAAGCTAACATTATATTTTCGTACACTCCTTCCACTTCTTTCTTCTTTCTCCATTCACAAAATTGACTGTAATTTTTTTTGTAACGTTCCTTCGATTTTTGCGGCAACAAACCAGAAGAAGCTTCTTTCGCTGTGTTTATAACATATTCTGCACCAGACAAATTAAATTCTTGATTAAATTCGGGTAATTCCATCTTTTTTCGTGAAATTTTTTCAAATATTTTTGTTTGTTTACTTGTCTCTATGGATTGTTTACGTTACTATGTTAGTGGAGCAACCTACCTACTATTATTTTTTGTTTTCAATGGCCCTTAATTTTGAAAGTTCTCAAAAGTCACTTTCATTAAAAATTAAGAAAATTAAATTTTCACATAAAATGCGAAAAAATAGTATACGCAATCTCGTTAGAAAAGTGTTTTCACTCAACTCGTATGCATTTTTAAGTTACTCGCTCGCTACGCTCACTCGTACTCAAACAACACATACTCGTTTAGTAAAACATCACTTTTCTAAACTTGTTGCGTAATATACTATTTCGATACAAGTTAGGAAAAATAGTACTTTTCCTAACTGAAATGAATGTTGATAAGTAAGAATTTTCGATACCGAATTAGAAAAAAATTTATTCTATTTTAATAGAACTTTTAAAGAACTTAAATCTTTTTTTCTGTGAACTTGAATTTTCAAAGAAAAACTATGAACTTAAGAACTTGAACTTTTAAAAGTTCTTTTCTCCGACAACGAACTGAACTTTTTAAAAGTTCATAAAAAAAAAAGAACTTCCCCAGGACTGAATTGAATGCCTTGACTAGTGTTAAACAGAGAAACAAATTGTAATGAGATATACTCTTATAACTTGTTTTTTTGGGCAGGGATCATCAGCGACCCGAGGACATATCGGGCTCAACAATATACCGTTTATAAATATATAGGTATATAGGTAACAGTTTTCGTTTTCTAAAGCGACTATATATATTATAGTCGCTTTAGAAAACGAAAACTGTTACCTTCCTTGTAGTACTTTAGCTCTTTTAGTGAATTCAATTCTCTTTATGTAACAGCTGCTAAACAGTGGGAAGTTTGAATCCGATGTATATTACTATTATGTTATTTCTATTAATAATGATACATTATTCATAAAAATTATTTTTTTTCAGAGCGAACCAAACCCAAAATCGAAAACGGAAAAAGGGCTGCCTGCTACGCATGAGAAAGTGAGTTTCCTTATATTCTTCTTTCAGTCATAATGTGCCTTTTCTGGGTGGTCACTTACCAAATTTTCTATGATTGCAGGGGCCAGAGGAGGCATTAACATTTACCACTGACGCAACATTTGAAATCGTTTTGAAGTCATCTACGTTTGTGGACAAAACGCTGTTATTAAAAAACGTTTTTCAGACTGACATATATAAAGCTCATATTCCAAAAGTAATGATAACAGCACCCCGAAAGTTTGGGAAAAGTATCAACCTGGACATGTTCCGCAGCTTTCTAGAGTTAGAAGTGGATCAGAATACAGGAAAGAAGAAAACTAAAGCTACTAATCTGGAAAAAGATGCTGTTTGTGATACACCAAATTACAAATTGTTTACTGTAAACGAAAATTCAGAAAAAAGGCATTTAAAGATCATGGCAGACGATGAGTTTGTAAAAACTCATTTTGGAAAATATCCGATCATCCAGGTCGATTTCCTGTGTAATGATACCATCACAACCGAAACTGATGCTGTGAATGTTTGTAAGAGGATTATACATAAGGCATTTAAGAAACACCGCTACCTATATAAAAATTCAAACTTAAAATTGGAAGTTGATGAGAGAGATGTGTGTGAGCAATGGTGTACACCAGAGGGAAAACATGGAAATCCCAATTACGAGCAGTTTGAACCTCATGATGTAAGTCAAGGCTTGAAACATTTGTCTGAATATTTGAAAAAGTTCCATGGAAGGAAAGTTTTCGTCCTCATTGATGAATTTGATTCCATTCTTTCAAAAGCACTTGGCAATGCGACTGACAAAGATCAGCTAAGGGGAATTATTGAGGTTGTTGTGAATATTATTGGCAGCGTTGTGAAAGGTAATGATGACAACCTCGCTGGAGTGTTAATTACAGGAATATTGGACTTTTATGGCACCGGCATTTCATCCTCGCTAGGTCACCTCCAACGAGACGCATTTGGAGAAGATACGGCGACCTTGAAGCATTATGGATTCAATTTGGAAGAAGTGGAAAAGCTTTTTGAAAAGTTTTCTGTAGATACAGGTTTAAGAAAGAAGGCAATCACCAAGTATAATTGTTACTATACGGAACGTGGTGACCATGGGATCTTTAATCCATATGCAATTGCCAACTTTCTGATACACCACAAAAAGGGAGATGCCAGTTTAAAAAATTATTGGCAAGAAAGTGGTAATGTTCAAAATCTCGATAATATTTTCAAAAAGGATGATGTCAAGGAGATGATTGAAGGTATGCTTCGAGGAGAATGGTTTGCGGCTAACTTTCCAGATCAACTGAATCTGGAGAACCTAACAGAATTACATATTGCAAATAGAGATTCCCGAGCTGATATTTCCGTGGAGCTTGTTGGCCTTTTCCTACTACGCCAAGGCTATATATCATATGTACGTAGGAGAGAAAATCACCCAATTGGTATTGGAATACCAGAAGATTTACGACCCGTATTTATTAATAAGCTGGTACACCATTTAACATTTCATTGTGGCGTGAATGCGACTCTACTTGGGACGTGTACTGATAGACTTAATGTAGTGATGGAGAATGCCAATAAAGACAAAGCACAGTTCATAAAGACTTTGAAATGCTTTGTTGACGAACTGGGTGAGCTCATCGAAACATCATCTATTGATCCATGTAATGAGGCAGGAATAGAAAGTTTAGTGACATCTGTAATATTCACTGCTGGTTACAGCTGTGGCCTTCAAGTCTATAATACAAATAGGAAGAGAGTGGATGTGATAGCACACAAAGATGGACAAGGAATCATCACTGAATTGAAGTACAAAAACGGGAGCTCACAGAATGCCCTGGCACAACTTTTCACCCAAGGATACTACAACAACTTCAGAAACGAGAAGTATTATGATGCTGATATAAAACTTCGTCTGGTAATGGGGTTGCATTTCACTGAGAAGAAGAAGGATTCAAATATAAAGGCTACTGTACATTGTCTGCGAGATGTAGAAATCAACGAAGTTCTAGAAGAACTGAACATTGCAAAAATGGATAAAAAAGGAACTGAAATTGTAACAGAGGTTCGCATTGCAATGGCCTGTGCTGAGAGGGAAGGCATCGACTCATTTGTTAAAAAAGCTATTTGTGTCACTTAACATTGTCACATTTTGTTAACTTCATCTCCAAAATATTTCAGTTTACATTGATTTGCATTTTGTTAAGAAAGATCTACATTATCTCTAGTAAAAATAGTGTTTTGCTCTTTTGTATTATCGATTTGGTTGTCTAATAAAAAGGTTTTTAACTAATAAGTCAAGCCCTAAAACAAATAAAAATATCTTCTCCCGAATCCCAACTATTCTAAAAATGGAATGCCTTTGAAAAAAACACTGGAGATAATATGTTCATATTTTTTTACATGTTTCTGAATGAGATGCTTGAAAAGCCAAGCTTAGATCAATTTTCCATACGTTAAAAATAATACTCTGGATTCAGCAAATAATGATACATATTCTTATATGCCTTGAATTAACTCATATGCTAACAAATCGTTTGTCATCGCGCGAGGGCTCATACCGCCTAATGATAAAGCTCCACCAAGCTTACAAATGCCCCGGAAAATATGTCAACTAAATTTTGAAACACAAGGCGCGACAATACGTCAACCAATAGCAAACAATCATACTCAAAAGTACATTCACTGGAAAAATTCAATTGACGTTGGAAATTGTAATAATTTCAATGTTTGTCAGATTGTTTTGACGTTTAAAATCTGTTAAGTATAAATGCTAAATCGAGGAAGATAATTCAATCTGAAGCCAGAAATATCATTCGGAAGGTCATGGAATTCTTCGAATGAAAAATATTTATAATTATTTAAATTTGCCGCCTAAATGTTTTTATTTTGACTGAAGGAAAAAAATATGCATCAAAGGTTGGGTGGGTTGTTTGATTTACTATCTCAATCAATCTGGCAACACCGGACGTCGACTTTGGCGCATACGCAAAGTTAACACGTCTAAAACGAGTTTCAAAGCTGTTCAAAATTCTAAGTCCGAAATGTCGACATGTGCGCAGGCGCAGCACAACGACACATCTCAAGATTTACCCGCATGTCTCAGCTCAGACCGCCTTCATAAAGAGGTTTTAATCAAAATTTGTCATCCATCTTTAAAATCAAAACTAAAATATAGTGAAATGGCATTAAGAATTTATAGAAATCTAAGTAAATGTGTTGTGAATTACCAAAAACAGTAAGTTATCTCGGATTTAAAGGCAAACTAGATTTTTTTTACAAGGGTTAATCTTTAGGTTATGGCAATCACAAAAATGTTCTACAAAAGGAACTTCAGAAGGGGACAGCACTGTAAGTATACTGTCCACAAAGAAGGTTATACACGTTGTCCCTTGAAATTTTGAATACGAGTAATGTAGGCAGTGTGATTTTGTTCTTCTCGATTACTATAATAGATTGCCATGGTTGTTTATTAGAAATTACCATTTATTTCGCGTTGCTTAGTGAATTAAAATATTTGACTCGGTTATGTAAAAGTGAGCGTGGTACTAAGCACCAAGGCACCAAGTAATGCATTCAAATCTCCGTATTCAAAATTTCAGGGGACAACGTGTATCAAACGTGTATAAGCTGTAAGTAATTTACCTAAGGCCGTGGATAGAGATCCGAAAGTCGGTTCTTTAGTGGCGCCGTTAAAGATCCGATAGTCGCAACTCCAATACGGACCCCATTATTTATTGTTGCTCAAAAATTATTAAGAGTTCAGCGGCGTATTTATGTAAATAAATATAATAGGTATTAATTAAACAACACTTTACTACTTTTTAAAGTTTATTCTAACTTTGATACAAAAGGTACAAATAAATCATTTGCAAGACAAACAAAACCATTGTTTCTTAGATTTTGGTAGTTTATTTAGAGTACTGCAAGGTTTATGAAATCACAATAGGCACGAATCACAACGGACGCCGTTTTTGAGCACAATTTTCTCTTCTTAGCATTGATCTTCTTCTGCTCGATTGTTTGTTGAAGCAAGTCAAATGCATCTGCGGTGAAAAAAATTTCTACTTCCTCTAATGAAATGTCTTCTTCTAATATCAAAGAATCAATTTCGCCAATATCGGAGATTGCATTGTTTTCAACTATGCTTCCCTCATACAAAATTTTATTAATACAATCTTGACTTTTAAAAATAGTAGTCAAAAATTTTTTTTTAACAAAAATGAAGGTTTTTCTCTCTATGTTCCCTGAGAGAAGCAGGGGAGGCAGGGCCTTGGCCAGGGGGGTGCCGCGGTGGGCTCAGCCCCCCCTGGAGATCTGAGCCCCCCCTGGCATTGTAAAAATAATATTAACGAAAAATTTTTTAGATTTTAAAAGGATTTTCCAAAATTTTCAACTTTCCTTTAAAAATGGTTAGCAAAACCAGACCACTTTTTTATATGTAATACGCGTCTACCTCTACTTTTAAATATCTAATTTAAAACAGTTTGCCATCGAAAACTAGTCTATTTGTCAAAAAGTCGATATTTCGCTACAAAAATTTTGATTCAATGTTAATTTTTATTAAAGATAAATAAAAATAATATGTTTTATAAAACATGAGTTATTGGTTGTAGGTGGCAATGATCGAGGCTTAGCCAAGCTGAAGCTTAAACCCAAACTAAAATACCGGCCCTAAATTTCTCTAAAATTTCTTTAAATCGAGCCCGCACCCCTTTTGTAAAAAACTTTTCGCCTGTGGCGTATTTGGGTGGCACGCTCTCTCGTATATTATAATATAACAAAAAATAGGTATAAAACTCCGGCCCCCCAAAAATTTCCTTGGCCTCCCCTAGGGTTTCTCCTCGCTGCGGCGAGGCGTTGGGGGAGGGGTTCCAATGATTTTTTGCCTAAGGCGCCCGAAGTCTTTAAAACGTCCCTGAGCAGAAGTTCACCAAAGCATCAACTAAATGTCAGGAACTGGCTACAATTTTATCAGAAATGGGTACAAAAGACTTTCGTAATTGTTATGCACAGCTAGAAATGTTAACAGAGTGTTGGAATTTTCGTAAAAATGTGAATATATCTGTAATTGTAGAAAATGGGGATAATTTACAAGAAAATATAAACACAACAGATGTATCTGATACACAGAATGAAAATGTAAACAATTCTAACTATAACGTACAAAATAATTTCTTAGGTGTAGAAGAGGCAGACGATGTTGCATCTGACACACAAAGTGATAATGTCATGATTATGGAGAATGAGGCTAGGATAAACGTAAAAGATGTACTACTTGGTACTCGGAGTGAAACGCAGAAAGATACTACCGAAATAATTATAGAATATATAAACTGTGACAGTCTGAGCATATTACCAGAAAATTCTGAGGACATTTCTTTACTTACGCTTAGTAAATCGACCAATAACAATTATTTAAATCAGAAAACAATCCAGAATTGTTCAACTGTTTCTCCATCTGCTGATACTCAAATGTATCAAAGTTAGAATAAACTTTAAAAAGTAGTAAAGTGTTGTTTAATTAATACCTATTATATTTATTTACATAAATACGCCGCTGAACTCTTAATAATTTTTGAGCAACAATAAATAATGGGGTCCGTATTGGAGTTGCGACTGTCGGACCTTTTACACCACCCCTAAAGTTCCGACTATCGGATCTTTAACGGCGCCACTAAAGAACCGACTTTCGGATCTCTATCCACGGCCTTTACCTAAAGCCCGTTGCTAACTCCACGGCTAACGTGGATATAATTTTGACACTAAATCCACGGCATTACGTCTTGTCTAGAGCTGACGTCATTAATTCGGTGACGCGATACGAGCTGCATCTACTGCGCATGTCGCATCTACTGCGCATGTCCGGGGACAAAATTATTCCATTATGAAAGTTTCAAATATTTTCATATTTTAAATCGATTTTTAATTAATTTGCAAGTTGAATATAACCAATAAAAAATACTATAGTAAAGTTTCTCTAGGTCCGAGCGATTGATTTTGTTTGTAGTTAATAATTATAATTAGATTTCTCAGAAATAGACTTTTTTATGCCTTGGGAATAGGCAACCAATCGTGCGCACCTCTGTCCCTATAATCTCGGGAAGCTGAAATAATTTTCCAGGTCCCCAGACATGCTCCGAACGTAATGCCGTGGATTTTGTGTCAGAATTATATCCACGTTAGCCGTGGAGCTAGCAACGGCCTTACCTAAACCAGTATATGCTCAAAACACCCGTGTGTCCGTACTTTCTAGGGTTGCCACCTCTCCGTGTTTGACCCGGAGTTTTCGGGTTTCACTAAGGTTTCTCCGGGCTCCGGTTTGAGCATCTATTTCTCCCGGTTATCACGATCGACTCGGTAGATAAGTTATTTGTCAATAATTTGAACACCATGTTCAAGAAATGGCTAAAAGATTTTTGAAAAGGTAACAAATCGCGTCAAATATTTACGAAACGCTATATTGAAAATTCTTGGAATAGTGAATACATCCCGGTCAGCGGTTGTAGTTTGCAAGCAACTATGCCTTACCATAATATTTCAAAACCAGAATTGCCAGAATTATTTAAAATTGTATGAAAAAATTATTCTGAATTCCTGTGAGTAATGCCTATGTAGAGGGTGTATTTTCTCTAATGTCAAATCTTTGAACAGATAGAAGAAATAGAATGAAATTTGATTTATTGAAATTATGTAGGTAGGTACCAAGCTAAATTTCAACATGTGCTGTTTTGCAATTTGCAGAATATTTACAGAAAGATGAACAATTTTACTATCGTGTCAGTCAAACAAAAAATATGTGCTTAAATTTAAAAATTATAAAGTGATTCTTGTTTGTTGGGTATAGGTAACTGAAACTGGGTAGATATCATTATCTAGGTAGGTACTACTCCTTGTACCTGCCTAGCATACTACCTAAAGTAGGTAGGTACATGTTATCCTTTTATTCTAATAAATTTGCTTTTTTTTTAATTTCATTTTTATTTGGGTAAGATTTGTTTATATAAATAATAAATATTAAATAAAAAATCGAATTCAACGGGAAATAACAAGATTTATTCGCTTTATACGTATTTCGGCATCAAAGTGCTTTTGACAATGGCACATTGATGCCGAAATATGTATAAAGCGAATAAATCTTGTTATTTCCCGTTGAAATCGATATTTTATTTAATATTTATTATTTATATAATCATGGATTTCAACAAAGTTACGCTTGAAAATGTCAATAAAATTTGTTTAGTTAAAACTATTTGACGTACCTATAACACACGTGTAATGGATCCATCGCATTTCTGACACCAGTTTTGTAGTGGATCAACTTTAAATCTATGAGGATCTTTTAGAATTTCTTTGTATTCAAACACTATATTTTAATACGTTTATTACATTTTATTTACAACTTTTGAAGTCGCTTCAATACAAAAATGGATGTGTATCACACCAGTGCTAAAATGCAAGTCCCACTAAGGGTGGTTGGTCACTTTGACCGATAGGTACCGCAAAATCATCTTGTGTTGGCTATTCCCACGCTTTAGAAAAACAACACAATTGCTAAACACTTATGGACTAATCCTAGATATTTAGTTACAAGACCAAAGAACATATATAAATTATATTGGGGTGGTCATCGGCACCTTTTAACAAGAGCGGAGCAAACTTAAAGTTTATGATACTTCGCATTATTAAAATATAATGGCCGTCAAACAAAATCGTGTCTCCGGGATGACGATTTTCAAAAAGTGCAACCCTAGTACTTTCTAATGGACTAAAAGTCGCATCATAAAACAAAAGTCCGGTGCCTTCCTTACAGTAGGTACTTTAACTCTGTTAGTGAATAAAATTCTCTTTATATAACAGCAGCTAAACAGTGGGAGGTTTGAATCCGATGTGCATTACTATTATGTTATTTCTGTTAATGATACATTATTCATAAAAATTATTTTTTTTTTCAGAGCGAACCAAACCCAAAATCAAAAACGGAAAAAGGGCTGCCTGCTACACATAAGAAAGTGAGTTTCCTTATATTCTTCTTTCAGTCATAATGTGACATTTCTGGGTGGTCACTTATCAAATTTTCTGTGATTACAGGGCCCAGAGGAGGGATTAACATTTTCCACTGACGCAACATTTGAAATCGTTTTGAAGTCATCTACGTTTGTGGACAAAACGCTGTTAATAAAAAATATTTTTTACCCAGAATCAGAAGAAAATGATAAAACTAATAAACTTGAAGTAGAACATCCAAAAGTAATGATAACAGCACCTCGAAGATTTGGGAAAAGTGTCAACCTGGACATGTTCCGCAGCTTTCTAGAGTTAGAAGTGGATCAGAATACAGGAAAGAAGATAACAAAAGCTACTAATCTGGAAAAAGATGGTGTTTGTGATACACCAAATTACAGATTGTTTACTGTAAACGAAAATTCAGAAAAAAGGCATTTAAAGATCATGGCAGACGATGAGTTTGTAAAAACTCATTTTGGAAAATATCCGATCATCCAGGTCGATTTCCTGTGTAATGATATCATCAGAACCAAAACTGATGCTGTGAATGTTTGTAAGGGGATTATACATGAGGCATTTAAGAAGCACCGCTACCTATATAAAAATTCAAACTTAAAATTGGAAGTTGATGAGAGAGATGTGTGTGAGCAATGGTGTACACCAGAGGGAAAACATGGAAATCCCAATTACGAGCAGTTTGATCCTTGCAGTGTAAGTAACGGCTTGCAAGATTTGTCTGAATATTTGAAAAAGTTCCATGGAAGGAAAGTTTTCGTCCTCATTGATGAATTTGATTCCATTGTTTCAAAAGCACTTGGCAATGTGACTGACAAAGATCAGC
The DNA here is from genome assembly GCA_963082805.1 of Hemicrepidius hirtus. NCBI lineage: Eukaryota > Metazoa > Arthropoda > Insecta > Coleoptera > Elateridae > Hemicrepidius > Hemicrepidius hirtus. Next base: position 24,893,599 of record OY720167.1, read on the forward strand.
TAAGGGGAATTATTGAGGTTGTTATGAATATTATTGGCAGCGTTGTGAAAGGTAATGATGACAACCTTGCTGGAGTGTTAATTACAGGAATATTGGACTTGCATGGCACTGGCATTTCATCCTTCCAACGAGACGCATTTGGAGAAGATAAGGCGACCTTGAAGCATTATGGATTCAATTTGGAAGAAGTGGAAAAGCTTTTTGAAAAGTTTTCTGTAGATACAGGTTTAAGAAAGAAGGCAATCACCAAGTATAATTGTTACTATACGGAACGTGGAGAACATGGGATTTTTAATCCATATGCAATTGTCAACTTTCTGATAAACCACAGGAAGGGAGATGCCAGTTTAAAAAATTATTGGCAAGAAAGTGGTTATGTTCATTATCTCGATAATATTTTCAAAAAGGAAAATATCAAGGAGATGATTCAAGGTATGCTTCTAGGAGAATGGTTTGGGGCTAACTTTCCAGATCAACTGGATCTGGAGAATCTAACACAATTATATATTGCAAATAGAGATTCCCGAGCTAATATTACCTTGGAGCTTGTTAGCCTTTTCCTACGACGCCAAGGTTATATATCATATGTACGTAGGAGAGGAAGTGACCCACTTGGTGTTGGAATACCAGAAGATTTACGACCTGTATTTATTAGAAAGCTGGTAAAGCATTTAACATTTCATTGTGGCTTGAATAATGTTCTACATAAGAAATGTAAAAATCAACTTAATGAAGTGATGAACGATGCCAATAAAGACAAAGCAAAGTTCATAAAGACTTTGAAATCCTTTACTGACAAACTGGGTGAGCTCATTGAAACGACATCTATTGATCCATGTAATGAGGCAGAAATAGAAGGTTTAGTGACATCTGTAATATTCACTGCTGGTTACAGCTGTGGCAATCATGACTATAATCAAAAAAGGGTTGTGATAGCACACAAAGATGGACAAGGAATCATCATTGTATTGAAGTACAAAGAAGGGAGTTCAAGTGATGCCCTGGCACAACTTTTCACCCAAGGATACTACAACAACTTCAGAAACGAGAAGTATTATGATGCTGATATAAAACTTCGTCTGGTAATGGGGTTGCATTTCACTGAGAAGAAGAAGGATTCAAAGATAAAGGCTACTGTACATTGTCTGCGAGATGTAGAAATCAACGAAGTTCTAGAAGAACTGAACATTGAAAAAATGGATAAAAAAGGAACTGAAATTGTAACAGAGGTCTGCATTGCAATGGCCTGTGCTGAGATGGAAGGCATCGACTCATTTGTTAAAAAAGCTATTTGTGTCACTTAACATTGTCACATTTTGTAAACTTCATCTCCAAAATATTTCAGTTTACATTGATTTGCATTTTGTTAAGAAAAATCTACATTATCTCTAGTAAAAATAGTGTTTTGCTCTTTTGTATTATCGATTTGGTTGTCTGATAAAAAGGTTTTTAACTAATAAGTCAAGCCCTAAAACAAATAAAAATATCTTCTCCCGAATCCCAACTATTCTAAAAATGGAATGCCTTTGAAAAAAACACTGGAGATAATATGTTCATATTTTTTACATGTTTCTGAATGAGATGCTTGAAAAGCCAAGCTTAGATCAATTTTCCATACGTTAAAAATAATACTCTGGATTCAGCAAATAATAATACATATTCTTATATGCCTTGAATTAACTCGTATGCTAACAAATCGTTTGTCATCGCGCGAGGGCTCATACCGCCTAACGATATGAGTTTTTCAAATTATCGCAATGTTATCATCCTGATAGTGCGGAAGGATCGTTCTGTCCATATGTCGTCGCTAATTATGAAGTTATCATCACATGGAAGAGGTGTTCCATCTGACATCAGTATATTGAGAAATTTTCAAGGTAAATAAGCAAAATAGACCCATTAATATGCCTTTTTATCTTCAACTATTATGTAATACTTCCATTAGGTACTATACAATTTTTTCGCAATACCTGCATTGTAAGTTGATCATTATTAACAAATTTTTATGAATGTAAGGCCCGGTCTTTCCATCTCCTACTAATGCTTCTATTAGCTAATAAACGATTAGTTGTCATGGATACCATTGTTACAAGAATTGTTTCCATGACAACAAATCGTTTATTAGCTAATAGAAGCTTTAGTAGGATATGGAAAGACCGAGCCTAGTCTAACTTACAATTCATTTACTAGTTACCATGGTTGCAGGGCTGTAATATTTACTTACAGTCCCACTTGAACTGTAAGTAAATATTACAGCCCTGCAACCATGGGTATCTAGTATATATTTATGTATTAAGCTTACTTTTGTTCAGTTTTAGGCTACCTAATTTTATTAAAATATACAAATGCCATTTTGACAGGTCGTGGTCATAATTCAACTTTAACTCGTTTTTTATTACTTTTCTTTGATTTTCAGGTATTGCAAAAAATAATTTACTAACCGCGAACTATAAGTGACTTTTAAGGTCTCGAATGCTTAGGAAACCTCGGCCCTACGGGCCTCGATTTCCCAAACTCGACCTTAAAAGTGTCACTTACAGTTCATGGTACGCAAAATACTATTAACGGTTAATGACGCTCATTACAGTTGTAAATTGAATAATAATGACACTACGATTGAACAATATTACTCAATCGTCCTGTCAAATTTAAATTTTATTTTAGGTATACCGGGTGGTGACTTGAGCGATGCAACATAGGGATTTCAATAAAAAATTCTTAATGATTCTCTAAATACATGTGGACATAAAACAATGTTGGTATAATATCTACTATTTAGAAAGCTTCCTTAGTCAATTATTCACATTTTAACAAACGATGTTTGTCTTACTCGCTAAAATCAAACAAACGCACTGACATTTCTGTCTCATTACATTTTTTTTCTTTTTAAAGCAATAAAACGAGTAGGTAATAGGAACATATTTTACGCTAAACAAGGCACTTTATCATTTCTACTTTTTCTTTCGTTGAATACATTTTAAAAATAATAGATTTTAATAATCGGTTATAAACTTCAAACCGTAATGACAGATGACGTAAATGCGAATGTTGATTGTTTAGATAATTCCAAGGCATCACTGATTTGTTTAAAAAGACCATTTTTAATTTCTTCTATTTCTACGTTTCCGGAAAATGGAAAATTATAAATAATAGTATGAACCGGTATGAATAGATGCAGAATTTTTTTTTCTACAAAAAAATCCACACACTTTTGCTCTAAAATAATTAGGGGAGACAATAATTAAACATTAAGAATTTACCATTGAAATCCCTATGTTGCGTTGCTCAAGTCACCACCCTGTATAGAGTTATTGTTGAATTATCAAAGTTACTTTGTTTTGGGAAACCCTACACTGGATTCGCAAGAGGTCATCGACATATCCTTATTGTTTAAAGAAAGGAATAATCTGGGTGAGAGCATAATGCGGTTACCATTATCTACTGCTATATCTTTTAAGGGCAGCGGGCAATGCCACAGAGAACTTCAAGTTCAAGTAATTTATGTATTACGGTATTAGCAGTATTAGTAAAGCTCTTGCCTCAGTTACCGCGGTATGTGTCTTGAGGTGAAGAGTCAATACTACTGTCCTAAGAATACCATGAATAAGTTTTGTATTTATAATTTATATGAAAGTGACAATAAATAGTTATTTTTTATACAAGACAATTAAATTTTATCGTCGTATATAAAATTCTATTTTTTTCTATAGCAGATGTTAAAAAAATAAGAAAAATTTGTAAAAATAGTTATTTACGATATAAGTGTTAAAAGTGACATTTTATTTTGTAAGTGGGGAAATTTGCGAAACGAGCCGACAGGCGAGTGTAGCAACCCCACGAACAAAATAAAATCACTTTTAACATGTATATCGTACACTATTTTTTATACAACTGTTACTGTTTATATTTAATTTAAAAAACGAATTCATAATTTTTATTTTAAAATGTTTCACAAAAATCAGATCTGTCGTGATAATTTTTATTTTAAATTGTTTCACAAAAATCAGCTATGTCGTGATGTAGTTGAAAATTGTTTATTAGAAACGTCAGAAAACGTTTTGTACGCGTTTTTTAAAACAGTTCGTATTGATTCTGCAATAGTGAAAATAGATTGTGATGAAATCGAATTTGTTGGAAAAGTCCAAGTTGTGGAAGTCGTCAACATTATGGTCTAATTTTTCGATGATAAAAGGAATTAATATCTGTAATTGTTCTAATTCTAATGTGTATGTTACTAAATAAATTATAAACAAAAAACACTAGTGTTAAAAATCTTTTTTCTACTAGTGTTAAAAGTATTTTTAACGTGCTACTTTATAAAATTGAATTTCTAACCCGGGTAACTTTAACTAAAAGTGTCATTTTTAATGACAGTTGTATAAAAAAACAATTTTTTCTATAGCAGATGTTAAAGTGTGCTTTGTTCGACTAAAAATAGTTAATCAAGTATTACTTTAACCGCAAGGGTAGATAAAGTAACACTTTAACCGCAAGGATAGATAAAGTACTTTAAAAAACCCGAAAATCTCAGTAGCAAAGGTTTCCATTCGGTTTCCATGGAGTTTCCAGAAAATTAAAGTACTTTATCTATCCTTGCGGTTAAAGTGTTACTTTATCTACCCAATCTACCCTTGCGGTTAAAGTAATACTTGATCAACTATTTTTAGTCGAACAAAGCACACTTTAACATCTGCTATAGAAAAAATTAAATTTATTTATAACTTATGAGTTATGACGAATTCAGCTGGGATTTAAAATTGTGACGCCTACACGAAAGGCAACCCCTATTGTCCGGTGTTAATCGGGTTGCATACAAGGTAAGATTCAAACATTTTGACTGAAAAAAGTGAGTCGGTTTCACATGACAAGCGTTTCCGCGTAGGCGCGCTCTTGCGTTTAGATATCAACCAATAAGAAGACAGCGTATTGACCTTGAAACCTAGATTTTCAAATCCTAAGTTGTTATTGGTTGATACCTAAAAGCAAGAGTATGCGCAAGAGCGCGCCTACTCGGAAACACTTATCATATGTAAAAACGTCTTCCGAGTTTAGCTTTAGACCGCCTTCATAAAGAGGTTTTGTCAAAATTTGTCATCCATCTTTAAAATCAAAACTAAAATATAGTGAAATGGCATCAAGAATTTATAGAAATCTGATTAAATGTGTTGTGAAATACCAAAAACAGTAAGTTGTCTCGGATTCAAAGGCAAACCTGATTTTTTTACAAGGGTTTGTTTTAGGTTATGGCAATCACAAAAATGTGCTACAAAAGGAATTTCAGAATGGGACAGCACTGTAAGTATACCGTTCACAAAGAAGGTTATAGATATATCGCACATCGGCGGGAATAAGGCCACAAGTCCGAAAATATTGTTTCCTTTTTTTGCCTAAAATTATTTATTGTGCTTGCTAGAATAGCGCCACAAAGGTAAAAGTCTTTTGTTCGACTTCTAGAAGTTTGTGTCCTTGTTTTAGCTTTGCAGTTTTTCAAGCGACCAGGCAGGAATATGGCAATTTTAGGCAAAAAAAAGGAAAACAATATTTTCGGACTTGTGGCCCTATACTCGCCGATGTGCGATATATATACAGGGTGCCAATTTTAAGTTGTCCACCATTGGTAACTTTCTTACCTTTGGAGATGGAAAGTTGGTTAAATGAGGAAAGATTCAGTATCTTTTATGCTCATTTAGAATGTGAAATTTTATTTTTTATGGCACTTCTGGTTTAGCGAGAAATGGTACCAACTTTTTATTTTTAAATGGAACACCCTGTATTTTTTTTAATTTTTCGATTGGAAATAATTTCTCGCTAAACCGGAAGTGCTATAAAAAATTTAATTTCACTTTCTAAATGAGCATAAAAAATACTCAATCTTTTCTCATTTAACCAACTTTCGATCTCCAAAGGTAACAAAGTTACCACTGGTGGACCAACGGCGGTTCCAGCCAACTGGCTTAGGGGGGGTAATTTTAAAAAAATAAAAAACTTAAATATTTTTTTTACTCCATAAATACAAAACAATTAACATCAAAAAATATAATTTGTATAAAAAAGCAATATTATACCGGGTGGCCGGTCTCAAAGGAGTACTGTAGTGCGTTTATTGAATTTTATGTTAAATCAAGTAATGTTTTGTTTTTAGATGGATTTTATTATTATTGTTTATTAGTTACAACTTTGTATCTCACTACATAAAAACATGTCATTAAATATTATCTTTAATTGAACTCTTTGTTTATTGATATACAGGGTGGTGATTATTTCGATGCTCACCATTGGTATCTCGAGAACGGTAAACGATACGAAGTCGGTTAAATTAGACAAAAGTTGCGCTTTTTTATGACGATTGAGAATCTGTAAAGAAATCCGGGATATTTTGATTGCTTCCGGATTTATCACGAAAAAACTGAAAATAGCGATTTCAGAACAAAATTATTATCTTCAATGCCATTGACACTATTTTAATCAAACTTGGTAACTTTATATTTTTGGCCACTCCGAGTTGAATGGTGCCTTCAGAAATTTTCTAGGCCTTCTAGATTTCAAGCTGCGATAGTCAACTTTTTTATTTCTTATGGCCACCATATTGGATTTTCGCACCATTAGATAGGAAAAAAAATTAGCTTTTCCGATTGATAACTAACATAACCATTTTTTCGAAAATTTTCGAAATTTAAATTTTTTTGTTAATTATTTTTATAAAATCACGAAGGCTTTGAAAAACAATTGAAAGAATGATAAAATTAACACAGACTGTATTGCTAAATTGTTATTAAAACTTAAACTGAACTACTTAAATACTGAAACATTTTATCGGTCTAACGACAACGAGATAATAAATTCAAAAACAGCAGATAATTATTTAAATTGTTCAAAATGTGCGCCGTTATTCATAATGCAGAGGTTAGTTCTCAAATTCATTTCTTCCACTGCTTTTTGTATAGTCTGCCTTGGAATGGATTCGAAGGCATTTTCGATTTTCAAGCGAAGATGTTCGATATTTTCCGTTGGGGTTGCATAGACAACGTTTTTCACGTTGCCCCACAAAAAATAGTCCAAAGGCGTTAAGCATGGCGATCGTCGAGGCCAAAGAACAGGACCAAATGTGCCAAGCCATGAATTTGGAAAGCGAGCATCTAAATATTCTCGGACAATGAGGGCTTTTCTTCATCAGTGAACATTTTGACAATTATTACAAGACACGATAAAGAAACTATACGTAAATACACAACAACACTTGCCGCAATCTGTTAGTTTTATCATTGTTTCAATTGTTTTTCAAAGCCTTCGTGATTTTATAAAAATAATTAACAAAAAAATTAAAATTTCGAAAATTTTTCAGGAAAAATGGTTATGTTAGTTACCATTCTGAAAAGCTAATTTTTTTTTCTATCTAATGGTGGGAAAATCCAATATGGCGGCCATAAGAAATAAAAAGTTGACTATCGCAGCTTGAAATCTAGAAGGCCTAGAAAATTTCTGAAGGCACCATTCAACTCGGAGTGGCCAAAAATATAAAGTTACCAAGTTTGATTAAAATAGTGTCAATGGTATTCAAGATAATAATTTTGTTCTGAAATCGCTATTTTCAGTTTTTTCGTGATAAATCCGGAAGCAATCAAAATATCCCGGATTTCTTTACAGATTCTCAATCGTCATAAGAAAGCGCAACTTTTGTCTAATTTAACCGACTTCGTATCGTTTACCGTTCTCGAGATACCAATGGTGAGCATCGAAATAATCACCACCCTGTATATATAGTCTTGTATGCTATAGTACATAGGAATTTAACATTGTATTGAACGTTTCTGCTGATTCCTGCTCGCCAATTCAACTTACAGGAATGGTAATGGTATTAATTGAAAGGTAAAATGATTGCGCTTCAAATGGCGGTAATAATAAAATTAAATGTGCTATATTTATTTTCAAATAACGATTTAAAATTTACGATTTTTAAATATGACGTGCCCTGATTTTTAAATTTTGCTGCTTTTCCCAAAAAAATTGATAATTATGGTTGGTATTTAGTGGATATCTGTAAATGAGAACAAATTTTTGACAAATGTTGTAAAATTAAATTTGAAATCGTTATTTTAAAATAAATATTGCATATTTAATTTTATTATTAGCGCCATTTGAAGCGCAATCATTTTACCTTTCAATTAATATTATTATTCCTCTAAGTTGAATTGGCGAGCAGGAATCAGCAAAATCGTTCAATACAATGTTAAATTCCTATGTACACCTTTGAGACCGGCCACCCGGTATAATAATAAAATAAAATTCTATTCATTTTATATAAAAACAAAATAATATTATATCACATCCGAAATAAATATAAGACATAGGTATAAAAACATAATAAAATATTCTGTAAAATTTGAAACAGATTAAATTTTATTGCGAACGAAAAATTCTTAGGGGGGGTAATTGGGTAATTACCCCCCCTAAGAATTTTTCGAATTTAACGGCCCATAACTCAAATACCAGTTTGTTATCTGATCAGGTTTCGCAACAACTTGTTTGAAATTCCTTTGGCGGTACTACACCATGAATAAATGAAATTACTTAGTAAATCCAAATGCGGCCGCAACGGCCCTCTTCCAAAAATTTTGAAATTTTTGAAAAATTATTACAAAAAAACTGGCCACACGATTTTGTTTGAAGTTTGAATAAAAACACGTCAAGTTTGATATCGAGGGGGAAGTTTAAAACCGCCATTGAAGTAATTTTATAATTCACTCCCTCTACTCCACCAACCCCCCCTTTGAAATTTCAATTTTCCCCCTACCTTGTGATATATCATTTTACAGGTAAAATTTTTTCTATCTAATCACATTATTTTATATTCCAGCCCCTCAACCTCAACAAGCCCCGCTTTCTGAAATCATTGAAATTTCCAATTTGAAAAAAAAAGTTCATTTTTATATCCAATGGGAATGTTAAAACCACTATTGAAATAATTTTATAATTACCCCCCCTTTCACTCCACCAACCCCCCCTTTGAAATTTCAATTTTCCCCCTACCTTGTGATATATCATTTTACAGGCAAAATTTTTTCTATCTAACCACATTATTTTATATTCCACCCCCTCAACCTCAACAAGCCTCGCTTTCTAAAATCATTGAAATTTCCAATTTAAAAAAAAAAGTTCATTTTTATATTGAATGCGGGAATGTTAAAACTGAAATGCTAAATAGTCGTTTTAACCTTCCCATTCGATATAAAAATGAACCTTTTTTTCAAATTGGAGATATAGGGCAGAAAAGTAGGGGGAAATTTGAAATTTCAAAGGGGGTGCTGGAGTGAAGGGGGGAATTATAAAATTACTTCAATAGTGGTTTTAAGCTTCCCATTCGATATAAAAATTGACGTGTTTTTTTCAAACCGGAACTGTCAAAATTTTCAGAAAAGGGGGGTGATGGGGTGCAATAAAAAATAATATGGTTAGATAGAGAATTTTATTACCTGTAAAATGATATATCACAAAGTAGGTGGTTCCATTTGAAATTTCAAAGTGGTGGTTGCTGGAGTGGAGGGGGTGAATTATAAAATTACTTTAGTGGCGGTTTTAAACTTCCCCCTCGATATCAAAGATGACGTGTTTTTATTCAAACTGGAAATTTCAAAACTTTCAGAGTTATTAAAGGTGGCTATAAATGAAATACCCTGTATATTATTATATAATTGAATGCAAAATTTAATTGTCTATCACATGGACGGTTGATGAGAAATTCGTGAATTTTGAATATTTAGGTTGGACTCTGACAGAAACGGATCGTCGGTCGGTAACGATCGTCCGGCTTCGCTAGCTGTAATTTCAGGCCGGTAACTACAGATAGATGCGTGTCTTCCTTCTGTACATATCGAATCGGCATAGTCTCGTTTTTCTCGCTTGGTATTCAAATGATTTCCAATGCTGCCTCGCGAACTACTATTGAACAACAAAATCGAAATGTTTTTTTTAGTATGGGAAAGTCCAGGGGAGGTTTGCACCTCCACTTTTTATCAATATTACTTATAAGTTTTTTAGGATCTTAAACATCTTTTCCCTGTTTCTATTGTCGTACGCTTTTTTAAAGTCGAAAATTGCATACATTTCCACATTGTGTTCATAGTCCATCATTTGGATTTCTTTTATTGTAGCGACATATTTGATCCATAACTAATCTGGATCTCCTGAACCCCTATTGATACTCCCTTATTTCCTTTTCTGCGTATTTTTCTAATCTTGCCTTAATTATGATTGCTAGAATCTTGTACGTAGTGTCCAGGAGGGCAATCCCGCGGTCGTTTGCACACTGTGTTTTTACCCCTTTTTTGTAAATTGGTGATATTATAGATTTCTTTCATTCTTACGGTAGCTTTTCCGCTTCGCCTATCATTTGTATCACTTTCCATATTTCCTCCCCCAGTTGCTTGCCTCCACATTTAATATTTTTTGCTGTAATTAAAACAAATTAATCGTGTGTGGGCACCGTTTTAACACACAGGATCTTAGCTTTGAGAAAAGCAGTTTTGTTAACTCTGCGTATAATCCATTTTCTCCCGACGACGCATTCTTATTTTTTTTCTAATTGTATGAAATTTGCTACTCCTTGTTTACTTGGTGGTGTTTCTTTTTCCTCTTCTATTTGCTCGCATGAATTTCGCCGTCACTCGCATTATCTGTTTCTTGTCCTTGTTTTAATTTTTGGTTCAGTATTTGTTCAAAATATTCTCTCCATCTCTCCAATATTACTTTAATATCTGCTAAGATGTTTCCTTCTCTACTTTTCATAAATACCGCTTTTTCTTGGAAACCTTCTTTAACTATTTTGCGTCTTGGCAAAAGTTTCGGATTTCTTTTCTTCTGTACTTCTCTTCCGTTTCTTTTAATTCATCTTCTTGGTGTTTTCTTTTTTGTTTTTTGTTCTTCGTATTTCTCTTCACTTTCGTTATTTTTTATGTGAATCTACTTATGTTTAAAAAAGGTGCTCATAATTTTCAACTTTTTACTTGCCGCAAAATTTATTACCCTATGCCATTATCTTTGGTCTCATCATGCTTCCTTGTACTCGCAAATAACATATTTTTTCTGATACTGTTTTAAAATCTATTACTTTATTATTTATTTATTTATTTAGCCACTAAGAAGCATGGTTCATATATCTTGTTATCTCCCCCACTATGCAATAATATGTACTAAATTTTGTAACTCCATTGTAACATTTTCTTTTTGCTTTATCTCTTGTAGTGCCGCTATGTGAATTCTGTATCTTCTTAACTCTTGTTCTAGACTTGAAAGCCCCTGAATAATTTTTCCCTCTTTATATTCCATGTACTACATAGTCTCCATTCGGTTTTCTCCTCACTGTTCATTTTCGTTGCCATGGTTGTCTTCTCTGATTGTCCAGCCTGCTTTTCTATTATCAGTTTTTTGAGTAGTTACCTCTATTAATCGTCGGTATAGGTGGTACTAATTTTCCTGTATTTTTTCCGATCTTCATTCTTTCTTCAATCGTAACATTGCTGTACCCAACTTAACTGTTTTTCCCTTTTGTCTTTCCTCTTGTGCTCGTCGCTTTAATTCTCTTTGCATCAACCTTTCCTTTTTTATTAGGTCATTTTTTAGGTAAATTTTTGGCTTTTTTAAATCTTTTAACTTGTATTTATTTTCCATAATCTTTGATTTTTCCTGCTCGTTTTCTGCCTCTACTGAACAGGTTTTTCCTCCAATCTTGAGGGCTGATTTAATTTTGATTTCAGTTCCTAATTTTTTCTTTACAAAATTATTCAGCTCATCTTTTAGTAACCTTGGATAAACTGTATCTATAACCAGCCCATTCACCAAAACGTTACTTTTCCTCTTCTCTTTTTCCATTCATTGTACTCTGGTCTTCACATCTCCCAGCTCTTTCTTAATTTCAGTATTTTCCTTTTTGAGCTTCTCGTTTTCAGTTTTCATGATTTTGATATTTTTTTTATTTTTTCTGCAAAATCTTGTTATGTTCTTATTTATGTTGTATTTCTGTTTTTAGGGGAATCCACGATATTGATCATAATTTATGAAGCGGACCTAAGTTTATTAATTTTTGAATTCATTTTTATGAGCACAATACTGCCCCCAGTTAGAAGGTCCTAATTGAAAAATTTGTGATTTTCGGCTTGTGGCATATATTGCAATGTCTACATGTATTTTATCTTTTTACCAAGTTAAAATGTCCTAACTACTCTCTGTTTGAGTGAAAAACGCTTAGAATTATTGTCCTATATTATTAAAGACTGCACAAGCAATTTCACAAAAACTGAATTATCTCCACTATTCAAATGTATGTCAGTTACGACGTTCTAACTAAGGAGGGCAGAATATGCCCCATAAATATTTCACAGGCTATATTTCCTAGCTTTCTTATTTGGTTTTTTAAGTAAAATTGTACCTAAAACTTGATTTTTATATTAGCCAACTAAATTTTCCATTGGACTCATTAAACGTCACGGGAGTTTTCTGAATGTATTATAACATCACTTTCCGGTTTCTAAAGTGAGAGAACCTATTTTACTTTCACGAGTTTTACACACATTTAGCTGCTTGCTGTACTCAGGCCATTTAGGCCCATAGCTTGATGGTTTCACTCCATTTCTACCGATTAGCTCGTGTCTTCCAGTCCTGTATCCCTCTTTCTCTTAAATTTTCTTTTACTGCGCCCAGCCATTTCCTTTTCGGCCTTCCTCTCCTTCTCGGTTCTCCTAGGTTTGTATCCATTAGCTTTTTTGGAATCCTGTTGTCTGATTGCCTTTCTAAGTGCCCTAGCCACCTCAGCCTCGCTGCCTTGACTTGATTGCTGAGCTCTGGTTGTTTGTAAAGGTTCCTTATTTCTTCGTTTGTTCTTCTTACCCATATCTCTCCTTCTTTCTTCCCCCCGAATATCCTTCTCAAGATTTTTCTCTCCCATACATCTATTCTCTATTTCCCTTTTATATTGAGGATCCATACTTCGCTCCCATACAGTACAGTTCGTCTTACGACTGTTTTATATAGATTTGTTTTCCTTGATACGTTTTTAAATTTTAGTATTTTGTTTAAAGCACTTGCGCATTTATCTCCTTTGGCTAATCTTACTTCAATTTTCTTCTCTTCGTCCCCTGTTTCCGATTTAAGGTTTACACACATTTAAGGCATAATAAATACACTGTACTGGGTACTGCTTGTGGAATTTCAACATCAGCTAATGATACATAACTTAAAACTGATAAATCTATGGCGACCTCGATGTTGCCTCTAATATCGGCAACATTGCCGGGCCCTATAGAGTACATACAACATATTTAAATATACAACTAGGACTCACAGAGTACCCTTACTATATCGGGGATTCACAGAGGTGTGTTTATATCTAAGATATTTATTTCTTAGAAACGTTTACCCCTCTATGAATGCCAGTCCTGGGGAAAGAACTTTTAAAAAGTTCAAGTTCGTGGGAACTCGTTCGTATTTTGCGAACTTTTCTAAGAACTTTTTCTTCTTTGTAAGCAAGAACTTCATTGCCGTAAAAGTTCATTATTTTCGAGAACTTTATCAGTTAACAAGTTCATTTAAAAAGTTCATTCCTTCAATATTTACAGTTGTATTTTCTGGTAATAGTTATTATTATTCAATTTATTGCAGTCATATTTGAAATTGAAAATTGCTTAATTTCTTTTTTTCCTACAATTTTTGTTAAATATTTGATGAAATAAAACATTATTAGATATTTTCGCATTTTGTTTTTGTGTAAAACTGACATTATAGTTATTTGTGTATAGTCGAGGCACGCTAAAGGTGCATGTACGTCATCAATTTTTTAATGGCGTCCATGACGTCATGAATTACTCTGTTTATATTTATTTATTGTTTCTCAAAACGTAGTTTGCTTTAATGTGTTTCTCAAACTGTCAGAGTGACGTTTGACGAATATATACACAATAAAAAAAAAACAACCACGATCATGCGCTTAAATAAAAACTTATAGGACGAAAAAAACACTAATCAGTAACGGTTTTTATTTTTTGTAGGAATAATATGAATACAACTAGTTAATAAAAATAATAACTGTAAAATAACATTCTGTGGGCTTATAAAAAGCATAATTTTAATACGTAATTCGCAAAAAAAAATTACAGTTTTATACGGTTTCAAGATAATTGGTACTACAAAATTACCAGAAAATGCGATTGATGACGTAGATGCACCTTTAGCGTGCCCCGACTATACTATACTATACTATATAAGTTAGGAAAAGTAAGATTTTTCCGTTTTAGACGTTTTTTTGATCGAGGCCGGAGGCTAAAACGGAAAAATCTTACTTTTCCTAACGAATTGCACACATAATTTTTTCTAATTCGGTATAATAATTTTTTTCCGCAACCGTCTTAAAAGTGATCACTTTTGATACCAAAAACGGACAGTGAAGTTGATGTTTTTGTTATTAGTAAAAAAAGGTGTGTGTTGCTAGGCAACACTTTTAGTTCCTAGGAAGTAAAAGTACTTTTATTTCCTAGGAACTTTTACTTTTAACTTTTTTGGTTAAGATTTTGGTTTGTTATGTGAATAACATTTATTTAAGAAAAACACTACAAAGATATTAGACAAAGAATTTTCTGTAAATATTTAAATAGCTATCTCCCATCACAATAAATGATCTAGCCTTATTAGTTTTAGTGTTAGGATCTTAGGAATTTTAATCAGTAAGACTGATTTAAGATCTTCAATATCATTAATCTTTAAATGTAGTAACTCGTCGCAGGGGCAAGCTCCAGCAACACCCAAAATTAATATAACCTACAAACGTCAAAATTTAATTATCGTAAAATATTCGATTTTAAAACTAAAACACACCTTCATCATCAAGTATTGCTTATCAGGAGCACACTTCAAGAATCGATCCACCTGTTCTTTACTAAGAATTCTCGATTTCTTCGGTGTGTAGTCATTATTTTCTTTTTTTAAATAGGCTCGGAGTTTTGAAATTTTTTCGATATTTACCCCATTTTTTAAACTTAATGTTGCCTTCAACATTGCATATTGCGCCCAAAGACTAGAAGCCTTCATTTTAGTGGACAATTCGGAAAAGTACGCTAATAGTACGCTCTCCGTGTACGATTTTACGGTTTTCTCGTTACACCAATTTAAAAATTTGTTGTAGGCACCTTCGTATACTTCTCGAGATTTATTGGGCAGAAGATTTGATACAACTTCTTTTGCACGGTCTAAAATTTCTGGTGGTGTATCTTCGTTACCATTATCTTGTTCAAACATTTTCGATGGTTTGGCTGGGTTTGGCAGAATAAATAAAATTGAAAACAAAAGCTAAGAAGACTTGATTTTAGTAGTAGAAGTGTTCTCTAATTCCTCGCATCTTAATTTTATTATTTTGAATCCGGTTGTTCCGGTTGCGGAAAAAATAGTATGTTTCATTCGGATTAAAAGTGACTTCTTTTGACTCGCAATATCGCATCCGTTCGGCTACGCTACGCTCCGCCTCACACATGCAAAATTTGCTCGTCAAAAAAAGTGACACTTTTCATCCTAATAAAACAATCTACTATACTTTTTGAAAGACCGAGATAAAAAAATCGTCTAAAACGAAAAAATCAAAACGTCAAAAACGGAACAAAAAAACGTCTAAAACGAAAAAATCAAAACGTCTAAAACCGAAAAATCTTACTTTTCCTAACTTAAAACAGTTTTTCGCATTTTGTTTAGTAATCGGCCATATTGTTAAATTCAAAATCATTTAGTAAATTGGTATTTTACACCATAGCAACCATTACTGCATAGCAACGGATTTTGCATAAAAACACTCTTGACAAAACGAAATTATTTATTTTTTGTCTGTATAAATATTAAAACTACAATTACTTAAATTTGAAAATGTAACAGAACTTGATTGGACGTTCACTGGAGCAGGTACTGATTGCGTTGCAGGAAACAAAAATGTCTGAGCTTCACATAAAGAAGATGAAGGTTCTGCACCACAAAAAAATTTGTTTTGATATTCTGGCCTTATTTAAGACGCTTTCTTCTATGTAGCCTTCCGCGACGCTGGTCGAATGCCATCCCCCATGTCTTTTTAACATTTGGATATCTGCTCCACTATCAGCAAGGAGGGTGGCAGACGTCCGTCGTAAACAATGACCGGTATAACTGCTGCTGTCGGGAAGTTTCAAATATTCCGCGATACTCTTCGGCATTTTGGCAAAACTATTGATGCCTACTGGCTGGACAGAACATTTACCGTCTTTGTAAAATAAGAAAAACCTGTCGTGACTAACTGTTTTAGGCCTTAAACTGGCGTACTTTCTATAATATTCAACTCCATTGCAATCAGATGTTATTGTGAAAATACGTTTCTTCTTAGTTTTTGTGTCATTGAGCGTTACAACCACAATTGACCCCGTATCTTCTATATCCTTCGCTTTCAGTGAACATAATTCTGCTCGTCTGCAGGCACCATTGAGACCGAAGATTAAAACAACTTTTACTAATAGAAAAGTGTCGTCGGATGCCATATTTAGAAACGTCAAAACGTTTTCCATTGTCAAAACTTTCGACTTTTTGGGTTCATAATGGTCATTTTGACGCTTCAAAAACGAAATTAATTTTTTGTATGTTGAAATATCCACATTTTCATTAATCTGAACAGTACTCTTAACCATCGAATACATCGACCATAAACTAGACGCCTTCAAATTCTTAGCCTACAATAAAATATTCAAATAGGTAACAAATTTAGAAGGTATTTTTTGTCCCTTACCTTTTCAAAAAAGTAAGCTAACATTATATTTTCGTACACTCCTTCCACTTCTTTCTTCTTTCTCCATTCACAAAATTGACTGTAATTTTTTTTGTAACGTTCCTTCGATTTTTGCGGCAACAAACCAGAAGAAGCTTCTTTCGCTGTGTTTATAACATATTCTGCACCAGACAAATTAAATTCTTGATTAAATTCGGGTAATTCCATCTTTTTTCGTGAAATTTTTTCAAATATTTTTGTTTGTTTACTTGTCTCTATGGATTGTTTACGTTACTATGTTAGTGGAGCAACCTACCTACTATTATTTTTTGTTTTCAATGGCCCTTAATTTTGAAAGTTCTCAAAAGTCACTTTCATTAAAAATTAAGAAAATTAAATTTTCACATAAAATGCGAAAAAATAGTATACGCAATCTCGTTAGAAAAGTGTTTTCACTCAACTCGTATGCATTTTTAAGTTACTCGCTCGCTGCGCTTACTCGTACTCAAACAACGCATACTCGTTTAGTAAAACATCACTTTTCTAAACTTTTTGCGTAATATACTATTTCGATACAAGTTAGGAAAAATAGTACTTTTCCTAACTGAAATGAATGTTGATAAGTAAGAATTTTCGATACCGAATTAGAAAAAAATTTATTCTATTTTAATAGAACTTTTAAAGAACTTAAATCTTTTTTTCTGTGAACTTGAATTTTCAAAGAAAAACTATGAACTTAAGAACTTGAACTTTTAAAAGTTCTTTTCTCCGACAACGAACTGAACTTTTTAAAAGTTCATAAAAAAAAAGAACTTCCCCAGGACTGATGAATGCCTTGACTAGTGTTAAACAGAGAAACAAATTGTAATGAGATATACTCTTATAACTTGTTTTTTTGGGCAGGGATCATCAGCGACCCGAGGACATATCGGGCTCAACAATATACCGTTTATAAATACAGTGCCTTCATTAATGATTGATACCCACGTGACCTTTGATCCGTGGTGTTCTTGGGAGTTTCAGATTTAAATGTTGAAGTCAGGTAGGATTGGTACTCGTTGTAACTAATAAGTAACTAAAGTCACTAAAGTTACTGTCAATTTACGTACATACAATCAGTTAGGGAATTATTAGATAAAGATTTGCCAACTGTGAAAGTTGGGTTGCCTATATTTTGTGGTCACGTGGGTATCAATCATTAATGAAGGCACTGTATATAGGTATATAGGTAACAGTTTTCGTTTTCTAAAGCGACTATATATATTATAGTCGCTTTAGAAAACAAAAACTGTTACCTTCCTTGTAGTACTTTAGCTCTTTTAGTGAATTCAATTCTCTTTATGTAACAGCTGCTAAACAGTGGGAAGTTTGAATCCGATGTATATTACTATTATGTTATTTCTATTAATAATGATACATTATTCATAAAAATTATTTTTTTTCAGAGCGAACCAAACCCAAAATCGAAAACGGAAAAAGGGCTGCCTGCTACGCATGAGAAAGTGAGTTTCCTTATATTCTTCTTTCAGTCATAATGTGCCTTTTCTGGGTGGTCACTTACCAAATTTTCTATGATTGCAGGGGCCACAGAAGGAATTAGTAGTTGGCATTGGCCAATCATTTCAAAAGCTTTTGAACACAGATACCTTTGTGGACAAAACGCTCTTAATAAAAAATATTTTTTACCCAGAATCAGAAGAAAATGATAAAACTTATAAACTTGAAGTACAAGATCCAAAAGTAATGATAACAGCACCCCGAAAGTTTGGGAAAAGTATCAACCTGGACATGTTCCGCAGCTTTCTAGAGTTAGAAGTGGATCAGAATACAGGAAAGAAGAAAACTAAAGCTACTAATCTGGAAAAAGATGCTGTTTGTGATACACCAAATTACGAATTGTTTACTGTAAACGAAAATTCAGAAAAAAGGCATTTAAAGATCATGGCAGACGACGAGTTTGTAAAAACTCATTTTGGAAAATATCCGATTATCCAGGTCGATTTCCTGTGTAATGATACCATCAGAACCGAAACTGATGCTGTGAATGTTTGTAAGAGGATTATACATGAGGCATTTATGAAACACCGCTACCTATATAAAAATTCAAACTTAAAATTGGAAGTTGATGAGAGAGATGTGTGTGAGCTATGGTGTACAGAAGAGGGAATACATGGAAATCCCAATTACAAGCAGTTTGATCCTTGCAGTGTAAGTAACAGCTTGAAACAATTGTCTAAATATTTGAAAAAGTTCCATGAAAGGAAAGTTTTCGTCCTCATTGATGAATTTGATTCCATTGTTTCAAAAGCACTTGGCAATGCGACTGACAAAGATCAGCTAAGGGGAATTATTGAGGTTGTTGTGAATATTATTGGCAGCGTTGTGAAAGGTAATGATGACAACCTCGCTGGAGTGTTAATTACAGGAATATTGGACTTGCATGGCACCGGCATTTCAACCTCGCTAGGTCACCTCCAACGAGACGCATTTGGAGAGGATAAGGCGACCTTGAAGCATTATGGATTCAGTTTGGAAGAAGTGGAAAAGCTTTTTGAAATCTTTTCTGTAGATACAGGTTTAAGAAAGAAGGCAATCGCCAAGTATAATGGTTACTATACGGAACGTGGAGAACACGGGATTTTTAATCCATATGCAATTGTCAACTTTCTGATAAACCACAGGAAGGGAGATGCCAGTTTAAACAGTTATTGGCAAGAAAGTGGTTATGTTCATTATCTCAATAATATTTTCAAAAAGGATAATGTCAAGGAGATGATTGAAGGTATGCTTCGAGGAGAATGGTTTGCGGCTAACTTTGCAGATCAACTGAATCTGGAGAACCTAACAGAATTACATATTGCAAATAGAGATTCCCGAGCTGTTATTTCCATGAAGCTTGTTAGCCTTTTCCTACTACGCCAAGGCTATATATCATATGTACGTAGGAGAGAAAATCACCCAATTGGTATTGGAATACCAGAAGATTTACGACCCGTATTTATTAATAAGCTGGTACACCATTTAACACTTCATTGTGGCGTGAATGAGATTCTACATGGGACGTGTGCTGATAGACTTAATGTAGTGATGGAGAATGCCAATAAAGACAAAGCACAGTTCAAAGAGACTTTGAAATGCTTTGTTGACGAACTGGGTGAGCTCATCAAAACATCATCTATTGATTCATGTAATGAGGCAGGAATAGAAACTTTAATCACATCTGTAATAAACACTGCTGGTTACAGCTTTGGCAATCAAGTCTATAATAAAAATAGGAAGAGAGTGGATGTGATAGCACACAAAGATGGACAAGGAATCATCATTGAATTGAAGTACAAAAACGGGAGCTCAAGTGATGCCCTGGCACAACTTTTCACCCAAGGATACTACAACAACTTCAGAAACGAGAAGTATTATGATGCTGATACAAAACTTCGTCTGGTAATGGGGTTGCATTTCACTGAGAAGAAGGAGGATTCAAATATAAAGGCTACTGTACATTGTCTGCGAGATGTAGAAATCAACGAAGTTCTAGAAGAACTGAACATTGCAAAAATGGATAAAAAAGGAACTGAAATTGTAACAGAGGTTCGCATTGAAATGGCCTGTGCTGAGAGGGAAGGCATCGACTCATTTGTTAAAAAAGCTATTTGTGTCACTTAACATTGTCACATTTTGTTAACTTCATCTCCAAAATATTTCAGTTTACATTGATTTGCATTTTGTTAAGAAAGATCTACATTATCTCTAGTAAAAATAGTGTTTTGCTCTTTTGTATTATCGATTTGGTTGTCTAATAAAAAGGTTTTTAACTAATAAGTCAAGCCCTAAAACAAATAAAAATATCTTCTCCCGAATCCCAACTATTCTAAAAATGGAATGCCTTTGAAAAAAACACGAGATAATATGTTCATATTTTTTTACATGTTTCTAAATGAGATGCTTGAAAAGCCAAGCTTAGATCAATTTTCCATACGTTAAAAATAATACTCTGGATTCAGCAAATAATGATACATATTCTTATATGCCTTGAATTAACTCATATGCTAACAAATCGTTTGTCATACGGCCTAATGATATGAGGTTTTCAAATTATCGCAATGTTATCATCCTGATAGTGCGGAAGGATCGTTCTGTCCATATGTCGTCGCTAATTATGAAGTTATCATCACATGGAAGAGGTGTTCCATCTGACATCAGTATATTGAGAAATTTTCAAGGTAAATAAGCAAAATAGACCCATTAATATGCCTTTTTATCTTCAACTATTATGTAATACTTCCATTAGGTACTATACAATTTTTAACGGTTAATGACGCTCATTACGGTTGTAACATAGATAATAATAACAGGGTGTCTACCAACCTGGAATTCCTTGAACTCCTGGAAATACCCCATAAATTTTTTTTAAACCTTGAAATCCTTGAATTACCCTTGGAATTTTATGTTTTCCTTGAAATTTTCAGATTTTAAATTTTTGGTTGGATGTTGAGACTATTTTCACTATCAAATATCACATTTAAAACAAACAGAGAAATTCCGCTGTAACAGCAACCACCCGCCTTTGCAATTATGATTTTTTAACTAAATAATCTCACATTCAGTTACTTTTGAAAATAGATACCTAACTGTTTAAAAATGATTTTTATTAAACCATGACTAGTAAGAAATAATCTATCTGGTAGTAATTCCAGAAAATCCTGGAAATTTGTCAAAGATATCCTAGAAAAGTCCTTGAATTTTACTTTTAGCAGCTGGTAGACACCCTGAATAACCAGTTGTAAATTGAATAATAATGACACTACGATTGAACAATATTACTCAATCGTCCTGTCAAATTTAAATTTTATTTTATTTTAGGTATACCGGGTGGTGACTTGAGCGATGCAACATAGGGATTTCAATAAAAAATTCTTAATGATTCTCTAAATACATGTGGACATAAAACAATGTTGGTATAATATCTACTATTTAGAAAGCTTCCTTAGTCAATTATTCACATTTTAACAAACGATGTTTGTCTTACTCGCTAAAATCAAACAAACGCACTGACATTTCTGTCTCATTACATTTTTTTTCTTTTTAAAGCAATAAAACGAGTAGGTAATAGGAACATATTTTACGCTAAACAAGGCACTTTATCATTTCTACTTTTTCTTTCGTTGAATACATTTTAAAAATAATAGATTTTAATAATCGGTTATAAACTTCAAACCGTAATGACAGATGACGTAAATGCGAATGTTGATTGTTTAGATAATTCCAAGGCATCACTGATTTGTTTAAAAAGACCATTTTTAATTTCTTCTATTTCTACGTTTCCGGAAAATGGAAAATTATAAATAATAGTATGAACCGGTATGAATAGATGCAGAATTTTTTTTTCTACAAAAAAATCCACACACTTTTGCTCTAAAATAATTAGGGGAGACAATAATTAAACATTAAGAATTTACCATTGAAATCCCTATGTTGCGTTGCTCAAGTCACCACCCTGTATAGAGTTATTGTTGAATTATCAAAGTTACTTTGTTTTGGGAAACCCTACACTGGATTCGCAAGAGGTCATCGACATATCCTTATTGTTTAAAGAAAGGAATAATCAGGGTGAGAGCATAATGCGGTTACCATTATCTACTGCTATATCTTTTAAGGGCAGCGGGCAATGCCACAGAGAACTTCAAGTTCAAGTAATTTATGTATTACGGTATTAGCAGTATTAGTAAAGCTCTTGCCTCAGTTAACACTGTATGTGTCTTGAGGTGAAGAGTCAATACTACTGTCCTAAGAATACCATGAATAAGTTTTGTATTTATAATTTATATGAAAGTGACAATAAATAGTTATTTTTTATACAAGACAATTATATTTTATCGACAAGCGGAAAGTGTTAATTCACAAGCGATGAAATCGCAAGTGAATTAATTTTCGCGAGTCGATAATTAAATTTTATCGTCGTATATAAAATTCTATTTTTTTCTATAGCAGATGTTAAAAAAATAAGAAAAATTTGTAAAAAAAACAATTTTTTCTATAGCAGATGTTAAAGTGTGCTTTGTTCGACTAAAAATAGTTGATCAAGTATTACTTTAACCGCAAGGGTAGATAAAGTAACACTTTAACCGCAAGGATAGATAAAGTACTTTAAAAAAACCCGAAAATCTTAGTAGCAAAGGTTTCCATTCGGTTTCCATGGAGTTTCCAGAAAATTAAAGTACTTTATCTATCCTTGCGGTTAAAGTGTTACTTTATCTACCCAATCTACCCTTGCCGTTAAAGTAATACTTGATCAACTATTTTTAGTCGAACAAAGCACACTTTAACATCTGCTATAGAAAAAATTAAATTTATTTATAACTTATGAGTTATGACGAATTAAGCTGGGATTTAAAATTGTGACGCCTACTCGAAAGGCAACCCCTATTGTCCGGTGTTAATCGGGTTGCATACAAGGTAAGATTCAAACATTTTGACTGAAAAAAGTGAAGTCGGTTTCACATGACAAGCGTTTCCGCGTAAGCGCGCTATTGCGCTTAGATATCAACCAATAAGAAGACAGCGTATTGACCTTGAAACCTGGATTTTCAAATCCTAAGTTGTTATTGGTTGATATCTAAAAGCAAGAGTATGCGCAAGAGCGCGCCTACGCGGAAACACTTATCATAATGTAAAAAGCCATAAACGCGAGTATTGAATTCCACACCACCTTACGCGCATGGCGAGACGTATGTAATACACAAGTCAAAATAATTCTCAAAACTGTAACTAACGTAAAGGATTGTAGCTCAAATGGTAGAGCGCTCGCCTAGCATGCGAGAGGTACCGGGAGCGATGCCCGACACCTCCACTTTTTTTTTTAAGTTTAGGTTTTCCCGTTTAATAACCTACCTAAAAAGCAAAGACTTTGCAAAGACACTAGTGGGGCGCCCCTCGAGCTTTAGGTTAGTTGCAGTTTGAGAATTAATTTTTACATAATTGTTACATAAACCTAGTGGACTTGTGTAAACCTAGTGGACTTGTGTATATACATACGTCACGCATGCGCGTAAGGTGGTGTGGATTTCAATACTCGCATGTAAAAACGACTTCCGAGTTTAGCTTAAAGGCCGATTCTCACTTGTGTGCCAGGCCCGGGCTCGGCAAGTGCTCGGCCCGGTCCAGGTTAGATTTCTTTTTCTCGTTACTCTTATGCGTTTTAACGATGTGTATTCACACTGGCCGGGCCCAGTCCGAGCCAAGCCCGCGTTTTTTCTCTATAGAATATTTGGCATGGCCCAAGCCGAGCGCTTGCCGAGCCCGGGCCTGGCACGCATAGTGAGAATCGGCCTTTAGACCGCCCTCATAAAGAGGTTTTGTCAAAATTTGTCATCCATCTTTAAAATCAAAACTAAAATATAGTGAAATGGCATTAAGAATTTATAGAAATCTGAGTAAATGTGTTGTGAATTACCAAAAACAGTAAGTTATCTCGAATTTAAAGGCAAGCTAGATTTTTTACAAGGGTTAATCTTTAGGTTATGGCAATCACAAAAATGTTCTACAAAAGGAACTTCAGAAGGGGACAGCATTGTAAGTATACCGTTCACAAAGAAGGTTATAGATATATCGCACATCGGCGAGAATAGGGCCACAAGTCCGAAAATATTGTTTCCTTTTTTTTGCCTAAAATTATTTAGTTGTGCTTGCTAGAATAGCGCCACAAAGGTAAAAGTCTTTTGTTCGACTTCTAGAAGTTTGTGTCCTTGTTTTAGCTTTGCAGTTTTTCAAGCGACCAGGCAGGAATATGGCAATTTTAGGCAAAAAAAGGAAAACAATATTTTCGGACTTGTGGCCCTATACTCGCCGATGTGCGATATATATACAGGGTGCCAATTTTAAGTTGTCCACCATTGGTAACTTTCTTACCTTTGGAGATGGAAAGTTGGTTAAATGAGGAAAAATTCAGTATCTTTTATGCTCATTTAGAATGTGAAATTTTATTTTTTATGGCACTTCTGGTTTAGCGAGAAATGGTACCAACTTTTTATTTTTAAATGGAACACCCTGTATTTTTTTTAATTTTTCGATTGGAAATAATTTTGGCTTTAAAAAAGTATAGATGTACAGTTAAATTTACTAATAACCATGATATTTAACTTTTATTTATATTTATTAAATTGGAATCACAATTGCCATGAAACAAAAGGGCAACAGTAAACAATGCCTAGAAATTATCCATGAAATGAACAAATGTCAATTTCGTTTTACTTGTGTAGTACTACTGTCACTGAAATCATATAGTAAAATTAATTTTTCTAATAACGAGAAGGTTGATATGTTGGCGATTTACTTTTTTTGTCAAATGCAAGAGACTCGTTACAATGTTTAAGAAATACTTTCGGCAATAAGTGGATAGGGACAGATGCACCTATTCAATGGCCGCCGAGATCCCCCGATTTAACACCACTAGACTTTTTTCTTTGGGGCTATGTAAAGGATATAATGTATAAAGAAACATACGAGCACGTCGAGATGCTGCAAAATAAAATCCACCATGTTTTACATGAGATTGATAGAAGGAAATTGGTTCATCTAACGCAAAGTATTCAGCGTCGAGCAGAACTCTGCGCGCTCCACGAGGGAAACTGTTTCGAACAATACTTGCAATAACTTGAATACGTATTCAAATAGTTTTATTTGATAATTATTGTTTATTTTCTTTATTGTTCCTGTTTGGTTAGGTATTGGTTTGTGCCAGGCCAATTGTGATCCCAATTTAATAAAAATAAATAAAAGTTAAATATCATGGTTATGAGTAATTTTAACTGGACATATGTGCTATACTTTTTTAAAGCCAAAATTATTTCCAATCGAATAATTTAAAAAAATACAGGGTGTTCCATTTAAAAATAAAAAGTTGGCACCATTTCTCGCTAAATCGGAAGTGCTATAACAAATTTAATTTCACTTTCTAAATGAGCATAAAAAATACTCAATCTTTTCTCATTTAACCAACTTTCGATCTCCAAAGGTAACAAAGTTACCAATGGTGGACCAACGGCGGTTCCAGCCAACTAACTGGCTTAGGGGGGGTAATTTTAAAAAAAGAAAAAACTTAAATATTTTTTTACTCCATAAATACAAAACAATTAACATCAAAAAATATAATTTGTATAAAAAAGCAGTATTATACCGGGTGGCCGGTCTCAAAGGAGTACTGTAGTGCGTTTATTGAATTTTATGTTAAATCAAGTAATGTTTTGTTTTTAGATGGATTTTATTATTATTGTTTATTAGTTACAACTTTGTATCTCACTACATAAAAACATGTCATTAAATATTATCTTTAATTGAACTCTTTGTTTATTGATATATATATATAGTCTTGTATGCTATAGTACATAGGAATTTAACATTGTATTGAACGTTTCTGCTGATTCCTGCTCACCAATTCAACTTACAGGAATGGTAATGGTATTAATTGAAAGGTAAAATGATTGCGCTTCAAATGGCGCTAATAATAAAATTAAATGTGCTATATTTATTTTCAAATAACGATTTAAAATTTACGATTTTTAAATATGACGTGCCCTGATTTTTAAATTTTGCTGCTTTTCCCAAAAAAATTGATAATTATGGTTGGTATTTAGTGGATATCTGTAAATGAGAACAAATTTTTGACAAATGTTGTAAAATTAAATTTGAAATCGTTATTTTAAAATAAATATTGCATATTTAATTTTATTATTAGCGCCATTTGAAGCGCAATCATTTTACCTTTCAATTAATATTATTATTCCTCTAAGTTGAATTGGCGAGCAGGAATCAGCAAAATCGTTCAATACAATGTTAAATTCCTATGTACACCTTTGAGACCGGCCACCCGGTATAATAATAAAATAAAATTCTATTCATTTTATATAAAAACAAAATAATATTATATCACATCCGAAATAAATATAAGACATAGGTATAAAAACATAATAAAATATTCTGTAAAATTTGAAACAGATTAAATTTTATTGCGAACGAAAAATTCTTAGGGGGGGTAATTGGGTAATTACCCCCCCTAAGAATTTTTCGAATTTAACGGCCCATAACTCAAATACCAGTTTGTTATCTGATCAGGTTTCGCAACAACTTGTTTGAAATTCCTTTGGCGGTACTACACCATGAATAAATGAAATTACTTAGTAAATCCAAATGCGGCCGCAACGGCCCTCTTCCAAAAATTTTGAAATTTTTGAAAAATTATTACAAAAAAACTGGCCACACGATTTTGTTTGAAGTTTGAATAAAAACACGTCAAGTTTGATATCGAGGGGGAAGTTTAAAACCGCCATTGAAGTAATTTTATAATTCACTCCCTCTACTCCACCAACCCCCCCTTTGAAATTTCAATTTTCCCCCTACCTTGTGATATATCATTTTACAGGTAAAATTTTTTCTATCTAATCACATTATTTTATATTCCAGCCCCTCAACCTCAACAAGCCCCGCTTTCTGAAATCATTGAAATTTCCAATTTGAAAAAAAAAGTTCATTTTTATATCCAATGGGAATGTTAAAACCACTATTGAAATAATTTTATAATTACCCCCCCTTTCACTCCACCAACCCCCCCTTTGAAATTTCAATTTTCCCCCTACCTTGTGATATATCATTTTACAGGCAAAATTTTTTCTATCTAACCACATTATTTTATATTCCACCCCCTCAACCTCAACAAGCCTCGCTTTCTAAAATCATTGAAATTTCCAATTTAAAAAAAAAAGTTCATTTTTATATTGAATGCGGGAATGTTAAAACTGAAATGCTAAATAGTCGTTTTAACCTTCCCATTCGATATAAAAATGAACCTTTTTTTCAAATTGGAGATATAGGGCAGAAAAGTAGGGGGAAATTTGAAATTTCAAAGGGGGTGCTGGAGTGAAGGGGGGAATTATAAAATTACTTCAATAGTGGTTTTAAGCTTCCCATTCGATATAAAAATTGACGTGTTTTTTTCAAACCGGAACTGTCAAAATTTTCAGAAAAGGGGGGTGATGGGGTGCAATAAAAAATAATATGGTTAGATAGAGAATTTTATTACCTGTAAAATGATATATCACAAAGTAGGTGGTTCCATTTGAAATTTCAAAGTGGTGGTTGCTGGAGTGGAGGGGGTGAATTATAAAATTACTTTAGTGGCGGTTTTAAACTTCCCCCTCGATATCAAAGATGACGTGTTTTTATTCAAACTGGAAATTTCAAAACTTTCAGAGTTATTAAAGGTGGCTATAAATGAAATACCCTGTATATTATTATATAATTGAATGCAAAATTTAATTGTCTATCACATGGACGGTTGATGAGAAATTCGTGAATTTTGAATATTTAGGTTGGACTCTGACAGAAACGACGCGTCGGTCGGTAACGATCGTCCGGCTTCGCTAGCTGTAATTTCAGGCCGGTAACTACAGATAGATGCGTGTCTTCCTTCTGTACATATCGAATCGGCATAGTCTCGTTTTTCTCGCTTGGTATTCAAATGATTTCCAATGCTGCCTCGCGAACTACTATTGAACAACAAAATCGAAATGTTTTTTTTAGTATGGGAAAGTCCAGGGGAGGTTTGCACCTCCACTTTTTATCAATATTACTTATAAGTTTTTTAGGATTTTAAACATCTTTTCCCTGTTTCTATTGTCGTACGCTTTTTTAAAGTCGAAAATTGCATACATTTCCACATTGTGTTCATAGTCCATCATTTGGATTTCTTTTATTGTAGCTACATATTTGATCCATAACTAATCTGTATCTCCTGAACCCCTATTGATACTCCCTTATTTCCTTTTCTGCGTATTTTTCTAATCTTGCTTTTTCTTGGAAACCTTCTTTAACTATTTTGCGTCTTGACAAAAGTTTCGGATTTCTTTTCTTCTGTACTTCTCTTCCGTTTCTTTTAATTCATCTTCTTGGTGTTTTCTTTTTTGTTTTTTGTTCTTCGTATTTCTCTTCACTTTCGTTATTTTTTATGTGAATCTACTTATGTTTAAAAAAGGTGCTCATAATTTTCAACTTTTTACTTGCCGCAAAATTTATTACCCTATGCCATTATCGTTGGTTTCATCATGCTTCCTTGTACTCGCAAATAACATATTTTTTCTGATACTGTTTTAAAATTATTACTTTATTATTTATTTATTTATTTAGCCACTAAGAAGCCTGGTTCATATATCTTGGTGTCTCCCCCACTATGGAATAATATGTACTAAATTTTGTAGCTCCATTGTAACATTTTCTTTTTGCTTTATCTCTTGTACTGCCGCTATGTGAATTCTGTATCTTCTTAACTCTTGTTCTAGACTTGAAAGCCCCTGTATAATTTTTCCCCCTTTATATTCCATGTACTACATAGTCTCCATTCGGTTTTCTCCTCACTGTTCATTTTCGTTGCCATGGTTGTCTTCTCTGATTGTCCAGCCTGCTTTTCTATTATCAGTTTTTTGAGTAGTTACCTCTATTAATCGTCGGTATAGGTGGTACTAATTTTCCTGTATTTTTTCCGATCTTCATTCTTTCTTCAATCGTAACATTGCTGTACCCAACTTAACTGTTTTTCCCTTTTGTCTTTCCTCTTGTGCTCGTCGCTTTAATTCTCTTTGCATCAACCTTTCCTTTTTTATTAGGTCATTTTTTAGGTAAATTTTTGGCTTTTTTAAATCTTTTAACTTGTATTTATTTTCCATAATCTTTGATTTTTCCTGCTCGTTTTCTGCCTCTACTGAACAGGTTTTTCCTCCAATCTTGAGGGCTGATTTAATTTTGATTTCAGTTCCTAATTTTTTCTTTACAAAATTATTCAGCTCATCTTTTAGTAACCTTGGATAAACTGTATCTATAACCAGCCCATTCACCAAAACGTTACTTTTCCTCTTCTCTTTTTCCATTCATTGTACTCTGGTCTTCACATCTCCCAGCTCTTTCTTAATTTCAGTATTTTCCTTTTTGAGCTTCTCGTTTTCAGTTTTCATGATTTTGATATTTTTTTTATTTTTTCTGCAAAATCTTGTTATGTTCTTATTTATGTTGTATTTCTGTTTTTAGGGGAATCCACGATATTGATCATAATTTATGAAGCGGACCTAAGTTTATTAATTTTTGAATTCATTTTTATGAGCACAATACTGCCCCCAGTTAGAAGGTCCTAATTGAAAAATTTGTGATTTTCGGCTTGTGGCATATATTGCAATGTCTACATGTATTTTATCTTTTTACCAAGTTAAAATGTCCTAACTACTCTCTGTTTGAGTGAAAAACGCTTAGAATTATTGTCCTATATTATTAAAGACTGCACAAGCAATTTCACAAAAACTGAATTATCTCCACTATTCAAATGTATGTCAGTTACGACGTTCTAACTAAGGAGGGCAGAATATGCCCCATAAATATTTCACAGGCTATATTTCCTAGCTTTCTTATTTGGTTTTTTAAGTAAAATTGTACCTAAAACTTGATTTTTATATTAGCCAACTAAATTTTCCATTGGACTCATTAAACGTCACGGGAGTTTTCTGAATGTATTATAACATCACTTTCCGGTTTCTAAAGTGAGAGAACCTATTTTACTTTCACGAGTTTTACACACATTTAGCTGCTTGCTGTACTCAGGCCATTTAGGCCCATAGCTTGATGGTTTCACTCCATTTCTACCGATTAGCTCGTGTCTTCCAGTCCTGTATCCCTCTTTCTCTTAAATTTTCTTTTACTGCGCCCAGCCATTTCCTTTTCGGCCTTCCTCTCCTTCTCGGTTCTCCTAGGTTTGTATCCATTAGCTTTTTTGGAATCCTGTTGTCTGATTGCCTTTCTAAGTGCCCTAGCCACCTCAGCCTCGCTGCCTTGACTTGATTGCTGAGCTCTGGTTGTTTGTAAAGGTTCCTTATTTCTTCGTTTGTTCTTCTTACCCATATCTCTCCTTCTTTCTTCCCCCCGAATATCCTTCTCAAGATTTTTCTCTCCCATACATCTATTCTCTATTTCCCTTTTATATTGAGGATCCATACTTCGCTCCCATACAGTACAGTTCGTCTTACGACTGTTTTATATAGATTTGTTTTCCTTGATACGTTTTTAAATTTTAGTATTTTGTTTAAAGCACTTGCGCATTTATCTCCTTTGGCTAATCTTACTTCAATTTTCTTCTCTTCGTCCCCTGTTTCCGATTTAAGGTTTACACACATTTAAGGCATAATAAATACACTGTACTGGGTACTGCTTGTGGAATTTCAACATCAGCTAATGATACATAACTTAAAACTGATAAATCTATGGCGACCTCGATGTTGCCTCTAATATCGGCAACATTGCCGGGCCCTATAGAGTACATACAACATATTTAAATATACAACTAGGACTCACAGAGTACCCTTACTATATCGGGGATTCACAGAGGTGTGTTTATATCTAAGATATTTATTTCTTAGAAACGTTTACCCCTCTATGAATGCCAGTCCTGGGGAAAGAACTTTTAAAAAGTTCAAGTTCGTGGGAACTCGTTCGTATTTTGCGAACTTTTCTAAGAACTTTTTCTTCTTTGTAAGCAAGAACTTCATTGCCGTAAAAGTTCATTATTTTCGAGAACTTTATCAGTTAACAAGTTCATTTAAAAAGTTCATTCCTTCAATATTTACAGTTGTATTTTCTGGTAATAGTTATTATTATTCAATTTATTGCAGTCATATTTGAAATTGAAAATTGCTTAATTTCTTTTTTTCCTACAATTTTTGTTAAATATTTGATGAAATAAAACATTATTAGATATTTTCGCATTTTGTTTTTGTGTAAAACTGACATTATAGTTATTTGTGTATAGTCGAGGCACGCTAAAGGTGCATGTACGTCATCAATTTTTTAATGGCGTCCATGACGTCATGAATTACTCTGTTTATATTTATTTATTGTTTCTCAAAACGTAGTTTGCTTTAATGTGTTTCTCAAACTGTCAGAGTGACGTTTGACGAATATATACACAATAAAAAAAAAACAACCACGATCATGCGCTTAAATAAAAACTTATAGGACGAAAAAAACACTAATCAGTAACGGTTTTTATTTTTTGTAGGAATAATATGAATACAACTAGTTAATAAAAATAATAACTGTAAAATAACATTCTGTGGGCTTATAAAAAGCATAATTTTAATACGTAATTCGCAAAAAAAAATTACAGTTTTATACGGTTTCAAGATAATTGGTACTACAAAATTACCAGAAAATGCGATTGATGACGTAGATGCACCTTTAGCGTGCCCCGACTATACTATACTATACTATATAAGTTAGGAAAAG
The DNA here is from genome assembly GCA_963082805.1 of Hemicrepidius hirtus. Lineage (NCBI taxonomy): Eukaryota > Metazoa > Arthropoda > Insecta > Coleoptera > Elateridae > Hemicrepidius > Hemicrepidius hirtus. The sequence continues at coordinate 24,925,664 of OY720167.1, forward strand.
TAAGATTTTTCCGTTTTAGACGTTTTTTTGATCGAGGCCGGAGGCTAAAACGGAAAAATCTTACTTTTCCTAACGAATTGCACACATAATTTTTTCTAATTCGGTATAATAATTTTTTTCCGCAACCGTCTTAAAAGTGATCACTTTTGATACCAAAAACGGACAGTGAAGTTGATGTTTTTGTTATTAGTAAAAAAAGGTGTGTGTTGCTAGGCAACACTTTTAGTTCCTAGGAAGTAAAAGTACTTTTATTTCCTAGGAACTTTTACTTTTAACTTTTTTGGTTAAGATTTTGGTTTGTTATGTGAATAACATTTATTTAAGAAAAACACTACAAAGATATTAGACAAAGAATTTTCTGTAAATATTTAAATAGCTATCTCCCATCACAATAAATGATCTAGCCTTATTAGTTTTAGTGTTAGGATCTTAGGAATTTTAATCAGTAAGACTGATTTAAGATCTTCAATATCATTAATCTTTAAATGTAGTAACTCGTCGCAGGGGCAAGCTCCAGCAACACCCAAAATTAATATAACCTACAAACGTCAAAATTTAATTATCGTAAAATATTCGATTTTAAAACTAAAACACACCTTCATCATCAAGTATTGCTTATCAGGAGCACACTTCAAGAATCGATCCACCTGTTCTTTACTAAGAATTCTCGATTTCTTCGGTGTGTAGTCATTATTTTCTTTTTTTAAATAGGCTCGGAGTTTTGAAATTTTTTCGATATTTACCCCATTTTTTAAACTTAATGTTGCCTTCAACATTGCATATTGCGCCCAAAGACTAGAAGCCTTCATTTTAGTGGACAATTCGGAAAAGTACGCTAATAGTACGCTCTCCGTGTACGATTTTACGGTTTTCTCGTTACACCAATTTAAAAATTTGTTGTAGGCACCTTCGTATACTTCTCGAGATTTATTGGGCAGAAGATTTGATACAACTTCTTTTGCACGGTCTAAAATTTCTGGTGGTGTATCTTCGTTACCATTATCTTGTTCAAACATTTTCGATGGTTTGGCTGGGTTTGGCAGAATAAATAAAATTGAAAACAAAAGCTAAGAAGACTTGATTTTAGTAGTAGAAGTGTTCTCTAATTCCTCGCATCTTAATTTTATTATTTTGAATCCGGTTGTTCCGGTTGCGGAAAAAATAGTATGTTTCATTCGGATTAAAAGTGACTTCTTTTGACTCGCAATATCGCATCCGTTCGGCTACGCTACGCTCCGCCTCACACATGCAAAATTTGCTCGTCAAAAAAAGTGACACTTTTCATCCTAATAAAACAATCTACTATACTTTTTGAAAGACCGAGATAAAAAAATCGTCTAAAACGAAAAAATCAAAACGTCAAAAACGGAACAAAAAAACGTCTAAAACGAAAAAATCAAAACGTCTAAAACCGAAAAATCTTACTTTTCCTAACTTAAAACAGTTTTTCGCATTTTGTTTAGTAATCGGCCATATTGTTAAATTCAAAATCATTTAGTAAATTGGTATTTTACACCATAGCAACCATTACTGCATAGCAACGGATTTTGCATAAAAACACTCTTGACAAAACGAAATTATTTATTTTTTGTCTGTATAAATATTAAAACTACAATTACTTAAATTTGAAAATGTAACAGAACTTGATTGGACGTTCACTGGAGCAGGTACTGATTGCGTTGCAGGAAACAAAAATGTCTGAGCTTCACATAAAGAAGATGAAGGTTCTGCACCACAAAAAAATTTGTTTTGATATTCTGGCCTTATTTAAGACGCTTTCTTCTATGTAGCCTTCCGCGACGCTGGTCGAATGCCATCCCCCATGTCTTTTTAACATTTGGATATCTGCTCCACTATCAGCAAGGAGGGTGGCAGACGTCCGTCGTAAACAATGACCGGTATAACTGCTGCTGTCGGGAAGTTTCAAATATTCCGCGATACTCTTCGGCATTTTGGCAAAACTATTGATGCCTACTGGCTGGACAGAACATTTACCGTCTTTGTAAAATAAGAAAAACCTGTCGTGACTAACTGTTTTAGGCCTTAAACTGGCGTACTTTCTATAATATTCAACTCCATTGCAATCAGATGTTATTGTGAAAATACGTTTCTTCTTAGTTTTTGTGTCATTGAGCGTTACAACCACAATTGACCCCGTATCTTCTATATCCTTCGCTTTCAGTGAACATAATTCTGCTCGTCTGCAGGCACCATTGAGACCGAAGATTAAAACAACTTTTACTAATAGAAAAGTGTCGTCGGATGCCATATTTAGAAACGTCAAAACGTTTTCCATTGTCAAAACTTTCGACTTTTTGGGTTCATAATGGTCATTTTGACGCTTCAAAAACGAAATTAATTTTTTGTATGTTGAAATATCCACATTTTCATTAATCTGAACAGTACTCTTAACCATCGAATACATCGACCATAAACTAGACGCCTTCAAATTCTTAGCCTACAATAAAATATTCAAATAGGTAACAAATTTAGAAGGTATTTTTTGTCCCTTACCTTTTCAAAAAAGTAAGCTAACATTATATTTTCGTACACTCCTTCCACTTCTTTCTTCTTTCTCCATTCACAAAATTGACTGTAATTTTTTTTGTAACGTTCCTTCGATTTTTGCGGCAACAAACCAGAAGAAGCTTCTTTCGCTGTGTTTATAACATATTCTGCACCAGACAAATTAAATTCTTGATTAAATTCGGGTAATTCCATCTTTTTTCGTGAAATTTTTTCAAATATTTTTGTTTGTTTACTTGTCTCTATGGATTGTTTACGTTACTATGTTAGTGGAGCAACCTACCTACTATTATTTTTTGTTTTCAATGGCCCTTAATTTTGAAAGTTCTCAAAAGTCACTTTCATTAAAAATTAAGAAAATTAAATTTTCACATAAAATGCGAAAAAATAGTATACGCAATCTCGTTAGAAAAGTGTTTTCACTCAACTCGTATGCATTTTTAAGTTACTCGCTCGCTACGCTCACTCGTACTCAAACAACACATACTCGTTTAGTAAAACATCACTTTTCTAAACTTGTTGCGTAATATACTATTTCGATACAAGTTAGGAAAAATAGTACTTTTCCTAACTGAAATGAATGTTGATAAGTAAGAATTTTCGATACCGAATTAGAAAAAAATTTATTCTATTTTAATAGAACTTTTAAAGAACTTAAATCTTTTTTTCTGTGAACTTGAATTTTCAAAGAAAAACTATGAACTTAAGAACTTGAACTTTTAAAAGTTCTTTTCTCCGACAACGAACTGAACTTTTTAAAAGTTCATAAAAAAAAAAGAACTTCCCCAGGACTGAATTGAATGCCTTGACTAGTGTTAAACAGAGAAACAAATTGTAATGAGATATACTCTTATAACTTGTTTTTTTGGGCAGGGATCATCAGCGACCCGAGGACATATCGGGCTCAACAATATACCGTTTATAAATATATAGGTATATAGGTAACAGTTTTCGTTTTCTAAAGCGACTATATATATTATAGTCGCTTTAGAAAACGAAAACTGTTACCTTCCTTGTAGTACTTTAGCTCTTTTAGTGAATTCAATTCTCTTTATGTAACAGCTGCTAAACAGTGGGAAGTTTGAATCCGATGTATATTACTATTATGTTATTTCTATTAATAATGATACATTATTCATAAAAATTATTTTTTTTCAGAGCGAACCAAACCCAAAATCGAAAACGGAAAAAGGGCTGCCTGCTACGCATGAGAAAGTGAGTTTCCTTATATTCTTCTTTCAGTCATAATGTGCCTTTTCTGGGTGGTCACTTACCAAATTTTCTATGATTGCAGGGGCCAGAGGAGGCATTAACATTTACCACTGACGCAACATTTGAAATCGTTTTGAAGTCATCTACGTTTGTGGACAAAACGCTGTTATTAAAAAACGTTTTTCAGACTGACATATATAAAGCTCATATTCCAAAAGTAATGATAACAGCACCCCGAAAGTTTGGGAAAAGTATCAACCTGGACATGTTCCGCAGCTTTCTAGAGTTAGAAGTGGATCAGAATACAGGAAAGAAGAAAACTAAAGCTACTAATCTGGAAAAAGATGCTGTTTGTGATACACCAAATTACAAATTGTTTACTGTAAACGAAAATTCAGAAAAAAGGCATTTAAAGATCATGGCAGACGATGAGTTTGTAAAAACTCATTTTGGAAAATATCCGATCATCCAGGTCGATTTCCTGTGTAATGATACCATCACAACCGAAACTGATGCTGTGAATGTTTGTAAGAGGATTATACATAAGGCATTTAAGAAACACCGCTACCTATATAAAAATTCAAACTTAAAATTGGAAGTTGATGAGAGAGATGTGTGTGAGCAATGGTGTACACCAGAGGGAAAACATGGAAATCCCAATTACGAGCAGTTTGAACCTCATGATGTAAGTCAAGGCTTGAAACATTTGTCTGAATATTTGAAAAAGTTCCATGGAAGGAAAGTTTTCGTCCTCATTGATGAATTTGATTCCATTCTTTCAAAAGCACTTGGCAATGCGACTGACAAAGATCAGCTAAGGGGAATTATTGAGGTTGTTGTGAATATTATTGGCAGCGTTGTGAAAGGTAATGATGACAACCTCGCTGGAGTGTTAATTACAGGAATATTGGACTTTTATGGCACCGGCATTTCATCCTCGCTAGGTCACCTCCAACGAGACGCATTTGGAGAAGATACGGCGACCTTGAAGCATTATGGATTCAATTTGGAAGAAGTGGAAAAGCTTTTTGAAAAGTTTTCTGTAGATACAGGTTTAAGAAAGAAGGCAATCACCAAGTATAATTGTTACTATACGGAACGTGGTGACCATGGGATCTTTAATCCATATGCAATTGCCAACTTTCTGATACACCACAAAAAGGGAGATGCCAGTTTAAAAAATTATTGGCAAGAAAGTGGTAATGTTCAAAATCTCGATAATATTTTCAAAAAGGATGATGTCAAGGAGATGATTGAAGGTATGCTTCGAGGAGAATGGTTTGCGGCTAACTTTCCAGATCAACTGAATCTGGAGAACCTAACAGAATTACATATTGCAAATAGAGATTCCCGAGCTGATATTTCCGTGGAGCTTGTTGGCCTTTTCCTACTACGCCAAGGCTATATATCATATGTACGTAGGAGAGAAAATCACCCAATTGGTATTGGAATACCAGAAGATTTACGACCCGTATTTATTAATAAGCTGGTACACCATTTAACATTTCATTGTGGCGTGAATGCGACTCTACTTGGGACGTGTACTGATAGACTTAATGTAGTGATGGAGAATGCCAATAAAGACAAAGCACAGTTCATAAAGACTTTGAAATGCTTTGTTGACGAACTGGGTGAGCTCATCGAAACATCATCTATTGATCCATGTAATGAGGCAGGAATAGAAAGTTTAGTGACATCTGTAATATTCACTGCTGGTTACAGCTGTGGCCTTCAAGTCTATAATACAAATAGGAAGAGAGTGGATGTGATAGCACACAAAGATGGACAAGGAATCATCACTGAATTGAAGTACAAAAACGGGAGCTCACAGAATGCCCTGGCACAACTTTTCACCCAAGGATACTACAACAACTTCAGAAACGAGAAGTATTATGATGCTGATATAAAACTTCGTCTGGTAATGGGGTTGCATTTCACTGAGAAGAAGAAGGATTCAAATATAAAGGCTACTGTACATTGTCTGCGAGATGTAGAAATCAACGAAGTTCTAGAAGAACTGAACATTGCAAAAATGGATAAAAAAGGAACTGAAATTGTAACAGAGGTTCGCATTGCAATGGCCTGTGCTGAGAGGGAAGGCATCGACTCATTTGTTAAAAAAGCTATTTGTGTCACTTAACATTGTCACATTTTGTTAACTTCATCTCCAAAATATTTCAGTTTACATTGATTTGCATTTTGTTAAGAAAGATCTACATTATCTCTAGTAAAAATAGTGTTTTGCTCTTTTGTATTATCGATTTGGTTGTCTAATAAAAAGGTTTTTAACTAATAAGTCAAGCCCTAAAACAAATAAAAATATCTTCTCCCGAATCCCAACTATTCTAAAAATGGAATGCCTTTGAAAAAAACACTGGAGATAATATGTTCATATTTTTTTACATGTTTCTGAATGAGATGCTTGAAAAGCCAAGCTTAGATCAATTTTCCATACGTTAAAAATAATACTCTGGATTCAGCAAATAATGATACATATTCTTATATGCCTTGAATTAACTCATATGCTAACAAATCGTTTGTCATCGCGCGAGGGCTCATACCGCCTAATGATAAAGCTCCACCAAGCTTACAAATGCCCCGGAAAATATGTCAACTAAATTTTGAAACACAAGGCGCGACAATACGTCAACCAATAGCAAACAATCATACTCAAAAGTACATTCACTGGAAAAATTCAATTGACGTTGGAAATTGTAATAATTTCAATGTTTGTCAGATTGTTTTGACGTTTAAAATCTGTTAAGTATAAATGCTAAATCGAGGAAGATAATTCAATCTGAAGCCAGAAATATCATTCGGAAGGTCATGGAATTCTTCGAATGAAAAATATTTATAATTATTTAAATTTGCCGCCTAAATGTTTTTATTTTGACTGAAGGAAAAAAATATGCATCAAAGGTTGGGTGGGTTGTTTGATTTACTATCTCAATCAATCTGGCAACACCGGACGTCGACTTTGGCGCATACGCAAAGTTAACACGTCTAAAACGAGTTTCAAAGCTGTTCAAAATTCTAAGTCCGAAATGTCGACATGTGCGCAGGCGCAGCACAACGACACATCTCAAGATTTACCCGCATGTCTCAGCTCAGACCGCCTTCATAAAGAGGTTTTAATCAAAATTTGTCATCCATCTTTAAAATCAAAACTAAAATATAGTGAAATGGCATTAAGAATTTATAGAAATCTAAGTAAATGTGTTGTGAATTACCAAAAACAGTAAGTTATCTCGGATTTAAAGGCAAACTAGATTTTTTTTACAAGGGTTAATCTTTAGGTTATGGCAATCACAAAAATGTTCTACAAAAGGAACTTCAGAAGGGGACAGCACTGTAAGTATACTGTCCACAAAGAAGGTTATACACGTTGTCCCTTGAAATTTTGAATACGAGTAATGTAGGCAGTGTGATTTTGTTCTTCTCGATTACTATAATAGATTGCCATGGTTGTTTATTAGAAATTACCATTTATTTCGCGTTGCTTAGTGAATTAAAATATTTGACTCGGTTATGTAAAAGTGAGCGTGGTACTAAGCACCAAGGCACCAAGTAATGCATTCAAATCTCCGTATTCAAAATTTCAGGGGACAACGTGTATCAAACGTGTATAAGCTGTAAGTAATTTACCTAAGGCCGTGGATAGAGATCCGAAAGTCGGTTCTTTAGTGGCGCCGTTAAAGATCCGATAGTCGCAACTCCAATACGGACCCCATTATTTATTGTTGCTCAAAAATTATTAAGAGTTCAGCGGCGTATTTATGTAAATAAATATAATAGGTATTAATTAAACAACACTTTACTACTTTTTAAAGTTTATTCTAACTTTGATACAAAAGGTACAAATAAATCATTTGCAAGACAAACAAAACCATTGTTTCTTAGATTTTGGTAGTTTATTTAGAGTACTGCAAGGTTTATGAAATCACAATAGGCACGAATCACAACGGACGCCGTTTTTGAGCACAATTTTCTCTTCTTAGCATTGATCTTCTTCTGCTCGATTGTTTGTTGAAGCAAGTCAAATGCATCTGCGGTGAAAAAAATTTCTACTTCCTCTAATGAAATGTCTTCTTCTAATATCAAAGAATCAATTTCGCCAATATCGGAGATTGCATTGTTTTCAACTATGCTTCCCTCATACAAAATTTTATTAATACAATCTTGACTTTTAAAAATAGTAGTCAAAAATTTTTTTTTAACAAAAATGAAGGTTTTTCTCTCTATGTTCCCTGAGAGAAGCAGGGGAGGCAGGGCCTTGGCCAGGGGGGTGCCGCGGTGGGCTCAGCCCCCCCTGGAGATCTGAGCCCCCCCTGGCATTGTAAAAATAATATTAACGAAAAATTTTTTAGATTTTAAAAGGATTTTCCAAAATTTTCAACTTTCCTTTAAAAATGGTTAGCAAAACCAGACCACTTTTTTATATGTAATACGCGTCTACCTCTACTTTTAAATATCTAATTTAAAACAGTTTGCCATCGAAAACTAGTCTATTTGTCAAAAAGTCGATATTTCGCTACAAAAATTTTGATTCAATGTTAATTTTTATTAAAGATAAATAAAAATAATATGTTTTATAAAACATGAGTTATTGGTTGTAGGTGGCAATGATCGAGGCTTAGCCAAGCTGAAGCTTAAACCCAAACTAAAATACCGGCCCTAAATTTCTCTAAAATTTCTTTAAATCGAGCCCGCACCCCTTTTGTAAAAAACTTTTCGCCTGTGGCGTATTTGGGTGGCACGCTCTCTCGTATATTATAATATAACAAAAAATAGGTATAAAACTCCGGCCCCCCAAAAATTTCCTTGGCCTCCCCTAGGGTTTCTCCTCGCTGCGGCGAGGCGTTGGGGGAGGGGTTCCAATGATTTTTTGCCTAAGGCGCCCGAAGTCTTTAAAACGTCCCTGAGCAGAAGTTCACCAAAGCATCAACTAAATGTCAGGAACTGGCTACAATTTTATCAGAAATGGGTACAAAAGACTTTCGTAATTGTTATGCACAGCTAGAAATGTTAACAGAGTGTTGGAATTTTCGTAAAAATGTGAATATATCTGTAATTGTAGAAAATGGGGATAATTTACAAGAAAATATAAACACAACAGATGTATCTGATACACAGAATGAAAATGTAAACAATTCTAACTATAACGTACAAAATAATTTCTTAGGTGTAGAAGAGGCAGACGATGTTGCATCTGACACACAAAGTGATAATGTCATGATTATGGAGAATGAGGCTAGGATAAACGTAAAAGATGTACTACTTGGTACTCGGAGTGAAACGCAGAAAGATACTACCGAAATAATTATAGAATATATAAACTGTGACAGTCTGAGCATATTACCAGAAAATTCTGAGGACATTTCTTTACTTACGCTTAGTAAATCGACCAATAACAATTATTTAAATCAGAAAACAATCCAGAATTGTTCAACTGTTTCTCCATCTGCTGATACTCAAATGTATCAAAGTTAGAATAAACTTTAAAAAGTAGTAAAGTGTTGTTTAATTAATACCTATTATATTTATTTACATAAATACGCCGCTGAACTCTTAATAATTTTTGAGCAACAATAAATAATGGGGTCCGTATTGGAGTTGCGACTGTCGGACCTTTTACACCACCCCTAAAGTTCCGACTATCGGATCTTTAACGGCGCCACTAAAGAACCGACTTTCGGATCTCTATCCACGGCCTTTACCTAAAGCCCGTTGCTAACTCCACGGCTAACGTGGATATAATTTTGACACTAAATCCACGGCATTACGTCTTGTCTAGAGCTGACGTCATTAATTCGGTGACGCGATACGAGCTGCATCTACTGCGCATGTCGCATCTACTGCGCATGTCCGGGGACAAAATTATTCCATTATGAAAGTTTCAAATATTTTCATATTTTAAATCGATTTTTAATTAATTTGCAAGTTGAATATAACCAATAAAAAATACTATAGTAAAGTTTCTCTAGGTCCGAGCGATTGATTTTGTTTGTAGTTAATAATTATAATTAGATTTCTCAGAAATAGACTTTTTTATGCCTTGGGAATAGGCAACCAATCGTGCGCACCTCTGTCCCTATAATCTCGGGAAGCTGAAATAATTTTCCAGGTCCCCAGACATGCTCCGAACGTAATGCCGTGGATTTTGTGTCAGAATTATATCCACGTTAGCCGTGGAGCTAGCAACGGCCTTACCTAAACCAGTATATGCTCAAAACACCCGTGTGTCCGTACTTTCTAGGGTTGCCACCTCTCCGTGTTTGACCCGGAGTTTTCGGGTTTCACTAAGGTTTCTCCGGGCTCCGGTTTGAGCATCTATTTCTCCCGGTTATCACGATCGACTCGGTAGATAAGTTATTTGTCAATAATTTGAACACCATGTTCAAGAAATGGCTAAAAGATTTTTGAAAAGGTAACAAATCGCGTCAAATATTTACGAAACGCTATATTGAAAATTCTTGGAATAGTGAATACATCCCGGTCAGCGGTTGTAGTTTGCAAGCAACTATGCCTTACCATAATATTTCAAAACCAGAATTGCCAGAATTATTTAAAATTGTATGAAAAAATTATTCTGAATTCCTGTGAGTAATGCCTATGTAGAGGGTGTATTTTCTCTAATGTCAAATCTTTGAACAGATAGAAGAAATAGAATGAAATTTGATTTATTGAAATTATGTAGGTAGGTACCAAGCTAAATTTCAACATGTGCTGTTTTGCAATTTGCAGAATATTTACAGAAAGATGAACAATTTTACTATCGTGTCAGTCAAACAAAAAATATGTGCTTAAATTTAAAAATTATAAAGTGATTCTTGTTTGTTGGGTATAGGTAACTGAAACTGGGTAGATATCATTATCTAGGTAGGTACTACTCCTTGTACCTGCCTAGCATACTACCTAAAGTAGGTAGGTACATGTTATCCTTTTATTCTAATAAATTTGCTTTTTTTTTAATTTCATTTTTATTTGGGTAAGATTTGTTTATATAAATAATAAATATTAAATAAAAAATCGAATTCAACGGGAAATAACAAGATTTATTCGCTTTATACGTATTTCGGCATCAAAGTGCTTTTGACAATGGCACATTGATGCCGAAATATGTATAAAGCGAATAAATCTTGTTATTTCCCGTTGAAATCGATATTTTATTTAATATTTATTATTTATATAATCATGGATTTCAACAAAGTTACGCTTGAAAATGTCAATAAAATTTGTTTAGTTAAAACTATTTGACGTACCTATAACACACGTGTAATGGATCCATCGCATTTCTGACACCAGTTTTGTAGTGGATCAACTTTAAATCTATGAGGATCTTTTAGAATTTCTTTGTATTCAAACACTATATTTTAATACGTTTATTACATTTTATTTACAACTTTTGAAGTCGCTTCAATACAAAAATGGATGTGTATCACACCAGTGCTAAAATGCAAGTCCCACTAAGGGTGGTTGGTCACTTTGACCGATAGGTACCGCAAAATCATCTTGTGTTGGCTATTCCCACGCTTTAGAAAAACAACACAATTGCTAAACACTTATGGACTAATCCTAGATATTTAGTTACAAGACCAAAGAACATATATAAATTATATTGGGGTGGTCATCGGCACCTTTTAACAAGAGCGGAGCAAACTTAAAGTTTATGATACTTCGCATTATTAAAATATAATGGCCGTCAAACAAAATCGTGTCTCCGGGATGACGATTTTCAAAAAGTGCAACCCTAGTACTTTCTAATGGACTAAAAGTCGCATCATAAAACAAAAGTCCGGTGCCTTCCTTACAGTAGGTACTTTAACTCTGTTAGTGAATAAAATTCTCTTTATATAACAGCAGCTAAACAGTGGGAGGTTTGAATCCGATGTGCATTACTATTATGTTATTTCTGTTAATGATACATTATTCATAAAAATTATTTTTTTTTTCAGAGCGAACCAAACCCAAAATCAAAAACGGAAAAAGGGCTGCCTGCTACACATAAGAAAGTGAGTTTCCTTATATTCTTCTTTCAGTCATAATGTGACATTTCTGGGTGGTCACTTATCAAATTTTCTGTGATTACAGGGCCCAGAGGAGGGATTAACATTTTCCACTGACGCAACATTTGAAATCGTTTTGAAGTCGTCTACGTTTGTAGACAAAACGCTGTTAATAAAAAATATTTTTTACCCAACATCAGAAGAAAATGATAAGACTAATAAACTTGGAGTACAACATCCAAAAGTAATGATAACAGCACCTCGAAGATTTGGGAAAAGTGTCAACCTGGACATGTTCCGCAGCTTTCTAGAGTTAGAAGTGGATCAGAATACAGGAAAGAAGATAACAAAAGCTACTAATCTGGAAAAAGATGGTGTTTGTGATACACCAAATTACAGATTGTTTACTGTAAACGAAAATTCAGAAAAAAGGCATTTAAAGATCATGGCAGACGATGAGTTTGTAAAAACTCATTTTGGAAAATATCCGATCATCCAGGTCGATTTCCTGTGTAATGAGACCATCACAAGCAAAACTGATGCTGTGAATGTTTGTAAGGATAGTATACATGAGTCATTTAAGAGACACAGCTACCTATATGAAAGTTCAGAGTCACGATTGAATGTTTCGGAGAGAAATGTGTGTCGGCTATGGTGTACACCAGAGGAAGATTATGAACATCCCAATTGCGGGCAGTTAAAACCTCAACATGTAAGTAAAGGCTTGAAACATTTGTCTGAATATTTGAAAAAGTTCCATGGAAGGAAAGTTTTCGTCCTCATTGATGAATTTGATTCCATTGTTTCAAAAGCACTTGGCGATGTGACTGACAAAGATCAGCTAAGGGGAATTATTGAGGTTGTTATGAATATTATTGGCAGCGTTGTGAAAGGTAATGATGACAACCTTGCGGGAGTGTTAATTACAGGAATATTGGACTTGCATGGCACTGGCATTTCATCCTTCCAACGACACGCATTTGGAGAAGATAAGGCGACCTTGAAGCATTATGGATTCAATTTGGAAGAAGTGGAAAAGCTTTTTGAAAAGTTTTCTGTAGATACAGGTTTAAGAAAGAAGGCAATCACCAAGTATAATTGTTACTATACGGAACGTGGAGAACATGGGATTTTTAATCCATATGCAATTGTCAACTTTCTGATAAACCACAGGAAGGGAGATGCCAGTTTAAAAAATTATTGGCAAGAAAGTGGTTATGTTCATTATCTCGATAATATTTTCAAAAAGGATAATGTCAAGGAGATGATTCAAGGTATGCTTCTAGGAGACTGGTTTGCTGTTAACTTTCCAGATCAACTGGATCTGGAGAATCTAACACAATTATATATTGCAAATAGAGATTCCCGAGCTAATATTACCTTGGAGCTTGTTAGCCTTTTCCTACGACGCCAAGGTTATATATCATATGTACATAGGAGAGGAAGTGACCCACTTGGTGTTGGAATACCAGAAGATTTACGACCCATATTTATTAGAAAGCTGGTAAACCATTTAACATATCATTGTGGCTTGAATAATGTTCTACATGAGAAATGTAAAAATCAACTTAATGAAGTGATGAACGATGCCACTAAAGACAAAGCAAAGTTCATAAAGACTTTGAAATCCTTTACTGACAAACTGGGTGAGCTCATTGAAACGACATCTATTTATCCATGTAATGAGGCAGAAATAGAAGGTTTAGTGACATCTGTAATACTCGCTGCTGGTTACAGCTGTGGCAATCATGACTATAATCAAAAAAGGAAGAAAATGGTTGTGATAGCACACAAAGATGGACAACGAATCATCATTGAATTGAAGTACAAAGAAGGGAGTTCAAGTGATGCCCAGATACACCCTTTCATCCGAGAATGCCACAACAACTTCAGAGACAAGCAGTATTATAATAGTGATATAAAACTTCGTCTGATAATGGAGTTGCATTTCACTAAGAAGAAGGATTCAAAGATAAAGGCTACTGTACAATGTCTGCGAAATGTAGAAATCAAACGTAACAATTATGTTACAACAGAATATATAGAGATTGGTATCCGTTCGTTAATGTGAACATAGAGACTGCATAGAGACACAAATGCTTACGCACTTTGCATGTATCGACACCTTGATTATGCATTATTTTTAAAATTGTGTTCTGTAAGTTAACAATTAAGGAGGCCGCTATGGTTTTAAACTAGACGCCTTCTTGGGTTTTTATAATGCCAACAGAGGGAATGGGGCGATTTTCGAATGCTACATTGAACATATCTCGAATAGTACGTATTGACATGCCCCCAAAAACCATTTTACGATTTGTACTTTTTCAGTTAACTTGTATTTATCCATCTAACCAAAATGTTTTCTTGCAATTGCAAATATTATACAGTAATGACAGCAACTGACAGAACACAATTTTAAAAATAATGCCATAATCAAGGTGTCGATACATGCAAAGCGCGTAAGCATTTGTCTCTCTATGTTCACAATAACGGCCACCAATCTGTATATATATAGTCGCTTTAGAAAACGAAAACTGTTGCCTTCCTTGTAGTACTTTAGCTCTTTTAGTGAATTCAATTCTCTTTATGTAACAGCTGCTAAACAGTGGGAAGTTTGAATCCGATGTATATTACTATTATGTTATTTCTATTAATAATGATACATTATTAAAAATTATTTTTATTCAGAGCGAACCTAATAGTCCAGGAGCTGGCTGTATATTAGAAGACTAATTTCTATCAAGCTGAAATTTTTTTTATGAGCTGGTATGATTATGTCTGCCACATGTGGGTGGTCGGCAAAATAGGACCGCGGGACTTAGAGCGCACAGAATTTTTCTATTTTGAATTATTTTCTGATCAAATTGACAAACTTCCATCGAGCTAATTCCTTGTTTGCTCGTTATTTAAGACATTCCGACAACAAAAAATTAACTGTCCGACAAAAAAGTCGGAACTGGGTCCGTGTCTGCCGTTTGGGGTTCGTAATTTTTTTTAAGACATTCGACTCATTACCATGAACCTGATTTTTTTAAAATAACTATATAATAATTCAACAATCACAAAAATCACCTTGTCCGACAATTTGAGCGGGACAGAACCACTCTCTGACATCCTGGGTTTGTCAGTTGGCCAATTTTTTTGACTGATAAACATCAAGGTCATTTTTTTTTACAAACTTGTAAATGTTAATACTAACACATTGGTGTATGTGTCCGACATTTAAGGTGGGACAATGCCATTTTTAAGGGTGGAAAGGGGTGCAAAAAGTATGTTTTCAATGAATAAATATACATATTTTACTAACAGAAGAAAATGTTTAAATTAAATTTGTAGCTAAGAAAATTGTGCACATTTTGAGTTTTATTTTATTTTCCCACGATAAAATGCGGCTGAGATATGCATTTTTAAATGTGAAGAGTGGTTACGGGGGCGCTTTTTGGTGAATGTTTTTGGCACATCTGACGTTGTGTAACGAGAGCATTATTTTTCCAAATTCTTGAATAATGAAGTGTTTTTTTTGTTTGGAAAAGTAGGTATTACAAAAAGTTACATAATTCCTTGACCTACCTTCAAGACCAATTATTGTAAACGGATAGAAGCCAAAAAGTTCCTCCTTGTATTATGAAGGTTGCCCAGGTGAAACTTGGCAACATTTCTTGATGTGCTGAAATCGTGAGATTCTTCTTTTACGTATCTCTTGGAAGTGTATCTGTTATAAACGGAAACACGGAAGGTCAGTTTTACTATTACGTTTATACACTATTACCTATTACAGTACTAAACTTACTTTATATTATTATAGTAGTATTGTATGAACGAATAAATACATGCAAATTTTTATACTTTACAAATAGATAGGTACCTACGAGAAAAAGTTTTGTTTGCATGCGTCCGATTAATAAAATAAAGAAATTAGGTTTGAATAGTGCTTGATTATAATTAAAGAAATAAAAAGGAATTATTTCATTAGGATTGATTTACCCTAGCCTTTGAAACACCCAACAAAAACACATTTGTAAAGTTAAATAACAAACTTTTGAACTTAAATCCTTCTCTTCATGCATATAAAGTAAAGATAATACAGTGTGTATTACAACTTACCTATTAATTCAGAAATAAAACTTAACAATTACACCTAATCACTGTTTTTAATTAAAGCTATATTTAGATAGCGTTATTGGTAGCACTAATATGACACACAAATGACGTCCAATTCATCATTTATGTCAATTTGTTGTTTAAAGTTGATCCTCCTCGCCGTTCTGAAAATGTGTCGCGGACTGCACGCAAAATTGGCGACAGTGACGTCACATTGTCAGATTCAAGGAATCTGATTGGCTGTTGGCGGTTGTTGCCCATGGCAACACCAAACAACCGGCTTTTAGGTTTGCGCTCCGTCAGAATATTTTGAGCCGAGCCAACAGAAATCAGTAATTTCAAATACATGGAAGGGGGATGTTGTGTATTTTTTTTTTAAGTGAAGCGTCCTTTTGTACGTCCCTTGATGCTGTTATAGTGTTCAGTAAAATTTCAAAATAAAGTGTAAAATCAGTGTTTAAAGCAAACAGGTACGAATAAATCATTAGTATTAAGCCCCGGGAGTAGTTTGAGATACTTTAGATTCGGCTGATTATGTTTTTTAATATTTACCGGACTTTGAAAATTCGAGCCGGTAGCGCGTCACCTCCGAACCTGCGCATTGACCTACAGGTCGAGATTTTACGGGACTTTGGAAATGTATGTACGCTTTCTAAACTAAATAAGGAAGTTAATAATGAAACTTTTAATGCGGAAAATTATAATTTTTCACTGAATTTTTTACCATTGTTGATTTTTACTGTAATAAACTAAACCCCACCGTGTAGGTATGCAACCACCTGTTGACATTCTCCATCTGAAGATTTGTTTACTACATGAATTTCAAAGTTAACTATTATTATTCAATTATTCTATTTATACATTATAGCTCAGCAGTGGCGGCGCCAGGGGTGGGCTGGGGTGGGCAGTAGCCCATGTTACAATTTAGTCTGCCACCCTACAGCCCACCCTGGTATCTATAGAAAATTGTATGCTCAAAATACCAAATTTATTTGAATGAGCAGATCGCAGCAGATCGTCGAGACCATGATCGAGACTACAATTTGTAATTATTGACATTTATGGCACGTAAATTATAAGGTACGTGGAGACCGTTTTAAATACGCTACTCACAGTGAAAAAAGAATTAGAAAAGTTCCACAAACATTTAAAAATTTGATATTATTCGATAATGAAATCGCTAATAAAAATGACTTTAAAGTAAAACATTTTTTTCGGTATTGAACTCAAAAATAAAATAGATAGGAGATTTATGGATAATTGTGAGATTTTAAAAGGATTTAGCAGTCTTATTCCTAAAAGTTCAGTTTTTTTAAACATTTATATAATACGGCCTTTAAAAAAATTCAAAACCATTGTCATTGTGTTAATTCTATTCTTTTTTTTTGTATTTAGTACTTATATTCTAGATCAATGATAAGTTTTTGTTGTTTTTCTAATTACAATTTAATAAAACAATTGTTAATTTGATGAACGTAATAATATAAAATAGCTTTTTATATTTTTTTTAATAAGGATAATTTCAAGATTTTTTAATTTAAGGTGCTACATGCTTAAAAATATTTTAACCACCATTTTTCCAAGTCAGCTCGCGTGTACCCAGTAGCATTTTGTCATTTGCCCCACAGCGTTTTTGTTAATTGCTTAGGTCTGCCCACCCACCATAAAAACCCAGCGCCGCCACTGTAGCTCAGCTCAGGTACTACCTCATGTTGGCTTCGATGTTGGTGTTCGCAAGATGTCCTATATATTTTTTCCCAACCAACCAACTGTGAATTTCTTTCTGTTAGAGTTGCTTGGGTAGGATCCCCATAATTTCAGGTCCTTTACTATGCATTTAGCACAACATGGGTCACCGAGCAATAAATTGCAACATGAGTGTTAGCCTACTGGTCGGAGGCTGGGGGTTTTAGGAATCGTCAAGAGATGCATTCATGCATTTCCAGTTACTCCGGAAAGGTAGATTTTTAAACCAGCTGGTGGAAATTTGTCGAGGACTATTACTTACTATTTCTCACTTTGTAAATGTTTAAATATTTATTTCAGATATTTTTTTCACATAAAAGACATATTCTTTTATAACATATTATAATGTACCTATCTATAATTTTTCTAAAAAAGACATTATTATTACTTTTATTTAAATTTAAATATTTAATAACAGTTATAAAACTTCAGAATGTTGTCTTTCAGATACACTCGAGGACCAGCAGGCAGTTTGGTGTCGAGCAGTAGTGATCAATCGACAGCGAAAGAGGACGAGGAATAACATTGGCCGAGTTTGAGGGATTAAACCCATGGAAATGTCAGTCTTTTTAAATATTTATTTTGTTTTATTTTCCACAACGGTTTAGAGTTAAAATTCACAACAACCTAAGAAATAGAAACTGCTAAGTACCTAATAGCAAACTAGTAGGTACTACCTACTATAATATTTGAGAATAAATTCTGTAACAAGATTCACTGCCTTCCCCTACCAAACACAATTTCTCATTATCAAGTTAAAATTGAATAAACATATGTTAAAATTTAAATTGTGTAGGTTACAGAGCAAAAGAATTAATAAATTATTTTGCTTTTTCTGCTTGTACCTTCCCCTTTAAATATTCTCATAGGTGTACTGCAGGTTCTCAAATTCCCACCCCACATTCTGTAATTGTTAATTGTTTTTTCTATTATTTTTGCATGTTTTGAATTTATTCAAAATTATATTTCACAGACTAGGTACTAATATTATTGTGCAACCAAAACTGGAAGTGTGAGGCAAAGTTATTAGTTTATTACTTTTAGATTTTAAAAATGTGAATTTTCAGGAACTATGTCATCATAAACATGTTATAATAATAACAATGTTTATTGAACATGCAAAAGCGACAAATTATTATTAGAAAATTCAGAATTTAAGAAAAGGGGAAATTAAAAAACATTAAAGTAAAAAAAATGGTTTACACAAAGGCATTTATTTGGAATTGCGTTTTTTATCAAACGATTAATCTACAGGTTGTTTCTTAAACATAAGTAAAAAAATTAAAGAGTAGATTTTATGGATCATGATCATTAAAATGTTATAGGTACCTACTTTTAATGACTTCGAAAATCGCTTCGTTTCAAGCATACAGGAGTATAAAAATTTACAGTAAATGGAATATTTCTGTTACTTAACTATTAGTTTTTACAGTAACGAGCGAGAAGTATATAAACGATATTTTTCTGTCTCTGAATTATAATTGACTTAGGCCCAACTGCACCGGTTACACTTAAATAATAAGCGTGGCTTAAAAAATCAATTGCCATGGACACAATTCTTGTAACAATTTGTATCCATGGCAATTAATCTTTTAAGCGACGCTTATATTTAAGTGTAACCGGTGCAATTGGGGCTTACAGTTTGTACCTACATTGTGTTATCAGTTATGGTACATCAACGCAACCCACGCAACATACAACATGTTATATGTATGACTGTTTTATGAACCAACATTCAGCCTCAACTTCCTTCTGTTTAGGGAATATTGAAAATTTGCGATGGTATACAGGGTGTTTCCTAAGTATGTGTAGAAAATGCAGGAGGTGATTCCTGGGTCAAAATTAAGGCTACTTTTTCGCATAAACTTGTATTCTAATATGCTTCCCTCCAAAATTGGAGTAAAAATTTGGTTTTTAATTTTTATCTCAAATTTGAACAAGGATAGAAAAATACAATTATGGATATTTTCTTTATCCACTTTTATTGTCAGAAGGGCATGAAACTTACAACCCTTGTTACTGTGCCAATCCTGTAATAAAGTTGTTGCTTGTGATTAATGGAGTTACACAATATGAAAATGTCTTAAACTTTTTGTTTCCTCCACGGTGATAAAGAGGGGGTTCTTTGAAATATATTTTTTTATGTACATTCTTGAAAAAGTTTTCAGGTACTTTCTAAAAAGTCTTAATGGTACTCTCAAGTACCTACCAAATATTTTCTCTGCGCAAGGCTTCTTTGCCTAACATTTTCTTTTCAGGTACTTTCTTAAAAAGCTTATTGGTACTTTTAAGTACCTACCAAATGTTTTCTCTGCGCAAGGCTTCTTTGCCTAACGTTTTTTTTTCAGATACTTTCTTAAAAAGCTTATTGGTACTTTTAAGTACCTACCAAATGTTTTCTCTGCGCAAGGCTTCTTTGCCTAACGTTTTTTTTCAGGTACTTTCTTAAAAAGCTTATTGGTACTTTTAAGTACCTACCAAATGTTTTCTCTGCGCAAGGCTTCTTTGCCTAACGTTTTTATCGGTTACGGCGCGGCGCGACTGTGAATTACTTAAGTGCCTATTGAAGGCACCTGGTGGTGTTTAAAAAATAGTACAGAAGTATTTGTGCAGTAGTATTAAGTAATTAGTACAGTTTACAATATTATTTTTAAATTTTAGGTAGTAGTACCTAGTACCTACTCATTGGAAAGTAAAATGTGTAAGTTCTAACTAGGTACCCTAAAAGGGTAAAGGTTGATATATAATCGTATATTCTTATTTTTTGATATACAACGTCTTTCTTTCGGTAATCGGCATTTTGTTCGCGATTGCTTTGTCACTTTTTTTTGACAGCAAACTTTTTTCTTGACTGAACAAGACCAAGTTTAGTGTAAGTTACTGCCCAAGGTGTCTCATTTAACAAACAAACAAGATTTTTCGATTGAAATTTTTTTCCCGAAGGAAGTGGAAGGAAAATTTGCGGAGGGATTTAGGTACATTTTGTTAGGTACCTGTTATGCTTGAATTTGTGTTGGTAGATGGTTACCATCACAGTACACTCACTGCCATATCTATACTAATGGATACTATTATACGTTTTTTTGATTTTTTTTTAAATAATTTTATTAGAAATGAGATTTCTAATGTTTAAATTATTTTCAACGTGCAAATGCATACACTAACAGAAAGTGAATATTCAAAACTGCAAATTGGGTACTTGCATTCTTTTAGTAAATATGTTTTGTTTGTACGATGAAAGTTTTAATAATTTTAATTATTAACCAAAGGAAAAATTTTCTCATTTCTGGTAAGATTTCATAATCACTTTGATAGGTGTTAAGGCGACTTAGATTATTCATAAACTTTTTTTAGTTTCTACATTTGGTTCAGCGATTTTTTTTGGGGACATTGTATAAAATTGTTTGATTGCGGAAAATCCCTGGACAATATCTTTGTAAACCCCATGAGATGGGAAAACCCCCTAATAAGATAGAAAGATTAAATAAATAAACAAAGCTGTAAATAGTTCCAAGGAAAAACTGTGGACAAAAAGAAATGAAGGGTCTTCATGCTAATAGATTTATTCATTGTTTTTTTACCCATTTTCTTATCCTCCCCCCTCTTAGGAGTCCTAGAAGTGGCAATCTGATATTCTGCAGCCCATTCTGGTTTCAGTATGACATTGGGGATAAATTCGGCAAAGGATGTAATTTGTTTAAATTGAAAGAAAACAACAAATGGAAGTTGTATTAGGTATATTTCAAACATATTGTTATATTAACAATAAAATAAACTTCATACAAAAGGTACACCCAACTTTAAATAAAGCCGATTCATCCAATAATAATTACACTATTTTTAACATTTACAACTAATTAATCTTGGAACAAAATATACCAAATTTGACACAAAAATTCATTCATTTCTAAGTAAAGCTCTTAGGCAGTCTAATTCCTACCTTTACAACTATTCCTAGAAAAATTCTTTCTCTTTATACGAAAATTAATACATTCTTTACATTTTTTATCATAATAATATACACGTGGCTATAATATTTATTAAATCACACAATTGAGTTTAATTTTATATTTAGAGATCACAGAAATAGAGCTGGAAATGAATGTCTTGTCGTAGTACCCTTCAAATGGCTTTTTCTTTAATTTCTTATATTTACAAATAATTTTTCCAAAATTTAAGGCATGTAGTGCAACTAATGGAATGTTGCAAAAATATCTTTTTTGTGCAAAAATATTTATTTTTAGCAGCAGCTATGGCCCCAAATGATTGGCTTAATCTTGATTATTCCGCTATTCCAGTCCCATCTCTTTTTGTACATTTATTGTAAATTTAGATTAAAAATTACAATATTGTCAATAAAGGTATCACAATGTGATTACAATTTTATCCATAATTTCAAGCTGCCTTTTAATTTATTAATTTATTATCGCTAGCCAAAAAAATATTGAATATGTTATAGTTGTTTTTTTTAAATTACTAAACCAACATAGTCAATTATCTTTTGGAGATATTAACTAAAACAGTTCCGTTTTTCCAAATTAAATAACTGTGTAATAATTTTGGCACACATTCGTTTATTTAGTTCATTTTGAATAAATTTTTCGCATAAATTATTCACAGTAATTTTATCAATATAGTTTAAAAATAAAAATAATATAAAATACTATAAGTCATTTCTTATTATCACTAAAACTTGCACATTTCGATATCATTGTTGTAAAATTGGCACTGAGAAGTCACTAAGTTACACAGTTTTTTTATATCTACATTTGCACAGTTCATCACTTTTCCTCATCTTTCATATAGAAATGTTGTGGAGGTTCTCTTAAATTCGGTGTATCTGGTGAACATACTATATTGATGTGTCTACTGCTATTACTGCTAAGATCAGTGGGACCTTCCATACTTAAATCTGTTGGCTTTTCATCATATTCTTGATTTCGGATTGTATCATGCTCTGTCTCAGCAGGCTCTGGTTTAATTGTCACATGACTTAATGCTTGAGCTGGTGGTACAGGACGGGTTGGAGACATTTGTTGACGCAAAAGGGAAATGTTCTTTATATTCTTCAATTCAGTAGGATTTCGAAGAAATCTATAATAAAGAAAATATTATTAGTATAAGTATTGGGATAACAATACCAGGGTGGAAGGAAAAATGCAACAAAACACAAAGGTGGATTGAATAAGCATCAGAATCTGGAAAAATTGTAATGGTATGGATCAGGGAAAGTTACCTTGGTAAAGCTAGAAAAGGGGACAAAATAGGAAGTGGACACAATAAAAAAATATTAGAAGTGCCAAAAATGAAACCCATTGAGGTTGGAAAACATTTGAAGAAGAGTAGGTAGAGGGAAAAGATGGAAAAATTCAAAAATACTTACTGATAGCAATGACGTTCTCCTTGAACTTTCCTTAAAATATTGACTCTGTAATAATATCTAAGAGCCCGCGACATTTTATCATAGTTCATAGATAAATGATTTTTCTGGATTCCCCATAATTTGGCAAGTCCAGCAGGGTCAACAATTTTAAAAACCCCGGTATCTCGATTTTTCCAGGCAATATAACTTGTGTATCTCTGGCTAGGATCATTTAACAGCTGCTGCAGGAAATCCCACAAAAGTCTACCATCTGCAAATTATAAAAAACAAAGCGTTAGATAAAAAAATCACGTGATTAAAACAACTGCAATAACATACTTGTGTTAGGTTCTGGAGATTCACTAGGAAAGAATTCTCGAGCCACAGTTTTAAAAGCTGGACTAGAAACTGCTTCCTTTGGGCTCTTGGGTGGCACAGAAGAATAAGGCATTGGAGGAGGTAACGTATAACCAGTTGGGGTATTTGGTGGACTAGTATTTTGAGCACTTTTTCCACTATCAGGAAAACTATCTTCGTCCGAATCAGACTGGTTACTTCCACTACCACTTCCATTACTTCCACTACCACTACCAAATATGGAATGTCCATACGTTGTTTGCTGATTATTCTCTGCATGTTGAGGACTCCCAGCTTGGCTATCAACTGAAGGTGCTGGACTTAACGTAACCGAATTACTCTGTGCCATTAAATGAGCCGCTAACGTCGCAGCATGTGTTGAGTGAAATGAATCACCATTTTGAGCAAGAAGATTCCAATTTGGGGTTGGAGGATGTGAATGAGGTGATAAAGGGTATGCATGACGCGATGTTGGGGTAACAGGACTCGATGGAAGACAACGTTGTAAAATATTTGCTTCGCGTACTAACAACTGAAGGACATTGTGAAGTACATCCCCTGAACCAGGAGCGCGTTCTGATAAATCTGACCTTGTTAATAAACACATGGCTTTGCCTAAAAGAATAAAAAAAAGGGGTTAAAACATGAAATTCACGGCAGAAATAAATATTTACCATTCATTTGGAACATATCCATATCGATAGGTTGGAGATCGTATTCCCTTTCCGCCCATCGCAAGAAAGTTATTACATCATCCCTGGACCAAACCCTTGGGTCTGTTGCAAGACTTGTGGGGAGTTGGCTTTTATAATCCAAAAGAGGTGAAGATGGGGGCTGTTGATGTTGAACAGCCGGAAAGCCCAAAGGGTATCTCCATAATAAATCAGCACTGAATGGAAGTGGAAGAGGCAAGCGATCCATGGTGGTGCCTGTTGGAATAGGAGGCAAAGGACCCGGAGCTAATTTCATATTTCAGTTCTGAAACAGGAAAACAATTCTTCATTTACATGGAACGAATCGGTAAATATAGCTTTAAAACGCACGTTCTGACGACTACGGAAGTTTCGTCAAGGATAAACGAGCCTTATATTTACATTTACATTTTCCCGGTATTTTTAAATGTGACTGTAATTATTATTTAACAGACCCAAGATCTTATTATCTATTATTCCTCGATAAAATCGATAAGATTTCAAAATATTTTTCTAAAATGAAAAAGGAAGCAAAAATATCTTAAAAACCAGAAGCGTTAAAGTTAGTTTAACATTGGGAATAACAAAAACAACTCGGCAATTTATTAACGAGGCGCTGTCCGGCTGACCTTCGATTTTTTTCCACATTTCCCAGTCTTTCAGGAATTCCGCGTGACGAGACTACAAAAAATTAAGTTTTGCAAATTAAACTTCCCCAGAATCAAGCAATAAAAGCTTGAATGTCGTTATAGTTTAGTCAAACAAAACTTAAAACTAGAAATTAATTAGAAAACTCATTATTTACGTCGTTTTCTACTTTTCAAGAATTTTAGTTATTTTCTACTAGAAGCGTTATTTAAAAGGAATTTTAATGTGCAACATAAAATTAACTAAATTCCAAAAAAACAAAAAATTGCGCGATTGATCAGCAAACGAACTTGAGAAGCAACAGGTAGGAACGCAGTGAAGTGATTTCCTGGTGTTTGGAGCGTTTGGAGCTCCGGTAGTAAAGTGAACTGAACCAGGAAGAAATGTGTCAATGCCAACGCTTTGAAATAAACGGTAGCACGTCATTCGCGACACTTCCGCATGGAATGGTTTTCTTCTTAGCAACTATGGAATTTTCAATGACAAAAACAATTTGATAGGTATTTTCCAAATACAGGCATAGCGAAGTCGAAAAAGAGAGAAAGTGTAAACGAGAAAGAGGAAATTTAATAGCCTGGCACGAACAAATTTATTGATATGCAAATTACATGCCCACAATTCGCCCACAAAAACAATTTTTTTTTTTATGCTTCTAATCTAGTTTTTGTAGCGTCTCAATGATATATCCAGAAAAAAAAAACTAGATTGGTCTATTTCTGGTTGTAAAGAAAACGAGTTTGACTTGATTAAAAGTTAAAAGTTTTAAACAATTTTTGGTAGCGTAGATTCGAAATAAATTCGAACCTCGCTTGTGCTATTCAAAATTGAAATTAAAAGATCAATGTACTTTCAAATTACGTGGAATCGAGAAGGTTATAATTAGGATATTGGATACCTGTTGCCAATTTTAGCTAAATTTACATTTAAAGTACGTTTGCTGGTTAATTCCATCGACCTTTGATTATAACAACAACGTTCTATGTTGGTTGATTTATTTAACAGTTTGGATAATTAAACTAACGTCATTACTCACAGTAAAATGTAGGTATTCTTTTCTTATATGTTAAACCACAATATTTACATAGATAGTAAGTAATAGATTTTTGCGTTCAAAGATCAAAAAGGTGCGGAAAGAGGTTCGCTGCAAAGTAACACGACTGTATTATGTTACTATGGCTACATACAGAGCGATTGGGAATGCGTGAAGGCAATCTACACCCCAATTCTATCAAATTATTAAAATTATATTTCAGTTTGCCATAGGATGCGCACACATAATCTAATTATTATTATTCTTGACTTTTTTGTTACCGTTTTTGTGCCACGCGTCCGTCCTGTATTAGGATACACATACATGCAAACCCAACGTGGCTATACATCAAAGAACACTTTTCGCCTATATAGACGACAATAGTATTGAATATTTTATCGATTCCTAATAATCAGTTAAAAGCGTCAACGATTTCTAGATAACCAAAGTATTTTTTGTGTGCTTGAAAAAATGAGTCAATGTTTTTCTTTTTCCAACTTGCAAGTTAAGGACGAATATTTTGTTACTTAACAACGTTAACATGTCCACGATCCATACCACCCAGTCACCATTACAATCCACCCCCAGGGGATCTATTTTTGAGCTTGCACGAAAAAAGTGAACCATCAATAAGAACTGATTTTCTGACAATTGATCAATTCTCGTGCGAGAAACGATGTTTATCGCATCCGGATTTTATCGTGTAACTTTGAGAATATTTAGTTTTTAAGAAAACAGTAGCCCATTAGAGCAAATTGTGAACGGTGGTCCTTGGACAAAATCAAACATATTTTAGATAATAATTCAACTTAATTCGGGCAACATTCGATTATTCTTAATCGCTGTGTATTTAATTAGTATAAAATCATTATTTCGTTGAGATTCTAAGAAACTTAATCCGGTCCTGATCAAACTCCAGGAAACAACACAGACATGATTCTAAATTTTATAATGGAGTTGAGGGGAGCCTTTGAGAGATAAAGCAATTTTCTCACTTCGCAGCATACAATCATACGAAATTGTTTTATGCATTATCGTGGTTAACTTGGTAATTATCTTTAAAAAATTATAAATAACTATGACAGGAAGGCGGCGCAAATATTCCACTAATCATCGCACTTCCGAAGCGCCACTCGTGCGTAATATTATCAGGTAACGAGTAATGGTATCGTCAACAGCTACTATCATAAAAGGCTGCGAAAGTCAAGGAATGTTCCTGATTTAAGTTCTCAGAAGCTTGGAGAACTCAAAAAACGTACCTACATCATTATAAAATCGTTATGAAATGGGAAGACGCGAACTCCATCACACGATATGTGCATAAAATTACCCGTCGTGGGTGATTGGCCGTTCCAAGGCTATTAATTAACCGAGAGGAGTTTTGAGTTGCTTCTTCTCCACAAAACTACCTGAAAAAATTTAAGGAGAAAGAGTTTTTTTTTTGCAAAATTATGGGACAAACATGTTAAAGGAATTTTCCTAACTAGAAAACGCTTCTAAAAAAAATAACTGGAATGGTTTTGCAATGTTTTGCCACCAAAAGGGTTGTCAAAAGCTGCGGTTCTCAAACTTTCTTTAATCACTGGCACACCAAGTTGATGGATTTTTCTCATTGATTAGTTATTTATGGTCCCATTAATCAAATTTTCACGAGCCACACCATCTCCATAATTCCGATTTCTCGCAGAAACTCCAATAATAATTTACCCCGAGCTAGGTCTTTGAACGGTCTGAGCGTTTGACTTCAAAGTTATAGGCCACGATGGTACTGGGTTCGGGTCCCATAACCATAAGTGGACGGAAATTTTTCTCAACTACACAAATCCGTCCCGTCCCGTCCACGAGTGTTGTTTTTACCCACGTAATGCTTTTAATTGTGATATACTTCAATAAAAATAAGAGTTTAAGAGTTTACCCTCAATGGCCCCAATTAAACAGTTCAGAGAGAAAATATAAAGTATCATGAGTTAATTACTCATTAAGTCTGCTCAAAAACCTAATAAAAAGAGAATTTATTCAACTTCCTTTGATGTTTTTTCGTAAGAAATTTAGCGACAGCTGCATAATTCAGATTAATTTAACCGGCAGTGCTGTAAATTGTTGTTACGTAGGTGACGAATTTGGGTCATCATCATCTCGTCACACTTGTTCTGATGCAACAATAATAATGGGTGTAAGTGGAATCAAGAAAAAAACGAAAATTTTGAATTAATTTTCCAAGACAAAACACTTTTAAAAAAATCTCGACAATAACTGTCTATAAAACAATTATTTTATTAAAGTTACATAAGTTCGATATTAGGAGACATAAATTTTTATAGCGGAACTGTAAAAACTGGAATTTGTATCGGAACCGGAAATGTGATACTTTTTAAATACCGGAATTTACTTTGCTTTCAGTTTTGTTAAAAGTTCAGAAATTATAACTACTTCTGGGTTGATTTAAAAACTAAAACGTAGCATGCGAAATATAACTTATAATGTGGAGGGTTCAGGCCTCCATTCAGAACTTACGGATCATTTTTTGGTAGGAAAAAATAAGAGCAAAATCAAATTTAGCCTACAGTATAGGGGTTTGAGGTCTCCAATGTAGAAATTTATGGTCTTCATTCCTTTCTTGTCAAATGTTGCTTAATGGATTTGAATGTAAAGCAATGACATAATTATAACCGATGAGAGAGTAAACCCCTCCATTGATGTTTACGACACCCAAACGTCTTGCATAATAAAAATGTATGTTTTAGTGGGGTTTACATAATTAGAATTTACAAAGCAATTGAATTTTCAATTCAAATACTAAAGGCACCGCTTAATTCAACACCTCCGATCTGTCACGTAGGTAATTGATGCTATATTTGGTTCTCGACAGGAAAAAAAAGGCTATGAACTTGACTTGTTAAGTACGTATTCTTTTTTAAACTTTGTTCAAGCTGCTCTTGACAAAGGTCAAAACTTAATATTTATTCCAATTCCGACGATCCCCATTTTGCTTGCAGATTTTGCTATTATTCTACGTTCTACGTTGGTGTATGCAATTATATTCAAGTGCGCAAATGGTCAATTTTTTTATTGACAAATTGTAAGTGCATATTTATTATTATTTTTTCAAGAGCACTTTGCTGTTTTCAGTAATTTTATTACAAAACTGTAAAGATTACTTAAATCAAAGATAATTGGAAATAATTACACGAGTAGGTAATACACCTGTAACTTGCTTTCAAAACAAATCGGTGTGATAATTTAATTTACTTACTCAAGAGTTCTAAATTGGAGAGTTAGAGAGAGACTACCTTTATTTACGTGACGCACCTGTAAATTCAATTAAACCCCCCGATTTGGATGTTAAACGATCAACGACGATAAAAATACAGTTTGATAACATGATATCTGGTCTGGTCTTACGGTGGTAAATATCTCTGAATAATCTTGACGATAAACACACCACAACTTGTTCAGCGATAACCCTAAGGATTTTCCAAATACTCACCAAGCCAACAAAGACATCAATTACTGACGAATGGGGCTATTCGTACTAATAATTGACCGAATTTCCGACATTTAATTATTAATTACCCGGAAAATTTATAAAACATGAACAACTCAATAAATTCTAACCCACAAAGAGATTGTCTTAAGTTATAAACAGTTAGGTAATTCCTAAGGAGTGGACGTGCCTTCAAAATTCCGTTAGATCTCGTGTATTTTCGAGGACAAGAGGCAGTAGAAAAAGGAAAATACTTGTTTTCTCCTAATTTACGAAAGGATTTACTTTCCAGGTACCTACCCGAATAATTCAAAAGACGGTTTTAATCCTCAACGTCCAAAGGATAAGGTTGAAAGGGTTAAATGAGGGTTTTCAAATGACACATGATCGGCTTGGGGAAAAAAACATCAAATGCCGAAAATACGCAATCTCGGAAACAATAATTGTAACTGGAAATCGAATTGTTGTTTTTCCCCTTTTGCTGACGCACACATTAATCCTGGAAGTTATTTCGCGAACATTTGCATAACAAATCAACTGAGTGGAAGTAAGTGTTTTCCAATAAGAACATCCATATAATGTAGCATCATCCTACGCTAATGTTGGTGTAGTAATCAATAATTTAGGTTGTGTAAGATTTTTCTCACCAAGTAGGCAATCACGCAATTAGGAAAACCTACTCGTGGAAATACCTTATAATCCTTGGAATTATCCTGAATTTTCAGCAAAAATTGCTGGGTCAGGGATAAAGTATATTCAGGTCCGAGCTTCGCGCGAATAAATAAAACTGTCTTGTCCACAGGGGTGTTTGTTATTTCATCCTTAGCTGCAGTTGGCTTTACGATTCTGTCCTTACGCTTCTCTAAACCACCCCAATATAATTACAGTTAAGCAGGACAAGAGCAACAGGTATAACTTCTACAGGTAGTTCCTCGGTTAAAATGGGGGAGAAGGTTACGGTCTTGGGCTCAAAAAAGGCGGCAAAGTAATGTTAAAAGGGGCTGACGAGGATAAAAATTTTGTTAGGGTGAGTTGTAGTTCCCTAAACAAGATCAAAATTATGACTTGCCATAGAAAATAACCTCCCATCCTATCTCTACAACCTGTCGCAATACGTAAAACATGAATGTTACAAGTATTGCGTTAGAAATTTTAAATTCAATTCACAATATTGCGTTAATTATAAATTAAGTAAAAGAAATAAACATTTATTGAATATTCCTGAAAAGAAACAAATATATTAACAATAGACGATGGGAAAAATGTATGCTTTTGGGTATTACTGTATTACAATATTAAAGATACATTACATTTCCAGCATTGTGGTATAATTGAATAAAAGGAGTATTATGCATTATTACCAAATATTTTTCAAATTTAATAAAACAATGAAATGGGTATTGTTAAATAATTTGTTATGAGAAAGTACCAGAGCACCGTCCCGCTACTTATCGACATATTATGAGAATGTTTATTCTATTACGAACCATCTGGTTGGTAGATTCATAATAAATTAATAACTAACAAGATTTTTTTAAATAAAAAAATAAGGTTCGAGGCAGTATTGGAATTTGTAGGCTTTGGCCCCTCCTGAAGGGTCTATCGCGTATATTCTATGGACCTGCTTATCTTTGCGTTATTTAGTACCAATTTATACGCTTACATTTATAAAAAGTTCTGAATGCGGGCCTGTTTGTCTTAAGCTTGTTCAAAAAGATTATCAAAGGGTTTCGATTGTAACTTCGCAAATTAATCAAGTCAGGAAAAAACAGCAAAACACACATAAGCAAAATGAGTTGGCAGTGTTTTGGCCGATTTTTCAGGAGTTTTACATGAAAAAACATGATTCATTAAAGAAATGCAATTTCGTTTATCTTTACATGTGGGGGGGGGGGCAGTAACTGCTACTAAATTGTACACAAAAAAATTCGACTGAAGTAGGATGCGAACCCACAAAAGAATTTCCTGTGATATTCAAATATTAAGCGACATTTAAGAGGCTATTAAGAAACGTCCATAATATTGATAAAATCAACTTTTTCAGGCTAATGAGAATTTAATATTACCACTTACAAATCACTACGCTTTCCCGGAAGTACTTGAAATTAGTTCAATATATTATAATTTTTCGGTAGAAACTTGTACGTGCGTTTTTTAAAGGTCCCAAATATTTAAAAAAAATCTTTAAAAATGGAAACTACGCTCTTGCGAAACAAGTTGCGCTCGCGGAAGAGGGGTGCCACAGAGGAGCGGTTTAAGGACCGGTGTTGTATCACGCGGTAGCGCAACGCATTGAACATGATACATCTATTATCACGTCGTAACTTTGTAGATTATGCAAAATAAGTATTAAATAATGTCACCTTTCTGGTTATCGATGATGTAACGTAAAATATCCAATCACAGAGAAATAATCCAGTTGCACATAAATACACAAACACACGCAGTTCTATAATATATCCTTAATCGACGTCGTTTCAATGTGAAATGTACGAAATGAAACATGCATAACATGTAACAACACTGCTGATAACGCTTATCGGCGCGAATCGACAGTAGTAGCAGCAGTAACTGTGACCTGTCTCCGCGACTGCCACCTTACCACTACCGTTCCGAGTTTGAATTTTGTTTGCGTCTAACTTCCCAGCAATAGTGTGCGAGCGTGTGCGGGAGTACGCGCAACAGCAGCGGTGGTGGTAACCACTGGTTTTTCATAAATGCAACGTTGCCACGTTTCCGCCGGATCTACACTTGTAGATTCGAGGGGAAAGACGTGTAGCCCATCAGACTTCCTCAACTAAATCTGTACCACAGGATCATCGCGCTCGAAAATAAATAACTGCTCTTTCTACGGAGCAAGTGCGTTTAGGGCGCACCATTTGGCAGGTGGTGTATCAATTTTGTTGCCTTTGGTTCATACGGGGAACGAAAGGTCGGTTTTAAATGGTTGTTAAATAATTTATTAAGTGGAACAGTAGGAAGTATGTGCCGTAACGTAATAGGTCGATTATTACAGAATCTGTTTTGTAATACAGCGCTGCTTTACCAATTTTTATATCGTTTAAACCCGAGGAGAATGTTCAAATTTACGTGGGTGTTTTATTATTTATGACGCCATGGGAATTTAACGTTACACTTGTTTGACCACTTGTTTTCAAACTGCTCTTTATTTGCTAATGAATTTTATTGGCTTCAACGTTACACGACATACTTTGGGATATCCAAAATATGGATACACCCTCTTCAGAAATCCCAACTGGCGTTTCTTTCAAAGTCATACATTCTTCGTTAATTAAAGGAGAGTTAACCGTTGAATAAAACGTCTAAACTCAATGTAATTGAAAAATTAACAGAATTCACCATCCAGTTTCCCCCTCCCTTGCTATAGACTTTTCTAATTACTAGACCCTAGTAGACCGTATAGTTCTCCAAAGTAGAGATTCGAAGAATAATCGCATTTAAAGATATGGCGTCCACCATTAGAGATGGCCTAACCATCCCCTTTCGTATATCTCTCTTTTGAACAAGTATCATCTAGTTTACTTCTACTATCTACTATCCCGGTGGAATCTGGAATCTTCCTCTGCTTCTTTGTATATCTCTGAACCTCTATTCCAAAATTTTCGTCCCCACCATTGCATCATCCAAAACTTAGTCTAATTGTCTAATGTTGGACATGGACTTTACCATCCTATACTGTATCTCAATGTTGATGACCAGTATTCATCTAGTTTCATACTTTTCTTCATGGATCGTGGCATGGCATCTGTTGGTCTTCCTTCTTCTGCTTGTTTGTGTATCGTTGGGCTTTTATTCCAAAATCTACCTAGTCATATCCTGTCTGGTTCCATTAAAACCCGTTCGCTTGGTATTTGTCATTCCTTCATTTCCATTTCCTGAAAATGTTTTTCAGTGCGTAATTAACAATTACGGAAACTTGTTTGATATTGTTGCGTTGCGTTCTGAACATGCTACAATAAATGCTTTGTACTAGTCTACAGGCCAACTAAACACGCATAATTTTACGATGACGTTGCAAATCAATTTTGCTAAAAACGACAGGAAGATTAAATTACACTATAAATAGATAATTTTTTTACACTACTCCCTTTCATTAAATCCCACTTCACCCCATTGACAAAATTGTATTATAAAGTTTAATAAGATTGTTAGAACTGACGAAGTTATTGGAGATGTTTGCAAAAAGCAAAAACTCTCTAAGAACAATGTCGCAGGAAGTAAACCTAAGCTACGGAATAACGGAAGTTGTTAATCTATACTTAAAAAGAACCTTGGAATGTTTCCTTATAAATTACAGAACTATAAAGAATTGTTACCGACTGATTATATTAAAAGAGTTGCGTACCTACAACCGTTAACATAAGCGGATTTCAACAGTTGTTCTTGAAGTTTAATTTTTACCTCTTTGGCATGAAATTTTCTCTTCGCTAAACAAATCTATCCTACTAGATTCCAATGCTTCCTTCCTTAATAAGGATTTGAAATAGTAGTACTACACATTTTGGCGAAAATTTTTTGTGATGTAGGTATTGATAGTATATTTATTGATGTGAATAGTTGATAGATCACTGCATACATAGTAGCACCAGATTAAATTTTATGTAATCTAGAAGGTGTTTCAATCTGTCTTCTGGTTATCAAGACTTGTTGTAGGTACATTTTCAGAATAGAATAAATAAAATGTAATAATGATAACGAAGGCAGTGAATAATTATAAATTTGCTGATTAAATAGAGAACAGAACAGCGTAGGCTATACTAGTACACTCAATTAACATTATTTGTTAAGTTTTAAATTGTACATATCTATGCACGTCACTGTAATCTTTGTTACTATGATAGCAGCATTAACGGAAGTAAAGACAGCTGTCGACATGGAAATAAAAGTTGTCAGTACTTGAACTTTGCTCCATGTCTCTGTACAAACAAGCGCGAATGTTGAAGCAAAAACCCATAAGCATCAAAAAAACATTGAAACTGATAAGCAAATAATTACAACCGACACGAGTAATAAAAGCAAACAGCGAAGGGTCTTAGAATTTTCTGTTTCGTGAAGCTCGCTGGCTTCATTTCCGTTCTCCCTTCCGGCCGGGCCGACTTCCGCCGTCATTAAATCACGTTCTTGTACTTCCGGTTCCGTTTTATATAGTCGTCGGTGTTTCCACAGAATCGTTATTTTTCCAAAGTAAAACTTTTATAAAACTGCTCTTGGTTGCAGAAATTCTATAATAAACTGATAAGAAAAGTTAATCTGTCTGCCTGACAACCAGAACGAATGATAAATATACTATTTGATAACCGATAACCTTCGTAATCTAGGATATCCGGAATGTGATAACCCAATAAAACGATGACAAAGCCAGTTAGTTGGCTGTTTTTAACATAATCCCACGAATGCCACTATTAAACCGACATTGTCTTGTATAAAAGGAAGGAATATTAAATTCCATTGTTTACTAAACATAACGTAGGATACTGAATAATAGTCATTTTGTTAAACACTTCCTGGCTCGAAGTCCGTGATAAATTTTATGGAATACAATTAATTACGCGTTATTACAATTCTGATCAAGCGAGTAATCGAGCTCAAAACGTAACCAAGAAAGTGATTGATCAACCAGCGATTTTGCACCAAAATTGCAGATGTGATCGAATTACGTAAGGTTAGAGATGTGGTTACGGCGAGACGGTGTCACGTTTCGTTGTATAAGTTTATTGAGTAAGCGGAAAGCGGGTTATTTCAACTGCTTGCAGAGAAAGTTATGTCAAATTTGTCCTAAAACCCTATATTTGCACACACCCACTATTAATGTAGCACATACACATTTTGGCCAACTCATTCAAAAGTTCGCTCGTTCCATTAGGTAAATCTTACAAAATTCAGAACCAACGGACATTTGCTGTAGGTAATTGTGTTTTAAGAATTTTTTGTAACAATTGCGGCATCGAAGGACCATCTTAGAGAGACACACTTATTGGGACGCAGCAGGTAAACAAAACTGTTCGTTCGAGACCCATTCAAAAACAAGAAAATCCCTGAAACTCCCCGACTGTAAAGGAGTTCCGTTTTTAGACGCACACAAACTCCAGGTCATCTCGTCCAAAATCACTGTTCGGTCCACTTTTGATTTTATTTCATGGTCATGGTTGCTAAACCTTCTGCTTTCATTATTTTGATCAGTAACAAAAAATGATGCTTTTGTGGTGTGTTTGAGTCTTAACCCCCCACTCCTACTAAATAAACTTAATCCTCCCTTTCGGTTTGTGGGATTTACTGTAGTAGTTCTTTACGAATACCTACTGAAAATTTATTAGAATATCTTGAAATACTGAAACGTCCGCGGTAAAATTAATCACATTTCCTGTTTGTACAAAATCCAAGACAAATAAGTAGAGCAGTTATTTATTTCATTGCTCGCGATATACATGGAAAAGGAACTCGAGCTCAATGTGCAGAATAAGGAAACGGAAATAATCGTTTCGGAGCACCTACGGTATTGCTTTTATTGTAGGCACGACTTCCTTCC
Source organism: Hemicrepidius hirtus (assembly GCA_963082805.1). Lineage (NCBI taxonomy): Eukaryota > Metazoa > Arthropoda > Insecta > Coleoptera > Elateridae > Hemicrepidius > Hemicrepidius hirtus. The sequence goes on from OY720167.1 coordinate 24,961,375, forward strand.
AAGCTAAGTAGTTGTTACATAATGATCATTCTAGTTGAACGTTAGAAACGATTACAAAACAAATCAGAAGGCCGTGGATAATTAATATATTTAATTGCACTTGGAAGTAATTACTCCTTATACACAAAATAGATAATGATGTTCCTTCTTCTGCAAGGCGCGTCTTATTGCATGATGTGAGAGCCATAACGTAAAACGCATCTAAAGTAATTAGAGCGTGAAATTTTAATAATAAAGTAAGGAACGTAAAGTAAATATCTTTAGTAACGCAATGACGTAAGCGGAACTGGATCCGGGTTCCAATGACGGTAAGTCTCTTGTATCGTTAATCTCGCTATTTTTAAATTCTTTGACGCATTTGCAAGAGGAAATAAAAAACAAGTTTTTAACTTTGCCTATCAACAATATTAGAATTTGTTTCTCTTTTATTTATCTTATCATTGACAAGTCAGAGTGCAAAGAATTAATCAACAATCTTTCTTGACGTGCATGTTTCGGTTTTATCTATAAACGTCGTTAAAGGAGTCTTCAGGTGTTATCCATAAACAATTTAATAATTACTCTTATGATATTTTCGTCAGATTAAACAATTTTAAATACCTAATAAGAAAGATCATGGGAATTAATAAGCGCTGAATCATAACCGCAAAATAAAACTGTTCAGCTGTTGTGCATTTTAGAGGAAGGAAGTCATTCGCTCATTCCTAAACTGTTGCCAACAAAATTCTGTATTTCTTGAATACATCTGATGGTGGAACTGACAGTGGAAAACGATTTCCGAGCCAAAGTCAAGAGAGATCGAATTATTCTTGGCATGTCCGGCTGTTGGTGATGATTATAACGTTGTTGCACATACCTCCTGTTTTGAACCTTTTGACGTCACCGCCTTTCGAGATAGTTTACCTTTTTTAGGTCTTAGTAATGTTGTTTTTTTGATGAGACTTTTTATTGCTTAGTGAATCATATAGATATGGACTGAATTGCTTACCGCAAAGAAAAATTAGTTGTCACTTCCTTAACGGTCAGATTATGGTTTTCTCACCAAAAAGATTCGTGTTTGTTTTTATTATGACGCGTTTTATGGATACGTCATAATTAGGCAGTTAGGATGACAAATTGTTCTGAACCGTAGATGCAGCGACCTCGAATAAATTTAACCAAGGTGTTTTATTTCTTTGTCTTCAGTTAACACGAGAAAATATGACAGAATAAATCATCAAACTTGTAGGTAATTTTTGAAAAACTTCAAAGAGCGTCATTACAGAAAATTTGTCCGATGACTGGACACAGTGCAGGAATAGACAGTCCCTGAGACGAAATTCCTCTTAACTTTGAGGTAAACAGGAAGCTGATAAATACAAGGCTGTAGTAAATAGGATACAAAATTTCCAAAAATTCGTTTCAAAACAGATCTTTTTAAAATAAATCAAACTCCCACGTTTTAAAGCTTCTAGTATAAAAATAAACGGCCCACAGAATAAAAATTCTTATAAGTGTTATTTAAAAAGAACTCCTTAGGAATGAAGTAAACGATAAACAAGTGACGTCTTTTGACAAAACGAGTCCTTTAACATTTTTGACGTGAATGACGTCAAACTTTCAGCTATACTTTGATGAAATTTAAAGGAAGCAGTCACATAGAAAAACAAAACAGTAGTTAAAGCGTAATTTTTGTCAGGGTTTTTTAAATTAATCATACGTCCCTATTGAGATTGAGATTTTCGCGGAAATACGTGTTTTCGACCTCCCGGAACCCAAAAAAGTGGTTTAGAAAAAATGTCTGTCTGTGGGTAGGTGGATGTGTAACGCCTCTAACGCAAAAACTAGTGAACCGATTTTGATGAAATTTGAAATGAGTGGTATATCGCGCGACTTCACTTTTTTTAGTGTTACCAGAGACTCGAATTCATGAATTTGATCTATTCTAGACTTTTCAGATGTGCTCGTACCTTTTTCCATGCGAATATTTCCCCAATGCTCAAGGCATGTTAGAATGTGGTCACGATCGACGTATTTTTGAACATTGAGGTGCCAGAACTAGTATTTCCAAACTGAGGTTCATGTTTTAGGCCAAAAATAAATACATCAATTTATAATATTTTTCCGAACGCGTTCTAAGGTTTCCTTTTGGATTTTCCAAGTTCAGATACTCGTAGATATCTTTTGCATTTCAGAAATACTTGCTCACACATAAAGTAATGTAAATGCAGCTGTTGCAGGATATTTCTTAACGGGGAAGTAAGAAGTAACATTATTCTCGCTCTTTTTTTTTTGTTGCCATGTCAGGCGTTCGCAATAAATTTTTATTTCCTTCCTTATATAGCAGATAATACTTTGCTCAAGGTCCACTAGTTAAAAACAAAAGAAATAGTTAAATTCTACTTTTTTTTCAGTCAAACGATATTTCAAAATTACTACTTATCTGTTTATTTGTATTTATTTGCCTATTGCAAATATTATAGCAGGAAAAATAAAACTTCAAACTCAAATAAACTTATTTGTTGTATTTTCGTTTCCTGTTATCGTTCAGCAAATTAAGGCCAACATATATTTTCTCTACGAATGCTCTAATAGAAAATTTTATTTATTTCCTTGTTTTCCAAACAAATATTTTTTTAATCAAGGAATGTTTTTATACATTGTAATTATTTTTAATTAAAACTGCATAGACTATAATGTTTAATAAATATCAATGGGAAATATTATGAATTTTAAAATAATTCTCTAACAGTGAGGGAAAAAGGGAAAAAGTGTAGAGGAAAGTGAAATATCAGACTAGGGAAAAATGATATAAAAAGAACAAAACTACCCATAAAAACCCTATGGGGATTGAGAGGGATAGGGTGGTAAATATAAACCCTAGACCTAATGGAGAACTTCAAACTTCATATCTAAAATAAAATAATCGATTGTATGATCAAAGTTAACTAAGAATTAAATGAAGTCATTGCATAGTGAATTCCGGAACGTGAAACTATTCGAAAGTATTATCTGCGGCATCGACACTGCAATTACCGATGGAAATGAATAGATAAACAACCGATCATAACGATGTACAGATCGAATTTATGTGTAAACCGTTTGTTATGTCTGCAATAATTAATCGGAACGGATGCAGTTTCCGGGTAAAAGGAAAAGGAAGTTTTATCCTAAATCCGGGATGTTTGTAGTTACGTGAAGGGAAAAGTTTAACTTACAGCAAACACAATTACAGGTAGGAAATGTCGCTGTTAGTAGACAATTAAGACCAAGAAATGTAATTGTAATAATTTCCATTGCCGGATGTTCAACAAAACGATGGGCGGGCGTCCAGGAAGTTGAACACGAGTGGGTCAGAGGTCAATCTATTTTTTGAAACGGTAATATTTATGAGGGACGTTTTACATATGACCCTGCCGCAAGGATATTTTTTGTTGTTGTTTTGTATCTTTGAACACCCTGGAATTTGCATAACAAAATAATGAAGACGTATAAAACATGAATCAAAAAATTACCTATTTTGTTATTCCTAGAAAGGACAAGGTAAAGTAAATAAAGTCAAGCTAAAAATACATTATATTTATCAAAACAAAAACAAATTAATAAATGTAGTAATTATAATAATAGTAAGAGGAAAATTTGTTTGGGCGCACCTTCCTTGTTTAGATTTTAAAGAAACGCGAGCGCTCATGAACTGCGACTTTTTTCCTGCAATGAAGGGGTCGCGCAGCATAAACACATGAACTGCGACGATGTTATTCGAAAATCTGTTCAGTACTATTACAATAAGAAAAATGTTTTGGGTTGTTTTGTTCTTCTTATAATAATATTGTGTTGGCACTTGTAAATAATGTCTCAAAGAGAGTGGAAGATACCTTCTACAGTAGCTTATATATAATTTTTAGTCGTGCATCCAAACTGCCAATTTTCTAAACTTATTGCTCAAGTACTAAGTACTAGTAGGTTGCCTTCTACAAAATGATTAAAACACTGCACGACTATAATTTTAAAAGTCACGTCAAAGAAAATAACATTAATTACATGTTAGTGGCGTCCGCATTTTCTGTGCAACGCAGCAAACACCCGTCCCTGTCCTAAAATAACTTTAGTATAGTAACTTTTTCTTACTAAACTGCATCATCGATTTAACCGGGATACATAAAAGCATTCTCGAGTAACTTTGCTTTCAAAATGTAAAAGTCTATTGTATTTGAAGACCACTAAATCTAATTTATTTATAACCGTTTCCATATGTCCCAAAATAACTCCAGAAGTTATTTAATTTAAATTTGGACGAGGAACAAGGAACTAACAGCCACTAAAATGATCTTTAAAGTTGGCATTATGTATGTATTAATAACCAAAAGTTGTTTATCATCATTTACGTAAAAGCTCTAACCTTCAATGTTTGAAAAAGATAAATCTCTTACCTCCTGAAGGGAACGGAAAACAAAACCACTGCGAGTTCAAACTCCAAGAATCTTCAGGAAAATGCAGGTCACTTTAAATAATTCAGTCAGTCGTGTGCATTCTGTACTTTTACGAGACCGTTGCAGTCCCGAAATATCATGGGGACACTGAACTTTCAAGAATTTGCGCCTATTTACTAGTCGCATTTAATTTACGTTAGTTTATGCAGGAAATGTTAAAACAGTGCAGTTAAAACACGTGCGTATTTTCAGCAGCGGTTCTCCAAAAATCGATCGATTTTTTTATAAATAACGACCATAATTTGTAATCCTTGTGTCATGTAACAGTTCATTTTTTCTGATTAAGATTCCTCCACGAAAAATGAGTTCACTTGTGAAGAAATTAAAACTCGAAAATTCTTGTGTGTGTTCGTAAAAAATTAAGCAGCAAATGTTTATGTACTTTGTGGTGCTACGACGTTGACAAATAACAGCATTTTTCAACGGTAAAATGTGCCGAGATACAAATATCTGTTTTTCTTATTTATTATTTCGTCCTGATGGCCTCCAAACGCTATTTATGACGTAAACTTCCTACGGATAACCTTAATAGAATCTTATTATTCGGGGTAGTACCTCCTGGACTCCTGGAGAATGTCTTAGGAGGACATCGGTAGTGGGTATAGCTCAGTCCGACTCTCATCATGGGGCAGTAGGAACTAGGAAGATTCAATTAATTTTCTTGAGTGTATTCTTATTAAGAATATTTCACAATTTAAGTTAAACTTGCGTTTATTTTCCTTCGAATTGAATTGGAAGGTTTATATTCAGAACTAATTATAAATTCAAAACTACATTAATGCACGTCAAAATAAATTTCCTATATATAGTATCTTGGGTGTGGCAGCGTTAAAAGCAGAAGCAGTTATTAGGAATAGGAATTTCTTCAACCGATTGGACATTTCAGGCTAATCTAAACAGCATAGGCAAGATAACCACAGGTTAGGAGATGCAAATCTGCTCGTTAGTGCCAACCAAATCAATTCCAGAGAAACATATCAACGAGCAGTAATACTGACCGGTTTACAAGCGTCCTATTCAATTTTCTAGACGTTGATAGAATAGATCTCTTGTTACAAGAAAACAGGGAATGTTTGCACAAACATATTGCACCAGGAAACGCCGGTAGTCGTGTCATTGGTTGGTTATTGAGACCAGGAAGAGCATATGCATTGCTCACTTAGATAAGACAATTGTTTTAATAGCAGATGCACGAGTCTGTTTGTTATTTTATTTCTGTTTTTTATGTCTGGTGGCTTGTAATTGATGGAAACAACACGCGTTGCTGCTGGACGTGTGCATATTGCTGCAATGCGCTGTTTAAAAATAAACAATGGGCCATTGCACGTATATTGAAATCACAAACAAAAATTTATTACTAGTGCATACTAAAATTTGTCGTAAATCACTATCGCAGTGGAGAGATGTAAGTATGCGAAATGTGGGAGCCTACTTTTCGCAAACTAATGGTCTGTAAACAGTACATATTTTCAAAATGCGTAATCCTAACCATAGAAATTGTATTTGCATGCATGTTTAGGGCTTGTAAAATTTTTCTCACTAGAACCGAAAAACCTAGTATACATTACAGTAAGATGTTCAAAACGCAACGCAACAATATCAATCAAGTTTCCGTATGTGTCATATGAAAACATCCCAAATAATTATTTATATGCGCTTTCAAATGGGATGGGACACGTCTGAATGTTTATTATCTTGCAGAAAAAATTAGGTAACTTTGCGCTAGTCTGTAGTCTGTACTGCTTGTAGGTCTAGGTGGTAATATCTTTCTGTATTTAATTACGTGCTTGAGGTTTCTGCAGGTAATGTCGTACTAATAATTATAAATAAGCGTCGATATACTACATTAACAAACAGAATTGTAATTTACTTTAAAGTTCCTGAGGAAGTATTTTCTCTCCTTTTAAGAATGTATTTCAACTTTTTAAAATTGTTATTTAACTTATATTTACTTAAGTAACTGGAGATATTTTAATGGTGTTATAACGATTAACAAGGATTCGGTTACTATTTTGACTACAAACCTTACAATAATTACAAGAATTTTTATGGAACACTAAATCATACACGTACTAAAGGTATGAACTCGTAAAAATCATGTTTTACATGTTCTACCCAAGTAAATGCATACGTGAACAGTTTAGTGTCCAATGTTTGTTTGTAGTGGGCAAGATCATAAAAATAAAACCTTGAACTTCATATCAAGTTGCGTTTATGAATATCTAAACAGATTATCTCCATTTCATAATTTTATGTCATAAATACAGATAACGTGGTTGGGAGTTAAAGAATAATTACAATTTACAGTTAATCAGAGCAATTATTTAATTATAGCTACCAAGAAATTTGTTTGAATTTGGGATTTAACTGATATTGGGATGGTGCCCCGCCCCGCCATGTTAGAAAAATAAACTTTTTTGTATAATTTTGACGTGTTAGTTGAAAAAGATTTAACAAGAAATATTAACTCCTAACCCAAAATCATTATTTCTTGCTGACAAATTTTAGAAGTACCTACGCCACTTCTCATTTAAAGAAAGTGATTCTTTTCGCCAAGTAAGTTGTGACTGCTCTGTTTAGTTAGATAATCTTTATTTTCTATAGAGCATGTAAATCGACTCTAAAATAATAATGAAACATTTATTAATAATCTTTTCTTTAAAAACAGCTTTACCGAATTATGTATTTGTCCTCTTATCAGAAACCCACATACTAGCCACTAATTTAGGATATCGTATATCCTAAAACCGCTTATTCTTTATGTAGAAAAGAAAATACCAAGATAATCGGTGAAAACTTAAGTAGCTGCTAAAACTTCCATTAGCTATACCAAGAAAAGGTAATTAGAGCCATAGTGCATATTTTAAACCAAACGATTTTCTACCTCCACTAACAACAGGATCAAAAGAAAGGGACAAGATCTGAGAGTTCCGTCCTGTGGCTCAATGTGTAGACAATTTATGCGTGTGACTGGTTCTTTTGTCAATTTTAGAGAGGGACTATCCCTTCTTTAAATACAAAAGGCAGATCTATGCAAGTCGCCAGCAGGTAAATTACCCTTAAGCCAATATATAAAGCTGCAGTTGTTTGTATTATTTATTTTTACCTATTCAGGAAGCCTGAATTGATGTTTTTTTTGAAAACCGACAGGTTGTAGAAATCATTTAAAGGAAATTTCTATAGAAAATAATGCTTGACTTGTCCAAAAATTTGAAAATTACTATTTTCTATGGAAGTTAAACATATTTACCTTAAAATTCCGATTAAGAAATCTAGTCCATTACAAGTGATATTTAAACATAAGCGTTCTCGCAATAATTATTATTTACAGATCACTTGACACACTGTGTATATGCCTTAAACTACGTACACAACAATCTCGGAAATTATTACCAAATACGCAGTTTTACGCCATAGGTCTTTAACCTCTGTACATCACACTGTAATAGCTCGGAACTGCACTTTAAGAAAATATAGAACATAAACACTAAACAGCTGAATTTGCGGTTTCCGAATAACCCCGCTTTCCTCATCAGCCGGAAATCCGCTTTAAGTCTTGGCTGAAATAAGCAGGAAGTCGGCTAACTTTGCTTTTGCTCAATGGTGCCAAAGTTCAAAACCTGAAAATTAAGATTCCGATACCTTGACGTTTAAAAGTAAACTAGGCTTTATTAGGATTTGGGGGATTCCTCAAAATTGAATTTCCCAGAGGGTTTGAAAGCTTTTTTGAAACATATTGTCAACATTCTTAGTTCTAACTAAAAATAGATTTTTAAAATATTCTAGTTCGGTGTCTGTTACAATAACTACCTAAAAATCAATTGCTCAGGATTGAGCAAAGTGCTCCGAGTACGGTAAATAACTGATAAGTGTTCAAGCGAAAAATCCCCTCCAGAAAAACCCAAAGCCAATCCCCTTATCATGCTCCAGAAGAAAAAAAAACAGTATCAAAAAAACCTTATAGACATTTTTTCGCGTTTCATGGACGCGAGACAGACTTAACTTTAGAAAAATGTTGTCTTGTTTGAGACTCGAACTCTTAGTTTTGAAGACCAGATTAAGAGTCAGAAAAATAAATCAGAGACATATTCAAATGATTATCTACGATAGCACGAAAAAAAAGAACCTAAGACTTTTTACATCATGAAATGTGAAAGAATGGATTGTATTTCTGTTCCGGTTTGTTTCAATTTGTTTCCGACTTAAACTAATTTAGAAACCTGGTTTCTTTACAAAGTTCCGTAAAAACATGGAACTTTAAAGTCTTCTAACGAATACATAAAATAAAAAGTTGTTTATTGTTCAACTCCATTCAAACATTTTAATAATTACCTCTTGCATAATAAAGTTGGAAGGTGTTCCACTTCACTTAATACCATTAAGACGGTCAATTAGATAGTACCACTTCCTTACTTCCTATTACAATTTCAAATGCGACTAGATTGCAGGAAGGAAGTGCGCTGGTCACAACCAAATTACGTACTTCAAGTAAAAGCTGCACTAACCTACATAAAACGTACTTAACCTGGAAACTCCACCATTTGAAAACAAGCCCGGGTGAATTAGAGTATAGCGGCGCCCAGTAGTCTTCAAACTGTTCCATTTTAACCAAAACAGGTGTTGCATACATTTGTTTTGGTTCCCCTATACAGAGATTATTTAGATTTTTTGTTACAGCACCACATGTGCTAATGCTACAATCTATATATCATCCCCTGTGTACGACAGCCCTTAAATTAGGGTCCAGAGGTCGAAACTGTAAAACGGAACACCATTTCAAGGGAACGGTACGAAAAACGGGTGGATTATAGGGTAATTCCTGTTCATATTAAATCGTACCGCTCCTTAATATCCAACATTAGGATTATACATGGGGTACAAGCAGGGGTTATGGGAACACTTAAAAAAGTAGACGGGGGCGACTTATTCGATGTGGTAAAAGCAATTGATTTCCTGGACGTGATTCATGTTTTGAGACTTTACGGAACTTGAAACGTGAATGATTACCTACCGTTTGATACACCTGTTTATTAGCTACTTTAAAGGTGTATGTACGCTGACGTAGGTAGCGTGTGGGAATTTAATTACGCCAAGTTTATGCACTAGGTTGTTAGAGAACTTAATAGTGAAACGATAACGTTTATACTGTCGGTATTTTATACTTAGAGTCGTTTTGGTCAACTCTTTAAGACTAAAACAAGGATGTCAAACCATATTTGATTACAACTTGTTTGCGGATTAGAATAATTATGGTTTTTGATTATGGTCTTTGGAATTTTGTTGATTGTTGCCGAACCAAAAGGTCAACATACGATAACTTATTAGCAAAGATTCACGATTTCCACGAAGGAATAATGTCTCGTGATAATTAATGTCTAATGTAGTAGGGGATTTCTAAAATTTCTTGTTTTCCGTATAAATTATGTTTACGGGGTGTTTACTTTAATAAAAATCTTATCAGAATAGAAATAATATAAAAAAATTGTTTTTAACGTCGCATCGTACGCTAAAAACCCATAAACAAAACAAAACCTCAAAATTTTTCCTTGTGCTTAATCTTCAATCAATTCTCCGCGAAGAATCGTTCGGTTTTACGAAATTTTCTAACAATGAAAAGGAAAATTGGTACCGTACCTAATGAGAAAATATTAAGTAAAACATATGGTACCCCCCCCCCCCGGGGCATCGGGGCATCCCCTTTTATACTTTTTCATCAACGAAAATCTCTTTCTGGTTCTAGTAATAAACCGCATTGCGAGACGAATGTACAGCAGGAGTATAGGAGGTGCTTCTCCCCCCCCCCTTGTTTTAAAACTGAAACCCCACTGAAATTTTCGATTTTTATCTTTCTTTCTCTGTCTCCTTCTCTCTCACGTAGTTTAGTTAAAAATACTTTTGGTAATAAATGTTTGTTCTTTACGTCTATTTATCGGGGGGAAATCGAAACGATTTAATATTTTATAATTTTTTTACTTCAGCATTGCGAAAATGTATTGTCTGTATCTACAGAAGTCGCTGTTAACTTGTTTTATTTATAGAAAAAATAAACAATGATAAAACTAGGTAAACTTAAGCAATCTTTGATAAATTTATATCAGCAGGAAATAACAGGTCTCAAAATAAAATGTTGCTTTGATTAAGTAAAAATCATTTTAAAGCAAGTCATAATTTTAAAAGCCAATACTAGAGCCCATTCGCTTTTTTGTGGTGAAATCGAATGATGCGATGTGTACTAGCAAAAACTAGACGTTAAAACTTATACGGTACGTATAAAGTAAAAGATTTATTAAAACAGTACTGGGCAGATTTACGTAACATACTTTACCAATTTTTCATAAAAACTTACGCCACATCAAAGCAAAAGAAAGACGCGTAGGTACTAACTATTAGAAATCTTACGGTACTTATCTCTTACGGGCAAGTACAGGGTTTAACTAGTGGTAGATAGGTTTGTACATTCATTTCTGATAAGAACTGTTCACTTCATGAAATTAAACTCTACTTTTAAAATTTTGTATAAAAATTTTTCCTACTTCTAAGGTGCTGTGAAAAGTGAAATTTATCGCTTTTAATTTGATTCCCACACATCTAGTATACGTAGCTACAATATTAAATTCAATGTAGGTACCTAACGCATTGTGAGGTAATAGTATTTTGATTGAAAAAATTCTAATTAATTAACGTAACGTAAATAAATTAATAAAATTTGAAAAAAGTACCTACACGTTTCAACGCCAATACCAAACTGTGTCGAAATGTTCAAAGAAATGGAATAATTCCGGATAAATAAAATTGGTTTCCATAAGACGTTTGAAAACATAATTCCCTTCTCAAAGCTTACTAATCAATTAAGCTCGAAAATTAACCAGAATTAAGTAGGTTTTTTTTTGGTATTCTGGAGGGTGATTTTAAATCAGTGCGTGAAATAGACAGATAGGGTGACAGCCCCTAGTTTAGTTTAAGGGAAAAAGGCCACGTTGCCGTATTTATCTCATTTAAACTAGGCTAGGATTACTTTGTACGAATGACGTAAAAATTAGGGTTTTTTGAAAGGATTGTTTATGATATTTTCACAGTTGTCACATCTAAGTCTTTTAGATAACAGTTGTCGTATGTTTTGAATAAAGCTTCTAGTTTAGTTGTAAAAGGAATTAGTGCAAAGCAATTAGAAACGCATATAATTATAACTAATTAACGAGGCACATTAAATTTTATTATTAAAACGTGTTTATTTCTGTGTGTAAGCCTTGGATTATTACAGCAGGTAATTGGAAAACCGGAAATATTTTTTCCTTTAGTTTTTTTTGGTTGCAATTCACGAAACCTAAAAAGGACCTGTCAAGTACTATTTTTCTGGTTAGTTGTAAGTGTATTATGTCACCCTCGTATTGGGAGGAGCTTTTCGTCCCCTAAGTGTCCCACATTACCCTCAGACCCGGGTTCGGCCAGGAATATTTGTCTAAACTACCGCCTCTAAACACATCGTAAAAACTAAAAGCGATCCCTGGTTTCGACACCGACTCGATTTGTCAAACTGTCAAGATTTGGGAAGAACAACTCCCCCTTACGACGTGTGGGTCTTAAATTTTTCATCTCTTCGTTCTGTTTTTGTTATTTCCTGAACTTATATAATATAATTGCTGCAGCAGAAACTTAACACGTAAATCGTAGGTTGTACAAAATCGTGGGAACATTACCGGAACAAGATATGCATACACACAACCAAACAAATGTAATGAGATAATGGTTATGTAGGTTGATTTTCAGATTCAGAACGCGCCGCCGTTCAAACAATGAGAAAATAAAAAAACGCCTTCTATATAATTATCATCATCAAATAGTGTGAACCTGTTTAAATATCCGGAAAATGTTTACTGATTTTGAAATTCAAATCTTTTTTAATTATTGATTGCTATTTTTAATCTTAATTTTATGGATTAGCCTACCCTATCTGCGATTTAAATCGTGACTCATTTGGGATTTGAACCAGCGATAGCTTGATTTTATTTATAAAAGAAAATTTCCGAAATTGATGAATTCATGTTTTTGGATTATCCCCTGACCAATAGACGAAGCTAGGATTAGAATCAAAAATAGTTTCTACTGGGACATTATTTTTTGTGCCCTTTTTCTGGAATTTCTCTCAAAATCTTGTTCCCACATCAAAAATGTGGTAGAAAGGTATTGCTTTCATTAAAAAGGTTGTGTTTCTATGCCTTTAGAAGAAATTCCAACTCATCTAAAGTGCACCGTAGGGGTTTTCAAATTAAACACGGCCCATTAGGAGCATTTCAAGAATTTTAAAACAAGCTGCTGTAACATAATATCTTAACGTCTCGACAGACTGAATATTAAAACCACATGTGGATGTAGTTTTAATTTAAAACAGCCTTTTAGGGTAACTCATCAGTGTAAGTGACTCGGCCGGCTGAGGCTGCAAAATGCACCAACAGAAGTGTTGTGTATGTCACATTCCATTAAATCTGCATGCAACAGCGGGAGCTTGTTCTTATTGTTTATATCCACTCTCATTATGATTTCTTACACCCCATTTAACCCTTGCTTATTGTTGTTGGTTTTTCGATTTCATGCTCTTTTCGTTTTATATTTTTTATATTGCCTACAAGATTTTTATTTCAGATACGAATTGAAATTTTAACCTTCGGAAAAGCCCTCCACATTCCAAACTTCAAGGTCTAAGGGCTGTATTTCAAAAACTTGAACTTCAAACTAGGTGTTTATAGATAAATTTTGCACACTGCTATTTTATTGGGAAATTTCCTAATTTGGAATTATTTGAGATAGTTTCCTGTTAAGACCTCCGCGTCCGCGGTTTAAAACAATAGAGAACAATCATTATCAAATTAAAATAGAAGGTAAATATCTAAATCCGCGTCGCACCAGTTTCATATCTTATCAGTTCTATTATGGGAAGGTTAGTTTACTGATTTTTGCAGGAGTTACCGAGGAAAATGTACTTGACATTTTTTCTAAGATCAGATTACAGCGAACTTATACTTACTTGAAATAATTTTGTTTGTTTTAATGACTATTCACTACTTTTTTTTTTGCTTGAAAACCACGTCATTGCAAAATATATTGCTGTAGACTGTAGAGTATAGAACAAATAGAGCTAGAATTAAATTAATCCGAAATATATTTGGATCTTAACAACATATGAAAATTTACAAGACGAAATGAAATTGGAAATGACCAGTCAATAAACAGGATATCCAAGAATACCCAATTATACGAGGTCTATTTAAAAAATAATGAGACAGGCTCTGTATAAATATTTATTGACACCTTCAAAATAGTTCCCTTAGGAAAAACCACACAGGGAAGACGTTGTTCCCATTCTTGTTTAAAATCTTGCACTATTTTCAGTGGAATAAACTTGAGCTAGTCCTGTTATACGGAATTTGCTTCCCAGTTCATACCTGCGTTGCAAAGACCAATCGACGGACAAGCACATCGTAAAATTATTGGCATAGGAGGAAAATAGAGGAACTAATTTGGTCAACTAATTTGTATTAATTAGCGAGCAAACAATTTACAGCTATTTTAAATTTTTAAATATTCAGTCTATAGTAAAGTATACATTGAACAGAGCTTTACTTTCCTCTATGGCTTCATTGTTTATTCTTTGGGTTGTAAAAGAAAGACGATCCTTTTACTCTTTGTTCAGGCCAACGCGGTGCAATACCCCCTAGGGAGAAAATCGGGGACAGATGTGCAACCTGTCTGTTGGTTACGCCACACTTGTCCTGTTACCCCATGCTTACACGGACAACCCTCCCTAAATCTGGAATGCAATGCCCCGCTTTTACGAGGTTCATTAATTTTGGTTTTTTCTTCTTTTTACTGTCGGTTGGAAATGCATACATAAAATTGATGCAGATGTTAACAACGTTAGGGGTCAAAATTGTAAAATGGGTAATTTTATATTAAATAAAACAAGAGGAACACAAAGAAATCGTTTCCCGTTAGTGACAACGACGTTAGAAAAATTCCAAAGAACAAGAAGTAACATTAGGAAAAGGACCAAGGTAACCAGCTTCGTAGAACCACAATTTCCCAACTTTCGCACCTCTGAATGACCTTAAAGTATTCATTTCCTGCACAACACACATTAGTTCCTACAATTAAAGGTGATTTACAGGACCGTATTCAAATAATTCATCAACGTTGTAAATTATTAATTTTTCTTGACTTTTTACGGATTTAAAGATCCAAAATTGAGTAAACGTTTATAATTTTTTAATTTTCTACAAAATGTGGTTGGTTTAGCATAAACAAGAATAGAAGCAGACACATGTGTAACAGGAGACTTCCTGACACCAGCTGCGAGGAGTTGTTTTCATTTCTTATAAAGGTTTCTTGTACCGCACACGTGATTTAACACCGCATTACTTTACAACAAACAAAGCATAGTTGAACATGGTCGCATTTTCTGATTAGTGTTGTCATATTCTCAATAACACATTAACGCAGGTGAAAGTTTCAAGGATAGCTTTAAAGATGCAAGTGTACTTTGCTACTCCTTTTATTATTCAAATTAACAAAACAAAGAATATAATCGTGTTGTACTCATTACCGCATTAAGTAAAATAGTAAAAACAATTTTATTGTTTGTGTACTAAACAACATTTTTTTTATTATTTTCATGTTCTTTCGAAGTTAGGAAAACTAAATAATTATAACAAAACTTGAATAGATAAATCACCTGCATTTTATTAATTTATATGGACCGGATTAAGAATATTTATTTTTCTTTTTTAAAGTGTTGTTTTTTTTTATTTTGATACCCTCCAAAATAGGGAAGGATTAACATAAGATTCTTTTTCGGCCGGATGTTACTTGTGAGAACCGATCAACCAGAAAATGTAGAGGTAAAGAATGTGCAACGCTAATTTATTCATGCATTAATAATTAAATGCCGTTGTTGTTCAACAACAGGCAGTATTACATATGGGACGTGGAGGTCTGGCTCTATCGTACACCCTTTAAAAAACCAGGGAATTTCCACTTTCGTCGAAAGAACCTAGTTGTGCACAGCGGAAATTTAATTGAGCCTTGGGCATCTTAAAACTTCATATCAAGACTTCTAACTGAAATAAATGATCAAATTTCTGAGCAATTAAATTAAATCTGGCTACCATCATGGTCAAATTCCCTTATTTCCTGATAACCCAAATTTCCAATGAGTCCGTTTCTGTATTTGTTTGTGTATGACTTGTCGTGTCTTTTCTCTTTCCATGCTAATTTATAAAATATGAACTAAAAAACTGTAAGACATTGCTATTAATATCTGTCAGTGAAGAATCCATTCCAGTTGCGCTGCTGATATGTCCGGTTTTTAAATATAAAACTGTTTAATCCGTGCCAACGTTTTTATATTTATGGAACAACTTAAATTATGTGGGACACAGTGAAACTTAAAAAGCCTAATATTTCTTACAACTTTACAATCAAAAATTTCTTGTTTCCTCATTGAAAGGTTAAAAAGCCAGAGTTTATCTTTATCGTTATCACTTTCTGCTAATAACTTGGAAGAGATTCATGGGAAGACGTTGCAACATAAAAAGCAAACAAAATCATGCAGAAGAAGCGTAAGTCACTGTCTAAAAATAATGTTAAATGTGTAAGACAGGAGATAAAGACTGTCGTCGGTGAGTTCAACATGCCGGAAGTATGTGGCATTCCGACAATATTTTGTTACTCATACTGCATCCACTCCATGAAAATGGTGCACTTATAAATAAAATGACTAATAATAGACATTTAACAAAGAAATGCACCTACTCAAACTTGAAAGTTTACTGGCACAATATACCTAATTTTAATTCTGAAAAATGAAACGGAAAGTTTCCTAAATAGAAAGAGTTAAATTTATCACAAAATATTTTGAATTTGTGTGTGATATAAATATTTTAAGCAATTACTTAACTAGTTCTTATCGCAAAACAAATATGTACTGGAACGCAGATTTAAATTAATCATTTTTTTCATATTTGGATAATTTTTCAAGTCTAGTCCTCATTTTTAATTTTTTTTAGTCACTGTGAGGGTACAAAAACATTATGAAGAAATAGGCTGTAATTGTAAAAAGTTTCGTCGTGAATATCTGTGCATAAGTGTGCCCACATGCAGAAAATTCCATAAGTTTTGAATTGCCCTGTAACAAAATTTGTTTGTCACAAGGTCTGAAGATGCGCATTTGGGTTTTGGAGTTGACGATATGTTTACAAAATATAACTTGAGGCGCTTACTTTTTAGAATTTTCTGATACTCGAGCTTTGTACAGAAAATTTTCTTCTGTCGGAAATTATTTTTTTTAAGAAAATTGTTTTCTGTGTCATATATGTACTCTCATCCCATCATTATTTTTTATTACACTTGCAACAATAATGTTCAATATCATTTTTCAAAGCGTCAAAGTGTATAACTCTTTAAATTTTCTCACTGAGTGACCTTAGTCGACAAGGCTATTCTTAACTTTTCAGGTAGCATAGTCATCGAAATTGTGTAATTTAGAACGCATTGATGCTTTGCCGGATCTAAGGATGTCCGTTAAGATTACTTTCTGAAGACGGAAGGCCGAGGTTCGATTCCCACGCTATACAATAGGGGGCAGACGTCTTAAGAAAGTGCACATTGCTCTCGCTTCTTTTCTTAACAGCCGCCCATCGGTGTGAAACCAGTTCCATTTCGTCTGCTGCACTTTATTGTTACATAAGATATGCGTTGGGAACGTTGCAATGTGTTGCTGCTTTTAGACGTTTTTTTTGTCAATACGCTACCCTACCTAAGCCTATGTTTTCTTTGATATTTAGGATTCGGAATTTAACGTGCAGATGCAAACGGTAAAAGATAGTACCTTAAAAAGAAAAATACCTACATGCAATAGCACCGATGACAACTGAACTTTAATTGCTTCACAGTTTTAAATCCGGCTTGGGCTTTTAAGAATTCCGGGCACGATGTTTCGTATAACTACATAATAAAAACTGATTGATGTACGGACGTGTACGACATCGTCGTTTTACCGATAACACCGCCTTAATTCCGCTATAAGAACCGGTGATATTGGTATACACCGTGATCACTTATCCTGAGTACCTTACTCACCTTTGTGATGAGTTCTGTGTAATTAGTGTAACCACATTCTCTCTTTTAAGTTAACACTTCGTTTGGAACTTATAAATATATTTTTTTGTAATTTTCTGAACATAGCCCGTTAATTGGTTTACATGTAGATTCTTACACAGGTATTTTCTATCAAAATGGAAATAATTCCACTGTTAGTAAAATTAAAGTTATGGGTTAGGTCAGATAGGTGCTACCGGGTCAATTATTTATTATGACCGAGTACTTGAAAATCTGGATAGGTATAAAAATAAATTTCTCAAAAGAGGCATCTGGTATTAGCAAAACACAATTAAACTTTTATTATCTCAAAGAATAGGGGGTCAGGTCCTGAAAAGATACTGATCCTATATGTTTAGATTTTCTGAATTGCAAAAATACAGCAACAATTTCCTGTGGAAAATTTTCACGAAAAATATTTAATGATCATCTATTCATTCGCTGTTACTTTCAAAGTTGAATGTTTTTCTACCTTAACGTTTAACGTGATGAACAATTTTGCACAAAAAAAAATTAAAAAAATGTTTTCCCTTTTGAAGTATATTGTTTATTATTTGGAAAGAATCAAAATATCCACTTGTAATTTTAAAATTGCACTTTGTGTAGGTGCTGAAATCGTTGAAGGGTCAAAAACAATACGACTTGTACTAGACATTAAAATGTTGATACTATCTTTTTTTTATTATTATCATTCTTGGAAACAAATATTGCAAAATTTATTAATTTTTTTCTAATAATCTCAAGATTTAAGATTTCGATATAAAAAATACAGTGGAAAATCTTGTTCCAATTTCAGTTTGATAAAATAGTAGGTATATACGAACCACATATTTGTACTAATTAGGTAGTAAATTCTAAGTGTGTTGTTTGTACGAATTGGACATGTGGTTTTGAAAGACATAGTACTTTTAGATAACATTTTTCTAATCTATTGCAAATTCTTAGATTTTTATCTAAGTTCTAAGTCATGTGACGAAAAATTGTTTTTCCTGTGTACAAACACTTGATAATAAATAATCTTGTTGGTTTTGTGATTATGGAGTAAGTATTAACGACACGCGTTTAACGTTTTTAGAAAAGTGGGTATCGAGGTTGTTGAAGATATTTTGTAATAAGAGCATAATATTTCAGTACTGCAGACTGTAAAATTGGCTGCTTCTCTAGAACAATTTCCCGTACTTTTGAAGCATTTACACCCATTTACAAATTCAGAGAACATTTTGGATGGTTTATATCTTAGCGTAATATGTAGGTACTGGGCACCCTACGGTATTATCCTATGCCATTTTGGCATTTCATATGCAATTCAATAAAACTGTGATGCAATCATGAAATGAAGCTGCATAGTGACTCGCAAATATTTTATCTGTGTTTTGATGACCTGTTTTTTCAAATTTTATAATTATTAAGAGGTGAATAGCAAAAAAATATGAACACAATTTATATAACATACATTTTTATAATCAGTAATCTGTCTTTTTTTCCATTTTGTAGTATGTATGTGACACAATAATTTATTTTTAGTTCAATTAATATGATAATTTCTGATTAAATCGTAGAAAAAAAGGATACGATACGTCTTTTGTGATTGAGATTGTTGATTGCATTGTTTCACAACACCAACAATTTTTAAACTGCGTTCTAAAATTATAAATAACTGGGAAATTTTCGAATACTCATTGAAATAACCACAACTTCCCGTCTTTCGCTTTATTTCACCACCAGAGGATTTTGATGATGCCTTGTGGCTTTTTCAGGAAATTACTGGCGGTATTTGATTTTTCATAAACCGATATACAAATGTTTGTTTACGAAATAACTCGGTAATTACTGCTAAAGGCTATTTTGGTAAATATAGTGTTATAAGTAGGGGCAGGATTTGTATGTAGTACTAAAAAATGTTAAAACATACACTAAGTGGGGATCGTCTTTTTTTGGCTCAAATAATTCCAAATTGTTACTCGCGTATTGTATTATTGTATTGTGAGTTTGTGACGAGAATATTGCCAACTGGAATTACCTAAAGGCCTGCAAGGATAATACCAAGATGCAAGGACTTATTTGAGCTGGCTTAACAAATAAACCATCCAAAATGGACTCTGGACTTGTAAATTGGTGCAGATCCCAAGAACTGCTGGATTTTGCTCTAGAGAAACCAAAGAAAAAGAAATTATGCATTCTGCATCTAAAAGTGCTGAAATATGCAGATATTTAAGAAACGATATTATATTTTGTCAAGTGTACACAAATTCGTCCTCCAATAATGACCAGAAGGGTAACAGTTTCTTCTGATGTATACGGGCATAATTTATTAATAAAACAATGAGATTTGGGTGACATAAAAATACACAGATAATTAAATAATTTTCTGGCATCAACATAATTTTAAACTAGGATAACAATCTTTTATTTAACAACACGGTATTTTCATCATCATTGTCATTCCCAGCAATTAAAAAAACAGAATTTCTAATGTCTATAAGCAGTTGGGACAGTAAATATAGGAAAATAGGTTAATGCGTTTTAAAATACCACAAACTAGAACCTGGCCCAATCTCCTATTGTTTCCTGGTTTCAACAGAAAAACAGTACGGAATTAATTTTAACCTCGCAACACTCATTTTTGCTTGTGCATTACGAAATGTGAAATATTATTTAATCAATAACAGGCTCGCAAGAACTATTGAAGTGAAAT
Source organism: Hemicrepidius hirtus (assembly GCA_963082805.1). NCBI lineage: Eukaryota > Metazoa > Arthropoda > Insecta > Coleoptera > Elateridae > Hemicrepidius > Hemicrepidius hirtus. The sequence continues at coordinate 24,981,688 of OY720167.1, forward strand.
GGCTACAAACTTCTTATTCTCTTTCAATTATGCTGTATGTTACACTCGGAGACCCGGATATTAATCTGCTAATGGCTTACGTCATCACTTATTCACTTGTAAAGAGACGCCTTCAAATATAGCATTATCACTGTTCATAACATCTGACTAGCTTGAACAGAATTTTATTTTACTTTTTGCATTGTGTAAATTGTCATTGTTATACAAGATCGAAAATCAAAGTTACGCTCTTGTAAATGCTTCGCTTTACGGATTTTATTGCCACACTCAAGAGCTGTACTGATTAATAAAAAATCAAATATATACACAAAAATTGTTACGCAGTGTTATATAATTATTACTGCTGTACTGTGTAACAATTTCGACGTTTCCTTAATTTATGTAAATATAAAAATTGCAAACTGAAGTTATGTAAACTGTCAATTTGTCAAAGGTTACAGCATCTCGGGGTATGATGATTATTTATTGACTTCTGGGCTTTTAAACTTTTGGTTTGAATTAATTAGCTTAGAGTGAAATGAATTCTAAAATTCACGCTTGAATTGAGAAAATTCTTTACTCACAATCAATCATTGCTATTTCCATATCAAATTAGCGAGATTATATTTTAAACTGTGAAACTGAGAATTAGAGTCAGTTATTGTTACCAGCTTGTTATTGTGAAACTGAATTAGGAAAGTTACAATTCGACTTACTGTTTAAAATCACGGTTTTTGGTAATTTGATTGAACACGAATTTTAATTTAGCTAAATCAAAGAATAAGAAAACATGTACATAATTGAAGGCGCTAGTATGTTGTAGAATGACCTAACACTGAAAAAGAAACTGCAGTTAAGTTAAGTTAAGCAACGCAACAATATCAAACATGTTTCCATAATTGTCAATACACGGCGAAGAGCCTTTTCCGAAAAAGGCGTAGTTCTAGAAAATTTTGTTGAAAAACAAAACTATTTTCATTATCGACATTTCCAAACTATCCAAACCTGTTGAATACTTCAATATCTTGCAGAGCTTTATGATTCGATAATGTGATTACATAAAAATATCTCTAGGTACAGAAAAAAAAAAGATTTTTAATTAGAAACCCCACGGTAATAAAAACAAAGAATCGCTATCCGAAGTAAAGCATTCTGCAATAACATTTCCGTTTTCCGTTCTTCCTGTGTGGCGGAAATGAAATGGAGCTGGCGCTTGCTTCCGTTTCTGGACGCTTCCGCCGATCGACGTCAAAGTAAACTTAATCTATACGATACGGAAGTCCAAAAAAACTTATTGTGTATTTCCCTCCTCCGATATTCAAACTGCAACCTTATTTCAGCATTCTTTCCCAACCTATTTTTATATAAACTTTAATTTGAAATCAAAGCAGGAAAAAATCGAATAAAAATATACGCTACTTAAATGCGGGAAGTAAAAGGTGGTTTCGCAAACGGCGGTTATGTTTAGCGCCCGCCTTACCCAATTTCTTTAGTATTATGTCATAATCGACCAATATTGTCCGGAATTATGTAATGATTTCTCCTGAACGCCTCCAGTCACATCTCAGCATTGTTAATAACAATACGCATTGTCACTGATGTCTATTATGTGATAATTATTTCGCATACGTTTATGTTCAAACGGCAAAATACCTTGGGAAAATGTTACAGTTCAATTAACATTAATAACCGGCTGATGTTTTATAAACAATACTCCTGAAGGATAAAATATACTTACTTCTTTAAATTTCCTGGACGTGGTTAGAAAAATAGAGCTTTCCATTAATTTACTATTTTTGTTAATTTACTCGAATTTTTTAATTGTTTTGTTAAGGTCACAACTGTTTGATTTCAGAAATTTGCAACTACGTCATTATTCTTAGAATAAAATTTCCAGCAAACAGTTTTTGATAAGCTTATAAATATTACGTATTATTAAAAAAATGAAAACTTCTGAGAATGTTTTAGAAATTGGAAATTCCATGAATTTTTTTAATTAATTATACCAAGTTCAAGATTATCTTTGTTTTATTTATTGTATGGAAAATGGCTTTTTTTGGGAACATCTTTGTATGTCATTACCTTTTTTAAAGCAAACTGGGTCGGATATACTTAAATCTGATTTTTTTTAACACTGAGCTAAATAATGTATCTACCTCTCACTTCATTTCCTGAACTCGTAAATTGGTTAATTCTTAATTATATAATTTTTTCTTTTCCGTTGATATTTAAAAATTAAGAATGTGTGTTAGAAGATATCTGTGGGGATATTATATATTATACCACTGGGCGTCCTCGAATTCGGGAAATTTCTGTGAATTTGGTAACCTTAAAGTTTTGGGGATTTATTGGGTCCCTAAATATAGGGGTAATTTAATCTATAGAATCTTGTAATTTTTTTTGTCGCGATTATAGCCGGTGCCGGTATGCTTGTAGAGCGGGTTGAACTTTTGGCTCGGGTCCGTCTCCCGGATGCGTCAGCAATTTTCTCGAAGAAGTTAGATGTGGTCCGTTTATGGATGTTGTGTGGCTTAGCATGTTGGATTGGAGCTGTAACATTTGATCAGTTTGATTCATCTCAGATGTGGCCAAAAATAATAAAAAAAAGCCAGTAAATTTTAAGGGCTTATTTCATATCCATACATTAACATTTCTAAGTGCATACAAATCCTGTCTCTGATAATTATATAACAATATTTATATTTGCACGTTTACGAAAATTATAATTAAATATTATAGCATAATCTAAGGTCAGAAAAAATTAATTAACAATTATTATTGTATAATTAAACATACAAAACAATCGTAGGTGTTGAATTTTTCATTCAAAATAATTTTATTAATATTTATCAAGACTATATTATACGTGAACCAGGAAGTAATACATATAGTGAAATCTCTCATAACGGACACCTCCGATGAGCGGACAACTCCATTAGCCGGACACTTTTTGATAGTCCGGAATGAGGTATAGGGAATTCAATGAAACATAATCTCTCTTGAGCGGACCCTCTCTTGGGCGGACGCGGACACAATATTTAAGTACAAAACTTGTAAAATTCTCTCTTAAACGGACACAAAATTAAAAATGTTGCAACGCTGCATTATGCAAAAATTCTGAGGATTTCCCCATTGTGTGTGTGTGATTCCCCGCGAGCATTAACGAATACATAACACGTCATTTTTATGGTTAGTTGAGTTAGGCGGGGTTCATGTGGGTTCATGCTGCTTTCTTTGCATTTGGCGCTATTATTAAAATTGATAATTTTGTCCGAATATCGCAGTTTGGTCAGCGAATAATCATCCCTGTAATAAAGTTGAGATAGTTCGTTGATTTATCTTGTATGTACATATCTATGTATGTACATACTTTTTTTTTCATTTTTCCCATACGCGGACACCTCCCTTAGGCGGACATATTTAAAAGTCCCGAAGGTGTCCGCTCATGAGAGATTTCACGTACATACATATTTTGTACTGTGCAATATGTAATATGCACCGCTGGCTGGTATTTCACAGCCTGTTCTTAGATTTCCGCGTCGTGAGCAGCAAACAACGCAATCTAGGTGAAGCTCATATTAATTTATCTTTCCCCCGTTCACTTGTTGATCGCGGACACTTATTTTAGTCATGTGGGCCTAAATTCCGGACAAGTTCTGATTCACCTTGAGGAAATACATGGAAGTGGATGTTGTTTATAAGTGAGAACTACTTCATTAATATGGGGAATCTTAGATTGGCACACGTAATTGGAAAATAATGGGAAAGTTTCATAATCGTTTATTTCTTTGTAATAATTAAGATTTGGGTATTCCTATAAAAAATTTAAAAAATGTATGGGGAAAGTCTATGGGTCAACTAAAATAAAGGCTCAGCTATAGATTTGAAGGATGTGTAAAGCACTGAAGATCTAAGGACCAAGAAGTAACCGAACCTTCGCTCTGCGTCCTGTGACTTCCTAGCAAGCGAAACTTGTCAAAAACGTGGGAAATGTTTTATCCTGCAGAGTCTATAAGCTCCTTTAATGGTAATTCAATCATGATTTGTCTATTGTTTCAAAACGTACGTGAGAATTATAAAATAATTAAACATCTTGATTTTATAAAAAGCAATTTTTGAATCATTGACTTGTCTATCTGTGATAAATTATACAGTCGAAATGATAAGCACCTGAAATAGTAATAAATCATAATATACTAAATGTCCTGAAGCTGACGCTTCTATAAAGGAATGTTATTAACACCTGGATGCGTATATAACTGCAAAATTCATTACGTCTATTTGAACGGTGCTTTATTTAAGTACATAATGTTTAACTCCCACGACCTGCATTGTTTTAAAATCACTACATATGATTACCAGTCAAGTAATTCATGAGGAAACGCTTAATTGTTAGGGTAACATCACTTATAAACAGGAAGAACTTGCACGGTGGATGATTTAAGTGCAACGGAAGTGCTTCCTAAAGCCATCAGATTGAAACGAAGGCATATCTATGTATGGATGAACAACGCGGTTCTGTTTGTTAGTTAGTCATGTGTAAAAGCATAAGAAAATAATTTTGTTTAAAAAATGATTCACTTTTAAGATTGAATTTTGGCAACAAAAAAGAAGAAAACCCGTTATTCTAGGAAAGATGTTTAATTTGCTAAACAGGAAATTCTTTTATCGGTCAAGGCTTGTTCTGGAAATACCTTTGCGAAATTACGTAAAATCGTTTCTGGCAGGTTTTGTAAATTGAAATTCACCCCCCTAACAATCTTAATTGGAATGGAAATAACGTTTGATTTGAAGGAAAGGAAATTTTTTGTATTAGCTTGGAAGTCATTAATTTCCACACCTAGAGATTATTTATTTATTACGTCTCCAACTGCTCTAGTTACCATATATGTAAAGGATAACGCGAGTAAACAATTTAAGTTATTTCCTCTCCTTCGAGATAGTTATTTGCCATGTTACTGCAAAAATTATGCAGGCACGTGTAGCGCCGTTCTCCGAACGTAAATCTACATACAACTACGACCCGAGAATCTCGTAATATGTGACCTTGACGCGACTTCCGGAAAGAAGTCGTTTCTCTCTCTAGGAATCGCTAGAATAAATTTAACGCGAATATTCACGTGTCGGTCGGTGTCTGTATTAAATTGCATAAATGCTACTATTTTTGAATCCTCATCAGATCAGTGATTAAAATTCTTCTAGATGCGTGAAATTTTGCGTTTTTGATTAGCATTGTTTTAAAAGTTCCATGAAGAGAAAATTTAATTTTCCATTTAAAAATCGTAGATAAGCCGGATGTAGGTACACACAGACATTTCTGAGCATGACAGAAACAATAGAGTACTTGTATTAGTGATTAAATTTTCTAAAGGTGCTCCAAACCACCAACGATGCCGTGTAATTGGTTGTTATAATGCGGAAAAACGATTTTTCTATAATGGTAACATTGAGAAGGACACAGACGTATTGTTTCAAACGTGGAACACATATAAAAAGTATTGAGTAAGCTGAAGATTGAAGAAGACGTAGACATTGCTATTCAACACCTTGCAGAGGTGATAAAAATAACAGCATGGAAATCGACATAATGCCAAAGGAAATCGGCGGACAAAACACTTGTTTGATGTTTATAAAACTGATAGAAAACTATGACCATTTAGACCTGAAGGTTTATTTTCGAGACGAGAGGAAATACGACATTAAAGTAATCGATAGTCCATAATTACAACTGATAGGTGCAGATTAAAAAAAAAAGTTATATCAATCTGGATTTGATCCTTGTTCCTAAATGCATGCTGGGTTCAATCCCGTCGTTGTCACCGATTGGCCTAACGCGTCACCGCCGCTAAACAGTCGGCAATTACTTTGGGGGCGGAAAAAGTGCATACGCTGCACGTACGTAGCACTTTCGTGCTGCTTGCAAAAAAATAAATCATCCACCATTTTCTTGCCTATCAAAATTGTTTTACCCTTAAATGTATTTTAATTTACTATACTGGTGTCCGCGATTGTGACATGTTATAAGGTTTGAATTATTTATTTCCCTGTGCAAATTGTTGATTTGCAAAACCTTATTGCTCGTAGACGCCTAATAAAATTTTTATAAGCTTAGGCTTACCTGGATGACCCTCACCGAGTCATATTCTTGTGTGAATGTAAACAGTGATTGTTAAATTATTACAAAGACCTTAAGTTGACTATAAAACTTACATTTTTTTTGTTGCTAGGTGCTTGGATGTTTTTATTTGCTAAAACAGCTTCCACAGTTCTAGTTGTTGAAATTGTTACTATTAAATGTTACTTTGGCAATATATGTAATTAGCTGATGAAATATTTTTTGCAACACGATAGAAATTGAATTAACTATTATATTTATTAGAATAATAAGAAGCTGGCTCTATTTTTTTAATGCGATTGAAGTTAAAGTTATTGGTAGAGACAGGATTTGTATGCACTTAAAAGTGTTAAAAGTAGCAGTTATTTTTTTGTGTATTTTGGTGTCCATAAAAATCCAGCTTAAATATGCATTTATATGCTCTTTCAAATTCATGAAGAAAATGTAAAATATTCAAGTTTGCAAATAAAAACTTTTATTCGAAAAAATATTTAAATCGGCTGTAAATTTTACATAAAATTTATAATATTTACAAACTCATGCTTTACAAGAACTTGTTTCAGGTAGAAGGTGTAAGTGTATAATTAACAAATAAAAAATCATTTAACAGCGTAATAAACATCAAACCTGGGTGATTACTTAAACGGATAAATTATTGCCAATCATTATACATTCAAATTGCTGAAGTACATGCGACATATTTCAAAAGTTCTCTTCCTTGTACTTGTTAGAATTTTTTTATAGAACGGATACACGTTTAGAATCTTATAATTAAACAAAAATGGCAATGCTAACCAACTAATAAGTGTTAAAACGGTCGATTCTAGCGGACTTTCCGGTACGGGTTCCGTTACAACTGCACTTACTCTCACAAAAAGTTACTTAATACTTATTGAAATGGGGGCCACCTTACTGGATGTGGCCCTCAGAGGTAACAGGAAGCAATCTTAACGCTGGAGGCTGAATTTTCCGTTAACTTGACATCCGAGCTGCTATCTTCACTTGAGTATAATCCGCGTCAACTTATAAATCATTGTTCATTTTAAACATGTGGTTAATTTGCACAGTTATAACGTCCCGATTGTTGGTAACAACAATCGAAAAACCACGCATTTATAGGGCAAAAAAAATATTAATAAGCCGTTACGAAGTTAATATCTGGTCTTGGACGCTTCTTTTAATGAAGCAATGTATTATAAGTGTTCGGTAAGTTGACCTCTCGCTTTATCGAGTTATGTTAGCTGGAAATAATAATAGACGGTCGTGAGTTCCGGGATACAACACTATATGGCAATTCATTGCCATTTTTTTCTTGGAGAATCTATCGAGGATGAATGTGATGATTAATCTTAGCACAACAAAATGCGTCATCTTTATTGAGTTTTAGAGGGTAAAAGGCGGTAGACCGCAAACTGCTACTCACATTTCAAGGAATTTTTTAAACTCCTATTAATTAAGGTTTTTTTAGTCAGATTTAGATTTTTTAAATTTTAAAATGGATTTCTGCGAGAGAAAATTAGATTTTTATGGGAAATATAAATATAAAAACATAAATATATATAGTATATATATAAAGGTGGAAGGCAATTGGAAAACAGCACACGAGTGATACTAGGAATAATAAATATGGTATATTGTAGATTGTTTTGTAAGGGGTTTAAGGATGGGTAATAAATACAACGCCCTGTACATCTTTAATTCTCGGAAATGAACGACATATTACGCAATATAAACCACAAATGGTCGTTTAGAATGTCGTTACAAATTTATGCATATCTAACGGAATGTAAAATCAGTACTAATTTGAATAAAATATTAATATTACGAGCGGGATTTGATGATACCAACATTTATAATAATATCATGGGCGTGCATTATATATTATTGCGGTTAAATACTTCATATCATTGATCCGCCTTCTGGAGGGTCATTGAAATTCGTAGGAAGAACAAGTCGTGAGCAAAACAACATTTCAGGGAGGTACTGTTTTAAAATCAAGCGATTTTTATTATGGTATTACAAGATTTTGATGCTGAGAAGAGATAATCTGTATCAGAATATGTAAATCTCAGGTTAATTACTTAATTTATAAGGAATTCTTATGTTATGAATTTTGGAGAGACAGCTTTTGTCGCTTACATAAAGTTGTTTTCAAAAAGGATCATAAATTTTACAGAAATTCTTTGTTAAATTTAGAAAAACAACATACAGTTTGTACCACGTTTCTTGTTACAATGATTTATATCAAACTTTTATCTTTATATTTAGTCGTGTAATGATTAGGATTTTTTTAAGCACTGAAATATGTTAAAATTACGAATTGCAACTCGCGTACTAAAATTGGCTACCAATATACTGAACTATATACGTTCCAGTTGTAGAATATTCCATCAAATTGACTAGCAATGCAATGATTGCAATGTATAGTATAGAAATCATCCCACACATTGGTTATACCTGAGATTGTTAGGTAGATTACCGTTTTCTACCATGAATGTTTTATCACGGATTCAATTCAAATAAAAACTAATAAAATCAAATATTTTAGAAAACTTATATTCATTTTCACGCACCTACTTTTTGTTATCATTATTTGTTTATTGAGAGAACAATACTATAGCTAAGTAAATTATAATCATGCTTCTTTACTGTTAGATTAAATTTAGCAAATTTCCAGAATGTAATATGAAGGCTAAACACTTGGAAAATATGTGCCAAACATCCCTCATCTCTCCTCATCTGGTTAAAAAAAATCAGAAAAAGGCAAGGCTATTATAGTCTTCCATTCCTTTTTGGACATTGTTTTCACCCCTTCCGATTTCCTTGGGAAATTCCCAGAATGTAATATGAAGGCTAAACACTTGGAAAATATGTGCCAAACATCCCTCATCTCTGCTCATCCGGTCAAAAAAAAATTCAGAAGGTTTTCAAAAAAAAAGGCAAGGCTTCCTTCTTTTTTTGCATATTTTCAAAATTCCATTAAAAGAAAATTACGCAATAAATCTCTTGGTCCATGGCTGTTTGAAGCGCATAAAATTACAAAAGTTTCATGAATTTATCTTTTATTTTGACCACCCTGTATAATTTAACAGGTTGAGGATTATCTTTTATTTGGATTATTTACACCTAAAACATGAGAGGAATTTATTAATAAAGATAAGGTACCGTTGTTATCGAGGTAAAAAAAATGGCACAGTAAATTTCCTGTTCCCATACCATTATAAAAATGATAAGATTACAAACATATAAACATCATTACCAAATTAATTAAAAAAATTTAAATTATTTATAAATTATACACACAATAACAAAATGTAGGAGGAAAAATAATTGTTTTGATTTCTTTCGATTTAATTCCTAGATTAAATCATGATCACGAATTTAATGATTTGAATTTTGCGCTACATTATTTCTATTTTGATTATTTTGACATATCCCTAAATTTCCAACTCTTGTAGAAAGTTAATTAATTAAATTATGAAAAAAAACATACATCCTTGAGAAGAACCCTCCCACTGACTTTACAAAGAAATAATTCCATTCTGCACGATTTGTTATTTTCCTGAAACAAAGCTCAAGATTATTCTTCATCAAGGTTCACCAGAGAGAGGATCGTTGCTTTAAATGTGATAGAGGCTGTGTGGGCAGACTTATTGTCCACGTCCGGATTCCAGAATCGTCCGTCACGTCCCTACCTGTCTATCTGGTCCAGTTCCTTCACGAAACCTGCTTTTCTCTTGAATCAGATTCAGATCCATAAGATTAGTAATAAAAATACAAAACAAGTAGAGTGATATTAATGACATGACGTCAAGGAGTGTTTACTGAGTCACTACCGATTTATTATTTCTTATACCAAAAAAATAGATTATGATTTAAACAACTAACAAAGAATCTTGTTTTTGAGATAATCTTTTCGAAAAAAGATGGTTGCATATTGCATTTGAAAACATCCTTCTATTGCTGGATCTTTGTCCAAAGTAGTAAGTGTGGGGTCTCGAACTAGTCTACAGGAAAATAAGTTTCTAGTTAAAATATAAAACAAGTAGTTTGTTGCTTAGGTAACAATTTATTTTTCTGATAGACTGGACCACGAGAGAAGAACACGTTGACCGGTGTGAAGGTTAAGCAACAAAAAATACCGCCTCTAATTCGTTTCCGATTGAACTTAAACAGGTTTTCGAGATACCAGAATACCATGATGGGCCGGATACCGAGAGAAACAAATTACATCAAAAAAATTTAAATTATTGCATGTAATTCCGAAATTTAAGCCGCAGTTTGGTCGTAAGTGCTGTCTATAGGTACCAACGATTACCAAAAAGGAATTTTTAGCACGCCGTAAATAATTTTACCAACCACTTGCTAATTAAAGATGACCGAAAAGAACGTGTGGAATATGAATCGTATACACATATATATTTTGCGTTTTATGTCCGGTAGGTGGCTCGTAATGCGTGTGGGCCGGGGTTATAGACCTTAGGTGATGAAGCGAAGCAGCAAAAGTTCGAGTTACAAAACTGATATGAGAACTGTCTGTCATATGTACACGTCAGTGTAGCCTCAAGCTACTTGCTACACTTATTTAATCGCATTTGCTACTGGAATTATCAAGCATTTGCTTAAGAAGTTATTTACATTGACTTCGAATCAGAAGAAGACTTTTGAGCAACTGGAAAACGTTTCAGTTCTAACTTGCAGATACTACATTTTTGGATCTTTAGGATCAATTCTAGATTTGATATCTACTTACTACTCAATTTTTTTATATATCATTGTCAAGTTTAAATCCGGTTGGAGAGAACATTACAGTACCCTCCCTAGCTGGCCCCAAGCTCAAATAGAGGAGGGGGGGTTGAGTTAACAAACCGCTGTTCTCAAGTCAATAAGGAAAATGGAAGAAAAATTCTTAACGGCAAGTTAAGGGACGATGACAATGGATGGAAATAAATAACTTCACGTATGGATCAAAATGCTAGCTGATTCAAAGTTAAATAGAGAAAGCTCAGCTGGGTTGGGTAACGAGCTTATAAGCTCATGGTCCATGGATGAAAGAACAGTCAAGATCTTCAGAGAGACCAAATTTACAAGAAAAAGATAATCAGATCCAAAATTGGAGATCATCAAGGATGGAATCATCACCAAAGACTTTAGACAAAGAAGAAGTCGGTAGATCTCTTGTTCGTGATCTATAGCAATAGCAAACGGAGTAAGAAGGCGGTTGCAATTATTATGAAATTGATTCTAATCGGCATTTGATTGGAAATATATAAACAACCATCTTCAGGCATATTCAAACACCCCAAAGACGGTTTTTCTTAATCCTAAATCCGAAACTAGTAACATCGCGTGACTTCTCGCTATTATCATGGCACCCTGAACCTATTTCGCTACTTTCATTCTGTAATTAATTAATAATTTCCTCATTACTTAAAAATTATAGTAGTGATGTACGTATGACTTAATATTTTATAGAAGTAGCTATCAACAAGCATTTATTGTTCTTAAACCGTTAATTAATAATCATTAGCTTTTATACGGCGAATTATTAATCCTTGACATATTCGTATGATAATTAGTTGACTAAAACCAACGTCTTCCTGTTGTTAGTGGTTTGAGTTTCAGGAAATATTTCTCTTTACAATTCTTGGCATCTGGATTGTTAAAAAGAAGCAGACATTATAGTTGGGATAACCACCGAGCACTCTTTATGCAAAGACAAAAACAAACGAGTATAAACTTAAAACGCAAAAAGCAATCTTAAGTCCGTGTCGTGTTTTTTAAGACGGCGGTTTGTACATTCTTTTTAGTCATATTTTGTGCAGCATATCCGGTTGTAGCACTGGGAGCGCCGCTGTTGGTTCTTCTCCTTGCAAGGTCAGCGACTGATCCAGCATCTCCCTCCCTCTCGTCTTCCTTCCTTCCTTCAGCCACATTCCTTTTGGTGGCAGCGTTGCCATGCTCTTCACCAAACAATAAGTCAAAGATTTTACCAGAGGTTGTCTAACGCCATCCCGCGCCAATTATAGAGGGTGAAATCTAGTTAAATATAGCGACTCTTTCTAAAGAGGCGCAGCAGGGTTCTGTTAACGGACCGCTGTTGTATAGGTTAAGGGTTTTTAAAGGTAAATCATGATATTCTGTAGCGTTAAGTCTACCTCTCGTGTGGAAAAGTCTTGTGGTCAGTAGTTTAAATTACGATTAACTCAAAGCGACGCCACTTTTATTACACTTGCATTCTTTGTAACCTCTCTTGATCTCTACAATTGGTTTTATTAGGCTTATTGTCGTTAATGGTGTAATTCAGAATTACAAGGTGGTTCTTGCTGATGGTAGATTATGTAATTACAAGCAACGATTAGCACTTTTGCTTTTTGTGGTTGTAGTGAATCTATTTTTAACCCATAAATTACTGTTTGAAATTTAATTAGAATAAGTTTGTTAAACTTGGAATAAAAGTTAACTGAACAACTTTCCATGACGTACCCGTTTATTATCAAGTTTTTAACTTTTTTTTTGTGATACATTATGTGGGTATATTCAGAATTCGCAGAACTGGGAGTACTTTAAATGGTCTCGCGATGTCTAACAGAGAGCAGCTAATAAGAAATTATTATAATTAAAACGTATTACACTTATTACTGCTACATGCAGCTTTTAATAACATCACGCTGTATCCCATGAAATTAAATTATTCGCATTTTAATCAGAATTGCCTACACGGACATTCTCACTGCAGGCAGCGACAGCAGTTGCATATTGTTTATAGTTATAGGAAAAATTATGAAATAATTATAATTAAGAGGTTGTCGTTTATTGATAAAATCAGCAGTTAAAGAGTTATTGACTTATAAAGCAGAAGATTTCTTGTTAAAAAGTGTACATCAGGTTGATTTGATGTGATTTTTAAAAACGTTTACTGAAATACAAAGATTATTTTAGAAAACATAATCTTCAACATTTTTTATCTTCCTTCAGGAAGGAAACGAAACTTTTTCAGCATTTTCCCCGTAACCTCTGTACAGTCTGCATCTTTTTTTTCGTTAATAAAAACACGAGTTAAAGAATTAAACGGATGGTCAAAAAAGCTCGTTCTCGTTGGTTGTGTTTTCGTGTCACCGTCAACTTGTATTTTATTGAATACTGGTTATTTTTGTTTATAGAAACAAATTTAATTTCAAGCAATTTAATCACAGTGTAGAAACAATTTTCCAGTTTACTGAATTTTCGTAAGAAATGTGTGGTTTGTTACAGTGGATGTGCAATATTAAAATTGAGTAAAAGAATTTTAAGATTAACATATAAATAAATTTTTCTTTGCATTCTATTCTTCTTCTCCTCTCCTCTTTATCCACCTCTCTTCGCTTTTTGAACTTTTCCTATCGTTTGAAACCTTCTTTATGTATAACCCGAGTTTTAGACTGCGATCTACACAAAATTCTGATATTTATAGCAAGCGGTGTTTGCCAGTTTCGAGTTTAGAAGAATGTATATGTACGTAAATTATAGACACTCATAAATAACTTATTTCCTTGTGATATTTGAGCAAGAAACAATACTCCGTCTTAAAGCCTAGCAGGTTTGCCCAAAGGAAATTGTATATCATGTATCATTAATTCCAAACACCTCTACCAAACTTTTAAGATCTGCGATAAGAAACTCAATAATTGTAAACGTCACGATAAATTCTCGTCTCTATTTTCCAAATTTAAAGCACGCTACGTAACACTCCATCCGTCAAAATCAATGAAGTATAAATCCGGTGTTTTATGTTGTATCATTTATCAAAACTGATTTGGTCGGGTCCTGGTCCTCTAGAAGAAAACCAACAACATGACAAGTATTTGGGTGCCGCCAGCTGAATGCGGGGGCCTTTGTCCAAACCTGCTTTTTATACCTGTAGAAGATGAAAATATACTGGAGTCGCTCTTAAGTGCGAAGAAGCGTAAAAACTGAAAAGAATGCGGGCCAGAATTTTCAAAAAATTCCCCTAACTTCCTGCTGCTTACTTTGTCTTAATGAAAAAAAGCCAATTGAAAGTTTTATTAGGTTTTTTTATGGGCGGACGAAATGAACTTGATAAGGATGCTTTGATTGATCTTCCATACGAGTTTTGCCCGAAGTAAATTTTAATCTTGAATGTAATCAATCAGGCCGTGACTATAACGCGGAACTAAGAATATTAAGATTAAGAATATATGACTAGCTTTTGTATTGTAATCAGAGGGCGTGTAAATCAGTTTTAGGGTTTAAATTTTTTACGCAAGCAGCAGGAGGTAACGCTTAAAAATTAGAATTAAATTATCGATTGTATTTTTATCGGGTATTAATCTCTATCTGATTATTTTGATGTAGCAATAACTTCTGTTCTGCTGAAAATATGCTTGGAAATTATTAAAGGTGCATATTTATCACAATTTTGAAAAATTTTGGTATTGAATGACAGAACTGCCCTCGTGGTCGTCCAGATACGGTTAAATACTTTAAAGTGCATACCTACATAAGATTCTTGCAGAATCCTGTGTAGCCATCAAGAACAGAGTATTCTATGGACTGGTCTGCTCTTAGCCCCGACCTAAACCCTACCATCTGAAGGTACATATTGCAGACGCAGGAAGAGCTATAAAGAGGTAACTGTACCGCTTCTTCAAGAAAGGATAAACATTCGGAAGGATGATATCTAAGAAATATCTTAGGTAGCTTAGGGATGGTTGCTATTAAACCTTGAAGGAGCTTAATCAGATATTTATAAATTTACATAAACCGAGCAGCGTACGTAGTACAAATCGGTTATAGGAAGAGATTTATTTGGGACAGCCATCCAATCTTTTTCCATGTTTTATTCTAAAAAACTATTCACCTTTAAATAGAATTTTCATGTAAATTTTGTCATGCTACGGATTAAAGCGGTTTTACCGTTTATTTTCAAGTAATCAGTGTTTTTTTTTGAGGATGCTAGCATGTTTCAAATTAAAAACCGAACTATATAAAAGCATCCGCTTAGCTGTAATCGCTGAAGTAAACAAGCAAGAAAGAGAAAAATCCATTCGTGATGGAGCATCAACATCCGTTCAACACCAACACTTAGAAGAGCTAATGAACCTGGTGAACCTATCCGATGGAACGGAACGGCTGTTTTTGCTGCGAGATAATCTCGGCGAACGAACGACATATTTCCTCCGAAGGCTCATTATTTCTCGTCCTTCGGGCCTCACCAGTCACGCTGATTGCTGGAACCAGTTAGGACTTCCGGTATCTGAAGAACAGGCCTGCTCAGGTATGAGTTACCGGAGATTATAATCATACCTTCTTCGATGACCGTTCACTACTTCTTCAACTTGCGGTGTTATTATTATTATATTTTATTCTTTGGATGATTTATGTTTCAAACGGTTAAGCTTTTCTTGTGTTCTCTGAGAACTAATGTCGTATTTTGTACTCATATATTACAATTTCTCCCCGTTGGTCTTCTATGTTTGTATTCCGTTTTGTTGATGCTCAGCATTCCACGCCTCTTCAGTCATCATAAATCTGTGATAGAATATTCAATTGCCATTGCGTACAATATATATTCTTGATAGCCCACAGTAATTAGGATTTAATGTTATTATCATTAACCCATTATCTGTTCGTTATCACGTCGTTAACATTTAAGACGCTTTAAGTCATTCAATTTTCTGACAACCTCTATAGTAATTTTAATTCCATAAGCTATTGTGGGATATGCTTGAAATGTTTACAGAAAAATCTCTTTAATTTCCAATATTTCAACATCTCAATGGTTAAAATAGAAGAAGTTGTTACAATCTTAAAAGGTTTTGTACTGTTCAAATATTCAAAGCATATGGAGCATTTTATTTGCAGTTCAACTTCATTTATTGTAAAAGTAAAATACCTTTCTTTAGACTTAACGGGAAATACATAAAAAAATAATCAATAAAATCAACTCCGTTCTCGTGTGGTTCAAACATAAAATTGCAGCAATTTTATATTTGGCCGGATGCAAAAATTACACAATTTCCTCGGTGAGTTCACAATCAATCTGTCGTTTCCGTTCACCTGCAGTATCTTTAGGTGAGCTAGAAAAAACTAATTACATCTTTCTTCAGATTTAACCTGCGTGTTCGTTCTAGAAAGGCATTTAAACTCCTTTAATTGCCGTAAAGGTAATTGAGAAACACAGAAGCATTGTAGGAATTCAAAAACATAAACTTTATTGGTTTTGTAGGGATAGGATTTGTATGCACTGAAAAATATTGAAATATGCATACACTATTTTGTTGTTTAGAAGAAAAAAATCATTTTGCATATTTATTGTTTGTTACATGCAGAAAAAAACAAAATGCATTAATCAAGTATTTCTATAACATAAAAACTCCTAAAGGTGAGACATTAACTATACCACCCACAGTTTACCTGAAACATGTAAAAAAGTCAAAAGCAAAATTTTTTATTGATAGACGCCCAAGAGAAATCAATGTTTCACAAGAGATTTCGGGAAAAGTTCCCACAGTTACGTGACAATAGCTGAAACATCTACCGTATCAAAATACCTTCGTATAAATAATAATTGCATAAGAAACCTGCACTAAGGCCCACAGAATCTACCTACGCTACACCTGCTTTTTAATACGACCCTCCCCATGGACCTTTTACGCTTCTACACCAAGATTCAGTTCACTGTCAAAGGAAAACTACATCATAAAGGTTGGGATTCTTTTGTGTAATTTAAATGCCTAAATGGTAGGCGGTTATTCGAGCATGAATCATATATTTTTGGAGTTCTAATACAGCTTTTAAATGTTATAGAAAAAATTAAAATCAACTTTCCTGTGATTGCTGCTTCTGTCTGTTAGTGTTAAACCGCAAAATGTGATGGGTTCTGGAAACCACACACATGTGTTTTTAGCTATTTATCCAGCCTGACCTAAAATTACCAAGTCTGTGCCTTTTTTTGGTAAATCCCGACGGAGCTTTTGTAAACATTTCAATTACAAAGATGTCATATGTGCTGAGCCACGTGATGACTTACAGAAGGATATTATATCCACTTAAAAATACGTCCCTGAGATCAGTGTTTCTCAAAAAGTACCTAAATTAGGTATGATAGCTTAAACCTCCCTTAAAAGTATCCAAATAGTAAAATTAGTAAAAATCGCACACTGTGGTGGTAGCAACTTGAGGTTGTGCGCTAGAAAAAAATTATGTCCTGATTTTAAGAAACACTGCTCTGGACAAAGAATATTTTAAACAAAGTTTCTATTTCTTTTTATTATCTAACAAGCTACAGGATTAAACAAGCTTCTTTATTAGAGACAAATATAAAAACTAATTGAGCGTACGGAATGAACGATCTGTCTAATTAATTTTAATTTTTTTTACTGTTACAATTTCCGGAACTCGTTTAAAACATATCTCTGTGCTCTTTTAATTTATATAACAAGAAATCTGAAACCTGAACTTGTCTTGACATTTATATTAAGGACTACTCGATTTATTCATACACTCCATGCACTTAAAATATTTATAAGGATCTGATTTTTTGGTCTAAGGAATGTGTTACCTGAGCTTGAGCATTTAATAAATTTTAATTTACTTCGAATTCGGTTTGATTTTAAAAATTGTTCATGTGGGAAAATAAATTTCAAAGGAATTATGCAGGAAGTTTTAATAGCACAATTAACTCTTTAAATTAGTGATTTACAAATCCCGTAAGATTAACTACCTTATCGAATTCTCCTGTGTGGTCCATGGTAGAATTGTGCTATTATAATTAAATTATCGATAAGAGTTTATAAAGTCTTAATTTAAGCTGTATTTGCTTTGCTGTACTGGATATTGTACTACTGTAGTTCCAGAAAATGGAAAAATTCCAACTCGTAAATGAATATCATATGTTGAAGAGGGCAACGCAGGTTTAACAGACAGCGCCGCGCAATTGTGAGTTATTATTTATTTTTCAAGTCAGTATACATTTAGAAGGTGCTTAAAATTACAACAAATTTAAAAATAAAAGGAAGAGCTGTTATTATATTCGGGATTTTATCCCAAGCACACCCTGATCGGGACTTATTTTAATAAGCAAACCATTATTCATGAATAATTTACTGAAAACGCGTGAAAAAAGACTCGAATACTATGTAACAACTCTTTGCAAAGTGTTTTTCAACAATATTGGGAAAACGAACAAATAACCTTAGTGTTTTCTAGATTTTAATGGCATTTCAAAGTATTTAACTTTGTATTCTATTCTAAAATACCAAGATATGCCTCCTATAGGAGTTCTGTCTGCCTTTGTAAAATTTATGAAAAGCTTCCATCTTCCTTCTGGGACACCTGGTGGAAATTGAGTACTATCTGGTATCCAATTGAAGAATCTGTATGTAACCTATGAAAAGGTGTTTAGATTTTAGTTTATCAAGAAATGCATATAGGCTGCTCTAACATAACTTGTCTTTTTTTTTTAAATTTTATTAGAAACCGAAATTACCTAAAAAAACTAATGACGGTAGTTTACCCGGTAATATCAAAATACTTACGTTTGGTCTAATTGGCCACACGAGGGGTGGAGTTGTATAATTGCGGAACAACCTGTCAATATCAAAATATTTTATATTCATCATGTCCTTTATTGTGTCCTGAAATTGAAGAATATCCAAGCGGTATTCATTACTCAGCCATTTATAACCCGTGACGAAAGCCTAAAAATATTTGAATATGAAAATTTAATTATATTTGAATTATATTTGGCTTACTACCATGTCATTATTTTTGAAAGTATAATTGGTTTTTAGGGTTATATTAAGGGCATTAGTTGTGCGATTCGATTTATACACCCCACAAGTGAAAACAGATAATTTTTCATCGCTGTACACTTTTTCAATTCTTTCCTGAATAACTTCATAGGAATTTTGCTGAAACATATTTAACGTGCAGGTGCAATATTTGTTTTTTATTTCTTTTTATCGTAAATATTGTAATTATATGAAAAATGCGCGTTTTATCGGTAAAATACTAAAATTATCCAAAAATGAAATTTTTCTGGAAATACATTAATAAAAGAATGTAAATTAACTAAAGGGAACTTACATATCCTAAAATGAAAACTGGGCCTAATAAACCAAGGATTGCAAGCAAAAAATTCATAATTTTATTGCTTGCAGATTGTTCCAACATCAGGTAGTTCAGTAGTTGGTACAGCTTTCAGGAAATAAAATTTGTATTCTTTTTTTTAGAATATTTTATAAACGTTATAGCAATTTTCCTGCAAATATTTACGAAACAATTATGATGATTTGCTGTCGTTCTAGCATATTACCTGCAATTTCCTGTAAACTGTTTAGTAACAAATATGTATTCCGTGCTAAATGTCTGGTCATTTTATTGGAGGTCACAGTTATTCTTATTATGTTTACCACTTTTCCATAATTCATATTTTTTTTAGTCAATTCGCGTAAACAATTTTCAAACATTTTGAAAGCATTTTTGTTGCATCTGCTTCTACGCCTATGTACAAATCCCAGCCGCGTATATGGACAGATTATTTACATCCTTTATTTAACTAGAGAAAAATTTCGGGGTGGTGGAAGGCTGCCCTCCTCTGAATACGTGTTTGACAAATCCAGAGTCCATTTTGGATGGTTTGTTTCTTAATCTTGCATCCTGGCATTATCGTTCTAGGCCCTTAGGTAATTCCAGGAAATTCCTACAACTGGGACTTCCACACCACATGATTACAACTCAAATAATTTCAAATTGCAACTCGGCGTCTTAAAATTTACTGCATTCTGAATTATATGTTCTAGTTGTAGAATTTTTCCGCGAAATGTGACGAAAATATTGCCAACTGGAACTACCTAACCTAATGTCCTGCAAGGATAATACCAGGATGTAAGATGTTTATTCCGTCCCTATACTCATAAAGTAAATATTTTTCAACCCTGTTTAGCAAACTATTTCCTCGTCACTTTAAAAAGCACACGAATATTTCATGACGATATTTCAGTAATTTCTGTTGAAAGGATTGTTTTAATAATCCTTAAGCTCCCCATAACTATATGAGTTGTAATTAAGGCCAGTGAATTATTATCTCAAACGCACTAATTGGTCTTACGCAAGCCTTTTTCCTTTTATCGTCATGAGCTGTCATTCACACACACATGCGACCCATAATATGCAATTTCAAATGTCTGACATTCGAGAATAAGGAACCTGCACATAAGTTAAACGATTGGATTATATAATTGTCCCGAATTGCCTGAAAGGTCGTTGTAGGTGTTGCTTAACCTCTTCGCAATATCTATGCACTCAATTCCCACTTGCACATTGTATTATATAATGAGACAGCTTTAGATGGGAACCGTAGAATCGACGTTTTGAAATGTAGGAAACGAGGTTGATGGTAAAAGAAGACACATTCGGAAAAATTAGCTCATTGAGGATGCTCTGGCGATTAATTTTTGCGTCACTGTGGAAAAGAAGGGTCTTTATGTAACTAATAGCGTTTTATTATTCACGTATGTGGGTTTTTAGGGCAACTAAATTTTGAAAGCACAAACTTTTCATTTAGACCTAAAATTAGATCTTATTTGGTATTAGGATTTAAGTCTGGGGATTACACAGAGATCATCTTGTTGGCTTTGTTTCTTGCCATCCACGATTAAAGTTATGAGAGAAAATTGTAGAATTGCTCCATCGCAAGTGAGAAAACGTTCCAAGTCAGTACATTATTCCAGAGCTTTAACAAACAAAGATCATATCACGAGTTGACCTACCAAGCGCGAACAAAAATAGACAAATTAATAAGACTATCAAGAACAGACATCTAGCTTTTTAATTAGAAAGATCATCCGCAGTCAAATGTCGCATTGAGAGTTCATTCGCGTGGCGCTCAAATGATGTAATGGAAAACGTATCGGAATACGGCGGAATGCTGTCTATTATGCAATATTACGTAAGGAAAAGGGAAAGTAGACCGCGTCCTGCATTCGGATCCCTGCTCCGACAGCCGGAGCGCTCTTCCGGGGCAATACGCGCCTGTGCTACCTACTTCTAAGTTCTGGTTAAAAACTGGATTAGAATAATTATTGAATTATTACGGAACAATTGGAATGGCTCCGGTTCTCGGTGCTTGCAAGGAAATGGGAAGTGTTAAATAATAACAAGGCCTCTTATTAACTGCGACCGAATTTATATTTGTTACATAAATATCGTGACCAGAACCTAAGACATACTTGCATAAGTTTTTGTAATAAAATTAAATATTTATAATTGGGTAATGGCTTTTGTTCTTAATTACCTAATATTAATAAAATAAGACCGTGAAATAATAGTAAAATTAATTTCAAAAAATGTTCAGGAAGGTGCCTGAAAATTATTTAATTAAATATGCTAACGAAGGTTGTTTATATTCCTTTAATTTTTAATATTGAGGCCAGTCCGCCTCTGCGAATACCAACAACTGTTGTATCAGATTGAATTAGATTAGTAGCTTTATTTAGGCTTGTGCTGTATTTAGCTTACAAAATATTAAAGATTATCTTAAACACTGTTTTGGAATATATTGTTATATAATATATAATCCTAAATACTTCTTGTTAAATGTCAGGATTTTATAAAAAACGTATTACAAAAATTTCATCAATTCCTGTCAGGCATTGAAATGCAATCGTGCTACTTGCCTTTTAAAATATATGTTGTATAATCAGAATTACACATAATAGATGTTTGATATTTACGGTTTCAGTTAGTCAAGATGCGTTTTGTAAATTACCCTGTAGTTGAATTACAACATTTTATTACATGTGCATTTATTAACTTTGAAGGTGTAATTAATATGTCGAAGATACAGAATCATCGATTATCAATTAGTAACTTGTTTGGTCAAAGATAATGTTTCACATTAAAAATTGTTCCCCTCGGTTACTGACGTTTATTGTACCAAACTCATATTTTTTAAATGTCATGTGAAAAAATTAATTCCCCCAATTTCCAAATTGCATGTTGCAATTATTTGATAATATTTGTTTACATACTATACAAACTGATTGGGCCAACTAGTATACAGGGTGATCATTTGAAAACGATCCACCCCCAATATCTCGGTGCACAAAGCTTTCTAAAGAAATCGCCGAGACACGTCAACAATATTAATGAGGGGGACATATTTTTACATAACAGTTACATATCACGTTTTATCCCCCCACCCTCCAGAGCCTCCTCCTCAAAAATGTTAAATGGCAAGGGGGGTTATGTGATACCTCATTTGAAAGGCCTTTGGATTACCTACATTTTGACGTTTTGCTTTTTAAAATCGGTTGATTCGTTTTTGAGATATTAAGGGAAAAGTGTTTAAGTTTATTAAAACAAAAGGGAGCTTTTAAAACGCATAGCAGGCTATTGTCATAATGCATTACTGGATGTTTTTATTGTCACTACTTGTCAAAGTGTTTGGCAATAATAATTGTTGATGTTCGTTTAAATTAAAATCGATAGATTTGGTTTTCAGAAATTTAATATAATAATTAGACAAAATAATTTCAATTCTTTCAGCTAACGTGTAAAACATTTTTTAAATTTCACAAAAATCTCCAACCGCAAAGTAAAACACACACAAACACTGTAACCACTGTAATATTAAATCTGCACAAACGTCAAAACATCATTTAATTGTTTCTGCACAGCCTGCTATTTTGTTTAATTTTTATATTTCTTTAAATTTCTGAAAAACAAATCTATCGATTTTAATTTAAACGATCGAACATCAACAATTAGTATTGCCAAACACTTTGACAAGTAGTGACAATAAAAACATCCAGTAATGCATTATGACAACAGCCTGCTATGCGTTTTAAAAGCTCCCTTTTGTTTTAATAAACTTAAACACTTTTCCCTTAATATCTCAAAAACGAATCAACCGATTTTAAAAAACAAAACGTCAAAATGTAGGTAATCCAAAGGCCTTTCAAATGAGGTATCACATAATCCCCCTTGCCATTTAAAATTTTTGAGGAGGAGGCTCTGGAGGGTGGGGGGATAAAACGTGTTATGTAACTTTTATGTAAAAATATGTCCCCCTCATTAATATTGTTGACGTGTCTCGGCGATTTCTTTAGAAAGCTTTGTGCACCGAGATATTGGGGGTGGATCGTTTTCAAATGATCACCCTGTATACTAGTATGGTCTTGGGTCCTAAATGTTCTTCCCAATTTCCCAATAATGTGTTGTGATCATTTCCAGACGGTTTAATTAAAGTAACCTTTTATGAACTTGGAAAGTACGTTGATATCCAAGAATATCAAAACTGAAATAATTAGGCAATATTTTTCTTACAAGTTTCAATGTCTTAGAACTGGAAAAATGTAATGTTTCTGAAGGATTTTCAGACTAGCTTACCCTGACTTCGAATATTCAGTGAAAATAGCGTCGTAGATGTTATGTTAGCTATAGGGATCGTTGGAACGTCTCTACCTATAAGGTACTGTCCTTTCTTATCGTAAAATAGTGAGGAAAATTCGTTTTCCCATTCTAGTGAGGAAAATATAGCAGTGTTACCTCGTATTTTATATAAAAATGCTGTTTGCATTACTGACTGCATTCGTCTGTTATAAAAAAAACGTAACACTAGAAACTTACATCATTTTCCCTACATGATTCAGAACTTTTTTGAAGTTAATGTAAATTCATTCCGTAAATGAGTAAAAATAACTTGCACAATACTTACTTCTATTGTTGCCTGATATGGCGAACACTCATCCTCACACGTGAGGAATTTTAAATCGTGATTTTAAAAGTCTTTTGCAATTCGAATATTGATTTTCCTTTTTTTTTTCAAGAATAAAACTAAAAATTTATTCTAATGTATTTCCTTAAAGACAGACAATCTTTAATTTATTTATTACAAAAACATTTCTAATGTTTATTATTCGGGAAGTATTCAAATGCAGTGAAGCATTAGAATTAATAAAACCTTCAGCTTGAAATGTCCTTAAAATAAATTTGTCTCAGGCACATGGAAATCTTTTCCTCATCCTTTATTCTAATTACGTTTTTTTAGTTACCACCTTGTGGGTTATAAAAAATAATTGCTTCTAATTTTCCTTTAGATTTTTTAACATCGAAAAAATTTCCAATTTCGTGCAGATAAACGTTGTACTAACAAGAGGTTACATCAAATTATCTTGTTTTATGTTTTTCTAAAGGAATGTTTCGAAAACGAAATGTCAAAAACCTTTCAAGCCAGTGTCAACTTCCGCACTGCGCCTTCACGAAGGTCACTCCAATTGAATAAATCAGACACGGTAATTAAGGAGCAACATTCCCAGTTTAATTCTACGAAAAATAAGGATAAAAAATGTTTGAAGCTTCAGACTTTCCAGAGTTATTTTTAAGCAATTGTAGAACGGTGTTTTCCAAGTTCAAGTTTGAAAAATTTGTTTGGATTAAGCCTGATTCTAAGAATTCTGAATGTGGGAATACCGTACATCGGTGCGGTAGTAAAATTTAAAATTAGTATTCAAAATAGCAATTCAAGAAGTAAATAAGCTGTATTCGAGTCGTGTTTGTTGTTAGCAAGCACTTACTTGTTACGTCGGCTATGATGGGAATGTAAAGTAAATTGCAAACGGAACTGGGACCAATTTTCAGAAACGCAAGGACATCTTGGAATGTCCTTTGTTCAGCGGCGGATTTACGCAAAGGCGCAAGAGGCGCAAGCCTCGGGCCCCGCACCCAGGGGGCCCCAAAATTGGCCAAATTATCAAAAATTAAAATTTAGATTTAATATTCACGGAGTTGTCTTTATAAAAAAAACAATCAATTTTTGGCAATACGAATGTTCGATTGGCTTTTAATATTTAGGTGGGCCCCCTAATATCCTTTGCGCCTAGGGCCCCGCAAACGCAAAATCCGCCACTGCCTTTGTTTTAGGATTTTGCCCTTTGTTGGGCATTTCATACACTTGTGGTAAAAACATACAATAACAATCGCTTTTATTTTACTTTATAGTTAAAGTTTGTTTAATTTCGTCTTGAATCGCAGGTCGTTGAAATATTTGGGCTGGTAATTTTTAAGTTTCAGTCGTTTACCCTGTTATCCTTGAAAATTCTACCTTTTCAAAACTTTGACTTTGTCTGACGTCGGTCGTATCTCTATGTACCTAACTGAAAATATGTTACAGATATATAACATCCTTTCATTAATTCTTCGATTAACCTGTCCTTTCGGACGCCTGACATTCTATTCGAATTAAAAGATATTTTAATTGTAAACTCCGGCAAAGGCCAACAAATTCGGAAAAGCCGATAGTTTAAATTAATTGTTTTTTAAACAACTATTATATATTTTACCTTTATCGTGTGAAACTATCATAAATTAGACATATTGCAATTTGTTTCTACGTACTTCAATCCCACATTATTTTAATTTACTTTTTTAAAACAAGAAGTTAACAAAAGAGTAGGAATTTCTAATATCCAAATTTGATTTATGAACGCATTCACAGTGACATGGTTCTGGCATTGTTTAGAAAACTATTTTAGACAATGCTCCGAGCATGTTTAGAATAAGTACCACACATATATATTCTAGGGGTACCCACATTGTTATTAATCTTTAATTAGATCGCCCTTGCATATACTATTATTTCTCCTTTGGGGCAATAAATGTAAATATGACCTTTGAATTATTACTCCCACTATTAACATTATGCATAATTAATTTCCAGGTATATTAATAAGCCCACAAATACTACATAATCTTAAAAATTATAAAGATGCTTATTACAATCAATATATTGTATTTTTAACCCTCGAACTGTTTTTGAAATAAAATTGAAATTGTGCCACTAGTATGAGCCTCTGTAGATGCTGTCCTGTGACGTCACTACCGAATGTAGAGATATTTAGGGATGGCAATCAAGCAGGTTCTTAAAGGGTTAATTACTGGAAGCTACCTATTGGGATTTTACCATTCTGACCATACTTTCTTATTAAAGCAAAATTTATTCGCTTGCTTTTCTTGTTACAGTTACCTACGTCGATTTAAGGAGTACTTGAGTGGTTGATGTCTATGAGGGCAACATGTGTTGCTTCAGACTTGATATCTGAAAAAAGTCCATAGGTGGCAGACGGGGATGTAAGTGGGTGAGTTAATTTATTTATATGTCTGACATAGTCAATTATCTCGCACTATCGATGTAAATCGGATTTAAACTGCGTCCTACACGTTAAATGACTTAATTAAAGGTTCTATTACTTGATTTTGATATACTAACTCCTAGATTATTAATCAACATGTTGGGTGTATAGTTACGACAATAAAATTAACTTAAAATCGATATTTCTAGAAGGAATTGTTGACGACATTATTATGTTGACTTAATATTCCTGCAAATACCTCTGATCGCCCACGTAACAAACAGACAAGTAATATAAAAAAAATACAGAAGCGGATATAAACTGCGCCCTGTGGGAACCTTGAAAAGAATGTCCTTGGGAAACATCGAGCAGTTCAACGCCACAAAGAATCGCGCACGCGTCGTAATATCCCAGGCGAATATTTGGCCAACGGACAAACTGACACGGACGCACGCTACCCTAGGATCTGCATTGAAACTGCTTGAGACCTCACCCAAAAAATTGCGCCCCCTTAAAGTATAAAAATGGAGATTTTGAAAATAAAACTACGGATCGTTTTGAAATTAAAACAATACACACAGCCTCCTACAGGCGTCCTAATATCGCAGGATTCGCAGGTTCCTACAGGTTGCACTTTGTATGCGTTTATATAAAAACTTTTAAGTATTCTTTTGTATGTCCATCTGCGAACAAGAAAATATACATGTCCTGACGTCACAGACGCGGTGACCTGCTAGAAATGCATAACATGTCGCTTCCTGTTTCGAGATGTGTACTTATGTGTGGGTATCTAGATGATATCTAACATCTGGCTTTGATACAATACTAAAAGACACCCACTTGGTGAACTTCATTTCAATATCGATTTTAAAAGGGACTTTTTAGTCGCAAAAATTATCATAGTTCCTCTATTGTGGGGGTGTTAAAAAAGGATAGCAGATTTTGTTGAAAAACAAACAGCGGTAATTTAAACAGGTTTAGTAAATCGTAGGTTTTCTATTAATTATCTCGCTGACAAACAAAATTGAAAAGCAATAAATAAATCATAATATCCAAACAATGATTAATTTTTTTTTATTACACCATATTCTTTTTCAATTGAAGGAATTAAAGTTGCAATTTTAATTCTATAAAAATTCTTGTTTGTAATATTACCAAAACCCATAGAATTAATTGTGTACACGTCCTTGTAACAGCAAAGTATTGTCCTTTAGGACGTGAAAATATCTTTACGCTTACACCTGCGTGCGAAAGCGTAGAGCGTTTCCTACCGCACCTTGCAAAGATACGTGTGCGCCCTTGTCGCCAAGCCAATGGTGCTGGTTAAAGTCTTTAATCGAATACTAATTGGTTTTATTACATAATTAACGACAGTCGTTGTTATTTTCGTAATTTCCTTAATCAACAATCACACTTAAACCTGTTATTATTCAAATGCGCGTGTACGTTACTTGATCGTAATCTCCACTCATGAGAAAGCATTTCGTTTGTTTTAAGACATAATTCTTGTAATTAATTACCATATAATTTATTTGGACATGACTAGATTAATATTACAAAAAAAAGTGACTTAATAGCTTAAAAAAAAGCTGCGTGATTAAAGTTCGTCTTCAAAGATGAATTCTTCGAAAAAGTCCTCGTGTTTCTTATGAAAAGCAAACTGAAAGACAAAATGTCTAGTAATTATTGCTAGCTATTAAGAGTTTTTGCAGTACTCACTGCCTCATTAATAGGACAATATCCTCTGTCCTGCTGCAAAAGCTGTTGGAGTCTTTGGATATACTGGATGGCGTTTTGAAGAGTCTTGACTTTGCTCACTCTCTTGCCTCTGCAAATAAACAAACATTCTTGAGCGTATATAATTCTTCCTATATTTGTTTACTTAACACTTGTAAACGGCTACCTGCTAAAATGCGCCCGGAATAATTGGTTACCATATTAGGTTATTTTTGTTTATTGGAAAGGACAACAAAACGGTGAACTTAAAAATGTTCTTGATGTATGGTTTATTAAATTCAAAATTAAAATAAAAAATGGTGGCTAATACGGGGGCACGTCCACCATCCGGGACCCTAAAAATCCTACTTTTTTTACATAAAAATACTATGCGTTATTAATACGCAACACGGTACCGTGAAGTAAGCAAGGGTTGACCCGGGCGCGTAACCAGGACTTTAACTGTAACCCATGTACTTTATTTTTTTAAACTGTAAATTAGAAAAGGCAGTGGCAGATCTTGATTTCGTAGGGCCGCAAGCGTAATCTGATCTGATGGCCCCCCATTAACCCTACCAGGGGCGCAGCCAGGAATTAGTATTTGAGGGGGGTTGAATCGATATGTATATAGAAATGCGAGGGAAGTGAGTAAAAAAAAGAACACAGGAATGTCTCCCCCCACTTGTTTTACTTATTAGTTATTCCTCCACTTTTTGTACTCCCGTCGTTTACACGATCACCCTTACGCTTCCTCTTGGTTTTATTCATATTCCGGTATACGTTCTTTGTTTTGTTAAGATAACAGATTTTTTGACATTGAATGATTAAGAAGAAACTTCCTAGAAGTTTTGTTAATTAATACAGGAAATATTTGCCATTTATATATTTTTCAAAGACTCATTGACATTCCGTGACATCGTTCTGACCATGTAAATCTTAAGACAGAACGCGAACAAAACCTACACAGTATTTTTTAGTGTTTATAATTATAGGCAATTTGCTATTCAAATTCTCTTGCTAATAATAACATAGACCAACGAAGGTTTACACTTGGGTTTGACAACTTTAACGTTACACAATATAGGAAAGAGAATATTATTTTGTTTATTTTTGCAACAGTAAATGTTTAAGTCTTTGCTTAAATAAAACAGACTAAGAAGAAATATGATTATTTATTATTTTCGTTTCTTTCTTGTTTTGTTCAATTGTTTGAGTCACAATGAAGGCAAATATTATTTGTGAAATTTTCCTTTTTGAGTCGTGTATTTGTCCAGAAACGTTCTTTTTATGCGAAGTGGGGTAAAAGTTGATGAGTTTCGGCCATGTTCTATTGAAAATTGTCTCCAAGAATTTCGCGAACAGTTCCCAAATGTTGCTTTAGTACGTCAGCAGTTTAGAGAGAAACTTTAAAAGTGTATGTGGAAAATTTTATGCATTTTAAGTTTACTTGCATCTCCTTTTTTTATGCCAGTAGCCTGAAAACTTTCAAGCAAACCTTTTGTAAAATTTTTGCCCCTCAATATTTTTAATAAATAGTAAAAAAAAAATTAAAATTCAAAACGTATTAACTCCTCCCGTACAAAGACGCATTACTGCGTACGGCTAAATTTTCAGAACCAATTAAGACGTAAAAATCTTTTCCTTTTGAATGAATAACTTTGGTTAGCATTTTTATTTCCAATAGAAAATATTTTTACCTTGTATTTTCAATTGGTACAGCTTTCCTTAATTTAACAAAAGCACTATTAACAGCTTGAACTCGTTTTCTTTCCCTGGCATTTCTTTTAGCAACGACCTGTGGTGGTTTATTTTTGTGGGGCACGTGTTTGTATCCTCCATTCTTTTTACAATTTTTTTCTCGCAATGGTTTGGAGACTTTCTCAAGCTCATCTTTTGTATTTTTATTGTCTTGTTCTGCATCTGCTTCTACTGGCGCCGTAATATGAGCAACGTAAAAATCATCTGCTTCTCGTACAATCCAAGAATTCTCAACAATGTCTTTATGATCCGTCCAGGGATTTGGGTACATGCAAGATGACACTGGTGTTGGATTACCCAAAGAACACATTTTTGGTCATTTTTAGAATCACTCGCGTTTTGGTTCGGAAGTAAATTTAAACTAACCCTTGACGCGTGCCCTCACCTATTGACTACTAATAGAAGATGGTATCATTATTATTACGCTATCAGTTTTGGTGTTCTTCGCCCGCATACACCTGGATGTGGGAGGGGTTAAAAAAGATCATCATTTTTTAACTTTTTAAACTTCAGCTGCCCCAAACAATGGTTAAATTTTCGACTATTGGTCAGCATGATTAACTAATAACTTAAGTACCCAGAGGGTGCCTGCAGCTGAAGAGATCTTTGCTATCTTCGGATTGCTTTTGGCTCGTGCCGACCAAATTTTCGATTATATCCATAACACCTGGTTTATGTAATTAGTATAATTGGGTGTTATAGAAAAGACGCAGATGATTGTAAATTTTAACCATGTGTTCCAACACAGATTGCGTGTTGATAGTTGATGAGAATTATGTTCAGATTTAATCGATTAATTTTTGTATGGACTTTACAAGGGTTTTATTACAAGTCGTTTTAGTAATATTCAGGTAGGTTAATTAACAGGGATGGTGCGATTTTAAAAGCAGTTTTGTGTTTGTTGAAGAGAATTTAATGTAGGGTTAGTGAAAAAATTAACAGTTAAGCCATTCATTTTAACAAATATAGGTTTGTTAAGCAGTGTTTAGATTGTCATTTTGGGTTGTTCCAGTTCGTAGCTGGGAAGATTAATTGGTCATAATAAAACCTTTTGTTTGGAAATTATAGTAGTTCGCTTCCCTTTTATCTAACACAGCTGTAAAAAGTGTAAAGTTGTAGCTCACACGTTTCCATGATTTTATGGCAACAAGGCGTTACCCTATATTTAGTCTTTTATGAAACATAGCGAACTGCTACAGTTTAATTTTTTTTTCATGATAAAATATTATATTTTATTCCTTTGTTATTTTAAAATAAGCTAAAGAAGACAAAATGAAGAAAAATTTCGATAAACCAACGGACGAAATAAAATCGATATGATTATTTTTTTTGAAAATGTTTTTCTTTTTCTCAAACCCAAAGCCACGTAAATACTGCCCACCTTAAGAGTGACATCGTCCTGAGGCTTTTAAACAAATATATTCGGTTATTTCAATTTATGTAAGACAATTTTAGGGCATATCTTGAGTCCCAAAGTCCTGTTTGAATTACAATCGTGTTATATTTTTTTGCATACGATATTAAACATGATTGCTTCCCGATTAAGTGCTAAAATATTGCGCCTTGCAGAGCCTCTGTGCACTTTGTCTTATTTATTTATTTTTTTAAATTTGAAGTCGTAATGTTTCTTAATCCGCCCCTGTATGTTGTTAACAGAGCATATTTTTCCTGGTGCATAGGCAACCCAAATAGCACAACGCTGGGTGCGCAATGGTTTATCTTTTAAGGTGACGTTTGACAGTTTGAGGTTAAAATTTCGTAATGCTGATGTAGGTGAAACGTGGTTTTTTACATTCATTTTATAAAACGGTGATAAAAGACAGGTTGTGACTGTGAAAACGTACAATATGGTAAGTTTAAGTTTCAATTCTTAACTTTTAAGTGACAAATATTCAATAAACCCCTAAACACTTCTTAAAATCTGTACCAAATTTGGGCCATCCGGTTTTTTTATAAAACGTGATGCAATCCTTACACTTTTTAAATTTTTAACATCCCCCATGTCTGTTAGGTCTCGTTAGAGCGTAAGGGAACGTTCAAAGTAGAGTACTTGCAAAAGATCGAACAAGAAGTCCAAGAACGTTGGAAAAATGAGAAGGTGTTTGAAGAAAATGCCCCTAAAGACCCTAAAAAAAGTCCTGATGAGAAGTTTTTCTGCACGTTTCCTTTCCCTTACATGAATGGCCGTTTGCATTTAGGACATACCTTTTCCCTTTCGAAATGTGAATATGCGGTTCGTTACCATAGAATGAAAGGAAAGCAAGGGCTTTTCCCATTTAGTTTTCATTGTACTGGAATGCCAATTAAAGCATGTGCTGATAAACTTAAAAGAGAAATAGAAGATTTTGGTTGTCCACCACAGTTTCCCACAGAAGATGATACACCACAAGTTGTGGAAAGGGATGATATTATCCCTAAAGATAAAGCAAAAGGGAAGAAGGTATTTTTGGTTTATTTCTGAGAGGATTATAATATAATCGGATATAATTTATAGAGTAAAGCTGTTGCTAAAACTGCAGCTACCAAGTATCAATGGCAAATCATGCAAAGTATAGGAATGAAGGATGAAGACATACCTAAATTTGCTGATGCAAACTATTGGCTTGATTACTTTCCACCCCTTGCTGTTCAAGATCTTGAAAGAATAGGAATTCATGTGCGTTATTTATTTTAGTATAGAATTGTAGATATTGGAAGGTTTTTTCTAGGTTGATTGGAGGAGGATGTTTATAACAACAGATGCAAATCCTTTCTTTGACTCCTTTGTCCGTTGGCAATTTTTACGTCTTAAGGACAGGAATAAAATTCAGTTTGGAAAACGTTATACTATTTTTTCTCCTAAAGATGGACAGCCCTGTATGGACCATGACAGATCTTCTGGAGAAGGAGTTGGCCCCCAAGAATATACTCTTATCAAAATGAAGGTTCTTCCCCCATATCCTAAAAAACTTAGGTATGTTCTGAAATATTTTTGGGATTGAAGATTACAGAAATATTTTATAGTGTTTTTGGGAACAAACCAGTGTTCTTGGTAGCAGCAACACTTCGTCCAGAAACCATGTATGGACAAACCAATTGCTGGATGCGACCTGATATGAAATACATAGCTTTTGCCACAAAATCCGGTGATATTTTTATATCTACGGCAAGAGCAGCTAGAAACATGTCTTATCAGGGCTTTACAGAAGTTGAAGGTGAATTTAAAGTCTTGTTGGAGCTTACAGGTCAAGTAAGATAAACTTTATAATCTTGTGTTGATCATATTATTAAGAAATTTTTGTACAGGATGTTTTGGGAGCTGCATTGAAAGCACCCATGACTAGTTATGAGAAAATTTATGCTCTACCCATGTTGACCATTAAAGAAGATAAAGGTACCGGGGTTGTTACTAGTGTCCCATCTGACTCTCCTGATGATTATGCTGCATTGGTTGACTTGAAAAAGAAACAACCTTTCAGGGAAAAATATGGAATTACAGATGAAATGGTTAAATATAACAGGAAAAAATAATTCTTGTATTAATGACCATTTTTTTTAGGTTTTGCCATTTGAGGCTATTCCAATTATTGATGTTCCAGACTTCGGAAATCTCTCAGCTGTTACTGTTTATAATAAGCTGAAGATTCAAAGCCAGAATGATAAGGACAAACTTCTTGAAGCAAAGGAGATGGTTTATTTGAAAGGATTTTATGATGGGGTAAGTCCAAAATCAGGCTAACCAAGTCTCATAATAAATGGTTTGTATTATAGGTAATGTTAGTGGGTGAATTTAAGGGTAAAAAAATTCAGGACGTAAAAAAAGCACTTCAAAAATATCTCTTAGACAGAAAAGAAGCTGTTATTTATTATGAACCAGAGAAATCTGTTATTTCTCGATCAGGAGATGATTGTGTGGTTGCTCTTTGTGATCAATGGTATTTAGATTATGGGGATGAAACTTGGACTAAACAAGCTGAGCTTGCTTTGAAATCCATGAACACATTCTCTGATGAGGTCATGAAAAACTTTTCAGCTTGTCTTAATTGGCTCCATGAACATGCATGTTCGAGGAAATACGGGTTGGGTACTAAACTACCTTGGGATGAACAATGGCTCATTGAATCTCTTTCCGATTCCACTATTTACATGGCTTATTACACTGTAGCTCATTTAATTCAAGGAAATAGTTTCAAAGCAGATAAACCAAATGCTTTAGGGATTAAACCTGAACAAATGACCCCTGAAGTATGGGATTATGTATTCTTAAAAAATATCCCCTATTCATCAAAATGTGGAATTAAAAAAGAATCACTTGATTTAATGAAGCGTGAATTTGAATTTTGGTATCCAGTTGATTTGAGAGCTTCTGGAAAAGATTTAATCCAAAACCATTTAACTTATTATATTTACAATCATTGTGCTATGTGGCCTGAAGATCAAACCAAGTGGCCTCAAGCTATAAGAGCAAATGGTCATCTCTTGTTAAACTCTGCAAAAATGTCGAAATCCGAAGGAAACTTCCTAACCCTTAATGAAGCTATACAAAAATTCAGTGCTGATGGTATGCGCCTTTGTTTAGCAGATGCTGGAGATACAGTAGAAGATGCTAATTTTGTTGAAAATGTAGCAGATGCTGGGATTTTACGTCTTTATACCTTTATTGAATGGGTCAAGGAAATTTTAGCTAATAAAAGCTCACTCCGGTAAGGAAAATTGTAAAACCCATTTTTAATTTTTCATAAAATTTTTTGTATAGATCTGGACCTGCTGATAGTTTCCATGATAAGGTTTTCCAAAGTGAAATTAATTTACAAATTCAAGTAACTGATGATTTTTATAATAAATTCTTATTCAAAGAAGCTTTAAGGACTGGATTTTTTGAAATGCAAGCAACTCGAGATAAATATCGTGAATTAACTATCATGGAAGGCATGCATCTTGATTTAATTTTACATTTTATTGAAGTGCAAGCATTGTTGCTTTCACCTATTTGTCCTCATGTTGCTGAACATGTTTGGGCATTATTGGGAAAGGTTTGTTTTAGAATTTTTCAAATATAGAAGGGTTAATTAATTTTTTTAAACAGAAAGATTGTATTATTCGAGCTTTATGGCCAAAAGTCGGTGTGATCGATGAAGTCCTTATTAAATCATCTGAGTATCTTATGGAAGTAGCTCATTCATTCCGTGTGTATCTTAAAAATTACATTCAAGTCGTTAAACGAACAAAAAATAATCCTCGTCCTGCACCAGTAGAGAAACCAAATACGGCTACTATATGGGTTGCTAAAACTTTTCCACCATGGCAAAGCTGTATCCTTACAGTTATGAAGAGTTTTTGTGATGTACAAGACTAAATTTTTATTATTAAAATGTTGTAACCAATTCTGATTACAGAAGTTGGGAAATTTACCGGAAAATAAAATTCTGTCTGCTGAATTATGTAAAAAACCAGAACTTCAGAAATATATGAAAAGGGTAATGCCTTTTGTCCAAGCTACAAGGGAAAAATTGGAGAAATTAGGGCCTCAAGCTCTTGCATTAACTCTCATCTTCAATGAACTGGAAGTACTTAAACTAAACAGTATTTACTTGGCCAATACGTTGGACGTAAGTATACCAGGATTTTTAAATTAATTTTGTTTCGAACTAAAAGAGTATTTTTTTTAATAAATGTGATTGATAATAAAACCAAATTAGCTTGAAGAACTTATAATCCGAAATACGGATGAAGATGGAGCACCAGAGAGAACAAAGGATTGCTGCCCAGGTCAACCACAAATCCATTTAAGCACCAAACCTGGAGTAAATATTGATTTTATAAATCCAGTCCCTCATTCAGGATTATTTTCACACACAATCAAAATTAGTTCTGGTGATACTTTAAGAAAAGTTGTATCTCGTCTTTATAAAGAAATTAAATCTTTAAAAGGTGAATTTAAAAAAATTAAATCTTTATTTTTTATTTATTTTTATTTTTTTAGACATCCAAGGTGTTCAGTTATGGAGATACAATGACCCAGTGTTAGGGGACCGTAAAATGGTTCCATTTAATAATCCTCTTGAAAATAAAGTATTAATTCCTCAAGATAGTATTTTTGAAATTAATGGTGAAAATACAGTACGGGTTGTAACAAAACAGGGTACATTCGAACTCGGTAGATCTGTAGTATATATTATAGTTTCTGAGAGTTAGTTTTTTTTTTGGGTTTAATTTACGTAATATTTAATTTTGCGTTTGCATTAATAAAGATTTGTTACAGTAAGATTTGATTTATTTATGTGATTGAATTGGGAATTTGAATTTACGTTTCAGCAACTTGAACAGGATTTGACTTAAGAATCTGCTAGACATAATATATTTGACCAGAACTGAGCGAAAACTGTTCCTGAAAGTTTAAATTTCAATTTCAGCACTGCCCTGAACAGGATTTGATGTAAAAATCTTCCAGTGAAGATATGATTGTAATATTTGGATCAGAACTTCCTCAAATCTGCTTCTGAAAGTTTTTGCTTGTTGTTTGTCTTAATAAAGAATTGCTACAGTAATATTTCATTTAATTATGTGATTGGCTTAGGAATTGTCAAAGTGTTGAATAAATAACAATCCTTTTTATTACCTCCCCTGGACTTTCCCATACTAAAAATAAACATTTCGTTTTGGTATTCATCAGTAGTTCGTCAGGCAGAATTGAAAATCACTTGAATGCGTAGCGCGACAAACAAGATTATACGGGTTCGGTACGTACAGAAGGTAACTAAGGTGGCCCCGATGCACGCCATTGCTGGAAATAAATTTAATTTATTTTGAACAAATAATGCCACTTTGAAATACAAACCTACACCAAGTTTCATTAGAATACCTCTAGGCGTTCTCCAGATTTTTGAAAAAATAATAATTTTTGTTTAAACTTCAACATCCTGTATCTTGAAAACGAAGCCGTTTAGATTCCGTGGTTTGTATGAACTTTTTATCTTAGATTTGATAAAGGAATCGCCCCTTAAGTTTGCCTACGTACTTAATTAACACCCTGTATAGTTTGTGTCATTTAAAATGACGAAGTTTCTTATTGTACTGTGGAAAGCAAACACACTGTATACGTTATATAAGAGAATGCAGAGATATTTAAACTTAATTTTTAAATTTAAATTTACCACCATAACAGGAATATTCCTATACTGTGTTCTGATTGGTTAACAATCGAATGTCGTTCTTGGTCGATCTCTTTCGGTTGTGTTTCAAAACGAGTGGTTTGGAGTGGTTTGAATGTGTAAAAAAATGTGTTAAAAACTTCCGTTGAAGCCTCAAGGGTATGTTAAACTTAAAATACTAATTACAGGGAATATTTTAGGATAATTAGAATTGGTCAAATAATTTTCCTTAAAAAAATATCAGTGTTTTAAAATTCGTTGTCCGCCATTGCAATCAGGTGTTCCAGCGGCAGTCACCGTCGTCGGTCGTGCTTTAAAAGTTAAAATAAGTTGTTATATTTTCCTGTGGGGTATCCAAAGGTAAATAAAATATAAAGTTTAATTTGTGAGGAATGATTTGGGGCAATTACATTAGCCTGGGCTGTGTTTATTAAAATTTTATAACCATTTGAAATTCGAGTAAATGTTGGCACCAGTAGCACCCAGCAGCAACTGTGCACTTGTATCTTCGTGTAACCGCGCGGCTACGGGAAGATACAGGTGCACAGTTGCTGCTGGGTGCTGCTGGTGCCGCGATACTCGAATGTTTCAACAACGTCATATTTGAAATTTATTGTTGTCACTTCTGTAGCGGCTGCTTTAATTGTTACTAATTATTAGTTTTTTATCATTACTTCAGGTTTCGACAGTGTATAATGTTTCCACAAGATATAATCTGTGTGTGTTAAAAATTGCAATCGTAACTTTTTAGGTAAATTTGTTTTTCCGTATTTTTTATGGTTAAGCATATTTACTAATAAAAATGTGTGTTTACAGTTTTCATGGAGTTTCCTAGAGGTGAGATGACGATTTTCCCCGTGATTTTCATGCATGCGATTGGGAAAAAACGAATTTTTTGCCTTCAAAGGTACCTAGGCCAAGAATATTTTTAAGACGGCTTCCCCTCCATTTCAAATAATAATGAATTTGTCCATAATATTTCGTCGGTAACCCTTCGTTACGACCAAACTTTGAACCTATTTTGCACCAAACATTTGATCTACAAGATTTGAACTAGTTATTTGTATGACGCCCTCACTTCTTTTGTAAATTCAAAATTACTTTTTATCAACAGGTATATTGAAAAAAAATAAGTTTTTTTGTAGTTTGATCCTTATCTAGAACTTAAGCCGACGAAAATTTTATATTTTATAAGTAATTTTGTGTTTTTCCTTTATGCAGTTTCAAAAAAGTATTTGCAAAGGTGCTAGTCAAAACCTGGGAAGGCAACCAGGAGCAGCTGTGGATTCGCATAAGGTAAAATTTTTTAATTTTTACTTTCTCATACTATCACTCGTATGACTTTGTCATACCACCACTGGTATATGGGAAGTATTGATATCATGGAAATTTTTGAAATTGAGATTTTCGCGGAAATACGTGTTTTAGAAATAGTGGTCTAGAAAAAATGTCTGTCTGTGGGTGAGTGGGTGTGTAAGTATGTATGTATGTATGTGACGCCTCTAACGCAAAAACTAGTTAACCGATTTTGATGAAATTTTAAATGAAGGGGTATATCGAAAATTCATCGACAAAATAAGCTTTACAAAAAAATCTGAAACCGGAAGCGGAAGTTAGACAGGTTTTTTTGGTAGCAATTCTTTCAGAAGCAGAATTTTGAATATCTGAGTAGCGGATATGAAAGAAGACCACAATTCAAGAGAAACCGGTTTTTTACCGGACTTTCTAACTTCAAAATGGGGGGCGCTATGAATTTTTCAAAATGTTTACTTTAACGCCCCACAACTCGAAAACCAGTTATCTGATCAGGTTCAACAACAACTTGTTAGAAAGCCCTTTGGCGGTATCATTTCATTTTATTTATCCATCTGGTTTCCTGTCGTATGAGGCGACTATTTGGGCCGACCGTTCTTCGTTTGGCCATGTTTAGCCGTTTTATCTCATTTTATTTATCCGTCTGGGTTCCGGAAAAAGAGTAGGCCCAGGGTATCCCCTGCCTGTCGTATGAGGCGACTATTTGGGCCGATCGTCCTATCTCCTGTTTTATGTTACGTGTAAGATTTGTTAGTAAGTATCGTCGTTTGGCCATGTTTAGCCATTTTATCTCATTTTATTTATCCGTCTGGGTTCCGGAAAAAGAGTAGGCCCAGGGTATCCCCTGCCTGTCGTATGAGGCGACTATTTGGGCCGACCGTTCTTCGTTTGGCCATGTTTAGCCAATTTATCTCATTTTATTTATCCGTCTGGGTTCCGGAAAAAGAGTAGGCCCAGGGTATCCCCTGCCTGTCGTATGAGGCGACTATTTGGGCCGACCGTTCTTCGTTTGGCCATGTTTAGCCGTTTTATCTCATTTTATTTATCCGTCTGGGTTCCGGAGAAAGAGTAGGCCCAGGGTATCCCCTGCCTGTCGTATGAGGCGACTATTTGGGCCGACCGTCCTATCTCCTGTTTTATGTTACGTGTAAGATTTGTTAGTAAGTATCGTCGTTTGGCCATGTTTAGCCATTTTATCTCATTTTATTTATCCGTCTGGGTTCCGGAAAAAGAGTAGGCCCAGGGTATCCCCTGCCTGTCGTATGAGGCGACTATTTGGGCCGACCGTTCTTCGTTTGGCCATGTTTAGCCAATTTATCTCATTTTATTTATCCGTCTGGGTTCCGGAAAAAGAGTAGGCCCAGGGTATCCCCTGCCTGTCGTATGAGGCGACTATTTGGGCCGACCGTTCTTCGTTTGGCCATGTTTAGCCGTTTTATCTCATTTTATTTATCCGTCTGGGTTCCGGAGAAAGATTAGGCCCAGGGTATCCCCTGCCTGTCGTATGAGGCGACTATTTGGGCCGACCGTTCTTCGTTTGGCCATGTGTAGCCGTTTTATCTCATTTTATTTATCCGTCTGGGTTCCGGAAAAAGAGTAGGCCCAGGGTATCCCCTGCCTGTCGTATGAGGCGACTATTTGGGCCGACCGTTCTTCGTTTGGCCATGTTTAGCCAATTTATCTCATTTTATTTATCCGTCTGGGTTCCGGAAAAAGAGTAGGCCCAGGGTATCCCCTGCCTGTCGTATGAGGCGACTATTTGGGCCGACCGTTCTTCGTTTGGCCATGTTTAGCCAATTTATCTCATTTTATTTATCCGTCTGGGTTCCGGAAAAAGAGTAGGCCCAGGGTATCCCCTGCCTGTCGTATGAGGCGACTATTTGGGCCGACCGTCCTATCTCCTGTTTTATGTTACGTGTAAGATTTGTTAGTAAGTATCGTCGTTTGGCCATGTTTAGCCATTTTATCTCATTTTATTTATCCGTCTGGGTTCCGGAAAAAGAGTAGGCCCAGGGTATCCCCTGCCTGTCGTATGAGGCGACTATTTGGGCCGACCGTCCTATCTCCTGTTTTATGTTACGTGTAAGATTTGTTAGTAAGTATCGTCGTTTGGCCATGTTTAGCCATTTTATCTCATTTTATTTATCCGTCTGGGTTCCGGAAAAAGAGTAGGCCCAGGGTATCCCCTGCCTGTCGTATGAGGCGACTATTTGGGCCGACCGTTCTTCGTTTGGCCATGTTTAGCCGTTTTATCTCATTTTATTTATCCGTCTGGGTTCCGGAAAAAGAGTAGGCCCAGGGTATCCCCTGCCTGTCGTATGAGGCGACTATTTGGGCCGACCGTTCTTCGTTTGGCCATGTTTAGCCAATTTATCTCATTTTATTTATCCGTCTGGGTTCCGGAAAAAGAGTAGGCCCAGGGTATCCCCTGCCTGTCGTATGAGGCGACTATTTGGGCCGACCGTTCTTCGTTTGGCCATGTTTAGCCGTTTTATCTCATTTTATTTATCCGTCTGGGTTCCGGAGAAAGAGTAGGCCCAGGGTATCCCCTGCCCTGCCTGTCGTATGAGGCGACTATTTGGGCCGACCGTTCTTCGTTTGGCCATGTTTAGCCGTTTTATCTCATTTTATTTATCCGTCTGGGTTCCGGAAAAAGAGTAGGCCCAGGGTATCCCCTGCCTGTCGTATGAGGCGACTATTTGGGCCGACCGTTCTTCGTTTGGCCATGTTTAGCCAATTTATCTCATTTTATTTATCCGTCTGGGTTCCGGAAAAAGAGTAGGCCCAGGGTATCCCCTGCCTGTCGTATGAGGCGACTATTTGGGCCGACCGTTCTTCGTTTGGCCATGTTTAGCCAATTTATCTCATTTTATTTATCCGTCTGGGTTCCGGAAAAAGAGTAGGCCCAGGGTATCCCCTGCCTGTCGTATGAGGCGACTATTTGGGCCGACCGTTCTTCGTTTGGCCATGTTTAGCCGTTTTATCTCATTTTATTTATCCGTCTGGGTTCCGGAAAAAGAGTAGGCCCAGGGTATCCCCTGCCTGTCGTATGAGGCGACTATTTGGGCCGACCGTCCTATCTCCTGTTTTATGTTACGTGTAAGATTTGTTAGTAAGTATCGTCGTTTGGCCATGTTTAGCCATTTTATCTCATTTTATTTATCCGTCTGGGTTCCGGAAAAAGAGTAGGCCCAGGGTATCCCCTGCCTGTCGTATGAGGCGACTATTTGGGCCGACCGTTCTTCGTTTGGCCATGTTTAGCCAATTTATCTCATTTTATTTATCCGTCTGGGTTCCGGAAAAAGAGTAGGCCCAGGGTATCCCCTGCCTGTCGTATGAGGCGACTATTTGGGCCGACCGTCCTATCTCCTGTTTTATGTTACGTGTAAGATTTGTTAGTAAGTATCGTCGTTTGGCCATGTTTAGCCGTTTTTTCTCATTTTATTTATCCGTCTGGGTTCCGGAAAAAGAGTAGGCCCAGGGTATCCCCTGCCTGTCGTATGAGGCGACTATTTGGGCCGACCGTTCTTCGTTTGGCCATGTTTAGCCGTTTTATCTCATTTTATTTATCCGTCTGGGTTCCGGAAAAAGAGTAGGCCCAGGGTATCCCCTGCCTGTCGTATGAGGCGACTATTTGGGCCGACCGTCCTATCTCCTGTTTTATGTTACGTGTAAGATTTGTTAGTAAGTATCGTCGTTTGGCCATGTTTAGCCATTTTATCTCATTTTATTTATCCGTCTGGGTTCCGGAAAAAGAGTAGGCCCAGGGTATCCCCTGCCTGTCGTATGAGGCGACTATTTGGGCCGACCGTTCTTCGTTTGGCCATGTTTAGCCAATTTATCGCATTTTATTTATCCGTCTGGGTTCCGGAAAAAGAGTAGGCCCAGGGTATGCCCTGCCTGTCGTATGAGGCGACTATTTGGGCCGACCGTTCTTCGTTTGGCCATGTTTAGCCGTTTTATCTCATTTTATTTATCCGTCTGGGTTCCGGAAAAAGAGTAGGCCCAGGGTGTCCCCTGCCTGTCGTATGAGGCGACTATTTGGGCCGACCGTTCTTCGTTTGCCCATGTTTAGCCAATTTATCTCATTTTATTTATCCGTCTGGGTTCCGGAAAAAGAGTAGGCCCAGGGTATCCCCTGCCTGTCGTATGAGGCGACTATTTGGGCCGACCGTTCTTCGTTTGGCCATGTTTAGCCAATTTATCTCATTTTATTTATCCGTCTGGGTTCCGGAAAAAGAGTAGGCCCAGGGTATCCCCTGCCTGTCGTATGAGGCGACTATTTGGGCCGACCGTCCTATCTCCTGTTTTATGTTACGTGTAAGATTTGTTAGTAAGTATCGTCGTTTGGCCATGTTTAGCCATTTTATCTCATTTTATTTATCCGTCTGGGTTCCGGAAAAAGAGTAGGCCCAGGGTATCCCCTGCCTGTCGTATGAGGCGACTATTTGGGCCGACCGTTCTTCGTTTGGCCATGTTTAGCCGTTTTATCTCATTTTATTTATCCGTCTGGGTTCCGGAAAAAGAGTAGGCCCAGGGTATCCCCTGCCTGTCGTATGAGGCGACTATTTGGGCCGACCGTCCTATCTCCTGTTTTATGTTACGTGTAAGATTTGTTAGTAAGTATCGTCGTTTGGCCATGTTTAGCCATTTTATCTCATTTTATTTATCCGTCTGGGTTCCGGAAAAAGAGTAGGCCCAGGGTATCCCCTGCCTGTCGTATGAGGCGACTATTTGGGCCGACCGTTCTTCGTTTGGCCATGTTTAGCCAATTTATCGCATTTTATTTATCCGTCTGGGTTCCGGAAAAAGAGTAGGCCCAGGGTATCCCCTGCCTGTCGTATGAGGCGACTATTTGGGCCGACCGTTCTTCGTTTGGCCATGTTTAGCCGTTTTATCTCATTTTATTTATCCGTCTGGGTTCCGGAAAAAGAGTAGGCCCAGGGTGTCCCCTGCCTGTCGTATGAGGCGACTATTTGGGCCGACCGTTCTTC
This sequence comes from Hemicrepidius hirtus, assembly GCA_963082805.1. NCBI lineage: Eukaryota > Metazoa > Arthropoda > Insecta > Coleoptera > Elateridae > Hemicrepidius > Hemicrepidius hirtus. Next base: position 25,024,829 of record OY720167.1, read on the forward strand.
GTTTGCCCATGTTTACCCAATTTATCTCATTTTATTTATCCGTCTGGGTTCCGGAAAAAGAGTAGGCCCAGGGTATCCCCTGCCTGTCGTATGAGGCGACTATTTGGGCCGACCGTTCTTCGTTTGGCCATGTTTAGCCAATTTATCTCATTTTATTTATTCGTCTGGGTTCCGGAAAAAGAGTAGGCCCAGGGTATCCCCTGCCTGTCGTATGAGGCGACTATTTGGGCCGACCGTCCTATGTCCTGTTTTATCTTAGTGTAAGATTTGTTAATGTTAACACATAATAATTAACACATCTGTTCGGAATGTAATTTTATTGTATAGGTACGTGGGCGCTTTATTCAAGAAAATGCAATGGTATAAACATACATAGTGTAAGTATTGTCGTTTGGCCATGTTTTAGCCGTTTTATCTCATTTTATTTATCCGTCTGGGTTCCGGAAAAAGAGTAGGCCCAGGGTATCCCCTGCCTGTCGTATGAGGCGACTATTTGGGCCGACCGTTCTTCGTTTGGCCATGTTTAGCCGTTTTATCTCATTTTATTTATCCGTCTGGGTTCCGGAAAAAGAGTAGGCCCAGGGTGTCCCCTGCCTGTCGTATGAGGCGACTATTTGGGCCGACCGTTCTTCGTTTGCCCATGTTTACCCAATTTATCTCATTTTATTTATCCGTCTGGGTTCCGGAAAAAGAGTAGGCCCAGGGTATCCCCTGCCTGTCGTATGAGGCGACTATTTGGGCCGACCGTTCTTCGTTTGGCCATGTTTAGCCGTTTTATCTCATTTTATTTATTCGTCTGGGTTCCGGAAAAAGAGTAGGCCCAGGGTATCCCCTGCCTGTCGTATGAGGCGACTATTTGGGCCGACCGTTCTTCGTTTGGCCATGTTTAGCCGTTTTATCTCATTTTATTTATTCGTCTGGGTTCCGGAAAAAGAGTAGGCCCAGGGTATCCCCTGCCTGTCGTATGAGGCGACTATTTGGGCCGACCGTTCTTCGTTTGGCCATGTTTAGCCGTTTTATCTCATTTTATTTATTCGTCTGGGTTCCGGAAAAAGAGTAGGCCCAGGGTATCCCCTGCCTGTCGTATGAGGCGACTATTTGGGCCGACCGTCCTATGTCCTGTTTTATCTTAGTGTAAGATTTGTTAATGTTAACACATAATAATTAACACATCTGTTCGGAATGTAATTTTATTGTATAGGTACGTGGGCGCTTTATTCAAGAAAATGCAATGGTATAAACATACATAGTGTAAGTATTGTCGTTTGGCCATGTTTTAGCCGTTTTATCTCATTTTATTTATCCGTCTGGGTTCCGGAAAAAGAGTAGGCCCAGGGTATCCCCTGCCTGTCGTATGAGGCGACTATTTGGGCCGACCGTTCTTCGTTTGGCCATGTTTAGCCGTTTTATCTCATTTTATTTATCCGTCTGGGTTCCGGAAAAAGAGTAGGCCCAGGGTATCCCCTGCCTGTCGTATGAGGCGACTATTTGGGCCGACCGTTCTTCGTTTGGCCATGTTTAGCCGTTTTATCTCATTTTATTTATCCGTCTGGGTTCCGGAAAAAGAGTAGGCCCAGGGTATCCCCTGCCTGTCGTATGAGGCGACTATTTGGGCCGACCGTCCTATCTCCTGTTTTATGTTACGTGTAAGATTTGTTAGTAAGTATCGTCGTTTGGCCATGTTTAGCCGTTTTATCTCATTTTATTTATCCGTCTGGGTTCCGGAAAAAGAGTAGGCCCAGGGTATCCCCTGCCTGTCGTATGAGGCGACTATTTGGGCCGACCGTTCTTCGTTTGGCCATGTTTAGCCAATTTATCTCATTTTATTTATCCGTCTGGGTTCCGGAAAAAGAGTAGGCCCAGGGTATCCCCTGCCTGTCGTATGAGGCGACTATTTGGGCCGACCGTCCTATCTCCTGTTTTATGTTACGTGTAAGATTTGTTAGTAAGTATCGTCGTTTGGCCATGTTTAGCCGTTTCATCTCATTTTATTTATCCGTCTGGGTTCCGGAAAAAGAGTAGGCCCAGGGTATCCCCTGCCTGTCGTATGAGGCGACTATTTGGGCCGACCGTTCTTCGTTTGGCCATGTTTAGCCGTTTTATCTCATTTTATTTATCCGTCTGGGTTCCGGAGAAAGAGTAGGCCCAGGGTATCCCCTGCCTGTCGTATGAGGCGACTATTTGGGCCGACCGTTCTTCGTTTGGCCATGTTTAGCCGTTTTATCTCATTTTATTTATCCGTCTGGGTTCCGGAAAAAGAGTAGGCCCAGGGTATCCCCTGCCTGTCGTATGAGGCGACTATTTGGGCCGACCGTTCTTCGTTTGGCCATGTTTAGCCAATTTATCTCATTTTATTTATCCGTCTGGGTTCCGGAAAAAGAGTAGGCCCAGGGTATCCCCTGCCTGTCGTATGAGGCGACTATTTGGGCCGACCGTCCTATCTCCTGTTTTATGTTACGTGTAAGATTTGTTAGTAAGTATCGTCGTTTGGCCATGTTTAGCCGTTTTTTCTCATTTTATTTATCCGTCTGGGTTCCGGAAAAAGAGTAGGCCCAGGGTATCCCCTGCCTGTCGTATGAGGCGACTATTTGGGCCGACCGTCCTATCTCCTGTTTTATGTTACGTGTAAGATTTGTTAGTAAGTATCGTCGTTTGGCCATGTTTAGCCGTTTTTTCTCATTTTATTTATCCGTCTGGGTTCCGGAAAAAGAGTAGGCCCAGGGTATCCCCTGCCTGTCGTATGAGGCGACTATTTGGGCCGACCGTTCTTCGTTTGGCCATGTTTAGCCGTTTTATCTCATTTTATTTATCCGTCTGGGTTCCGGAGAAAGAGTAGGCCCAGGGTATCCCCTGCCTGTCGTATGAGGCGACTATTTGGGCCGACCGTCCTATCTCCTGTTTTATGTTACGTGTAAGATTTGTTAGTAAGTATCGTCGTTTGGCCATGTTTAGCCGTTTTATCTCATTTTATTTATCCGTCTGGGTTCCGGAGAAAGAGTAGGCCCAGGGTATCTCCTGCCTGTCGTATGAGGCGACTATTTGGGCCGACCGTTCTTCGTTTGGCCATGTTTAGCCAATTTATCTCATTTTATTTATCCGTCTGGGTTCCGGAAAAAGAGTAGGCCCAGGGTATCCCCTGCCTGTCGTATGAGGCGACTATTTGGGCCGACCGTCCTATCTCCTGTTTTATGTTACGTGTAAGATTTGTTAGTAAGTATCGTCGTTTGGCCATGTTTAGCCGTTTCATCTCATTTTATTTATCCGTCTGGGTTCCGGAAAAAGAGTAGGCCCAGGGTATCCCCTGCCTGTCGTATGAGGCGACTATTTGGGCCGACCGTTCTTCGTTTGGCCATGTTTAGCCGTTTCATCTCATTTTATTTATCCGTCTGGGTTCCGGAAAAAGAGTAGGCCCAGGGTATCCCCTGCCTGTCGTATGAGGCGACTATTTGGGCCGACCGTTCTTCGTTTGGCCATGTTTAGCCGTTTTATCTCATTTTATTTATCCGTCTGGGTTCCGGAAAAAGAGTAGGCCCAGGGTATCCCCTGCCTGTCGTATGAGGCGACTATTTGGGCCGACCGTTCTTCGTTTGGCCATGTTTAGCCAATTTATCTCATTTTATTTATCCGTCTGGGTTCCGGAAAAAGAGTAGGCCCAGGGTATCCCCTGCCTGTCGTATGAGGCGACTATTTGGGCCGACCGTCCTATCTCCTGTTTTATGTTACGTGTAAGATTTGTTAGTAAGTATCGTCGTTTGGCCATGTTTAGCCGTTTTTTCTCATTTTATTTATCCGTCTGGGTTCCGGAAAAAGAGTAGGCCCAGGGTATCCCCTGCCTGTCGTATGAGGCGACTATTTGGGCCGACCGTCCTATCTCCTGTTTTATGTTACGTGTAAGATTTGTTAGTAAGTATCGTCGTTTGGCCATGTTTAGCCGTTTTTTCTCATTTTATTTATCCGTCTGGGTTCCGGAAAAAGAGTAGGCCCAGGGTATCCCCTGCCTGTCGTATGAGGCGACTATTTGGGCCGACCGTCCTATCTCCTGTTTTATGTTACGTGTAAGATTTGTTAGTAAGTATCTTCGTTTGGCCATGTTTAGCCATCTTATCTCATTTTATTTATCCGTCTGGGTTCCGGAAAAAGAGTAGGCCCAGGGTATCCCCTGCCTGTCGTATGAGTCGACTATTTGGGCCGACCGTTCTTCGTTTGGCCATGTTTAGCCAATTTATCTCATTTTATTTATCCGTCTGGGTTCCGGAGAAAGAGTAGGCCCAGGGTATCCCCTGCCTGTCGTATGAGGCGACTATTTGGGCCGACCGTTCTTCGTTTGGCCATGTTTAGCCGTTTTATCTCATTTTATTTATCCGTCTGGGTTCCGGAAAAAGAGTAGGCCCAGGGTATCCCCTGCCTGTCGTATGAGGCGACTATTTGGGCCGGCCGTTCTTCGTTTGGCCATGTTTAGCCAATTTATCTCATTTTATTTATCCGTCTGGGTTCCGGAAAAAGAGTAGGCCCAGGGTATCCCCTGCCTGTCGTATGAGGCGACTATTTGGGCCGACCGTCCTATCTCCTGTTTTATGTTACGTGTAAGATTTGTTAGTAAGTATCTTCGTTTGGCCATGTTTAGCCATTTTATCTCATTTTATTTATCCGTCTGGGTTCCGGAAAAAGCGTAGGCCCAGGGTATCCCCTGCCTGTCGTATGAGGCGACTATTTGGGCCGACCGTTCTTCGTTTGGCCATGTTTAGCCAATTTATCTCATTTTATTTATCCGTCTGGGTTCCGGAAAAAGAGTAGGCCCAGGGTATCCCCTGCCTGTCGTATGAGGCGACTATTTGGGCCGACCGTCCTATCTCCTGTTTTATGTTACGTGTAAGATTTGTTAGTAAGTATCGTCGTTTGGCCATGTTTAGCCGTTTTATCTCATTTTATTTATCCGTCTGGGTTCCGGAAAAAGAGTAGGCCCAGGGTATCCCCTGCCTGTCGTATGAGGCGACTATTTGGGCCGACCGTTCTTCGTTTGGCCATGTTTAGCCGTTTTATCTCATTTTATTTATCCGTCTGGGTTCCGGAGAAAGAGTAGGCCCAGGGTATCCCCTGCCTGTCGTATGAGGCGACTATTTGGGCCGACCGTTCTTCGTTTGGCCATGTTTAGCCGTTTTATCTCATTATATTTATCCGTCTGGGTTCCGGAAAAAGAGTAGGCCCAGGGTATCCCCTGCCTGTCGTATGAGGCGACTATTTGGGCCGACCGTTCTTCGTTTGGCCATGTTTAGCCAATTTATCTCATTTTATTTATCCGTCTGGGTTCCGGAAAAAGAGTAGGCCCAGGGTATCCCCTGCCTGTCGTATGAGGCGACTATTTGGGCCGACCGTCCTATCTCCTGTTTTATGTTACGTGTAAGATTTGTTAGTAAGTATCTTCGTTTGGCCATGTTTAGCCATTTTATCTCATTTTATTTATCCGTCTGGGTTCCGGAAAAAGAGTAGGCCCAGGGTATCCCCTGCCTGTCGTATGAGGCGACTATTTGGGCCGACCGTTCTTCGTTTGGCCATGTTTAGCCAATTTATCTCATTTTATTTATCCGTCTGGGTTCCGGAAAAAGAGTAGGCCCAGGGTATCCCCTGCCTGTCGTATGAGGCGACTATTTGGTCCGACTGACCTATCTCCTGTTTTATGTTACGTGTAAGATTTGTTAGTAAGTATCGTCGTTTGGCCATGTTTAGCCGTTTTTTCTCATTTTATTTATCCGTCTGGGTTCCGGAAAAAGAGTAGGCCCAGGGTATCCCCTGCCTGTCGTATGAGGCGACTATTTGGGCCGACCGTTCTTCGTTTGGCCATGTTTAGCCGTTTTATCTCATTTTATTTATCCGTCTGGGTTCCGGAAAAAGAGTAGGCCCAGGGTATCCCCTGCCTGTCGTATGAGGCGACTATTTGGGCCGACCGTCCTATCTCCTGTTGTATGTTACGTGTAAGATTTGTTAGTAAGTATCGTCGTTTGGCCATGTTTAGCCATTTTATCTCATTTTATTTATCCGTCTGGGTTCCGGAAAAAGAGTAGGCCCAGGGTATCCCCTGCCTGTCGTATGAGGCGACTATTTGGGCCGACCGTTCTTCGTTTGGCCATGTTTAGCCAATTTATCGTATTTTATTTATCCGTCTGGGTTCCGGAAAAAGAGTAGGCCCAGGGTATCCCCTGCCTGTCGTATGAGGCGACTATTTGGGCCGACCGTCCTATCTCCTGTTTTATGTTACGTGTAAGATTTGTTAGTAAGTATCGTCGTTTGGCCATGTTTAGCCATTTTATCTCATTTTATTTATCCGTCTGGGTTCCGGAAAAAGAGTAGGCCCAGGGTATCCCCTGCCTGTCGTATGAGGCGACTATTTGGGCCGACCGTCCTATCTCCTGTTTTATGTTACGTGTAAGATTTGTTAGTAAGTATCGTCGTTTGGCCATGTTTAGCCATTTTATCTCATTTTATTTATCCGTCTGGGTTCCGGAAAAAGAGTAGGCCCAGGGTATCCCCTGCCTGTCGTATGAGGCGACTATTTGGGCCGACCGTTCTTCGTTTGGCCATGTTTAGCCGTTTTATCTCATTTTATTTATCCGTCTGGGTTCCGGAAAAAGAGTAGGCCCAGGGTATCCCCTGCCTGTCGTATGAGGCGACTATTTGGGCCGACTGTCCTATCTCCTGTTTTATGTTACGTGTAAGATTTGTTAGTAAGTATCGTCGTTTGGCCATGTTTAGCCGTTTTATCTCATTTTATTTATCCGTCTGGGTTCCGGAAAAAGAGTAGGCCCAGGGTATCCCCTGCCTGGCGTATGAGGCGACTATTTGGGCCGACTGTCCTATCTCCTGTTTTATGTTACGTGTAAGATTTGTTAGTAAGTATCGTCGTTTGGCCATGTTTAGCCGTTTTATCTCATTTTATTTATCCGTCTGGGTTCCGGAAAAAGAGTAGGCCCAGGGTATCCCCTGCCTGTCGTATGAGGCGACTATTTGGGCCGACCGTCCTATCTCCTGTTTTATGCTACGTGTAAGATTTGTTAGTAAGCATCGTCGTTTGGCCATGTTTAGCCATTTTATCTCATTTAATTTATCCGTCTGGGTTTCGGAAAAAGAGTAGGCCCAGGGTATCCCCTGCCTGTCGTATGAGGCGACTATTTGGGCCGACCGTTCTTCGTTTGGCCATGTTTAGCCAATTTATCTCATTTTATTTATCCGTCTGGGTTCCGGAAAAAGAGTAGGCCCAGGGTATCCCCTGCCTGTCGTATGAGGCGACTATTTGGGCCGACCGTTCCAATTTTGTTTATTTCGGACGCCGGCTTTGCACGAACCCGCCGATGTTTCCTGTTATAGAAAAATTAATTATTTATGTTATTTTATTGCATTGGGGACTCAATGATAAAGAAATCGCCACTAGTGTCTGAGTAAACTCGTGCCGGCAGCACCTTATGCCAAATTGCAGAACTACAATGTTAGACAGGGACTACATTGACGTTTTTTTAAATTTTAAGGGAGAGTACCTTAAGAAATCTGTCTTTTTATCCCGATTTAAAAGACTTCACTCTGTAAACGTAAATTTTCTTCGTTGTTTGATTTATATCTTTGAAAATTTCCCATTGGCGTCGACTTTGATTTAAGAAAAGTGAGATTTCCATTTTTTTTACTGCGGGTACGTGCTCCTGTGCCTCTTGTCACCAGCCGCAACCGTCCAAAACAATCGCTCCCCGCCTTCTGTTAATTACTTAGGTACCTATTTAAATTTTAACTTTCTATCTTACAAAAACAACTTTAAAATTTCAGAAATATATTGAGAACATAATCGTTTTACAAGCAACATATTGCAGTTGTTCTTTAGGTACACTTCACATGTATGGTAAAGAGGGTCTTATAGCTGCATGCAGAACTTTAAGACCCTTAACATAGATCCAGTACAATTTCCATTATTTGTAGTTAGTTGAAGAAATAGTTTCGTAAAAATGCAGAATTTAGCAATCTCGGAAGGTTTTTTTCTGAAACATCTATTTTGTTATGACCTATTTTCTATAAAAAAATAAAAATAAAAAAAGTTGTAGTTTGCTAAATTCTGTGTAATTTTAATTGTATTACAAAATTTAATAATAAATTCTACTAAATTCAACAATAGGATATGAAATAGAAAATAGAGAAAAACATGTGCCCCATATTATATCACAGTATTATAAGCCATGATACTAACGTTAATTCCAAGTAGGTAACAAATTTATTTTATTGTCACAAAGTGATTGTTCGTTTAAAACTGTGTAACTCCAGGAAGAAGCGTTCCTTTTTATTAAACACAGAAAAAAAACGAACAAGTTTGTTGATATATCAATTGCTGATAGGGCAATTGTAACAGCTTTAGGGAACAATTAACACCTGACAGATTTCTTATAGGTAGGTACATGTAACACACCCGCAGGTAGAAGGCTGTTTATCACATTTATGGAAGCATAACAAAATGTAGACCATTTCACAGAGTGATTGTAACAAGGGTAACGAATATGTTTGGATACTTATTTTCTAAGTGGATGCCACATTGCTACAGGCTTTCTTAAAGCTGTCAGCATTTGATTCCAATGATTTAAAGACCTTCCGGAAGCTTGTGCTCCTACAATTACATGACCGACTGAACAGATTTTTGATAAATTTTCTGCGGTTGGCATGGCTTCAGCAACCGTCAAACGAAGTTGGATTGTCTGAAAAGAAATATTTTGTTTTAAAATTAAGAAATGTGATTATTTGGAACGATTCTAAGCATAGAAAATTGGTTTTTTGAAAATTCCCGCATTCCCTTTCTAATATCTAAAACAGTGGACGTTGTTGGCACAAGGGAAGTAAACTGTCCATTTCGAATCTATAGAATGTAATGGCATATGTATATTTTAGCTTCTTTTTCATGTCTTTTTTAACGAGGGTGCTCCTCTGTCATCGTCTTATTTTTCAGGCACCGCTGTTTATTTTCGTAGTTTCGTACGATCGAAATTACCAATCTTTTGATCTTAAATTGGTTTTCCTGTGTCAAGACGCCTGGGGCCTAAATGATGGGCTGTAAAAAGTGTAGATACGAAGTCAAACACACGCCGTTTGTATATCGTATTTCAAATGGTTTGTTTTCATCTTTGCGTTTAAGAAAAAGAAGAAAAAAATGTCAGGAATGACAAAACAAAGTTCCTATATGAGCCATGAATGTCTTCTTATACGTAGAGATCAATGGGAAAAGAAAGTTTTAACAAAATTGTTTACAGGAATTTCTGGCTTATAAATTTTTTTAACTTTGTTTTGGGTTAGGCAAAATTATTTTAATGGGGTTCTATTATTTTCCCTAACATTAGGATGTGAGGACTCCAAATTCTATTTGCGCTCGTCGAACCGTGAAATTAGGATAAACAGAAACACCTTTGAAGAGACCTTTCATCTAGCGAGTTACCGAGGCATATTCGACTGTTTAGGGAAAAAAATATAGGCAAATCCTTTCCACGTATGGCAGGGATGTTAAATTTTTACGTTCGCGATGTTAAAGTGATGTATAAAATATTTTTCTGCTTGGTTTCGTTATTTTCCCCGTATTAACGAAAGTGTTAATGGAGAAAAGAAAAGTCGAAATAAGCAGGTTGTAAGGCAATGTTCACCAAAATGCGGACACGGGTGACTCGGAATTTTCTAATATTTTAGTAGATGGGTATATTTTATAAATTCGTCTGTGGAAAATAATTTCATGAACAAGTTTTAAAATATGATTCTCTAAAATTAAGATTAATGACAGGAAAGTGTTGTTTCCGTGCGTCCTTTATTTTTTACTGGCTCTATACAATAGCTAAGTGTGGATAAAATATATTTACCTGTAAAGTGTGAGCAGGAACACTAAATATCATTGATTCATTAAAAATAGGACTCCTTTCCCCCTTCTTAGTAGAAGTTTTCTTTTTGTGAACCTTTTTGCCGTGGTGAAGTAGATAAACCTGAAACAAAAACCGAGTGATCCGATTAAATTTGAAATTCAAAATTATAGTCTTTAAATGTATTCTCTTTATACCTTGACAAAAGGATCTCCAGCGTCTTTATCATTCTGAAACTTTAAATTTCTTGCTTTTACGACCACTACTGTGAGCCTTTCTGCGGTTGGGAGGTAACTCAATGAAAACATTACCTCGCCGAATTCTGTCCCTCTCTGCTGAAAACACCCTAAAGAAAATGGTCCTTGAAATACACTTAGTGAAAATTTTTACCTGACCCGTATCCGTTAATGTAACCCAAGTCGTGACGGGTTGACGCAAACTGACGTCAGTGAGTCGAATTTCACCCTCTCCGACCAAAGTGTGCGACAAGTGATCCATGGCATACACATGAAAACAAAGCGATTTCTGTGATTGTTCTCGAGGGTGTAGAGAAAATAAGAATCTTTCTTTATAGCTAGGACTGTTTGAACATCGATAGAGCCTAGTCTGTGCGTTTGATCCTTTATCGGGGAGAAGGTAGACCTTCACGTAAGAATCTATAGGGTTGCCATCCTTTGAGGGTCCTATTAAGTCTTTCGCCTCCAGCACGTTTACTATGAGTTCTGACAACTCACTGAAATGAAATACAGATGTTGAAAACGAAGGGAGAAGGAAAACGAGGGAATAACTGGACAACCCATTGTTAAACCGCAGATTGTTAAGGCTCCGCGATGAATAGTCTGCGAGGTTCATTGTGCTCATGTTTAATTTGCTGGTTAGTGACTTTTTCAGGAAAAATGGGAAATCACTTGCGAATTTATAGAAAAACTTATCTTATAAATATATTTACACAATTTTGTTTAAGAAAACATGAAATTAGCTCACCCCTTTATTTTTTATTGTGGGATTTTCTTATAATAGATGCTAAGTATAAACTATTGCCTTGGCACAAAAGAAAAACAAAAAAGTTCCTTAGTTACGATTTTTTTGATTTTGCCAATATTTATGGAAAAGTTTGAAAAGACTTTCTCAATTTAGGACTGAAAATCTAAGCCTGCTACGATTTTTGGAGATAGTAAAATTTTGAAACATCTGAAAATCCTGAAAAATCCTTCAAATTTAAAAGGTGTTCTGAAATTTTGTTTGTTTTCAAAATTTGTTGATCAGATAAAAAAAGAATCTTTCAATTCAGTTCGTATACGCGAATTTTGGAACACCCTGTATATTGTAAAGGTTCCATTTCTTGTTGGTTTATATTTATATAATATAAGTATTATCAATTCTTTTTAAGTTTGAGAATAAATAAATAAAAATTACCTAAATTAAAACAAATAAATTTTGTCTGGGAAAAGTTTTCATACGGGAAAAAAAAACGTTGTGCCTGGAGTGGAAAATTTAGCGAATCTATTATTATCCCTCAAAACTTTTTTAATATTTTCGTATAGATTCTAAAAAAAGTGATCAGACGTAATACTTTTTTTAATTTAGCTCTTACATTTTCAGTCTCGTGAAACCTTTCATAAGACCTATGAATCAATCGTTACGTCTTTGGTTTTACTTCATCAAATAATTGTTAGTTATGCGAAAAATATGTCATGATAATAATTGCGGTCGTAAATAAATTAGTTAAAACGCTCTAGTCATTCTAAATCAATAATTTTTATGGAAATTAAATAAAAAAATTTCTTGGCGATATGCGAAATCATTAGAAAAATGTGTAATTCTAAGGCAACCTTGATGAATCAGATTTTTTATTTATTTTTGATATTATTTCGTATTATAATTCCCGAGAATATTATTTTGTACATTGAGCACCCCTGATAGCTATCTTTCGTTTCTGAAACGTTCATTTCCTGATGTATTTTCCACTGCATTCACGACCCCTTTTCAAAGCGTTTTAACGTTGCCTAGCTAATAAAATTTTCACCCTTCGTTCTTGAAACCCACAGAAAATTAATAACATTCATTTCATACCACAGAATCCATAATTTAATATGTTACCCCGAAGAAGAGAGAACGATGACACGCGTAATGAACAGAATCTTGTTATGTATCGATTGCACCCAGCATTGTATCCCTAAATTCTATTATAAAGCCTCTTCACCTGTCATATTCTAGGCCAAGGCATAAATAACCCGTTACGTTGGGCTCCTCAAGGTCTCCCAAAGCCACGGAAGAATCTGAACAGACGCTGTCACAAGAGACGGCCCTCTTGAGTGTAGTGGTTATTACTTCCGGTTCTTCTGATTGGGTGATATTTGGAGGGACCTGCTGTTGACTGAAAGCTCCATACTTGGGTGATTGAGACTGATGGGCAGGTGTAATAGGGCTCGGGGGTGGCGTGAGGCAGACGGGAAATTGCGATTTAGCCGCCAGCTCTGCCACACTCATTGAGGATTTTGGTCTGGGAATTGCTATTGTTAATACGGTTTCCGCTGGCTCTTCTTTGCTAAAAGAAAAAAACATAATTAGTGGGATTTATAAGAGGACAATCAACCGCTCCATTGATTTTCCTCGGACGTGGTTCGTTACGGGTAAGGTTCTTAAATGGGATAAAGAATGATTATTATTCTTCATAAACTAAGTGTTTTATGTTTTAGGGAATGCTTTTTTTAATTAACAAAAGTTCGTTTTTTGGAAAAACGTATTATTGCAGGAATTATGAATTACAGCAAAAACTAATATTATTTTCAAGCCCAATAATCACATTTTATGGGTATTGTAAAAAACTTCTTTTCCAGTTAGATATGAAAAACTTTCTATCAATTTATGTTCTGCATCAGTAGGTACTTCGAATTTTATTAAAATCGGTTTACTGGTCTGTAAGTTTTCGACACGACATATTTGCAAAAAATTCATGAAGACATAAAGGGTGGGTTACTGAAAAAATTTGATAATTTTGAATAGAAACGCAATTTGTAATGAGTTGACAAACAAAAGGGTTCAAATACCGCACTAAATATTTGCGCAGTTTTCCTCATAATTTGAAAATTTGCAGAATTTTATTTTCCCCTTGATACTCGTGTTAAATCTTGGATCACGTTAAGCTTACCATAATCGACATGTAAGTTACCCTTGATGGTCATATTTTAATCCTCAATAAAGCTACCCTTATTATTTTCGACCGGTAAAACTTTCGAGGTAGACGTGATCCGCCATGATTTCATATAAGCTTCCCCTAAACCATATACTGCTATCTAGTTAGGGATTAAAGTATTTTCAAGTTACTAGGACTATAATAATTAGTAAAAATTATTTGAGGTTTTCAAAAGAAAATAATATGTGTACTACACGGTCAAGCTTTTAAGCTGGGGTTATTTTTGGGTTTATTAATCCCCCTCGGAGAAAATTCTCGCAACGGCTATTTGCAAGCAGTCCCTAGCCAACATGTAGGTACATCCATATGGTGTTTAGTTATACTGAAACCTTCATTATCCCTAACTTAATTAATTTTAATAATTTGGAAGATATAAATTATAGTATCAGCCTAAGGGCTAGGTTTCGGTCTTTATATCGCGCTGTAGATTTTTATATGGGGCCGTATTATGACTCTAGTAGTTGATATTTCGTATAGAGGAAAAAATTGTAGTTCTTATTCGTGTTCTCTGCAGTATCGAAACTATAATTTTGATGGATATTTTGAATCTTGATTGAATATTAATTCTCTAAGTGGCACCATTTAGGATAATCCCACAGACCACTGAATATCAATTCAGAGGAGGGATCCTTTGATTTTGCTTTGGAAATCTCTGATCGATACAGTATGTCATGTAGGGGGTGTTAGAAGTCCTAAATCACACAACCCCATGCTTGAACTTTCTTAAACAGTTTCCTGAAGTTTTGAAAGGGTTTTTGTTGCATCTGCACCAATTTACGCGTTCAGAGTACATTTTGGATGGTTTATTTCTTAATGCCATGTTTAAGTACCTGCATCCAGGTATTATCCTTGCAGGCCAATAGGTAATTCAACTTGGCATTTCGCGGAAAAATTTTACAACTAGAAGTTATAGTTCAGCGTGCAGACAATTTCAATTTTTTGTATTTTTACAAATAAACTAAAATCGAGGTAAATATAAATTGGAATTTTTATAAAAACCAAAATAAATGTTTATATTGTGACTTGAGAGGTTTTCGTAGTGTATTTTGTTTTATAGAAAAAAATGAGTTAACCGTCTGGGTTCGGGATGAAGAATAGGCCCAGGGATTCCCCTGCCAGTCGTAAAAGGCGATTATTTAGGGCACTTTTTCTATTCACCTCGTTATCGTGGTTATCGGTCGTGTTCAAAAAAACTGACCCCTCTGTACGAGCATGTAATTTTTTAAAAAAACTCCGTAATAACATTCTTTAATTCTACTAATTCAGTTCTAGCAAAACATTTTTTTGAGTTTATCTATCTTGCTAAAAATGCGTAGAAAAAATTCATTGAAACGAAACTCTTTTTGTGCGTCTAGCACTCTTAATCATAAAGTCAAGACTATTTTCTTTCCTCCTTTCATTTCTATACGATTCTACATTTTTTTTATTTGATATTATGACTGTATTTTATAAATTAACTTTGAACCTTTCTTATATTCTATTTATCTCAAAATACGAAGTGATTCGCTATATAGGAGGTTACAGAATTACATTAACGTCAACAAGAAGCAGTAAATAAAATATCGTTGATCAAACCTTGACAAGCTGTCGCGAGATTTTATGTCCTACTATTGAATTCCACCGTTTCCTGCTTTCTAAAAGATGTCTTCATTGAATACAAGATTTGAATTTGGAAGTCTATAGAGTTAAATAGGGGGAATCAGTTGAATAGAAACCAATTTTTTTTAAATGTGGTGAGCAATACAGAAAATGCAGACTATGTGCGTTAAATAGGATAGAGTTTGAACTTTTATGATTTTGAAACATAAAATCATTCAATGTTTGAGAAAAGTAGCGAAAGAATAGATGAACAATGAAGAACGATGAAAGTTGCAATGTCATTGCAGATCTCTTTCGGCAGATGGAGTCTGCGTCGTATGTAGCTCAATTTAATTGCCCTTGGTCCGACTATATTTGCATTATAATGAATCTTTTCCTAAATAATACTCTCATTTTTTTAAAATGGGAACTAACAATATGGCAATTTTAAAAATTAAAACACATTTGATTTAAAAAATCGAACAATAGGAAATTTTTGATTACATTGAAGTAAAATGAAAACAACATTCGGGATTTTAAAATCGCGTCACGAGCTTTTCATTGCATTCACTTTGTGCTCTATAGAAAGAGCTTTAAACCTGAGTTCGTCATATAATACGACAACGTAGTGTTATGGTAGCAATAATAAAACACGAAAAAATTTATTTCACAACACAAAGCAGCTTAAAAAATATCGTAGACTAAACTTGATGGGTGGTTCCATTTTTTACGTTTTCGTGAATAGAATGATAAAGCCTACCATTGTGAAAAATATTGTTATGGATTTGTATGAAACACAAAAAGCTCTGGACCTGAAAAATCAATCTTTCCCTGACCACAATTTAACAAGTTTTTTGATCAAAACGCTCTTCTAAGATTGAAAAGTTTCATTCGCAACTGAAAAGTCTCATGAAAAGAAATTCGTTTAATGAAGACATAAGTTAGTTTCGAACAAGGAAAAGCGGCGTAAAGGAAGTTATAAAATCTTGATCCTGTGTAAATAGTGAAAAGCGTTGGAAAGAACTGTCTTTTTTTATGTCAACAGAATTATCCGCCTTGCTTAGTCTCAAGAGAACCACTACTGCTCAAATATTTGTAAAAGTCTTGCGTGCAAGTCTATAGCTTAATTCTTAAGCAATTTAGGAACAGTAAAAGGATTAAATTGTTCCTTATAACTTCTTAATGAATGACTCTTAATTAGGGAAATGAAGCAGTTCTGTATTTTAAATGTGTTAGGTTTAAGATTATATTCAGTCACGTAAAGTTAGGGAAATTTTCCATAATAATTATTATACCAATGCATTATCTTTATTAATGAACCCTCATATAAAGTATGGAAAAACTTTTAAGTTCGTTAAGAATTTTAAGTTCGCGTAATGATATATTGCTTGGGATTTTTTTCCTTTGAAGCTTTAACGTAAATTAAATCCTGAAGGATTTGTTTTAAATTCTGTCCTTGAGGAATTTTTAAAATTGGGTCAAAATGAAGTATAAACGATTATTTTAAAATTCTGACCTGATAATTTCCTTTTCCTCCCTAATGATTGGAGGTGGTGTTTTCGGTTTTTTTGCTGATGGTGGAATTACAGTAGGTGCGGGCCTTAATGGTTGTGGTGGAATTTCCCGTTCTTCGTAGTCAATTTTTCCGAAGCGTCCCACGAGACTTGTAGTAGCGAGGGTTATTTTAAAATCTCTATCAACTGAGTCGAACCTTTTGAAGCTCCCCGTGGCATCTAAATGTATATCCGAGTCTGAGTTTACCTAAAACAATGGAATTTAAATTGCAATGAACTCGTTTGACGAATTTCAATACGAACCAAGTAACCATTGGCGTTGTAAACTTTAGATCTAGTTAGGCTAACTTTTTCTTCACGTGTCGAATACATCCATGTTGCTAACCAAGTCCAAAGACTTAACCAATAGCAAAATATTAGGCAGATTATTAAAATTGATGCTGATATGCAAAATATTGTTAGTGCAACTCGCAGTTCTTCCATCTGAAAATTAAAAAAAGACGTCTTTATGGCTAGAAAAATTAAATTTTAGAGTGTTAGATTAATTCGCGAATAATCGGTTAATTCCAGTCGTTTGCGCGAAACGGATAATTTCTCCAAAAGGGGTAAAATATAATTTCTTCACCCTATAAAAATGTACAAATACTGAATAATTTTAAGGACCCATTACTGAACTGAAAGAACCTGAAAAAAGAGGCTGGGTGCTATTTCAAAACCCTCAATCTTAAATTAAGTTATTCTTGAATCTCTTTTCGAAAGGTAGTAGTGAACTAAATTAAAATCACCCTAGTGACCGCGTAACAGCCCTTCATTTAGGGAGGGTCCTTGACCGCCTCGCCTTTGCTAGAGGCAATGCAGGCACATTTAAAATATATAACCCTGTGAATGTTAGATACTATGGGGATGATTTAATCCTTAAGCTTAGTTGAATATTGTTTCAAAGCTGTCTGTATAGCCTTAAGTCAGAATCAGATATACAGTAAATGTTTCTATAATTGGTTTGTATTTAGACGAAATTTTCTATGGTAAATGTAGTTTGAGCTTGTTGCTGTTTGCAATTAAGTTTTGTAAATTACATCAGAAGCATATCTTCCTCCATAGCAACTTTACAGGAATCTACAAGCTACAACTAGTCGGGGTTCCGCTGAAAATAATCCTAAAGCGACTGTGAACAATTAACAGGAACAGATTAGTTTGAAATAAAAATTAAAATGTAGTAGAGAATTTTTAAATTAATGCACGTAAAATGCTGTTGGTACATAGAAAATCGAAGACAATATTGTAGTCTGCAGTAAAGTTTTCAAACGTTTCCTTGGAGAGGATAGTATCCACTTACGGTTGACAATTTAATTGCATTGAATCAAGTTCGTATACACACAATTTGAAAGGAAACTCTAGAACTTGTTTAAAAGTGGTGAAATATCCGAAAAGGTCTTAAATATGACTTTATACACACATTATGTGGATGAGACCATTATGTATAAATAAATAAATAAAGAGTAGGTTTTGGAATTCTAGCCAATTTATTCTTGTAGAAACAGACAGTTTAAAGAATACCACATTACATCTATCAGGGCCGGTTTTAGATACTTTGCCAACTCTCTTTATTATTCACGTATATATCATTTAAATATTCATGTCATTTTGGTCCAATGGAGCCCCTTAACTCATACATCCCTCGACGGCGTCACTTCTTTACCGCTTGTGTTATTCTGATATGCCTAGGGTTAGCAGCATGCAGAAATCCCTTCGATACCCTCGCATATAAGGGTAGTAAGTAGAACTACGTCTACTACTAACTGCGGAAATAGTTTCGCTTATAAATTTGACTTTAATGAGAATAAGAAAGGGATGGTATCTAAGATATTTAGGAGAAAACTCATATTGATAATGCAAAATCCTGTATAACTTCAGGATATTGGTTTGACCCCTGATGCGTGAGCGTGTTGAAAATTTCAAAATACCATTACCGCCTACCGGTGAAACACGATTGTTCCCTATCAAGTATTCTTTTTAAAAAATCATTATCCTTGGGATAATGTTGAGTTTGTGTTGGATAACGTAAAATAAATTGTTATATCGGGAGGAGGTGATATAGAGAAAGTTTCTTGTTCACAAAATGTTTTCATAACATTCAGTCTCAGTTTTGCTTTGTTTGTATCTTTTCTAGGGAATATAATACACCCTGTTTTGCCTTCAATATCTATAGTTTGTACAGAATATTGGTAAACAAACACCAAATTCAGCTTAAAATAGTATGAAATCAGTTTGTGTTATTTTAACATTTTTTGTATATCGATAAAGAGTTTCTTTTAAAATTCCATGTTGGCAATTCTACTTCTACTATAAAAACCGAGAATGGCTTTATTTAAAAAAAAACTGTTGTGAAATGAATTGTACACTGTACTTGCCTAAAGGGGGTTGTAAAAACAGTTCTCAATTTGTTTCTGACGCTGTTTAGTAATATTAGTGCGTTTAATATTTTCCCAATCGATTGTGTTATCGGGAAACTTATGTTTTAGGACAGGAGGGGGTTTGTTGAAGTATTAAAACCGTAGGAATCACGCCAAGACAAAATATGTTTTTAAAAGATTTTTTTTGAAGAGGGCCGATTTTTCCTACGCAAAAGAAGGATATTTTATGACATAACAATTGGAATTTATTTACTTAGTGTTACGTTAGAAGTGCCAAGTTTTTTCTTAAGTAGCACTCTAAACTTTTTCAAAAATTTTAAGGGAACATTAAATTCTCCATCCAGTAATCCATATCATTTGCTGAAAAAGTTAAAGCTTGGTTAATATAATTCCTGAAGTTTGAATAAAATTCATATTTGATTTATTATAAAAATTTTAACTTGATCAAATTTAATCAATCTAAACGGAAATTGCCTTTTAATACAATTCAGTAATATTGTTTGTCAAACAATTTTAATCCATTATCAGAATAACTTTTTACTTCAAAATGATTTTATTTGATTTAATTCAGTTTCCGAATTTTTAAAATAATTTTGCAGCATCTGGACTTATTTTGCATGTCCAACTAAACTTAACTAATTTTTTGCCAGCTTAAGTAAGTAGTACTTGCATCTTGGTATTATCCTTGCAGGCCGTTGAGTAATTCCAGTTGGCAATATTTCCGTCACATGCAGTTTGGAATTATTTCATTTGTAAATATGACCAAAGAAATGCGATTCATGCGCACGGGTTGTTTTATTTTTGTAAATAAAATAAATCAAGTAACATTGAGGTAAATATAAATTTTACGTGACACCACCTTGATGAAGGGATTGTAAAGAAGAACAGAATTTAATTCTCTTTGCTTAGAGGTTTGAGTTTACAATGTAACTAACTAACTACCTCTTTTGGGGGCTTGATCTGCCTAACAAAGCACCTTTGTAAAATAAATAAATTTCGTTACACCACCTGGATCATTTAGAAATCCTGGGTAAAAGTTTGCTAGGTAAAACTCGATTTGTTTTAGTTTAATATTTGTCGTGAACATAATTAATGTTACACTTTTTGGGGGTGGATTTAGTTACATGTGTTTTATTCTTCTTCGTAATTTTTTGTTCGCAGATGTCATTTATTGTGGTTTTTATCTTTCCCATTTGACAAATAATCATACATCAAAAGTATTTCGCTTTTCTTTTAGGCAAATAAGATGAAATGAAATGAAGGAAATGAAAGTTGAATGGTTTTTCCTTAACAAAAGATTTGGTAAATCATAATGTTGGATAATCTGTTCATTTTCCTTGTCTGTGTTTTCTTTTTAATCGAAAAAAATAGCAACAGCAGCACTTGATTGTGTAAGGACAAGGGAAAAAATTTCATTTAGCAAAGTTCTACAAATTACAAAATTTATGGTATACTTAATATTTTCATTGCTTTACTACCCAAGTTCGGCAGTTTAAAAAATATTACTTGAAAATTCTCTGTAATGGTTTGGATTTAGAATTTCCGCTTTGTTTTCTGTAATTTTTTACACATTGTAGGGATAGTATTTGGCAAGGATAATTCCAAGCTCTTAAGCTGGAAAGGATTAAAAAATAAACCATCCAAAATTAGTGCAACAAAAATGCTTTCAAAATTGCTGGAAGTTATTTACGAAAAGCAATCGAAAAGGTATAAAATATGCATTTTGCATCGATCCATGCAAATGCATCGAAATTCTGTCCCTGCAATTAACTTAAGCGTAGGTGGTTATCAATTTCCGACAATGCTGAAGCTTCCCAGCGATAAATTTAGAAACTAATTACCTTTAGAAACCAATCGTATTTAATTGTAGGTATGGTATGCTGAAGTCCACCAAATGAACTAATTACCCAAAATCGGTGCCGACAAGCTTTGATTGCAAAAGCAACTGTAATGATGCCGACTCAATCCACCGGGTTTGGTTACAAAGGCAAGCATTATTGATTTCGTTGTCGCTAATTCAATAGAAATTACGCATCTAATATAACAAAGCTACAGCGTTACAAAGTGGTTGTATTGGACAACACTTATGGACCGTAAACGAGCTTAAAAATTCATGTTCCCATTTTCTCAAATACGAACTAGAAACATATTGACCTAAATTTATTAATTGCAAGGCTGTTGCTTTTGTTCTAGTTATATTCAGCTTGAAGGGATGTTATTTCTTTTCTCTATATTGTTTGATTCTCAAGGGGAAAGCTTTTAAGGTTTTGTTTTATCTCTGTGAGGGTTTTGTTTTGTTGAGAAACCATGAAATTGTTTTCTCGGTTATTGAAAGGTTTGCGATGAAATTCTTTATGAAATTGCTTACGGCGTCCTGAACATTAAGAGAAAAAAAGGATAACATTTCTCGCACCATCTTAAAAGCTCGTTAGTAAGCACGTAAAGATGAAATTAGCGACATATTGTCAAAGCAGTTAATATCTTTAAAATTAGAAAAGTTTTCTTTATCAATAAACTTTGTCGGAACTTTCCAATACTCCGACAGTATATATAATCTAAACTTTGTTGAGAAATATCTTTACTTGTAGCTTCAGTTTCAAATAACTCACCATTATGTTATGTGTTTACCATTTTAATGAGTAATAAAATAATTGGTTGGGTTCGCTATCACTCACTCAGATAGAATTCTTCGAGTTCTTTCTCTATAATAATAACCTAGAATATTACACACGAATAACGGGGTGTAGGACACCCCCTCTCGGAAATATAATACGATTTTGACTTTTCTCTCACGGACTCGTCGGTTCAGATCCGCAAACCGCAAAATTTAAAACAGCAGGACAAAAATAAACCTTAAAAACTGATCTTGCATGAATTCGAAAGCAGGGAATTATAAAGTCACGTTCCTGCGAAAATCCTGACCGATTCAAAAAATTGCTGAAAACAACGCTTTGCTTTGTCTGTAAACCTACCGCCCTGAAACATTGCGCTGCGCACCGTCGTCAACTCGATGATCATCCTTTTGCGTTCCTGAAACTCCTAATAGGTATTCGAGTTAATTAATTAATAATTAATTAATTGCAAAATTTAGATTGATAGCATGGAGTATTCACGCTAAATCCTCTGATCTGTTCGGATACTTTAAGGAGAAATTAGTCAATCTAGTTATAATAATAAATATGTAGATATTAATTATTGCAAGAAGCTTAACAGTTTCTGATTTTTATTTCGTCCTTGGTTAATAGTTTATTTAATAATAATTGTAAGTTTGATGCAGAAATAGCCAAGAGAAAGTCGGTCATATTCGTTTTGGAACTTGAAATTTGAAGTGTACCAGACACTAGGAAATTTGCAATAATCCAAGCAAGCCGTGGTATTTCCCCCGCAAAATTAAATGAACTTGTACCAAATCTTTTACTTATAAAATGAAGGCCTTTGTTCAATTGTGATGATTGGGGTAGTTTGGGGAATCTTAAATACCGGTTTCAGGTTTCCTGAAATTTTCCTACTGAATGCTAATTTTGCAAAAAAGTAGTCTCGATAATTCCACAACGATTTTTTCATTATTTTATTAAATATTTACAGAATGTGAGATTCTAATCACTAAAATATTTTAGAAAGTTTTGTAGTATGGAATTTGATCAGATACGGAAACGATTAGCACTCTTGTGTTATTTGTGGTGATAGGATTTGTATGCATTGGTGCTCTATAGTGCGGCTGTCTTTCTTTAGTCATCTTTAGAACTCAAATAATTCTAAATTGAAACTGATTATTATATACTGAACTATAAGTTCTAGTTGTAGAAATTTTCCGCGAAATGTGACGGGAATATTGGAATTACCTTGGCCTGCAAGGATAATACCAGGACGCAACCATCCGAAATGGACTGTGGATTTGTAAATTACTTATTTACTATTCATCATAATTTCCCTAATGTATGATTAGTCAGACACCATTGTGCATAGAAAAACCTATTACTGTTGTTACTATTTCGTAAATTTATTCACTGCAATCTTGGAATTGGTATTATTTTGATAAGTATGCAATAGAAAATTAGTAATTGGGCTATTCAGTTCCCATCGCACCACGACACGAGCAACAACCATGTTCCATTGCAAAATAATCGCCTTAACGGCTATATTCCTCTGTGTTTGCTATCAGTTTAAACCAGCTGAACCAACGCGTTGTATTTTGAATAAAATTAAAAGTGCTTCCCAATCCGTTCGCAATTTTTTTCATCCAAAACCGAAACTAACAACAACTCAATCTCCTATAATTAACACAGGTAAGCTAAGACTTAAAAAATTAATCACTTTTTGTTACAAAAGTTTCTTTTAGAACAAACTACTTACGACATTGACATTCGTTTTAATGCCGATGGATCTGACAAAGAGAAACGAAGTAATTAGCGAAGTGGAATTCGTCTCTGTATAGGATAATGCTAAACAATTTGGAAAGCAGTTTTTTTGTAGTGATTTTAAAATAATTTGATATAGAAATGTAGGTATTTTTGTTTTAAATGATGATTTGATGAACTTTTCGTGAAG
This sequence comes from Hemicrepidius hirtus, assembly GCA_963082805.1. Classification (NCBI taxonomy): domain Eukaryota; kingdom Metazoa; phylum Arthropoda; class Insecta; order Coleoptera; family Elateridae; genus Hemicrepidius; species Hemicrepidius hirtus. The sequence continues at coordinate 25,047,939 of OY720167.1, forward strand.
TAATAAAATAAATAATGTTTTGGGAGTGTTTTTTAATTACAGTTCTAATGAGATTTTCGTGAAGGAATTACTGCATTAACATTTGATTTCTAGGCAACTTCTATAATATAGGCTTATGTTGGAAGCATCAAAGCGAGACCAATGAATGTAGTAGCAAGTATAGCTAAGCGATTCTCTTCTTTTGTTGAAAGATAAGCGGATTTAGTAGCAGTTTACTAAATTGTTGGCAAGGCATGTCTGTAATATAACGTTCCTTTAAAATAAATTTAACTTTGTATTTCTTGTAAACTCAGGGTTTGTTACTTATTTTGTTCTTAACATTCTAAATGCTACAGTAAACTCTTATCTTTTCTTAAATTTTATGAAGGTACAAGGAAAATCCTTTCTGTGATTTGTGAACAATTTTGTACGGAAATAATAATTATTAGCAAAAACACTTAATCTAAGACGAAATCACAAGCGCAGATAAAATGTCCCGCGAAATACTGGAACTCAAGGTATTTTATAAAGTCCAAGCATCCCTTTTCCCTGACCTCCTCCACCCATAATGTTTTTATATTCAACTTGGTATTTCAGGGCGGTTGAAAATCGCGTAATAATGTTTCAGGAATTTCGTCTGAAAATAAAAATACATTTTCCTGCAAAGGAGTATGAGAAAATAATTAAACAGCGTTAGTGTTAGATAACGTCTAACCATGTGGCTTGTTTGTTAGTTAAGTTGGAGATATTTTTTGGTTGTTTATTGTCTTGTGGATTTCATAAAAAATTACTTAACTTGATAAAAATTACGAATAGTGTCGCACAAGGACGTTGACGCAAACCTTCAATATTATTTTTAGGTGCGGTATCACGAAATCTTTTGGTTATATTTTGTATGAGTAAATAATTTCCAAAAGACCCTATTACTACTTCTTCAAAATGCGTCAGGTTAGAAACATTCGGAAGGACCCTTGTATAATTTATTTTGTGTAACACATGGACAAAAAAGAACATCTGCATGAGGCGATTTCTATTGGAATGTACTTATCGATATTATTCAATCGGTTGGAAGTGCTTTATCTAACTTCAAGTATGAGAAAGGAAAAGTGTATAAGACAACTTACGGAAAAAAATTCTGATATGAATTAGGAAGATTATTATTAACCAGATTTACATTTACAATTATTGTATTTTCTGATTTTGGACTTGCACTTCCATCTTGCCACGTGGAAGGGGAAAGGGAAACCTTAATTTATCTTCCTTCCCACTGATACTTCGTGGTTACGGCCTGTTTTAATGTTTTGTAGTGAAGCATTTGTAGCAAATGAACCCTAACGGTTTTCATTGTGAAAAGTGTAACGTGATATTATTTTTTGAATGTTTATTTTACATTCTAAAATAATACGAATGGTTTATACAATTATAATAAAATAAAGTAAAAAAATTACAAGATCTGAATATAAAAATATTTTCAGGATTTCGTTTTTCCATTACTCGTTACAAGGACTGCCTTTGGGAGGAATCTGTCAAACTTTAAGGGTGTATTCCTCAAGTAAAGCTAAGCAAAAAAGTCACAGCAAGATAGGCCTTACTCAAAAAAGTTATGGTTAGTTAAAGGAAAAGATAAACAATTCTCTCTGAAAATGTGCTTTTCGGTCGTATAATTTCAGCGAGCGATGAAAGTAATTATTTCACAATATTATTATACTAAACGTGTAAACTAGTTTTGCTAGTGTACACGTTTCTAATTTAGAACTAATAAATTATGAATATGCAGATATTTCTGGTGGAATATCATCAAGCGATTTCTACACCCCGATCTTGCGCCCTCCCCCATCCTTATTGGTTTAAATTATTAAGAAATACACCTTCGAATCTTGACAAATTCGTTTTTAGAAACACCATGGATCTGATATTTGTAATGAATCATCACCATCAGCTTACAATTTCAATTTAGAGCGTTTCAGTTTTCCATTTCTGATGTTTAGGCATCTAAAATTCATTTTTGCCGAATTTATTATTTATTGAAACCCTTTTAGGAAATTAAACAGAATAACATTTTCCTTGAATAATACGTAATTTTTATATTCCCATTTCACCATTTTTTCATTAATTATTTCGAGTTTTAGGGAAAATATAAAATCGCACTCACTGTATGTCTTTTAAAATGTCATTTGTGACTTATTATTCTGTAATGTGGGACAGACTTATACCCCTAAAAATACGTTCCATCCCAAGTAGTAAATTTTCCTTTGATATAATTTGAAATGCGGATGAAATTCTATATTTGAAAAGATATTAGGAATAAGAAACAGGATAAAACCTAAAAACAAAATGTTCAAGAAAATTTAATTATCTTTTTATCTTTATAGAACTTTTCACATAAATCCACCTTTAATGTTTATTGCTTCAACAATTATTATTTTTTCTATAGCAGATGTTAAAGTGTGCTTTGTTCGACTAAAAATAGTTGATCAAGTATTACTTTAACCGCAAGGGTAGATAAAGTAACACTTTAACCGCAAGGATAGATAAAGTACTTTAATTTTCTGGAAACTCCATGGAAACCGAATGGAAACCTTTGCTACTGAGATTTTCGGGTTTAATATAATCTAATTTTAAATTGTTTTTTTTTACAAATTTTTCTTATTTTTTTAACATCTGCTATAGAAAAAAATATAATTTTATACACGACGATAAAATTTAATTATCGACTTGCGAAAATTAATTCACTCGCGATTTCATCGCTCGTGAATTAACACTTTCCGCTTGTCGATAAAATATAATTTTATCGTCTTGTATAAAAAATAACTATTAGTGTACTTACAAGCATAACACACCTTTCAAAAACCAACCCCTGAGAAATTTTTGTTTATTTACGTAAACGTAAGAGTTATGTATTTTATTAAAGATTCGATTACGCCGATTATCGGAATACTTAAAGCGGAAAGGAACGCTTGCTATATTCAGCTTATTTAGCAATTTCGATGATACGTAACTTACACTTTGAGTAAGAATATTTTGTGAGAAAAACGCGCATTTTATTAAGTATAATTGGATTTGGAATAATCGAAATGTAAATCCAGACAGGAAATTTGTGTAAGAGTTTTTTTCAATTTGAATGAATAAAATATTGGATCTTCGCTGTAATATCCGAAATAAAATTTAATAAGAGATATCGGAAAACGATACATAAACGTTTAATTGGGGAATTGATGGGATATCATTAGAAAAACTGGGTTACTTCTCGAACATTGTTACTTGTTCTAGAAAAATGATGACATAATTAGGCGCTACCAATGTGGGGTGAAATATAATTTTCCTCCTCCTAATTGAATCTGAATTGAATTTGAAGCACTTTCAAAGGTATATTCTAAATCTATACAAAACTGCAATGCAACAAATAATATCCTTAACCTTAACCATATAGAAACACTCCATATTTGTGTAAGAGGAGAAAGGTATTTCAAACAAGAAATTTAAAATATTCTGCACGTAACGATCTAACATTTCGTTATACATTAACATCAGGAAATTAAAATTTTGGTGAGCGTTTAATTGAAATGTCATGATTTTATTTTAAATACGAAAGGTTTTCAAGATTCAGCTTTATAAGGCTCCGTTCCAAACAATAGCCCTACCAAGACGGCAGCACCAAATTTGCCTTTGTATGAATAAACGAAAAAAAAAAAAAAATGCGAAAAACGCTTTGAATCTGCAGGTCCAACAATTTTGGAATTTCTTATATTTCTCAATCTTGTCCAGAAAACAGAATTTCATCAAACATTCTTCTCATTCTTGAACTCTAGAAAAATCTGAATAAATTTAAGGGGTAACTTTCAAAACCTGAATGAAATCTTAATTGTAAAGGGTTTGCGAATTAATTTTTCAGTAATATCTCATCACAAGGTATACGTGTTCGAAGAAAAATCTGAAGGATGCGCATCTAATTAAATTTTTTTTTGAATATTTAATATTAGGTGCCTTTGTTTGCACAAAATAAGTTTTAAATTTCAATTTAATTAAACAAGTTATTTTTAGCTTATTATTGAAGTTTTTGCTTCAAAGGTGAATACGTTGCCTTGCAATTTATTTGAAAGTTTAATAAGGGAGGAAAAATTACAAAAATTGTACTGTTTTTGAAAATTAATTTAATTAACTGCAGTTTCAATGCAAACTTCAAAGCTTTGCGGCTCTGACGCATAAATGGAAATTTATAATTAACTAAAGTTAACATTTAGGAGTTGACCTTTTGAAAATATCCACAGACAATGCTTTATTATATTAACCTGCATTGTATTCTTATTGCGGAGGTGGAAATAGTGGACCATGGAAGAACGGAAATCGTAATAAAATATGCGTTTCGCAACTTCGTTACGGGCTAATCTAATTTTTTAGAACATTTAAATGTTCCCCATATTCTCAAATTCAATTCGTCTACTTGGAGGATAGAGTTTGGTGGACCTGATATTTTAGAAAATTATAAAATTTCCTTTTATTCTTATGAATGTTTGTAATATCATGTTTCCGATTCTCTAGAACAGTAGAATCGTGGAATTTTTTAGATAACAGGTAGAATACATAATTTTTTGTTCAAGGTAACTAAAATCCTGTTTCATCCAATTCAAGTATGAAGTAACTTAATATAATCGTGCACGCAGCGAATTTTCCGGCGGAAACAATTAAGTCTTGAGACACCTCGACCTTCTTCATTTTTTTTATTAAAAAATTCAATATTGTAGGGCTTCCAGTTACTTTTCGTTTTGTCCCTTAGCGTTTTCATTTAATTCTGCTCTTTATTTGTGAACCCGCATCAACATTACTGGCACGTATTTGATGGATTTGTTGCTCACGTGTTAGTTTCTTGTAGATATTCCAAAAACAACAAAAACTTTCATGATTTTGCTTTGTGGCTACCGTTTAAAGGCGTTGATTTTTTAAAAAGATTTAACAATGTCGCTGTAATTCATATTTAGCTGGAAAGACTTAAAATTTAAATTTATTCTGCTGTTGTTCAAAAGCTCGGGGGTCGGATCATTGGGGTGATTTACGCTGGAGCTTTGGCTATGAAAATGCAACGAAAAACGCAGCCATATACGATAACAAAATCCATGATTTACGAGTTTCTTCATAATTCTAAATCGGAAAATGCGTGATGTATTATAATAGCTTCGACGTTTATTTAAAACGCTGATTAAAAGCTTCAAGTACCTGTAAAACCCTGAAATTTCGGTATATCATCTTTAAATTTTGGATTAAACGGGAATGGGATGTAGTTTTAGGAGAGATCGCAGATACCTTCACTTTCACAACTTTTCAACACCACAAAAGCGAATTTTTATAATTTTAAAATTTGTTACAACTTGCAAGCTTTAACAAATTACGAAGCGAGCTTTTCATAAAGAAATTTCCGTTCTAATTAATTAACGTGAAATTTTTAACGTAATAATAGGCGGTTTGAAGGTACAAAACATAATAATTCGGATAATCAGGTTATCCTTGCCACGCCTAAGTAACAAACAATTTGAAATAACAAGCTGTCTGCTTTAACGGAACAAAAACATAAACGGATTTGGGTGATATAATACAATCCTATAACCCTTTTTTTTTTATTCCAGGATTGTTATGTTTACATTTCTTTAGAAAATTCTAATTCAACAAGTGTCAAGGAGACACCAAAAATAACATTGAAGTAATCAAAACCAAACAGAAGCTACATCGTTCTACATTTTCCTCTTTATTTCTATACAATTATCCGAGGACGAAGATCAAAGCTCTTTCTCAAAGAAGCTTGAGTATATTTGATTATAATTATGTCCCTTTTCCGTTAACAAGGATATTAGTTCAATTTTATGGGGAAACTAAGTACAAGAACATTATTACTAAGAATAGCTCTTAGTTAAAACGGTTTCGAATATAAATTTGGAAATTGGAAGCTTTTTAATTTGAGAAAAACCATTTTATCTAGAAAGCTTCGGTTTCATCTTTAACGATAACCCTCTATTATTATTAACTTTAAAGAGTTTCCTATACGAAGGTATGATTAATGGAAAACAATAAATTTCTCATCCGGCTATAATAAACCCTTCAGAAAAGTTGACGAATGTGAGTGATAGCGTGATAGCGTAGTAGCCACAAACTGGAGCAAGTTTCACTTAATTCCAGCAGGGTATGATATCCTGAAACCCTTTCGTTTTGCGTCATCTGTGGAATTTGTCTCCCACCGAGAGTTTACATGCCGGGCCGAAATCGATACAAGCCGAAAATAATCTTAAGATTAATGCGTCAACCCAAAGTTCACGAAACTGCTTTTAATTGCTTTCTAACGAATAAATGAAATTAAGGACTTTAAACGAGAAACAAATAGCGGGGAAAACATTCCTGAGAAGTGTTAATAGATGGGACGCTGTTTAATTTTGTTCATGAGCTTTTCTGCTTGTGATTTATTAGGTATTGGTAATTTAGAGATCAATATTTGAATAATTAAGAGCTTTTTCAAATGCGTGAAATTTCAAAATAAGTTTTTGTACTTGCGTAATAGGTTCACACACTGTGAGTATTCCTAAGAATGTAAAAATGTTTTGCACCTTTTTAGGTAACCATTCACCAACCGAGATTATTTCACTCTAAAAGCTGCATTTTTCTTTTTGACCCTTCCAAATCTTTTCTGAAAAGATACCAGAAATGGTTGATAATAAAATACCTCTGTTAGCATTTTGTCCCTTATCGGTTCAAGAACTTATTTTCTCGTTTGGTATTAAGACTACATATTCTTCTTGAAAAAATGCAAGTTAAAGTTTCACAAAGTGATGATTATTCCAACCCTTCTCTAAGACAGTGAAACGTGGACCGTGAAATATGAATACAAACAAGACTCGGGCGGTATAGAAATGAAATATTTGTGGGCAGTGGAAGCTTATACAGGGTTGGACAAAAGAAGACAAACCAATAGCGGGGGCATTTTCACGTAGGATGATATTTTTTTTAAGGCTATAGGTACAGATTTTATTTGGGCGACTTTATCGCTATAATTCTTCCCTTGGCCTTTTTTCTGAATTTAGGCCTCTTCCTTTGACTTCCACATCTTTTTTTATTTTATACTTCGTGGAGTCAACCAATTCCCTGACACTCACTCAATTTCTAAAATATCAAGGGCTTCAAATTTAATTCGTTTCATAAGAGGAAGTTAAAAATAAGAAAATATTTTGGTTGGGAAAAATAGTAAATGCAAGTTGTTAGGGGATGTCTATTTTACAATACCCGGAAACTACGAACCTTTTACGTTGCTGTACAGTTGTTAAATTATTGTTTTTTATGTTTCTACATACGAATTGCATTTACATTGAAAAGCTTTAAGGGAATTCTTCTGCCCTGCTTTCACTATAATGTCCATTTATTTTTAAATAATTCTTGAGGAGAACTTGACGAATTTCAAGGAACTGGAATCATCCCTCCTAATAGCAGTCATGCTGAAAGGCTTTGTGTTTTTCCGAAATTGAAAACCGCATTTGATACACAGGGTGCTTTGAAAATTAAAAATTATCCTCCTTTTAATGGTCGAATTTTGCATGCATTTTAATTATTTTCTAGGACTCGATTCTGTAACTCCTCATGTTTAGGTTCCTCTTCATCTCTTGCTCAGTAGATTTTCTCAGTTGTATCATTTTTCATTTTATTACATAAATGTTACAGTGTCCTCATTTGAAAATCCTTTTAATTACTGCAAGAATCTCAGTTTTCTTTTAGCTGCACAGTTTTATCTTTTTTGTCATATAATCTACTTCAAGCTTCCTGTAATTAGTGCCACTTTAAGTAATTGCTTTTGAAGTTCTTTATGTGGCTCCTGTGCAGGTAGGTATTTTCAGTCCTAGATAATTAACATTCAGTACTTGTTATATTAAACCGTCATCCATTCCTAATTTATATGAACGGGAATTTAATGAAATTCTGAAATGTTGACATGGATTTCGTTACGTTTATTTGTTTTAATTGTTACACTGAATGGATATTACCACTTCTGAAAATTATTTCGTTGGATAATCTGCATAACATATTTTTAATCTATTGTCATAATTAGGTGTAGGATTTGTATCCATTTAAGATTTAAATAAGATTTGAATTTTTTATGTGGGCGCCCCCTGATTGTTTGTATCTCTGGGTTTTCATTTTATGTATGAATCTTTCTTATTCGACCCTACTTCTTGATTCAATTTCACTTTCGCCATTCTATACCTTTATATGATGTGATGGGTTCTTGTTGTTCATTTTATTCCATTCGTTTGGTATTCTGCGTTTCATCCTAGGCAGGTCTCAAATTTTTTCACTATTTTTATTCGTCTGGAACGGACTAGGATTTTTTCTGGTTTTGATTAATTTATTCTGTATCTTGATCGTTTTTTTTATGTTTTACATCATCTCTTATTGGTTTGCACCTGACATCCCACGATGCGTTACCTTTAATACTGTTCTCTGATGTATCCGTCTGGGTTCCGGATGAAGAATAGGCCCAGGGAATCCCCTGCCTGTCGTAAAAGGCGACTATTAGGGTCCTTTATTTTTCCAATTTAGTTACACGAGGGTTTACTCAATGGGGCTAGCATTTTTTTCTAATTTGGAAGTATTATGGCAAACATTTTCGGTTGACGGTGTAAAGTTTGCAAAAAATTCTTAAAGAAATTTGATAGTACCTACACATAATGTGTGAGTTATATTGTATTTTATTCCTTTCTTTTATTCCGCTTGCATAAACTTTTTTTATAGTAACAAATATTTCTTTGAATTGCCCCATAAAAATATCGTTTTGCCTCTTAACCTATTTCAAACTTTTTTCTTTCCCCAATTATTACCAAATTTTCAATCTTCTGTGTTTCTTGTATGGTTTCATTTCCAATTGCATGGTTAACGAATTTCGAGAGTTCGCCTATTTTCCCTTGATTGAGTTTTATTAGACGTAGAGAAGTTTGAGACGGACAAGAACTTTTCACAAAACGTATCTAGGAAGCACATGCTCGTTTTAGAACATTCCAGACCGTGACGTCCAACTTCTCCAATTCCCTAGTATCTTCCAGATAAACTCTTGACCCAACTTTTACAAATTCCTTTAGACTTTAGAAACTTCCACGGATAGAAGTATCCCGTAGTAGAAATAACTGGATTTTGTTCAAACTTCATTTCATCATTCTGATTATATTAACAATGAAAATAACGTTTACTTTGCATTTCCCTCGAGGTGAATTTATATTATCCTTGTAGAATAAATAGAACTCATAAAATTTCTAATGGGTGAATAAATACCAAATTTTAACCTAGCATGTTTCACGATAACGTCGTTGCTGTGTTGTTCCGATAAGAAGGATTAAAATTAGTTCTAACCTAGTACCTATTAAAGAGTTAAACAACCTTTTAAGATATTCTTTTTTGTACTGACCTAAAAAGGCGTCCAAGGAGTAAAATCTTAAAAGAAAAAAAAATAACATGAATTAAAAGTGACATTAGTTGGGATTTCGGGTTAAATGAGGTGGTTTGAGGTTTTCAAACTGCAATTTCGGTTACAAATGTGGGTCATCACCGACCTTCCATGATCTACGTAGAATAAAATCCGCAGGGAAATCTTTACCCAGATTAAAGTTAAACTCTGTCGTGTCATGCAAAGTTCGATTTTTAACAAAACTTTGGCAAAAAACAAAACTGCATTGCAGAGATAAATTATTTAATGTTGACAGCTTTAAAGATTTTCACATTTTCCAAGCAAGTGATTTTAAAATAAAGACGATAACGTGACCGAAATACGGAATAAGAAAATTCAGCATTAGGGATGTATTTGCATGGTACAGTAGACTTTATTAATTTATTCATACATTTACGAGCAGATTTAATCGGATCTAATCAAATTTTGCAAGTTCGCAAATGTAAAGCGAGCTTGGGAAAGATAAACTTGATCTTGAAACAAAACAAAGATAATAAGGTAATTTTGAAAACTTAAAAGCAGTACTGTTTATCTAATTGTGTACCTTTCTACTTATAATCCTTCGTTATCCTTTAGGCCTTCCTTTCCAAATAAACCTCCGGTGTATTTAACGAGATGTAGTAGGTAATTTAAATCGCTTAGCACGATCAACCCTTTGTCCTCATGTTTTTGAAATTGAACTTCACTCTTGAAACTTATTGCATTTAAGTTTAGCTGAAATTGTAAAAAGGTTCTCATTCACTTTTCTTATTTTTTATGTAAAATTTAAAATAACCGTTGACTTTATTAGGCCTTTAGAAACTTTTTATTTTTAGTTAAATCAAATAAAATAATTTAATTCGATATCGCGTGCTTAAATTTAAGTTAGCGCGGGTTACGGTTCAGACAAGACTCACATCGTGAACGCAGGAAAGCACGAGCTTTCACGTCTAGAGCTGGGTGGTTGCTATTTTCACTCTATCCCTGTGCTCGTAGTAATCATGCGCATTGTGGGACATAAAATAAAGCACTGAAAATGCATGCAATATTTCAGCTGCCTTCATGTATTTAAAAAAATCAAATCAATGGTTGTTGCGTTTTCTTTTGTAAAAATCTCTTGAAAGAGCTTGAAGTTTGAGCATTTCCGTAGGCAATAAACACGTCCTAAAACAGCAATTCAGAACAAGAGATTTGAACAACCTTACCCTGAAAGCTTACACGTGCTTTGTTTGCACGCCTGTGTGAATCTTAAAATCAATATTGCATAAAGGTTGAGATGAAAATTTGTAGGTCTAGTGCCGGAAATTTATCGCACTACTAAACAAAATATAGGATATTTTTTTAACCTTATACAAAACAAATAAGTAATTTATAATAATAAATTTTTTATTTAAAATAAAATAAAACGCTTTAATTAATTAATAATAAAAAAAATTAACAGCTGATTTTATTTTAATGAAACATTATCGGTGTAATAAAGGCAACGTCCAATTCATATTGAAACAAATTAGATCGTAGATACCTTCAAGTATTTTAATTTCTGGAAGAGCTTTCGTAAGCTCTACGAATCCTGAAAATTAGGGTTTGTACCCACGCTTAAAAGCTATTGCTTTTAGACTCAGATGACGCTTTTAGGGGCTTTAAATATTTTACTAGCGTGTCCTTTTAAGTTTAAGCAGTTTTCTTCCTTCTCAAGGGATGTTCTATTTCTGCAATCTCGAAAAAAATTTCAGATTCTTTAAAATATGAATTATGTTTCGATATTGATAAATTTTTTTTTTTCTAGAGGTAGGGTTGCTGGATTCCACCTCTCATCTCGTATGGTATACCTGTGTATAAACGAAAATAAACAGATGGTTATAAATCTGAACAGTAATTTCTGATTAATTTTAAAAACTGCCATTCCAAAACGGTTATCTCATTATACTTGGCCCATTTAATTAGCATATAGGATACTAATCCTGAAAAGGTTAATCAAAGCGTGAACTTGATCATCCCTTTGACTGGATTATTCCTAGCAACGTCAGTATTAATCGTGAAACTTTACTGACAGTTTCAAAGATTAATCCTATTCCACACAACAAGTCATTTATCCCTGAAATAAAGATTAATCTGCTTGCGAGTCATTCAAATTTATGTAAATAATCTGAAAAATGTCACAAAAATAATGTTTTCAACCCTTTGCGGAGCCTTAATTAATTGTTATTTCAATCCATTTCTCGAAAGGCTTTCAAAGGAAATTCTTTTTAAAATTTTCTTTTTATAGACGCAACGTGAATTCCTTAAAATAAATGCGTGCTTTCTCAGAAATACACAGAAAATAATAAGCTGTCACTTCACAAAAATTACAGCGAAATGGAAAATAACTCACGTTCAGTAAGGGGGTGGGATTATTCCTGTTTTGTCCCAACAGTATGAAGTTTATATACGAAGTTTTGTAAAAAAAACTACAGTTACTAAAGTTGCAGAAAATTATTCATAAAGAAACTTAGTACGAGTTTTAAGACGGTTTTTGTAATTTCCAAGAGGTACTTATTGCGTTTGTCTGAAAACCAAACCATATTTACGTAACTGAGGAAACTTATCCATCTTTAAGCTTTCATGTACATTTATTGAATTGTTTCGGTAAAAGTTTTTACTGTGTAGGTAGAACGTTATAATTTCAAGGATTTAATTAAAACTTTTACTAAAATGTACGTAGTAGGTACTCAACTTTAAATTGGGTTCGTTAATTTTCTAAATATGAATTAAATGATCAGATAGAGATAAATTATATTTTACGAGGGTGGTTCGAAAGAAACCTATACCTAGTCAAATTTTCCCTAATTAATTGTTGTTAGTGACCATGTTTTGGATACCAACATCAGAGAAGTTCAAAGCATAACTTTCTGCCCACAAGTTCCACCACCATAAAAAGATCCTTGTTAGAGATTTTTTTCTTGAATAAACCTCATATTTATAGAAAAATCTGGAATAAATCGAATAACTGTCTTCGGTAATGATTTACCAATCATCAAAATAAGCTGTTTATATAACAACAAAGTCACGTTACTTGGAGCCTGAAAATTATTTTTGTTTGGTATTGATTTAATATAAATAATGGCGTTCCATGCGAAATTGTGTACAGACAATATGTTTGCGTCTGTTTAACCACGCGATACAAATTTATTTAAAAGGTATACGGGAATATTTATTAGGCAATCACCCAAGCCCTAATGGCAATGGTGGTATCTCACACCTCAAAATTTGTATCATATTTTCAGGAAAAACAATTTCAAGAGAATTCTTGACATACCAGGATAAAAGTTTCTGAAATGTTCGTAAAAGACCAGGAATGAGAATTTAGGTCACTAGTTTATTATTTGTCATAAAAATGACAAAGTTTCGAAGTAAAAACTTCGGTGATGTTCATAACAGTTGCCCTACAATTCGACTAGTAGGAATGTTTCTTAAATTGTATAACACATTCTAAAAACTTCATTGAATACATCTCAACAATTTCTATTTGTTAAAATCGCTTTGAAGTTTTTTAAAATAGTAAAGCTTCTTATGATTTTTATTTTATTCTTTATGTACGTCCAGTATTAATCAAACCAAACCTAAATCTAAACATAAAAAGCACCTTTCTTTCAAAAAAAAAAAAAAATTAAGTATGAGGTTTATTTGCAAGAATTGTTCTTCGGGATGGGAATTAAGCCGTAGTGTTAGGAGAAAGGAAAACGGTTAAGTTAATTAGAATAAAGGTCCACTCTTCTAATAGTTTCATTACAAAACCCTTCTCTGAAGTTTAACTGGATGCGAGAACTGTTCAGGTAGGGAAAACGGTTTGTAAAAGAGGGGCAAAGATAATGTAATATTTCAAAGCCTGAAAGGGTTTTTACACGCTGAAACTTTTCGTCGCCCTATTATCTTTGGAGCTTTTAAAAGTATCTTTACCGGGTGCTTATTATTTTTTTTCTAAATTCTAAAAGCTCCAAGCGGAAAAGTAATTTAACAGTTCAGCTAAAAATGACCCTGAAAGAAGAAATTAAATTTGTTTAATTTTTGTTGAGGTGTAGTATTTATTAATAATTACAACCTTTGAATGTTTATTAATAAAATATCAGCTTTAAAATTCAATCTCAAAAACCAATTTAGTGATGACTTTTAAAAAATTTGCGTTCAGACAACTTTGACCTTATTTTTAAAATATCCGTCAAAGCTCGTTACATCAGACCTTCTTCCTTAATACGGTTTACTTTATTGCATTATAGCTACACGTGCTTTCGTGTTTATTTAGAGCACAACTTGTAATGCACAACAAGCTCCTAAAAGTTCAGCTTAGTTAATTAGAGAATTGTCAGTTAGATCTGTGTATAAAGCTTGCGAAGGGAAGAGAGAACTTGTTTACGTAGTAATTCCGATCAGATTACATAGGTTTTGTTTTCACCTGGTAGACGAGATAGTTATTGACTTTTATTGGCGCCCCATCTGCGTTTGATATTTGAAGTAGCTACTGGCATTTTCAGATGTAATTTGAGGACGTTCAGAGTTCTATACACGAAACGAGCACTTTCAGGAAGTGGTTCAGTTAAAGTTTTTCTTGATTTATAAACTTACCACACGTGTATTTGAATGTGCATTTAAATTCATTTTGTGACCTTTGCATAATTATTATTTCGGCACTTTTGGATGCAGAAATAATAATTTCTATCTTTTTGACTAATTCTCGTAAATAACTTCTTGCAGCAGGAAGACTATAATAGTCTTCCCTTTTTTTTCGTAACTTTTCTCACCCGCTCCGAATTTCCAGAATGTAATATGAAGGCTAAACATGTGGAAAATATGTGCCAAACATTCCCCATCCCCTCTTATCTGGTCAAAAAAATTTTAAAAGTTCTCTGAAATAATCCTGCAAGATTTCTAAATTTAATTAAATGTCTTTCCCTAAAAAAAAATTTTAAAATTAAAATCGCTTTGAAAATAAAATATCATTTTGTATTAAAAGAATTGCTCAAAATTTATTTCAATGTCGAAGATAACAAACATTCTTTCAATGTAGCCGGAAGTTTTTATGTCTTTGAAACTTTCTAATGTTGTTATCAGCTTGTATTGTATTGGGCATATCACACATGAGCGGACAATAACAAATAATACAATTTGTACAAACTGTTCCATATAATTATTTATTATTGCTCCTTTGTTCTGATAGTGGCAGCGATTTTTCTAAAAATTTTGTCCTTGTACCTCGAATTTACTTTGTACAGAGAACTCGTGCAATACGGACGTGTAGTTTTATTTCATTTAGTGTTGATTCTGATCCTGAAATTTTTATTAACTGGGTATGTTTTATTTGTTTTAATTTATGAGAATATTTGATTAAATTGAGATATTAAAATATAGATTGGTATTTTCAAGAAAACTATTAATTCATATCTTCTATTTCACAGTTGTCAGTCATTGAGGGATCAGATACAGCCCCCTCGCATCCAAAGAATAAGAAATTCAGCAAAGAACACCTTTTTAAGGGTAAGTTTCAATGTTTTTTTATTTTCAAACCGTTTCAACCCTTAAAACAATTTTTTTATTACTAACTGGATATCTATACCTAAGTCTTAGTACTATATCAGTATTTTGGATTTTACCAATCCTTATTTATATACAACCCCTTAAAAAATATAAAAAATTGCATCTGATTTAATTACGACATATGCTTTTTTTATAAAATGTGTGATCATTATAAAAAAAAATTATACGTAACTTAAATTTCGTACCGAATAAAGTACATTTGAGTCATACAAGTCAAAGAAGTGTTATGTTAGAACCGATACGTGTTTTTGCGTCTTCGAAGCGTTTTCTTACAAACATTTGCAAATCCTTTTGAATTCTTATCCATAAATTTTATTTTGTGAATATGGAAGTTTTGATAAATACTTAAAAAGAAATTGTGATCTTACTTGTAATTAAAAATGAAATTAAGTAATATTTAATAAACATAGAAACATCAAAACGTAACGCTGTTACGCAATATGCTATACTATTCTGTTTTTTTATTCACCGGAATAAAATATGTTACACTGTCTTGATTCATAAATATTCCTTATAACTGGATTCCTAATATTATGAATATTTCTTATACATTTCACGTTTATTTCAAATGTAATTTGGTAATTTAAACCAAAAATGTATCAATGCGTGATGGTATTTTTTGAATAAATTTCTAATTTTGTTTACTTTTTTTTGCAGAAGTTCTTATATCTTTGGATAACTGAGGAAGGGCCAGTGTAGTGTAGTGCGGGAAATGGGACACCGTGTGCTTCAGAAGAGGACAACGACAAACGTCGGTGGAAGCGGTTTCAAGGAAGAAGTCAACAAAAATTAAGGTAGGAAACCCAATTTCCCCCACAGCAGTACAGCCAGCAATTAAAACTCAACGACAATTCACATAACAAAAACTGTTACAAGAAACGAGAGGATATTCGCCCCCCCCCCTGAAATATCTGTATTAAGGATTAAATTTAAATTAAAGTCAAAGTTTACAGGTTTATTTTGCATCCCTTGCGCCTCTCCCTACCCTCCACCTACTTGGAAATTTTAGCAACTTTTTCTTTAGCATCCCCACTTATATGCGGATATTCTCGAAGTTTCTACACACATCGCCTACACTTCATGGCTTTAGAACCATACATTTTTGGAAATTTTTATAAAAATTATTTTGTTCAGTCAAAATTACATTAGTACACATCGTAACAGGTTTTTGTTTTATGAATTGATATGCTTTCTAATAATTCTCGTAATTTCATGCTCGTTTCCGGGAGTTTGAACGAGCATATTGTAGGATTCTAGTAGAATCATTGTCTGATTTATTTAAAATGGTTATTTTCTTATTTCATGTTAAAATCAAAATACAAACTGCAAACGAGTTTTAATTAAATAGTTTTCAAGGAACTTTTTGGTTGTATCTTGTATCCTCAAAATTTAAAAATACAAACCAGGACGAAAATTCAGAATACGTTTCGCAGTTCCCTCGTTCTTTTTTGCGTTTTACCAATCCTTGAACTATAAAATACTGGCTTTACTGTTGTGGTACATTTTTTTAAAGGACCATTTTATTAAATACAATATGTTGTGGATTTTACGTACCTCAAAGTACTAAAGGGTTTTAAAATTCCAAAACCCAAGTACGAACTAGTCTAAATTTATATTCTACTTCAATATTACTCCAAATACAGCGTACGTAGAAAATTATTACTACTGTATGATTTTTTTTACCCCATACTTATTGGAAATTGAGATTCCCTTAAGCCCTAATTTTATTTTATTGTGTAACCACACACCACCATATTTTTTGTGTTTACACATTTCTCTACAATATTTTTGTGAGGCCCAATATCTCTTTCCCTTTCGAGAGCATTTAGTGAGTGAGGGGGTTTTCAATTACATCCCCTCTTTGGTGGCTGATCTTGGTCAGAGAGGCTGCGGTCTAGACTGGCGTTTGGCCGGTGGGTTGGATAATCCCACTCTGTAGCTAGCCCACCCAGGGGCATAGGGCACCATACATCGTCGGTAGCCTTTGATCGATTGCCATGTCGATGATGAGACAAAAAGGCGGTGTATACTACGAAGGTGGCCCACCTTTGGTCACGTCGGGGGCTGGGGGATGTCTTAGCGTATCCTAATTGATCAACCTCGAAATCAATGTAGCTGTTGTGGTTGCAATATTCTCCCTCGCTCTATATAATGTCTCTCTTTCGTTATCGCTCTACGTACGCAATACCAGAGGGGCTAGATTAATTTTTTTCATGAATTAAACGAACAGCCCTGGTAACGCGAATCCCCAATTTTCACTCTGTTACTCCATATTTAAGTTAATATTATATTAATTCAGGTTACATAAATAATAAATAGTTTACATGTTGCTATTTATTTTTCCCTGGGGTACGTTAAAACCAACGTATATTGTGTTTTTGTTTTTCGAAATTAAAAATGTTTTCTTCTAGTCTGGCTAGTAAAGTTAATTGACTTAGAAAATGGTCCTTCCTTTATATTTTTGTGTATTTACTGAACTTGATAAGCTTTAAAAATGTTCATTCGTTTTTGGGTTTCCATTATTTTTTACTTGTGAGATAAATAAACCCCCCTCGCCCCTGTTTACTAATTGTATGGAAACCCAAAAACAATGCACATTTCCGCTTATCGGGTTCTGCAGGATTAGAGGATTATTTTTTTTATATTTTTTTCGCCCAATCAGTTTCTCGACAAATAATAAAATTTAAGTCTTGTAATTAATCCTTAAAATCCTGGAAATGTTTGTTTACTAAACCATATTTTTTGTGCACTAAACGTTTCCACTGGGGAGACTTTAGTGGAGCTTTCTGAATTGATTCTGTTATTGTAGAGGAAACACTTTCGGTATGCTAATAATATTTTCCTGTAATGGAAAATTTATTCGTTGCTTTTAAATGAATTTTAAAAATTTGTGTTTCTTCTAAGATGGCAAAGAGGGGGTTCGATAATGTTTGAGAATTACCTGTGTTATTCTATCTGAAAATATTTCTTATTAGAAATAGTTTTTTGCGCCCATTTCTTGAATATTTTCAAGATAGCGGTTTCTTGTAACTGCTTGTTTCGTCACGCCCTATATTTTGGCGTATTTTCTTTCGGGATACTTAATACATAAATGTTTTTCAGGAAAGAAAAGAAAGGGTTTGCAATATCTATTTTTATTTATTTCTTACGCAAAGGTCAGCGTACGGGTTATTTGATAACATATTTATTAATCTGACCTTTAAAAAAACTACTGTTTTATTTCAACCTTTATCGAATTAAAATTGTGCTAGTGACTCAGTTAAATGTTATATCTATTTGGCTAAAGTTTATTTACTCTAGCCTTTAAATTTCTAGACATTTCATCATTTATTTCGTAGAGAATATTAAATAGAACGTAAGGGTTTTTTTTACTGCCTAGGCTTTCTTAACATTAAGATAAACATCGTAGGGATATAGGTCTTAAAAAGGCCGTATTAAGACAACCTTTCAAGTTGTAAAACAAATGGAGAAAATGTTTTAGTATCCGCTAAAAAAATTCAAACCTATAGTCTTTGCTAAATTCAGGAGATGGCATGAATCGGTACAAGTCGAGACAGTTTGGAGAGAATTAGGGGCGAGTTTTAAGAAGTATTTTTTGTTTAATTTACTTGTATAAATATTATTTATAATAATAATAATAAAATATAGACAGATTATTTTACTTTCTACTGATTAATAAGCGTCGCACCCAACACCTGATCTTTTAATCGATTCGGAAATTTTCAGATATTAATTATAAATTTCCGAAGAGCAACTTTAGTGGAGTGGAAATTTTCAGCTAATATTTATTTTACTATGCCATTTCAGCGCTTTCGCAATTACCCGACGAGGTTGACCTTCTCCCTACCGGGAGCACCTTAGGTAGCCGTGTTGATATTATAAGCAAAGCACCCTGTAAGTTCACGTTAGATGCAAATTGGAACGCTGTTGGTAATCTCTTTACGTAAATAGTCGTCTATCTTTGTAGAAATATTTGATAATAATATTAAGAATTAATTTTTATAGCTTTGTTTAGGGTTAGTGCAAAGAAACAAATTTGTTTTTTCTTTCTGTATGAACCGAACAATAAAAAAAAGTAATATCGCGGTAGGTGTCATCCCAACATAAAGGATACATTAAACAATATTTTTCGTTGTAATATTTTTATTTTAACACTCTGGATAAAGTAGGAAATATAAAACGATTTAGTTGCGTTCATAAAATGTTTATAAAACTTGAAAACACAAAAATTTACGAATATTGTTATTTCAGGAATTTTTCAGTCCTGATACAATAGCGCAGCAGTCGCAGTTAAACGAAATCGTATACAGTGACTTCAGATTCTCTTTAATATTTCCCAAAAATAATCAAAGAAGTACAACATTTAGTTAAGGCCCAAATGATTAAGAACTTTTCAGAAAGTTTAATAATAATTAGATTCTGCACTGCATAGTTGGTAATGAGCTTAGAACTACATTTTGAGGCACTGTCTGATGCACTAATTAAGATTGTATCTTAACGTTAATTGAACATTTCAGCAGCATACAGGATTAATTAACAATTGAATAGGTATTGTAGATTAATAAACTCGAACACCAAGTACAATTACGAAATAATTAACAATATCTCATTTAGGTCGCCCAGTAATAAGAAATAAGAGAAAGTAACACGAATATTCTTTATGCCTTTTTGTCATGCATCGTCAGATTTATACTGCAATAAAGTAGTAATCATCTAAAAGGACGTACATAACATAAAAACATCCTTCCAAATATCCATACTGATACTGTCATTTAAATGGGAAAGACGAAAACTTCCGACTAGACGCGAAAGCTCAGAATATTGCCTGAAAAGCTCCTGAAAACTTCATTCAGAGTTACGGCTTCAGTCGGTTTGGCAGCATCGATGCTTTAAGCCTTCAATTTCACAACTCATAACAGCTGTTATCAATTTAGAACAACTCGGAAGGGAAGTTTCGATGCGCTTTCCATAATTAATTTCATTCGAGGTAAGTTTTTGATGCTGCTTTAGAAATTATTTCTGTTTTTAAACTTTTTAAACAAAAATTTAAGTTTAATGTCTTTTAAATAAATAAAAAAAAATGTTACGCGCCAAAAACAACCCTTAAAATTTTTAGGCGAATAAAAGTGAAACAAAAGGAGAAGTCGGTAATAATTAATGTAAAATTTAATTTCCCTCCAACTTTACGACAGCACTAAATTTAGAACTTGAAGTCGAACATAAAACAAGTTATCAATCAGAATTAGTAAGGCCGAAGGTCCGTATCCCTTTATTTGTTTAGTAATCAACAACGGAAACAGTTCATTAAGGGAAGAAAATTCGCGTGGGTGTAACTTCGTGTTGCACATACAAATAACTGTCGGTGATGTTGATGTTTATTGGAAAATTCTGAAGGTCCCAAAGGTTGCATAATTCATAAATATTTAAATATTTTACAATTTACGATACATACTATACGTAGGTGGTTAAATTTAATACTAGGGCTGGGAATAAAATTTCTTGGAAATTGCTTTGGAAAACTTCCGGGTTTTTAAATCTTATAAAAGTTCTTTAGTTTTTTGTCAAAGGTAACAACCTTTTCCAATTACCTACGAACGTAGAAAGGATGCAGCTTTGTGGATTTACGCAACCGTTAACACGAGTAGGTAATTGAATCATAACGAATAGAGAAAGGTTTGTAGGTATGTACTTGAAATGTTCAAATATGCAGAAATATGTGGTACTTTAGTATGGCGTTACAAATTGCAAATCGCGAATTGGAATTGACTACGTACTGAACTATAAATTCCAGTTGCGAAATGGGTCAGGAATATACCTAATGTCCTGCAAGGATAATATCAGGATAAACGCACTTACAAGGATTTAGAAATAAACCATCCAAAATGGACTCTGGTCGCGTAAATTGGTGCAGATGCAGCAAAAATGCTTTAAAAACTGCTACGAAAAACAGCCAAAAAATTCTGATTCTAAAAGTCGTGAAATATGCGTTTATTTTTGAAAATGCGGCAAATATGCAAAAATATGCACTTTTAAATTCTCATGTGGTATAAATTTTAAATCCTTTGATGGGTTAGCAGCAAAGTGGTAATTTATTAAGAAAAAAATTCTTAAGGGTAGCTACTCCCCGCTTTTACGCTTTGCCGCTTCTAATGTGCTTTGAAGGAAGATTTAGGGAATAAAAAATTTATTTCGAAATACGCAAAAGGTCAGGATTATTAACTAGTATTGATTTTCATTTCTTCTGGAAAAATCAGATGAAGCGAAGTAACTAGACATGAAAGTGTCTCCCAAAAGGCTTTGAAAATGTAATCCTGTGTATGTATGAAAGCTTCGGTAAATGCTATTTTTTCTGTTATCGTTGAAACAAAATTCTTTAAGAAGAAAAATTGAAAATATTAGGTGGATTAACTTTAAGGGAGAAATTTATTTTTGTAATAACAATATTCTCGTGATTTACAATTAAAGGTTTGGAATATTTTTTTAAGATAGTAATCCAAAGTATTTCATTACTTTTTAAAGAAACTTTCTTTAGATAATTTTAAACAGAAAAAGTTTATAAATTATTACAGTTTCGGGAATGCTTTATAGGCAGTAATTTATTGTAAACATGAAATTACAGCAAAATAAACAAGAATGTAAATTAATGCAAAGCGTTTATTTACAATAGACGTTTGTTAAGTAAACTTTTGATAAAATTTCATCAACTTCTTTGGTTTCTATTTGTTAGTAAATATTTTAATACGTCCATGACATTTTTTTTTGTTCTAAAACAATTATAGAAGTTAGTTTTAATTAATAAACCAAAATATATTTTTTTTAAGGTACATGATTTGTTCCAAACACAAAGATTACTTTTAATTTAACATTTTTATACAGTATACAACGAATTAAATTTTGTAGAATAAATTATGACACCCACATTACTTATTATATCTACAAATAAATCTCTTAATTCTGCGAGGGTGTAATTTTGTTGTTATATTCAAGAAATTTGTTTTTAATTGCTTATTACTGGAATACTTTTATATTACGTACCCTTACCTGGGAATAAACTCCTTGTAAAATAATATTCTACCTTAGTATATCTTTGTCCTTTGTGTCATTATTATTTCTTGTACTGCTTCTAATAAGTCTCTTACGTAAAAAATTCCGTAATATCTGACTGTACTATAGTCTGGCTTCATATTCTTGAAAATATTCCACTCTTACTTTACTCATCATCATGTAATTCATTAAAAAATATCTTCTCGAGATATCGATATTGCTATAAAAAAAATTAGTTGGTACAATTACTGTTTTTGACAAATATTTTTACAATACAGAGGGTTTTCAACAGAAAAACGAGAGCCTTCTAAAAACCACGTCTAACAATTCTGTGAATTATCATAACTTTATTTCTGATATCAAACTTCATCACTGAAAGATATATTCCGGATGCTTCTCCATCTTGATTGGACATATTCAAAATTCTCGGGATTCTAGTTTTGCAGACCTATCCTATGGGAACAATTCATGAATGTTGTCATTCGATATGGATATTAGTTGACGTTTTGTGGAACATGTTCCGAGATTTATTTGTTAAATATTTTTTGTTCAAAATCATTTTCAACAAGAATTGGATTAAGTCTAGTTAGAAGTCCTCGTTATTACTGAATAAATTCTTATGAATAAATCATATCTGTTAAAGTAACGCGAATATAATTATTATCCGAATAAAATTGTAATAAGGGATGTGACAATACAGATGAAGAGTGGTGCGAAATGTCTGAGCATTATCATTTATGTATACACGAGGGAGATGATAATACAACGACCTCGAGTTCCAACGATAATTTCATGCATGTGTATAAAATTTAACACGCTCTCTTATCATAATATGATAGGGGTTATTTTATCTTTGTCGACGTATTTACAGTGTTGCTCAGAATTAATGCGGCATCTGCATTTTATGTTTACATCAACTTTATTGATGGTTTTTGTAAACAAACTAGCCTTTATTATCTATCTTGTTTTAAGATTATCCGGATTTCTCGTCAATAGAGGGTATTTTATGATTATACACATAATGGAAATTCCAAATTGCAACTCGCGTATTGTAATTTGAATATTGAACTATAAGTTCTAGTTGTAGAATTGTGACGGGAATATTGCAAGGATAATACCAGGATGCAAGTACTTGCTTAAACTGGTAAGGATTAGAAAATAAACCCCATCCTAAATTTACTCTGGGCTGCAGGAAATTGTTCAAGAGCAAGAATATGCAACAAATATGCCTAAAAGTATTAAATATGCATATGTACAGGGTGTTTCGAAATGCAAATTTGGTTATTATATTCTAGTTTGATTTAGTCCTTTGTCACCCTAAAAAATCCTATTAGTATGCGGCATTCGCAGTTATATTGGTATCCCCCAATAAACTTTTGTGTTTTAAACTGGAAACGATTTACATTTCTCCCGAGGGCTTTGTATAACACCAAATCAGTGTGATATTAATCAGTTTAATTGCAGTAGCGCTTGTAAATTACCCTTTACACCGATTCTCCCTTTTATTTGACAATACCGGTATGGAATGTTCTTTCCCTTTTTCCAAACCTTTTCACTCGTGTTACAGTTATTTCAATTTTAACCCGAAATTGGATCCTACTAAGTCAAGGAAGAAGGATATCTGAATACAAACGTAAAAGTAATCTCTACGTGAAATTGCAAAAAGCTACATCAAGAAAAGTTTTATTTCTTTTTAAGTCTAACAAATCGCTTGTTGGACGAGTTCTTATCTGCTGTATTACGCTGTTAAATCTATTAAAGGTTTGAAAGAGATAAGAAATGGATGTATTTTATATCTATCGAGTTCACATTTAATGGATTATCGAAGCAGTTTAGCGAAGCTTCAAATCCTAAAGCGTAACATTTTAAATTCAGAAATAAGGAGAGAGAAATCCTTTTTATGCCCGCAATTTAATTTAAAATAAAGTTTTTAATTTTTGAGTTTAAAATTTGAAATGTAAATTAATTTAATATTTCTTTCTTGATTTGCATAAGGATGAATATTGTTTATCCTTATACGTTTTAGCTTTGGTATTGACCCTCTTTAACCCTTTCGCGTGTTTACGTCTAAAATTTACACCCAACATTAATTTTAAGAACTAATTAAATCTGTCTGTAATATCAAACATTTTAATTGAACCGTAGGATAAATGGTTTTAGAGTTACTGCCAGTAATCTGATTTAAATATTTTATTTAAACGAAATCTGTTGCATAATTAAAATAATTTGTGTTATAACTTTATAAGCATGCAGGGGTGGGGGTTTAAGTAAAATAAAAATATACAGGGTATTGAAATTTATAAAAAAAATCGTTTTGTTTATTAATTTTTATTAAGATTATTGCATTTTAATGTAATTATATTTTACAATAATTGTTTAAAATGTTGACCATTTGCTTCAATATAAAAATTGCATCGCCGGATCATTGACTCGCGCACCTTATGGAAGATTCCAGGGATAGCTTCTACTTATCCATAAGCGGCCATTATTTTTGCGACAAGATCTTCCTCTTTACCCATGGGACATCAAGGGGGTTTAAATCGGGAGAACGCGCAGGGCAGGTCACAGGATCTCCTCTTCCAATCGCAATCGCACGTTCAAATTTTTTTTCTCGAAAAGGAAGCTTTTTAGAAGTTTAAACTGCTTAAAGTTTTGGTGTAGTAGTTGTTTAATGGCTATATTATATTACTTTGACGAAAGTGTGTAATATGGAAAAGACAAACTTTAATGGAACAATTAAAACATACTCGAGTGAGTAAGCAGTTTCCCAAAAGTTTTAAACTGTTTATGTCTCATATTAATTGAGAACCAAGTTAATTGTAAATTAAATTTAGTAAACTTCTAATTACTTACGTGTCAGAGAACATTTTCCATTAAAAATTTAATTTGAACTCTATTAATTGCCCAAAATATTAAATTTGCAAGATAATAAAATTAGAGAAACCGAAAATTACATAAAATTCTTGTTATATCAATCTTGAGTAAATGATAAAAAAAATATATAAAACTTCCACTTCCGATACATATACCAACGTTTTTTTTTTCATCAAAGGGGTCGTATAAAAGTTTAACAAGCTAATAAAACTCCAAAGATAATGCAACGATGTTGGGCGTTAATTAACTTTGAAGTTAATAACAAGCAACTTGTAATTAGTGTTTGAATTTTTGTGTTTGTAAACACCAATTTTAATTTAATTAATTAATTAGTGGATACAAAAATAATGAATTTATTTTGTTTTTTAAAATTTAATTTCTTATGTAGTTTGGTGTTTAAAAAAATTCAATCTAAGAATTCTTATTTTGAAAATTCAACACGTTCGATTTTTTGATTTGAAATATCCCTCTCAACTTGTCATTTCTCCTTGATTTTATTTAAATTTATGTGGGATTCTTGTCATATTTGCTAGTGGTTTTATTCACGTAATTTATAGGAACGTAAATCCAACCGGTGACAATGCAAAATGTTTGTAAACGCAACGATGTAACAGGAAAAATAAAATCACATGGAATAATGTAACACACAAAAGAAAAAAATGTTTTAAATCCGGATTCATATCTTTGGAATATTTAGTTAACATTGTTTCACAATTTATTATCCAGCTCTTTAAAAAGGAAATTTATTAAAGTTGCAATTTGCGGTTCTTAAATGAATTGCAGCACTTTAAATTGTCTAGGAATGTAATAGGAAGCAAGAACGGAGTACTTTAAAATTACTTCAGGAGGTTTAAATGCAGTCTAATGGAAATTAGGTTTTACTGTTTTATTTATGGATGTTTTGCTTTACAAAACCGTTGTATAAATGTTCCAAAAGAAATCTTAAATAATAAATGCATAATGGTATTAGCATGATTTTTATGTAAAATTGATGACGAGTTGTAAACAGATAAAAAGTGAAAAGAATTCTCTAATGTATGACTTCCTAAGAATTCAGCCAAACCCACTTATAATGACATCTTTTGGACCTTGAACTTTTACTCGATTCGGTAATATAAAAAAAATGAATAATAGAGAAATTTTCAAATTGTTCATTTTACAGTTACATACTGTGTAGACGCCGAAGACTAAGATTTCATAATTATTTATCTAAAATCTAATTTTTTTATATTTTTTTAATTACTTGGATTTATTTTCTGCAGCATTTGTTAATGTGATAGGGCTTACTTACACAAGCTTAATTATTCAAGAAGGAACTTTAGGATTAGCTACAAGTAGGTCGTAAATATTTTATGGAAAGTGCTCTAAAAACAGAAAGTAGCAAATTTGAAGGTATCGCGAAACTTGAAACCTGTGCTGATGACTAATCCATTGTTTAAGAGTTAGCTGGAAGAATAACGTTTTCTAGGTAGAAGAGGATTATCAAAAAACTTTTATATTACAATTTTTGTTTACATATTTGTTGCATATTGGGATTATCCTTGCAGGTCATTACGTAATTCCAGTTGGCAATATTCCTCTCACATTTTGCGAAAAAATTCTACAACTGGAACTTCTTATCCTGATCCACTACGCCACCCCTAATTTCTTAAACTTTCCCTTAACATGAAATATCTTGATCTTCGTGGTCACTAAAACACCCTCTCTAATATCAAGTTTCAGAAATGCCGAAATGATTGAATAATTTGCCTATTAGCGTTATCCCAGAAATTCTTGGGTATTTCAAATATTCCCTCCTATGTATAAAGTTTGAAAATTAAATACTTACCATCCAAATACTTAGAATAATTTATCTCGTGTTGTAGTTTGATAAATTGTTAGAATATTCATATTCGAGTAAGTATTCATGTAGATGCATTAATGTAGAAGAACGCGAACACCCACTTGTGACACCAGCTGATATGTCTGAGGTTGTTTACGTAGCATTTCCATATTAGGGGAGTCAAAAACGCCAACCCCATCACCAGAAGATTTATAAGAATTTATCACGTTTTTCCAGGATTACAAGATACTTAAAAACAATTTTTTTTATTTCAATAAATAAATGGATCTTTGGTTTCACAGCGTTTTGTTAAACGATGTTTACTGAAATTTTCAAACCCAGCTTAATATTTTAATGAAACGTACATGCGCTTCTTGGTTATCCTTATCATAATTGAATTTGTTTGCGAGGAGTGAATATCCCAACCAAACTAATTAAAGTTTTTTTCGCTGAATAAAATTGCTAAACTCAAAGTTGGTGGTTGCTATCTTCAGATCTAATTTCACAACTGAATGATTCGAAAAAATCGATCATAATCATGAAACTTTTGCTAATTGAGTTACAGCGATGTGATTGGGTTCTGTTTCAGTTTAACCAGACAACAACCTTAGAAAATTTTAATTAACCATGAAAGCTTTCTGGAAATTAAACGTTTGGGAAAGGACAAATTTTAATAAAATTATAGACAAGTCAATTTGTTGCTTTAATTACTAAATTGTAATAAAATATTGTGTGTAATAAATTTCCAGGCTGCTTACAATTTCTCTGCTTAATGTCAAGAGAATACGACTTGTTTTACGATGGACTTAAAATGTCTCTCGGGAAAGGAATAATACTGCCAGCGTGTGCTATAATAATAATATTTTCTACGTATAAGGAAAATTTATATCGGAGAAAAATATATCTTAAATGATCGGATGTAAAATATAAAGTGTTCGGAAAATATCTTCATCATTCAGGATATTATTTGGAACATAAACAATATTATAGTTTAATTTAAGAACCTGATTTTTATTACTTTGAAATTGATCGAAGAAAAACTTAATAGCATTTCAATTAATTTAAATGTTAAAGTTTAACATTTGGTAATTAATAATGAAATTTATAACAAGCAGAACTTTGAAGGTAATGTCTTTGCCAGATTATTTAGAGGAATAGTAGTTTATAATTGGGTTAGGTTCAATACAATTATTGTTTATATGTTCTTGTTGTTAATAGTGGTCGAGTCCTCTTTGAATTTAACTCAGTGGGGGTTGGAATCTGCGTACTTTGTAGTTTCAGAGGTTCAAGTCGGTCAGATATGTCGTTTTTACGGTCGCATTTTGTAAATGAAATTTCTGTGATCCAAAATACGAAAGTGTATAAAGTTTCAAGCGAAGTAAGAGTAAGCAAACCCCTTGTCTTTAGTCTGACGGTTCCCAGGCCCAAACTATTAATGTTAGACAAATGTTTTCCCATAGTTTTTTGTAGGAAATTTTATTTTCTACAAGTTTGCTTCTATACTATTTTGTCCTATTTTCGCTACATATCCTTTTAAAAGCTATTGAAGCTGGTATTTTACGTGTCTTGCTTGGTTGATGACGTCACGCGCTACTGGCCTTAGATCGGGTATGTATTTCTAGCCTTATCTGGGGGTAAAGTTTGTTAGGGGTTTATTCCTATAAAGATAAACCTCCAAAGAAAATATTTCTTGAAGTATCTCATCAATCATTAATGCAAATATAAAATAGGAAGGTAAATTGAAAAATTTTCACTTAATGTCTGTCGCTCGATACTTTAACGCCCTAGTAATTTAATTTTTCCATCCAACGTAATTAGAATACATGACTTTGATGTTAAAACCACCCACGATTGTAACAGCAATCCTCTTCTGTATTTATAAAACTACGTTTTGTTTCAGTGTTCTGTGAGACTATAAATTCTAATTTATAACTCCCGTGTGGCGAATCTAAAAAGCACTTTAAGCTTTAACAGGGAAAAATTCACATTTGGTTAAATAAATCTTCGGGGTATATTACCAAGGTAATTAGTTTTTAGCTAAAATTATCTTCAACACTTGGTTCCGTTTTTTAATGCCTGGGTGATAATTAACGAGTAAAATAATGCGACATTTAATTAGCACGGACATGAGATTACGTTCTGTTTTCACAGTTGAGATAGAAATTAATATTGATTGCTTGATTTTAAATGGAAACTCAAAAGAAGGAAAGAAAACAAAAAAATGAAATATGGAAATTCTGATTATATAACGAGATTTGCGTTTAACATCACTCAAACTTGCACTTAATTTTAATTCGATTTTAACTCCAGACTTCATATTTCAACTCTAACCTGGCTTTCTTAAACAAACTTTTTTTATTCAAAAGTTTATTAAAAAAAGAAGGAATTAAATTAAATATTGAATCTTTCAAGCTTCCTTTAAGCTTTTTGTTTACAACCTTATGTTTGTAGTTGGCTGTAAATGCTAATTATTATAAGCCTGTTTACGGGTAATCGATGTTTTTAAAGTGCATTTTTTAATTGGAAGAATCATTTTCGTATTTACCGGGTATTGAGTCAACCCCTATGGGGTTTGGAAAGTGTTGGAATTTCGCCCAACACCCCTGTCTTCTTTGTTTTGGTAATTTCTTGTTCAATTGGGGTTATTAATAGTAATAAGGTATTTTTTGGTGAAATAAATAAATAATCCATAATTAAACAAGTAGAATATTTATTTTGTACACTAACATTACAATCGATGGTACTCTACAAAAAAGAGGATATAAATTAAGTTTGCTGTACAAAGAAATGGAAGTCATTCAGTTATAGCCTATAGTCTTATTACATCAAAATTTTGCACAAATTTAATTTATGCTACTTTGGGGAGATGAGCGCCTTCGGGTTGGAAACCATTTTCATCAGCAATGTATGTGACGACGTATTTAACTCCATCAGCTCCGGTGTAAGAGAATGAGCCACGAACTGCAATAGATTCCTTTTCTGATCCTGGGTTTAAGAGTTGGCCAGCTTCATCAGCAGCAATACCGTTGCTGGTTTCGTAACTGTTAAGAAATAAGTGTTAGGGCGATATTATTGCGGGAATTATTAATTAACTTACGCCCATTTGAATCCATCAACACCAATGTTGTCACTGTCGTATCTGAGAACTTGAGCATCCTTGTCTGGTCCACCTTGAGGTGCGGCCAAGGCAACAGCGACGAGAAGGGCAAGAGCAATGATCTGAAAAAAGAATTAAAAGCAAAATTAATATTCCTATTGTATTAAATAATTATTTGTAACAATCACTGTTTTATATTCCTTGGTTAAAGCACTCACCACTTTCATGTTGATGCTGATAATTTGAGATACTACAAATTCTGGATGTTTAAGATTTTGATTTGGGTTTATATATGTTTGATGTTACTAGTAATCCCCTCCTTCGAATTGACATTTTGAAGTGTCAGGGAATCTTCACATTCTTTGCGTATTTTAATGCTATTTACTGCCAGTTAACCTTTGTGAACCTGTTCTAATATGTTAACATTTATGTAAATATAATTTTATAAATTTTTTTAAAGGCCGACTAGCCGGTGCTAAATACAGCTCGGAAATACAATGTAAGCACGTGCGGGCGTGCAATTAGCAAGTTAAAGGTGAGATTTACCCACATTCTGGTAACATACAGAAACTAATACGAACATTAATCTATACCAAGGTAAGTTAACATTACCAATGAAGGAAAATAAAAGAAAAGGGCACAGAAAAAACAATTCGGAATATATTTAAAATTTGAAGTGGATATAGCCTGAAAATCGTGGACGATAAGTAACTTTTAGTGATTTTGTTCAGGAAAAGTCAGGAAATTTTATTAACTGTCAAGGAAAGTTTCATAAAAGTCAGGGAGTTTAAAAGACCTTGCTATTCTTCTTCTTTTCGTTTTAATATTTTTCAAATGGTTGAAGTACATTATTTAAGATCAACATGAAATATTTATTAACGTAGGATTAACATACATAATTAAATTTATCACTTTTTGCTGAAAATCATCACGGAAATTGCTGAATATTTTAATTCCTGCAAAAAAAGGAATTTTATATTTCCAAGGTAGCTGACACCCTGCAGGGATACCGTTTCTTCTTATGCATTCATTTGTATGTGATAAACATGTACAGAATTAAATTCTTGTGAATTTGAAAGTGCATATAAATGCATATTTGCGACCTTTTAATAAATCCCCGTTTAGATACAGAACGCATAATTTTTTTTGTGAGCTTTTCTAGAAAAAAAATCCTGCAGTTTTTTAAAGGATTTTATTTCCCGTTGGAAATATTCCAGTCACATTTCGCGGAAAAATTCTACGACTGGAACTTATATTTTTCAGTATGCAGTCAATTTCTATACGCGGGTTGCAATTTGGAATTCTTTGAGTTGTAAATATGGCCAAACATATACGATATGCATTTTAGTAAATAAAATAAAATTGAGGGAAATATAAATCGATTTTTTTTTATAAACACTAAAATGCATATTTAGAAATTACATATTTTGGTATTTTGTAATCCATTAATCCATGGATATTTAAGAATAATGAAACGAATATAAATTCTACCCCTATTTAGAAATTTTGTCCCCATATGGTTCATAGAAATCAATTCTTAAAACAGAGTGGCAGAAGAAGATGTCATCAGATATTGTGGGCACAAATCCCACACGAAGATTAACTAATAATAGATGACTATCAAGAATCTACGAATGAATAACGCATAAAAATTAAAGGTAAACGGGTTCTTAATTAATTGATTAAACAGGTTGTTAGGAAGTGAAGAAAAAACGCGAGACGAGTTTGTAATTCTTATTATTATAAAAATGATGATCTTCAAATTTTGAAACTTCTTATACAAAATAAGGAACATCAAGGCTATTGTTTTGTAAGCTTCTTTCTTCTTTGCATAACGTACGGTATTTTTAGAATCAGATTAATTCAAAAGAGAAAATCGAACAATCTATTTCGTGAAATGCAGAAATGAACTTCAAATATGAAGGTAAAATACCTACCACATGGTACAGTAACTGAAATGTGCGTTCTATTAAGAAATCAGTTTTAGGAAAGTTTTTATTTATTAGGAAATTTTTTACTAAATTATTTACACCTTAGAAAATTATTTGGTTTAATGTGGGTTTTGATAAATAAATTGTTGTTACGAGGTTCTACCCAAAAGTTCCCAGACAAATGACTTCTTTAGATTTTCAGTTCACCTATCATTCTTATCGCAAAATTTTTTACGTCAACCTAAAGTTTCATAAGAACTACACATTTTGAATTATTTTTATTTGTAATAAGCGCACGTCATATCGTCGCAACTCATGCCCATCCAATAAAATTAATAATCCCAGTGTTTCTGCCACGACATGAAGCACTCCTGGAAGTCCTTTGTGGGAGAGTCTTTAGCACTACTTGCTTTCAGCCTGAATAGATCCTGTATTGTCTCAAACCTTTGTCTCTTCAGCGAATTTTTCATCTTGGAGAAAATGCTACCCTGAACAACAGCACACAGGAACAAACAAAGGTGTTTAAATTTCTATGCTAACGAATAAATATCCTTCAAGGGGAGATATAAATCATCTTTTAGTACTTTAATAGTTTTAGCAATTTAGGATAGGTGGTTTCCAGATCACAATTCCTACTGGATCTAATGCGGTAAAAGGTAATTTCCTTCTGTAGTATATAATCTACGATTATTCGTTTTAAAAGTGAAACTTATCGAACATGGGCTTACAATTTGCTTATTTCGGTTGTACATACCCCAACTCCCGATAGATCGCTTTGCAGTTGACCTATTTTCTCTAAATCTCTCTAGTACACAAGAGATAATACTTTAAGTAAAGAGATACCTACACAATTTCCATTGGAAGTATCCCACCAAATTAATGCAATTACTTCATTATTTAGATTTCTAACAGATTTCAGATTAATTTTTGGAAAGAATATGTAAACATATATCACCAGAAAACAAATCTTCAATCCAATTAATAATATCTTCATACAAACCCATCAGAAGCGTTAGGAAACGTACATCCTTTAAATTAATTTTGGTTGTCACCCCAAAACCAACCTACAGATTAATATTTAATTGAACTCGGACAATTTCCTTTGACCCTTATAAGGGATAACCGTATCCTTACTAATTACGCAAGGTTTTATCTGCTTAACGTTTAAATTTTTTCATTGACCTCATTTTTTGTGAGATTCTCGTGTAAAATTTGTATTAAATCTAATAAAATGAAATTATTAATTTGTTACTTTTACAAGTTCGTAAAAAGTTTTAATACAAGAAG
Organism: Hemicrepidius hirtus; assembly: GCA_963082805.1. Taxonomy (NCBI): domain Eukaryota; kingdom Metazoa; phylum Arthropoda; class Insecta; order Coleoptera; family Elateridae; genus Hemicrepidius; species Hemicrepidius hirtus. Next base: position 25,080,986 of record OY720167.1, read on the forward strand.
TGTTTTGCAGTTTTTTTCCATTTATTATTCACCTTGAGGATATTTGAGAAAGTGGTTTAGGAAGTTTTGACATATGTGAGTGTATTTGATATTATTTTAAGGATCGAGTTAGAAGTTTTTTTTATTGGATTACAATAATTACAAAAGTGTGGTTAAATAATTGATAAGGTGTGAAAACTAAGTTTGGTAATGAAAATTGTTGTCTTTGAAAAAAAATGTTTTTGCTTAAAAATCTTGCTAGATAGGTACTACTCCTGGTTACCGACAGCTTGTATATTCTTCAATGAATCACTAAAAGTGTTCAAATAGCCTACTGTAATTAAGACACATTATGTATACAATTAATGGTCCCACAAACTTGTGAAGGTTGTCGTTAATCTATTCCTTTATTACACCCATCCCAAGGGTGTTTACTTGTAACCTGCAAGAGCTGTTGACAAATAGAATACTATTTACCGCCTGTTCAAGGCCTAGTCATTTACATCCTGAACAAAGTTACAAAAATGCGTTCTACTAAATTATTTTTGAAAATATGAACCTCAACAGAGTCACAATTTTGTATTAAATTATATTTTTATTTTTCAAAAAATCAAACCTCTTAGAATTTTTTTTAGTGGAAGGATTTATATAATAATGAAGAGCTTTTAGATCACTGACAAGTCGATTATGATAGATCAACTTGCTACAAAAGAAAGAGAAATTGTTGGTGTAGTCATCAATAATTTTCTTGAGTGACGGCTTCATCGGTTCTTTTTTTATGGTCGTCCATATCCTTCCTTTCATTTTATACCCTTAGTTTTCAGAAATAATTCCACGTAATGTATTAAATATTGTAAAATTCGTGGTAAATTAAAGGTTAGCAACTTTAACTAACCTAGCACTAAATTTTTCAGAACGCAATGCAATATTTCAATAGAAAATTTCTGGGAATAGTCTGCGAATTAATTTTATCTGACTTTGTTGTCCATCAAATATGACATTGTATCCCATTGTTATTCTCTCTCATCTTTCTACTTTATAGTCTAAACTTGCCTACTGCTATAAAAGTTTCCACCTGAAAGTACGAATTTCCATAATAAAAGATTTTCCAAACTGTCTGAAGGTTTGTACAATACCCCCAAAAATGCGATTTGAATTGTTTAAGAATTTTATCCGATGAAAGATTTGTTTAAACTTTAAAAAAAACTTCCATATAATAAATTGTAATTCAAGTCTAAAAATTGCTTTTATTTGCTTCATCGCAACCCCCAAATGTTTTTCAATTATATACCAACAATGAAATTTCCAACTTCATGTTTTTATTTGTAAATTTGTGATGAAATGGCAATCATTTCTGAAATCTGTTTATACCGAAATAATTTCAGTCACAGGTTTGGCGTTGAAAAGCTCTTCCCCATTCTCTAATTGCGGTAACAAAACCTTCCCATCCCTTGTGATATGCAAATCAGAGACTCAAACAAAATTACCAAAATCGGTCGTAAATAAGACAACCTCGCAGATAGAATCTTATCCGACAACTATTAATTTTGGCAAGATAGAGGTTTGACTTGAACAAGCTTTCAGATCTTGGTTTGGTGGTAACAAAGCCTTCTCGATTAACGTTTGGGAAATGTATTCCTTTGATGTTTTTAGAATAATAATGGTGTATTGAAATAAATATAACACAACACCGACTTTTATCTATGAATATCTACAATCAATAGCCTTTCAACTGCTTGTATAATCATGAAATCGGTTCCACTCGCAATATGGAAATTCTGGGTGATTAGATTACGTTGACGTCATTTTTGATAAATCTCTTAGCGACGAATTGATGGTTTCGGAGGACTCCTGTTACATTTGATATTTCCAAGCGGTTATTCTGAGAAATAAAAAATTCTACGAAACTCGTTATGTTATTCAAGTCATACCTGAGATTCTTTGGATTTCCTTATTTCGAAGTATTCGAGATGAAAGTTTGAAATTGCAGCTCCACCAGTCTTAAAACTGTATCTAATAAATAGGGATAGGATTTTATGCGTTTGAATATTCTTGTGTATCAGAGTTAAATTTCTTCGTTTTTCATTTCCCTATATTTCAGCACTTTTGGATCCATTCATTTTTGTATACAAATCCTATCCCTATTAGTTTCTATCTCAATTTATTTCAGAGGAAATTTAATGTGGATCTCACAGGACCCAACCAATTGCAATATTGATTTCAGGCCATGTCCTGGTTTTCGCTTCCTCATTGTTGCAGAAAACAACGGACAAACAATCACGATAGTCTTCCGACAGCAACGATCAGCTATCTTTAGGTAGGGATAAAAATAAATGGAACAAGCCATTCGATTTGACCGTTTTCCCAACTGGGGAAAACGAATTGCTAACATTTCTAGAGTTTTTTTAACCACTGTTTGGAATGTTTGGTAAACAGCTAGCGATAATTGCTTACAAGGGATTTGCGATAAGATACCAGCGGGATTTTCGTTGGAATTTATAAGCTGCCTCTTTCAGGCTTTTTTGTTGGTTAGTTGGTCCTTTAAGACGTTTTACTCCTACACAGGGATTGGGGTTTAATTTACACTTGATTGGAATGCTTGATATCTCAGGAGAGGAATTTTTTTCAAATAAACGAAAGAAAGAAGTTTTTATTTTATTTTTCTTTCTCGAATTACAAGACCTCTTTTAGACAAGCTGATAATATAAATAAAGACTTGTTCTCTCCAGCTGTTTGATATAATTCCACTTACATAGTAGAATGATAATAATAAATAATTGGTCACGTTCGTAATACAATTATTACATACAATACAGCAAATAGGATTATTACATAAACAATCAGCTTCAACAACCGTGATGATTTTTTCATTCATTTCAGTAAAAAAAATTCGATTTACAGCATACAATATTATTTCATTACAAGGCCGTGTGTTTACATTATAGAGTGATTAACATTTTAATTAATGAAGTTGAATTATTACCCACTTTCAGGAATATTGTGGTAATATTCCAGAGAATGCCTGCCCACGCAAATTATTATTAACGTTTTATTTAATTAGTTCAATAGAAATTTTTAATGGTTTTGGTTTCATTTGCTGTACGAATTTTATCCTTAGTTGGTTAAAACAGAACATCGTTACAAAATTAAATGCGTAAAAGGAATGTAATAAAAAAAATAAGGATAAGTAGTTTCACTTATAATTCCACAGTTTCTAATTCAATTGGAAATCCTGAAGCTGCAAAAGTTAGCGTCGTTATAGAACGTTGCGAACTACTAAAAACGACCAAATAGAACTTCAAAAAGACTCAAAGATGTATCAAAATCCTATGGAATGGTGTGTCTGTTATCAAAACCCGGATACTCCCCGACCCAAAATTTCATTAGAGATTACAAAATAAATTAAAAAATTGTATTTACTATTCAATGTGATTGAATTATAATCAATTCGGGTATTACCTTTACTTTAATGTCAAATGATCAGTATTTGTATGTAAATCCAATCTGATTACAGTTGACTTCAATATCAAACAGTGGCTTTGTAAATTAACAATATTGTGTTAACTTTCCACGTGACAGATTAATCTGTCCAACTCTTGCATAAATAAAATCATTGATAAATGCGTTTCACTTTTGTATGTACGTATCTAATAAAACGCGAACGTGGATCTCGTCCTAATTGGAAGGCACAGCACAGGGGTTGTTTTTTTTATATTCTTCGGTTAAAATCGTACGTTTCATGCGAAAGAAAAGAAATCGCATTGGCACGAAGTTGACGCGTTACAAGAATTGCAAAAACCTATAGAAATACATCAATAAGTAGAGTTTTCAGAGCACGTCAAGTTTTATTCTTAGGAAAGCTTCAGGACAGGTGAATAAAAATCACATTTACGTTTCACGTCTGAAATAACGCGAAAATAAAATGAATACTAGGCTTTTTTAATACAGATTTTATGGGCATTTATAATGCAGGATTTTCGAAGCGGCTATAATAAAAGCTCGAGGGCTCAAAAGGTAATTTCCTTATAATTTTGTCGGTTATCCCTTGTAAATACGTGTTTTCGTAGTCCAATTCTGGTGAAAGATAATTTTGCATGCATTCTACGTTCTCTGAGATCTCACACAGCGAAATTAACATATTTACAGCTTCGGATTGAGCTTGAAGTGAATAAATACTCAATTGAGATAGCTCAATGCATTTTAATAAACGTCTCTACTTCAAGAAGCTTTACACGAAACCTTGAGAGGTTTCCTTTAAGGCCGCTTTCCTGCTTTTACGATTTCCAGATTTCATCGCCCAATCGTGACTTTATTTGTGTTCAAGATTTGAAAGCTTGTTGACATTAATGATGGTTATGTTTTTGATTTCGATCTTGGAAAATTGAAAATCATAGCAACTGGTTTAAGATAAAAAAAACCCGACGATTTCTTTTAAGAAGTTTCCGAAGTGGTAGTTTGTAAGTTCTGCGGTTTAAAAGTTTTCTGGTCGCCAATTGGGGAGTAGACGATACGAAAGGGAAACAGCACCCCTGTTTGCCAGGAAGATAAGGGTCCAAACTGAAACTGCCAGTAGAAGTTTTGTGGAAAACGCAAATATTATCACTGAATAAGCTTTTGTGGACGTTGAAAATAACACGGTTATTTCTATAGAAATATCTTGGGGTTTTGTGAAAAGTTCATTTCACGCCACATTGTTTTTTGTGTCAGATTTTCATATTTTTTTGTTACCCTAATTCTTTTTACGATTTGTTTGTTCGTTTAGCATTTTATATGCATGTTCTATTAAGAATAATTGCAAACTAGCGACATTGTGCTTTTCCCGCCCCTAGGGGGATGTCTCCAGCGGGTTGAGATCCGCTAAAAACTTTTAAAGAATCTCTGCTACAAGTACCAACCCCCAGACAGCTGAAAACATTTTAATCTTTCAAGTTTCACGGAAATCACAATCACTCTAAAACTTTTGTACGTGATGAGACATGCTACTAAATTTTTTGTAATGATACTTCGTGTTGCTTCAAACTAAAGCTTATCTTCCTGCCTATCTCACTCTTTCTCTTTCTGTCTCTCAGAGGAAATCACAATTTATTCATGAACAAAGCAAAATACGTGCTTTAATCTCATTCTCTGTGGTAGTTGTTCAAGATTGTTGTCGGTAACTCCTAACTAGTGGTTGCACTATCGGAATAACTGGTAACCTTGTTCCAATACACAAATAAATTTGTTTTACCTAATTCAGATCAAACAAAAATGTAACATTGTTACAAAATTTTTAATCGAATTTGAATAAAATCGTTGTATGAATAGGTATAACGGTTTAGTATCAACTCTCCTTTCAGATACAACGTTCTAGAACGGACAAGTCGAGATTTTAAGTGAAATTTTTTCCGACACAAAATACAAACAGCAATCAAAGGTTTTTAATTACTCGTCCACTACGTAAGTATGTCCACTATCTATCTACAACTTAATTTAAAATGAAACTACAAAAAGTTTTAGTAAAAGTTTGCCCTGGTGTGATTAAAACGACATTTTGTTGATCACAGCTTGGCTGATTTATTTAAACTATTTTCTAGAATAATAAAGATATCCACACGTGTTTAATATTAATAAAATTTGATATAATATGAAGCTCTATGCAAAAAAAAGAGCTTTTGAAAGCATTTGAAACCGCAAAACAAGATATAGAAGAACGTGTGGGTGTAGCACGACGCCAAGTTGGCGGCACCGACCAACTCAGCTCGGACTTCATTAGTTTGTGTCAAATTGTTTCATTCCAATAATCAGAGATAAATATTTTTTTCTATGTCATTCATGCAGGACACCTGACCTAGCTTTAACCTTCGTAAATTACAATTATACAGGGTGCTCAAAAGGAATAACATTTTTGCTCCTGATAAGTTCTGGATTGTTTATTTCTTAATCCTTGTCACCTGAATCCTGAGATTATCCTTGCAGGTCATTCGGTAATTCCAAACACATTGGAACTTATAGTTCAGTATGCAGCGAATTTGTTACAATTTTAATTATTTTAGTTGTAAACATGCCCAAAGAAATAAGATCCGCATTCTGTGTTGGAATCATTTTATGATCGGTGTGTGCTTTCCCTAAATCACCGTCGTCCTGTACTAACAGGATAACCAAGTTATAAAAATTAGCTTTTATTCTGTACATGTTCACATAAAACTCCATGCGCTCATTTTTCATTTTCTTTTAATCTGTAGGTAACTATTTTTCATCCGAAATTTCCGACGTATTTTCTTCTACAATTCCCATGTTAAATAACAGCCCTTAGCAAAAACATCTGAACCGTCTTAAGAACGTTATTTATTAAATTAATTTGTTAAACGTAACAAAAACAAGGTAAATTTTCTTATGCTTTTAAATTAATATTTGAAGAAAGTTATTTTTCGTTAATATTCCTTTTATTATTTTAGCTTACAAAGACAGATATTTTTTGAGTAAATATACGTTTCCGATAAATTTATTTCTTGTTTAGATAACTTGGCAGAATTGGGGAAACGAAATTGAGTAGTCTGCGGTGTTCTGTTTTCCGAACAATTTGATGTCTTAACTGTTATGTAAATTCTGAATTGTTTAGAAATGCCAATTTGTGCACTTAGCGGTTGACGTCGATTAAATATGCTAACCAAATCGTCGTGATTATACAAGATCTTACATCTGACACAATATTGTCAATAATTTCTCAGGAACAGTCGTAAATTTTTCCTTTTTCTTTTGGGTGATAATTTTGTTAACGTTTTTAATTTTACTGAAGAAAAATCGTTTTTTAAAATTTTCTTTTGAAACTATTAAATATCATAAGGTCGCGTTTGCAGGCTTTCATGTGGAAACAATGCTGAGATTTATTCTAAAGAAAGGAAGTTCAAAAAGGAATTTCTTAATAATGAATTCTGAACACGTATAAAGGAAAGATTTGACAAATTACAAAATTTCCTTCAAAATCACGTTTCATCAATATTACACAACATAATGCTTAGTCATTATAACTTATTCTTATCAATGGCCTCGGAGTTATGACTTGAGTCCGCTGCAGAACTTAGTAATATAATTATTAGGGAAACAATTTTTATGTCCGATACCTACTTAAAAATTTTGGTGTTTATTATGAAACTCCAGTTTATTTACAAAAACGAATTCAAGACTGAATGAACTGTAAATTGTAGAAATTTTCCGCGAAATGTGACGGCCAACTGGAATCACCTACTACACCTCCTGGCAAGGATAATATCGGGTCTGCAATTGCAGATGCAGTAAAAGTGCTTTAAAAACTGCAGGAATTGTTTATAAGAAACGGTCAAAAAGATATAAATTATGCATTCTGCCTCGAAACTGCTGCAATATGTATGAATTTATGTAAAAATGGGGAAACTTATTCCAACCTCAAGTGTTTTTACACGTGCCAATACAGACGTCAGCATTTCCATCATCTACATTCGCAATTAAACTTAAATTAGGCAATCTAAGAACTGATAGGGTTATGACAACAGGGAGCTGTGCTAATTATAATCCCATCTCAAAATGTCACTTCCAGTCATACCAATTTGAGGTCTATCCTATCATTTTCTTAATCGTAATCAAGTGAACAATATAAAGTAGTAAATCCAACCTGAATCCAGCTTAAAGTTGCGAAACACAGTTCGTTTGGTTTTCTCGGATTTTTATGGTCCCATTGTCCTTTTCAAACTAGGAAGGGTGATATATTATCGCGGAGAAAATTTGTAGGAGTGGCAAACCCTAAAAAAGACGAGTGGGTGTTGCGTGATCGTAAAAAAAGGATCTGATATACAATCTCTAAGCTTCTTTTGGACGTGGCAACAGAAAACATTACCTTGATTATTAAAAAAGGCGAGTGCCATAGAAAATATAATTTTGAAAGGTGTAGGGAAAAAATCGTGAAATAAGCCTTTAGTAAAATTCTCCTCCAGGGTAGATTTCGTATAATGAAAGAAAAGCGAGTCTTGAATTTCAATCTCGTGTTAAAATAAAGACTAAAAACGCTACTGTCACATTTGTTAGAGGTTTTGCTCTGTTTTTATCTTTGTGTAATAAAAAAATAGCCTTTGGCACTTTGTTCACAAAGTTTTATATTCTAGCTTTGTCAATATGTGAAGAGGATGTCTTTCATTTATTCTTTGAAATGGAAAGCTTTTTGCTTTTCTAACTTTTATGATTGAAACTTGTTTTCCAATCAATAATTCTTAGTTTCAGGACAGAACAATTAGTTTAGAACAATTTCCTGCAGTTTTGAAAGCATTTTTGTTGCATTCGCACCAGTTTACAACTCCAGAGTCCATTTTCATGGTTTATTTCTTAATCCTTGCCAGCTTAAGTCAGTATTTAATTTAATTTTAAATTATCATTTAACTTCAACCACAAAAAAAGCATAGAGTAATGGATTTACTAAAGTATTTGTTCTGAAAACTTTTCTAATGACATTTCTATTTTAAAAGCTTGGAATTGTAACCATTGGGGAAATTATTTAAAGTTAATCAACCTTTAAAAAACATAAACCTTGCTTTTCATTTAAAATTCAATCAGTCCCCCAAAAATAACTTTGGAACCACTAAAATAACTTTGGTTGTTTCGATTGAATTTATTATTCCATTAAAAGGAAAAATACTCGAACTGAATGTGGTTACAATTAGTTCTTCATATTCGTAATGGAACGTGGTTTTCAGAAAAGTGAGTGGCAATTAATTGACATACTTCTTGATAATGGATGTCGAAAAGTGTAAGGTTACCTGATCAAAGTCTGCTTTTGTTCTTTTGAAGGGCTTGCACGTGTATCGAAAAGAATGTTGAAGTAAAAGAATTCGTTGTCCACGACATCAATTAAATGAAATTCAAGGAAGAAAGCAATTCGACTAAAAGGGATTTTGTATAAATGATATTTTGGAATTACGTACTTTACACTCAATTCATTCTAAATTGCAATTGACTGTATATTAGTTTTTCTGCAGAATTTTTTCGTGAAATGTAACCCAAGTGGAATTACCTAATGGCCTGCAAGGATAATACAGTCCCATTCTGCATCTAGTGCTGAAATATACATGTATTTATAAAAAGATTAATTCGGCGTTATTTTATTTAAAAAAAGATAGACAATAATTACATATAATCCTTTTATTTGGTTTGTGTTTGTGTACAGTTGCGTTAAATCCATATACAAAAAACTTTTTTTAATTCAAATTAGATTAATGGGATTCCTCTGTTGTTAATTAATTGTTTTAAATTTAATTACACATTATACGCTTCAACGCGTACTCATTAGCAGCCAAAAATATCTATTTACTTATTAATTACCAGTTTGATTTATTTTCATTCGTGTCAAGGCTGTTTTTTTTATTTTAAACAAGTAGAAATTTTGGTTGGCATTGCCTTTCAATGTTAATGTTTCGAAAGAAAACACGCTTCATAGAAATAGGGATTTTTCATATCCCCGTATCCTTAACAAACAGATCAAACAAGACTGTTTGATGTGCATGGACAGGATAAGAGATATCCATGATATCCTTGATGCTCTTAGGACGTCTTGTCGCATAGTAGAATATTGATGATGCCTTGAAGTTCTCTTTTCATTTTTATACGAATCTAAAATGCAAATAATGTAAAGGGTGTTCAAAATAAATTTTCGAATATGGAGAGCTTTTAAGAAACAGTACATTAGTCTTGTTGTTTTTTTCTAGAAAAATGGTCGCGTCGGCAGTTCTTGGCGCTGCTGCAGGAACTGGAATGGCTTTAATAGTGGCCATGACAATTGTGGTATATCGTTATTACACCCTTAAAAGAAAGGATAAAGAATGGGGTTCACTAGATCGCATGCCTTTCCCTGAAGGGATTACTGTGCACAAAAAATCTAGTAAACCTGTTTACGCTGCAGTAACGCAGAAGGTAAGAAATAGAATTTTGTGTTTGGTAATAAAAGTTCAAGCAGGTGTCAAATATATTCTCCAGGAAGGACTTTTTTTGTAAGAAAAGTTATGTAATGCTGTAATGTGATATCGCATCTGAAAATTTGTAAACTTTACAACTAAATTTTTTAAGACAACTCTACGTAATATATTTTATAATATGAAGTGAAGTAGACTAGCTTTTGCTTAGCTTTCATATTTTAACTCATCAAAGAAATAATAAAATAAGTCTTCAAGCTTCCATGAATAATTTAAATAATTAAATATTGTAGCTGAAAAATTCAGGAATACAAAATTTACGATTACGTTAAAAAAATCCTGAAATTCTTCTAAACTAATATCTCATTCATAATAAATTACTAATAATGGACTTTAGCGGGAAACTCCAACAACTGATCTTGCAGGACGCAATAATTTTCCAGTTTCAAACCTGAAAGCCTGAAAAGCTTTTAGCCAAGTTCCAAACTACTGAAACATGAGTCGTGCATCAAACCTACATAAAATTTGCAGGGATCAGATCGAGAGACAAACCTTTAGATAGGAAAATGCGAGTTTTCCTATTTTCACTTAAGATACGAACCTGAAAACTGAATTTCATGTATTCTTTATTAATAGTTGAAAAGTTAACCTGAAGTTGGTGTTTGTTTTGGGCCCCTACGTAGGATAGAAGTTTTAATTAAAAATTAATAATTAATTACTGCATTTCCTGCTAAATTAGAAAACGCTTTTAGGGGTTGATATTTGAATCTAAACTTCGAGCTCTTAAATTTTTGGGAAAAGTATTAATTTTTATTCATAGCTGCTGAAAATTTATCCAACGTACGGATCCAAATTCCTTGCGAGGTACACAGGCATTCCTGAAAAAATCTCAGTGTGATTTAATTTTTGAATGAAAATTTTTACGTGAAAGTAATTGCGATTTTGACGCAAAATTATATCCTTTTGAAATTTTAATCACCGATATTGTCCTATTCTCGGTCTATTGATTAGAAAAATAATTTTTAAAAGTAACTTTTAGGTATTTACAGAAACAGCAAACAGAATTGCGGCGCGGGCGTCCCCTCAGCTTAAGGGGCTACTCGGATTATTGGCGCAGTTGTCCCATACCGGACCCTTTCTTTAACCGTGAAAATTTTTATTAATTTATATTTTTTATTTTTTATTTAATTTATAATTAACAGGAATTTGAAAAAGAAAATATGCTGAATTAATTGTAATAAAATATTTTAAAAGGACGAAAACAGTTTCATTGAGTTATTTTAGTTTGTCCAGTTTACAGCTTGTAATGTGGGTGAATTTGAACGAGTGTTCGTGTTGAATGGGCTAAAATATTAAAAAACTTCTGAACTTTGACATTCTGTAAAATGCATTTTACATTAAAGTGGGGCGTCATCGATATTGGATTAGATACACGGAATCGACGCCTCGCCGTAAATTTAACGACAAATACGGGACATATTTCACGTAACTTGAGCTTTGAATCCGTAGCTATGGAAGCAGAATGAGCTCTCACGTAAGGCACGAGGGCAAAGCTAACAGACTGGAAAATAAATCGAATTAAATGACAAATATCACACCTGCGACTGCCTTATTTTACACCGGCGCGGCGCATAGCCTAATTTTAATAATTGCCTTCCCTTTGATAGACACACACACAGAGGGGTGAAGGGATGATGTTCCTGTAAATTTCCTAAAATGTTGGGATGATGTTCGAGAGTATCCTTGTGCCAGTAATTTGTAATTAAACAGAATTGCACAATCCCTGGTTATTTAAAATTTCATTAAAAAGCCAAGGGGATTACGAACGGCTTAATTTTATTACTACGAGAACTAGAATTTCCGGAAATAATTTCTCGTTAGAAATTATTAAGGTGCACCTAAATATCAATTGCACTAATACTTTCGTGTAAGATAGATTTTTGTTTCGTGTGAATATATTATTCTAATATGTACGTACTATATAAACGCCTAGGGAACAGGTAAAGGGGCTAGTAAGATTTAGAAGGACGTGTATATAATTGCAGGATATTATCCTCAGATACTCCGTTAAGAATAAGTGGTCCTGGAGACCTAAAATACCTGAAAATACTACATATATGTTTTCAAAGTTCCGGATCTGTACGCACCGCACAGGTGCACCTTTTTCTCCCTAAAAATTTACTTTTGAAAAGAACCATGAACTTTTAAACTACCATTAATATTGTTAAAACCATTAGTATTGGGAATTACTGAACGCTAACTGAAGGGGTGACAAAAGTATCGAAAAGAAACAAAGTGTTTAGTCTTTGAATAAGAAATCTTACAGTGTAAACGCACCCGCACCTAAATAACATGCAGTGTGAACGCTAAAAATTTCTAGTGGGTATGCTATTAAATTCAGGTGTGAACGCACCGTTAGCTAAAATATAAAAGCCAGCCACTTGGAAAATAAGTGCCAAACATCCCCATCCTCTCCCATCTGACCACAAAATACAGAACGTGTTCAGAAAAAAAGGTAAGGCTATAATAAATTCCAGTAGTGGGTGACCACAACAGCCAAAATGACCACAATGGCCAACTCTGCAAAAACGTTAAACATTAAAAGCACTCTTAGCTAATAAATTTTGGAGTGTGAACTCACCTTTAGCTAATAAACTTGTCTGTGTGAACGCACCTTTAGCTAATAAATTTGTCGTTGTGAACGCACCTTTATCTAATAAATTTGTCAGTGTGAACGCACCTTTAGCTAATAAATTTGTCAGTGTGAACTCACCTTCAGCTAATAAATTTGTCGTTGTGAACGCACCTTTATCTAATAAATTTGTCAGTGTGAACGCACCTTTAGCTAATAAATTTGCTGGTGTGAACGCACCTTTATCTAATAAATTTTGCAGTGTGAACTCACCTTTAGCTAATAAACTTGTCTGTGTGAACGCACCTTTAGCTACTAAATTTTGCAGTGTGAACGCACCTTTAGCTACTAAATTTTGCAGTGTGAACGCACCTTTAGCTAATAAATTTTGCAGTGTGAACAACCTTTAGCTAATAAATTTTGCTGTGTGTCCTGTCCCTTTATCTAAATTGTATGTCCTGTCCCTTAAATATTAAATTAAGAAAATAAATATTAAAATAAGAAAATAAATATTAAAATAAGAAAATAAATATCAAAATAAGAAAATAAATATTAAAATAAAATTATTTTAAAATTTATTTTCTTATTTTAATATTTATTTTCTTATTTTAAAATTTATTTTCTTATTTTAAAATTTATTTTCTTATTTTAAAATTTATTTTCTTATTTTAAAATTTATTTTCTTATTTTAAAATTTATTTTCTTAATTTAAAATTTATTTTCTTATTTTAAAATTTATTTTCTTATTTTAAAATTTATTTTCTTATTTTAAAATTTATTTTCTTATTTTAATATTTATTTTCTAATTTTAAAATTTATTTTCTTATTTTAAAATTTATGTTCTTATTTTAAAATTTATTTTCTTATTTTAAAATTTATTTTCTTATTTTAAAATTTATTTTCTTATTTTAAAATTTATTTTCTTATTTTAAAATTTATTTTCTTATTTTAAAATTTATTTTCTTATTTTAAAATTTATTTTATTATTTTAAAATTTATTTTCTTATTTTAATATTTATTTTCTTATTTTAAAATTTATTTTCTTATTTTAAAATTTATTTTCTTATTTTAAAATTTATTTATTTTAAAATTTATTTTCTTATTTTCAAATTCATTTTCTTATTTTAAAATTTATTTTCTTATTTTAAAATTTATTTTCTTATTTTAAAATTTATTTTCTTATTTTAAAATTTATTTTCTTAATTTAATATTTATTTTCTTATTTTAATATTTATTTTCTTATTTTAATATTTATTTTCTTAATTTAATATTTATTTGAACGCACCTTTAGCTAATAAATATAGCAGTGTGAACGCACCTTTAGCTAATAAATTTAGCAGTGTGAACGTACCTTTAGCTAATAAATTTTGCAGTGTGAACACACCTTTAGCTAATAAATTTTGCTGTGTGAACAGACCTTTAGCTAATAAATTTTGCAGTGTGAACGCACCTTTAACTAACAAATTTGTCGGTGTGAACGCACCTTTAGCTAATAAATTTTGCAGTGTAAACGCACCTTTAGCTAATAAATTTGTCTGTGTGAACGCACCTTTAGCTAATAAAGTTTTCAGTGTGAACGCACCTTTAGTTAATAAATTTGTCGTTGTGAACGCACCTTTAGCAAATTAATTTTGCAGTGTGCACGCACCTTTAGCCAATAAATCTAGCAGTGTGAACGCACCTTTAGCTAATAAATCTAGCAGTGTGAACGCACCTTTAGCTACTAAATTTTGCAGTGTGAACGCACCTTTAGCTAATAAAAGTTGCAGTGTGAACGCACCTTTATCTAATAAATCTTGCAGTGTGAACGCACCTTTAGCTACTAAATTTAGCAGTGTGAACGCACCTTTAGCTAATAAATTTTGCAGTGTGAACGCACCTTTAGCTAATAAATCTTGCAGTGTGAACGCACCTTTATCTAATAAATCTTGCAGTGTGAACGCACCTTTAGCTACTAAATTTAGCAGTGTGAACGCACCTTTAGCTAATAAATTTTGCAGTGTGAACGTACCTTTGTGTAATAAAATTTTGCAGTGTGAACGCACCTTTAGCTACTAAATTTAGCAGTGTGAACGCATCTTTAGCTAATAAATTTTTCAGTGTGAACACACCTTTAACTAATAAATTTTGCTGTGTGAACACACCTTTAGCTAATAAATTTTGCAGTGTGAACGCACCTTTAGCTAATAAATTTTGCAGTGTGAACGCACCTTTAGCTAATAAATTTTTCAGTGTGAACACACCTTTAACTAATAAATTTTGCTGTGTGAACACACCTTTAGCTAATAAATTTTGCAGTGTGAACGCACCTTTAGCTGATAAATTTTGCAGTGTGAACGCACCTTTAACTAACAAATTTGTCGGTGTGAACGCACCTTTAGCTAATAAATTTTGCAGTGTAAACGCACCTTTAGCTAATAAATTTGTCTGTGTGAACGCACCTTTAGCTAATAAAGTTTTCAGTGTGAACGCACCTTTAGCTAATAAATTTGTCGGTGTGAACGCACCTTTAGCAAATTAATTTTGCAGTGTGCACGCACCTTTAGCTAATAAATCTAGCAGTGTGAACGCACCTTTAGCTAATAAATTTTGCAGTGTGAACGCACCTTTAGCTACTCAATTTTGCAGTGTGAACGCACCTTTAGCTAATAAATTTTACAGTGTGAACACACCTTTAGCTAATAAATTTTGCTGTGTGAACACACCTTTAGCTAATAAATTTTGCAGTGTGAACACACCTTTAGCTAATAAATTTTGCAGTGTGAACGCACCTTTAGTTAATAAATTTGTCTGTGTGAACGTACCTTAAGCTAATAAATTTCTCTGTGTGAACGCACCTTTAGCTAATAAATTTTGCAGTGTGAACGCACCTTTAGTTAATAAATTTGTCTGTGTGAACACACCTTTAGCTAATAAATTTTGCTGTGTGAACACACCTTTAGCTAATAAATTTCTCTGTGTGAACGCACCTTTACCTAATAAATTTTGCAATGTGAACGCACCTTTAGCTAATAAATTTTTCTCTGTGAACACACCTTTAGCAAATAAATATTGCTGTGTGAACGCACCTTTAGCTAATAAATTTGTCTGTGTGAACGCACCTTTACCTAACAAATTTTGCAGTGTGAACGCACCTTTAGTTAATAAATTTGTCTGTGTGAACGCACCTTAAGCTAATAAATTTCTCTGTGTGAACGCACCTTTAGCTAATAAATTTTGCAGTGTGAACGCACCTTTAGTTAATAAATTTGTCTGTGTGAACACACCTTTAGCTAATAAATTTTGCTGTGTGAACACACCTTTAGCTAATAAATTTCTCTGTGTGAACGCACCTTTACCTAATAAATTTTGCAATGTGAACGCACCTTTAGCTAATAAATTTTTCTGTGTGAACACACCTTTAGCAAATAAATATTGCTGTGTGAACGCACCTTTAGCTAATAAATTTGTCTGTGTGAACGCACCTTTACCTAACAAATTTTGCAGTGTGAACGCACCTTTAGTTAATAAATTTGTCTGTGTGAACGCACCTTAAGCTAATAAATTTCTCTGTGTGAACGCACCTTTAGCTAATAAATTTTGCAGTGTGAACGCACCTTTAGTTAATAAATTTGTCTGTGTGAACACACCTTTAGCTAATAAATTTTGCTGTGTGAACACACCTTTAGCTAATAAATTTCTCTGTGTGAACGCACCTTTACCTAATAAATTTTGCAATGTGAACGCACCTTTAGCTAATAAATTTTTCTGTGTGAACACACCTTTAGCAAATAAATATTGCTGTGTGAACGCACCTTTAGCTAATAAATTTGTCTGTGTGAACGCACCTTTACCTAACAAATTTTGCAGTGTGAACGCACCTTTAGCTAATAAATTTATCTGTGTGAACGCACCTTTAGCTTATAAATTTTGCCACCCCGTAGTACCGCAAAATTCCGCAAGATGGCAGCACCGTCGCACAATTTTTGTTTCGATCGGAGCGCCACCTGCCGGAATGTCACAGAACTAAATGAGGGTTCACCAAAATTCCGCGAGATGGCAGCACCATCGGCAAATTTTTGTTGCGATAGTAGCGACACCTGTCGGAATATCGCTGAACTATAGGAGGGTTCACCAAAATTCCGCAAGATGGCAGCACTGTCGCCGGATTTTTGTGGCGATGGCTGCGCCGTCTGACGGAATAGCACTGAACTAAATGAGGGTTCACCAAAATTCCGCAAGATGGCAGCACCGTCGCTCCCAAAATTTGCGTATGGGGTGCATTCACACTTAACAACTTATTAGGTAAAGCTGCGTTCACAATACAAAATTTATTAGCTAAAGGTGCGTTCACACTGACAATTTTATTTGCAAAAGGTGCGTTCACACCTATAAATTTATTAGCTAAAGTTGCGTTCACATTGAAAAATTTATTAACTAAAGCTGCGTTCACAATACAAAATTTATTGCCTAAAGGTGCGTTCACACCGCAACAATTGAGAAACAGAGGGAAGGGGTGAGGGATGTTTGGCCAATAACTTTCAAGTGTAGGGCCACTAAGTAACATTCTGGGAAAATCCTAACCAGATCTGAAGGGGTGAAATTTTTTTCCAAAAAATGAGCAAAGACTATAGTCTTTCCTTTTTTTTTTCGAAGATTTTTTGACCCTCTCCGATTTCCTTAGGAAAATTTCAGAATGTAATATGAAGGGTAAAGACTTGAAAAATATGTGCCAAACATCCCCCATCCCCTCGCATCTGGTCCAAAAAAATTCCGAAAGTTTTCTGGAACAAACCAATTCTGAACGTTTCCTAGCCAGGTGTGGAGCAGTGGGAAGGGGTGGGGGAAGTTTGCCCCATAATTTCCAAGTGTATACCCTCCAAATAACATTCTGGGAAAATCGGGGCGAGATCTGAAGGGGTGAAATTTTTTTCCAAAAAATGAGCAAAGACTATAGTCTTTCCTTTTTTTTTCGAAGATTTTTTGATCCTCTCCGATTTCCTTAGGAAAATTTCAGAATGTAATATGAAGGGTAAAGACTTGAAAAATATGTGCCAAACATCCCCCATCCCCTCGCATCTGGTCCAAAAAAATTCTGAAAGTTTTCTGGAACAAACCAATTCTGAACGTTTCCTAGCCAGGTGTGGAGCAGTGGGAAGGGGTGAGGGAAGTTTGCCCCATAATTTCCAAGTGTATACCCTCCAAATAACATTCTGGGAAAATCGGGGCGAGATCTGAAGGGGTGAAATTTTTTTCCAAAAAATGAGCAAAGACTATAGTCTTTCCTTTTTTTTTCGAAGATTTTTTGATCCTCTCCGATTTCCTTAGGAAAATTTCAGAATGTAATATGAAGGGTAAAGACTTGAAAAATATGTGCCAAACATCCCCCATCCCCTCGCATCTGGTCCAAAAAAATTCTGAAAGTTTTCTGGAACAAACAATTCTGAACGTTTCCTAGCCAGGTGTGGAGCAGTGGGAAGGGGTGAGGGAAGTTTGCCCCATAATTTCCAAGTGTATACCCTCCAAATAACATTCTGGGAAAATCGGGGCGAGATCTGAAGGGGTGAAATTTTTTTCCAAAAAATGAGCAAAGACTATAGTCTTTCCTTTTTTTTTCGAAGATTTTTTGACCCTCTCCGATTTCCTTAGGAAAGTTTCAGAATGTAATATGAAGGGTAAAGACTTGAAAAATATGTGCCAAACATCCCCCATCTCCTCGCATCTGGTCCAAAAAAATTCCGAAAGTTTTCTGGAACAACCCAATTCTGAACGTTTCCTAGCCAGGTGTGGAGCAGTGGGAAGGGGTGAGGGAAGTTTGCCCCATAATTTCCAAGTGTATACCCTCCAAATAACATTCTGGGAAAATCGGGGCGAGATCTGAAGGGGTGAAATTTTTTTTCAAAAAATGAGCAAAGACTATAGTCTTTCCTTTTTTTTTCGAAGATTTTTTGACCCTCTCCGATTTCCTTAGGAAAATATCAGAATGTAATATGAAGGGTAAAGACTTGAAAAATATGTGCCAAACATCCCCCATCCCCTCGCATCTGGTCCAAAAAAATTCTGAGAGTTTTCTGGAACAAACCAATTCTGAACGTTTCCTAGCCAGGTGTGGAGCAGTGGGAAGGGGTGAGGGAAGTTTGCCCCATAATTTCCAAGTGTATACCCTCCAAATAACATTCTGGGAAAATCGGGGCGAGATCTGAAGGGGTGAAATTTTTTTCCAAAAAATGAGCAAAGACTATAGTCTTTCCTTTTTTTTCGAAGATTTTTTGACCCTCTCCGATTTCCTTAGGAAAATTTCAGAATGTAATATGAAGGGTAAAGACTTGAAAAATATGTGCCAAACATCCCCCATCTCCTCGCATCTGGTCCAAAAAAATTCCGAAAGTTATCTGGAACAAACCAATTCTGAACGTTTCCTAACCAGGTGTGGAGCAGTGGGAAGGGGTGAGGCAAGTTTGCCCCATAATTTCCAAGTGTATACCCTCCAAATAACATTCTGGGAAAATCGGGCCGAGATCTGAAGGGGTGAAATTTTTTTCCAAAAAATGAGCAAAGACTATAGTCTTTCCTTTTTTTTTCGAAGATTTTTTGACCCTCTCCGATTTCCTTAGGAAAATTTCAGAATGTAATATGAAGGGTAAAGACTTGAAAAATATGTGCCAAACATCCCCCATCCCCTCGCATCTGGTCCAAAAAAATTCTGAGAGTTTTCTGGAACAAACCAATTCTGAACGTTTCCTAGCCAGGTGTGGAGCAGTGGGAAGGGGTGAGGGAAGTTTGCCCCATAATTTCCAAGTGTATACCCTCCAAATAACATTCTGGGAAAATCGGAGCGAGATCTGAAGGGGTGAAATTTTTTTCCAAAAAATGAGCAAAGACTGTCTTTCCTTTTTTTTTCGAAGATTTTTTGACCCTCTCCGATTTCCTTAGGAAAGTTTCAGAATGTAATATGAAGGGTAAAGACTTGAAAAATATGTGCCAAACATCCCCCATCTCCTCGCATCTGGTCCAAAAAAATTCCGAAAGTTTTCTGGAACAACCCAATTCTGAACGTTTCCTAGCCAGGTGTGGAGCAGTGGGAAGGGGTGAGGGAAGTTTGCCCCATAATTTTCAAGTGTATACCCTCCAAATAACATTCTGGGAAAATCGGGGCGAGATCTGAAGGGGTGAAATTTTTTTTCAAAAAATGAGCAAAGACTATAGTCTTTCCTTTTTTTTTCGAAGATTTTTTGACCCTCTCCGATTTCCTTAGGAAAATATCAGAATGTAATATGAAGGGTAAAGACTTGAAAAATATGTGCCAAACATCCCCCATCCCCTCGCATCTGGTCCAAAAAAATTCTGAAAGTTTTCTGGAACAAACCAATTCTGAACGTTTCCTAGCCAGGTGTGGAGCAGTGGGAAGGGGTGAGGGAAGTTTGCCCCATAATTTCCAAGTGTATACCCTCCAAATAACATTCTGGGAAAATCGGGGCGAGATCTGAAGGGGTGAAATTTTTTTCCAAAAAATGAGCAAAGACTGTCTTTCCTTTTTTTTTCGAAGATTTTTTGACCCTCTCCGATTTCCTTAGGTAAATTTCAGAATGTAATATGAAGGGTAAAGACTTGAAAAATATGTGCCAAACATCCCCCATCTCCTCGCATCTGGTCCAAAAAAATTCCGAAAGTTTTCTGGAACAAACCAATTCTGAACGTTTCCTAGCCAGGTGTGGAGCAGTGGGAAGGGGTGAGGCAAGTTTGCCCCATAATTTCCAAGTGTATACCCTCCAAATAACATTCTGGGAAAATCGGGGCGAGATCTGAAGGGGTGAAATTTTTTTCCAAAAAATGAGCAAAGACTATAGTCTTTCCTTTTTTTTCCGAAGATTTTTTGACCCTCTCCGATTTCCTTAGGAAAATTTCAGAATGTATAATATGAAGGGTAAAGACTTGAAAAATATGTGCCAAACATCCCCCATCCCCTCGCATCTGGTCCAAAAAAATTCCGAAAGTTTTCTGGAACAACCCAATTCTGAACGTTTCCTAGCCAGGTGTGGAGCAGTGGGAAGGGGTGAGGGAAGTTTGCCCCATAATTTCCAAGTGTATACCCTCCAAATAACATTCTGGGAAAATCGGGGCGAGATCTGAAGGGGTGAAATTTTTTTTCCAAAAATGAGCAAAGTCTTTCCTTTTTTTTTCGAAGATTTTTTGACCCTCTCCGATTTCCTTAGGAAAATTTCAGAATGTAATATGAAGGGTAAAGACTTGAAAAATATGTGCCAAACATCCCCCATCCCCTCGCATCTGGTCCAAAAAAATTCTGAAAGTTTTCTGGAACAAACCAATTCTGAACGTTTCCTAGCCAGGTGTGGAGCAGTGGGAAGGGGTGAGGGAAGTTTGCCCCATAATTTCCAAGTGTATACCCTCCAAATAACATTCTGGGAAAATCGGGGCGAGATCTGAAGGGGTGAAATTTTTTTCCAAAAAATGAGCAAAGACTATAGTCTTTCCTTTTTTTTCGAAGATTTTTTGACCCTCTCCGATTTCCTTAGGAAAGTTTCAGAATGTAATATGAAGGGTAAAGACTTGAAAAATATGTGCCAAACATCCCCCATCTCCTCGCATCTGGTCCAAAAAAATTCCGAAAGTTTTCTGGAACAACCCAATTCTGAACGTTTCCTAGCCAGGTGTGGAGCAGTGGGAAGGGGTGAGGGAAGTTTGCCCCATAATTTCCAAGTGTATACCCTCCAAATAACATTCTGGGAAAATCGGGGCGAGATCTGAAGGGGTGAAATTTTTTTCCAAAAAATGAGCAAAGACTATAGTCTTTCCTTTTTTTTTCGAAGATTTTTTGACCCTCTCCGATTTCCTTAGGAAAATTTCAGAATGTAATATGAAGGGTAAAGACTTGAAAAATATGTGCCAAACATCCCCCATCTCCTCGCATCTGGTCCAAAAAAATTCCGAAAGTTTTCTGGAACAAACCAATTCTGAACGTTTCCTAACCAGGTGTGGAGCAGTGGGAAGGGGTGAGGCAAGTTTGCCCCATAATTTCCAAGTGTATACCCTCCAAATAACATTCTGGGAAAATCGGGCCGAGATCTGAAGGGGTGAAATTTTTTTCCAAAAAATGAGCAAAGACTATAGTCTTTCCTTTTTTTTTCGAAGATTTTTTGACCCTCTCCGATTTCCTTAGGAAAATTTCAGAATGTAATATGAAGGGTAAAGACTTGAAAAATATGTGCCAAACATCCCCCATCCCCTCGCATCTGGTCCAAAAAAATTCTGAAAGTTTTCTGGAACAAACCAATTCTGAACGTTTCCTAGCCAGGTGTGGAGCAGTGGGAAGGGGTGAGGGAAGTTTGCCCCATAATTTCCAAGTGTATACCCTCCAAATAACATTCTGGGAAAATCGGGGCGAGATCTGAAGGGGTGAAATTTTTTTTCAAAAAATGAGCAAAGACTATAGTCTTTCCTTTTTTTTTCGAAGATTTTTTGACCCTCTCCGATTTCCTTAGGAAAATATCAGAATGTAATATGAAGGGTAAAGACTTGAAAAATATGTGCCAAACATCCCCCATCCCCTCGCATCTGGTCCAAAAAAATTCTGAAAGTTTTCTGGAACAAACCAATTCTGAACGTTTCCTAGCCAGGTGTGGAGCAGTGGGAAGGGGTGAGGGAAGTTTGCCCCATAATTTCCAAGTGTATACCCTCCAAATAACATTCTGGGAAAATCGGGGCGAGATCTGAAGGGGTGAAATTTTTTTCCAAAAAATGAGCAAAGACTGTCTTTCCTTTTTTTTTCGAAGATTTTTTGACCCTCTCCGATTTCCTTAGGAAAGTTTCAGAATGTAATATGAAGGGTAAAGACTTGAAAAATATGTGCCAAACATCCCCCATCTCCTCGCATCTGGTCCAAAAAAATTCCGAAAGTTTTCTGGAACAACCCAATTCTGAACGTTTCCTAGCCAGGTGTGGAGCAGTGGGAAGGGGTGAGGGAAGTTTGCCCCATAATTTCCAAGTGTATACCCTCCAAATAACATTCTGGGAAAATCGGGGCGAGATCTGAAGGGGTGAAATTTTTTCCCAAAAAATGAGCAAAGTCTTTCCTTTTTTTTCGAAGATTTTTTGACCCTCTCCGGTTTCCTTAGAAAAATTTCAGAATGTAATATGAAGGGTAAAGACTTGAAAAATATGTGCCAAACATCCCCCATCTCCTCGCATCTGGTCCAAAAAAATTCCGAAAGTTTTCTGGAACAAACCAATTCTGAACGTTTCCTAGCCAGGTGTGGAGCAGTGGGAAGGGGTGAGGCAAGTTTGCCCCATAATTTCCAAGTGTATACCCTCCAAATAACATTCTGGGAAAATCGGGGCGAGATCTGAAGGGGTGAAATTTTTTTCCAAAAAATGAGCAAAGACTATAAGTAGTCTTTCCTTTCTTTTTCGAAGATTTTTTGACCCTCTCCGATTTCCTTAGGAAAATATCAGAATGTAATACGAAGGGTAAAGACTTGAAAAATATGTGCCAAACATCCCCCATCCCCTCGCATCTGGTCCAAAAAAATTCTGAAAGTTCTCTGGAAACAAACCAATTCTGAACGTTTCCTAGCCAGGTGTGGAGCAGTGGGAAGGGGTGAGGGAAGTTTGCCCCATAATTTCCAAGTGTATACCCTCCAAATAACATTCTGGGAAAATCGGGGCGAGATCTGAAGGGGTGAAATTTTTTTCCAAAAAATGAGCAAAGACTATAGTCTTTAATTTTTTTTCCGAAGATTTTTTGACCCTCTCCGATTTCCTTAGGAAAATTTCAGAATGTATAATATGAAGGGTAAAGACTTGAAAAATATGTGCCAAACATCCCCCATCCCCTCGCATCTGGTCCAAAAAAATTCCGAAAGTTTTCTGGAACAACCCAATTCTGAACGTTTCCTAGCCAGGTGTGGAGCAGTGGGAAGGGGTGAGGGAAGTTTGCCCCATAATTTCCAAGTGTATACCCTCCAAATAACATTCTGGGAAAATCGGGGCGAGATCTGAAGGGGTGAAATTTTTTTTCCAAAAATGAGCAAAGACTATAGTCTTTCCTTTTTTTTTCGAAGATTTTTTGACCCTCTCCGATTTCCTTAGGAAAATTTCAGAATGTAATATGAAGGGTAAAGACTTGAAAAATATGTGCCAAACATCCCCCATCCCCTCGCATCTGGTCCAAAAAAATTCTGAGAGTTTTCTGGAACAAACCAATTCTGAACGTTTCCTAGCCAGGTGTGGAGCAGTGGGAAGGGGTGAGGGAAGTTTGCCCCATAATTTCCAAGTGTATACCCTCCAAATAACATTCTGGGAAAATCGGGGCGAGATCTGAAGGGGTGAAATTTTTTTTCAAAAAATGAGCAAAGACTATAGTCTTTCCTTTTTTTTTCGAAGATTTTTTGACCCTCTCCGATTTCCTTAGGAAAATATCAGAATGTAATATGAAGGGTAAAGACTTGAAAAATATGTGCCAAACATCCCCCATCCCCTCGCATCTGGTCCAAAAAAATTCTGAAAGTTTTCTGGAACAAACCAATTCTGAACGTTTCCTAGCCAGGTGTGGAGCAGTGGGAAGGGGTGAGGGAAGTTTGCCCCATAATTTCCAAGTGTATACCCTCCAAATAACATTCTGGGAAAATCGGGGCGAGATCTGAAGGGGTGAAATTTTTTTCCAAAAAATGAGCAAAGACTGTCTTTCCTTTTTTTTTCGAAGATTTTTTGACCCTCTCCGATTTCCTTAGGAAAATTTCAGAATGTAATATGAAGGGTAAAGACTTGAAAAATATGTGCCAAACATCCCCCATCTCCTCGCATCTGGTCCAAAAAAATTCCGAAAGTTTTCTGGAACAAACCAATTCTGAACGTTTCCTAGCCAGGTGTGGAGCAGTGGGAAGGGGTGAGGCAAGTTTGCCCCATAATTTCCAAGTGTATACCCTCCAAATAACATTCTGGGAAAATCGGGGCGAGATCTGAAGGGGTGAAATTTTTTTCCAAAAAATGAGCAAAGACTATAAGTAGTCTTTCCTTTCTTTTTCGAAGATTTTTTGACCCTCTCCGATTTCCTTAGGAAAATATCAGAATGTAATACGAAGGGTAAAGACTTGAAAAATATGTGCCAAACATCCCCCATCCCCTCGCATCTGGTCCAAAAAAATTCGGAAAGTTTTCTGGAACAAACCAATTCTGAACGTTTCCTAGCCAGGTGTGGAGCAGTGGGAAGGGGTGAGGGAAGTTTGCCCCATAATTTCCAAGTGTATACCCTCCAAATAACATTCTGGGAAAATCGGGGCGAGATCTGAAGGGGTGAAATTTTTTTCCAAAAAATGAGCAAAGACTATAGTCTTTCCTTTTTTTTCCGAAGATTTTTTGACCCTCTCCGATTTCCTTAGGAAAATTTCAGAATGTATAATATGAAGGGTAAAGACTTGAAAAATATGTGCCAAACATCCCCCATCCCCTCGCATCTGGTCCAAAAAAATTCCGAAAGTTTTCTGGAACAACCCAATTCTGAACGTTTCCTAGCCAGGTATGGAGCAGTGGGAAGGGGTGAGGGAAGTTTGCCCCATAATTTCCAAGTGTATACCCTCCAAATAACATTCTGGGAAAATCGGGGCGAGATCTGAAGGGGTGAAATTTTTTTTCCAAAAATGAGCAAAGACTATAGTCTTTCCTTTTTTTTTCGAAGATTTTTTGACCCTCTCCGATTTCCTTAGGAAAATTTCAGAATGTAATATGAAGGGTAAAGACTTGAAAAATATGTGCCAAACATCCCCCATCCCCTCGCATCTGGTGCAAAAAAATTCTGAAAGTTTTCTGGAACAACCCAATTCTGAACGTTTCCTAGCCAGGTGTGGAGCAGTGGGAAGGGGTGAGGGAAGTTTGCCCCATAATTTCCAAGTGTATACCCTCCAAATAACATTCTGGGAAAATCGGGGCGAGATCTGAAGGGGTGAAATTTTTTTTCAAAAAATGAGCAAAGACTATAGTCTTTCCTTTTTTTTTCGAAGATTTTTTGACCCTCTCCGATTTCCTTAGGAAAATATCAGAATGTAATATGAAGGGTAAAGACTTGAAAAATATGTGCCAAACATCCCCCATCCCCTTGCATCTGGTCCAAAAAAATTCTGAAAGTTTTCTGGAACAACCCAATTCTGAACGTTTCCTAGCCAGGTGTGGAGCAGTGGGAAGGGGTGAGGGAAGTTTGCCCCATAATTTCCAAGTGTATACCCTCCAAATAACATTCTGGGAAAATCGGGGCGAGATCTGAAGGGGTGAAATTTTTTTCCAAAAAATGAGCAAAGACTATAGTCTTTCCTTTTTTTTTCGAAGATTTTTTGACCCTCTCCGATTTCCTTAGGAAAATATCAGAATGTAATATGAAGGGTAAAGACTTGAAAAATATGTGCCAAACATCCCCCATCCCCTCGCATCTGGTCCAAAAAAATTCTGAAAGTTTTCTGGAACAAACCAATTCTGAACGTTTCCTAGCCAGGTGTGGAGCAGTGGGAAGGGGTGAGGGAAGTTTGCCCCATAATTTCCAAGTGTATACCCTCCAAATAACATTCTGGGAAAATCGGGGCGAGATCTGAAGGGGTGAAATTTTTTTCCAAAAAATGAGCAAAGACTATAGTCTTTCCTTTTTTTTTCGAAGATTTTTTGACCCTCTCCGATTTCCTTAGGAAAATTTCAGAATGTAATATGAAGGGTAAAGACTTGAAAAATATGTGCCAAACATCCCTAATCCCCTCGCATCTGGTCCAAAAAAATTCCGAAAGTTTTCTGGAACAAACCAATTCTGAACGTTTCCTAGCCAGGTGTGGAGCAGTGGGAAGGGGTGAGGCAAGTTTGCCCCATAATTTCCAAGTGTATACCCTCCAAATAACATTCTGGGAAAATCGGGGCGAGATCTGAAGGGGTGAAATTTTTTTCCAAAAAATGAGCAAAGACTATAGTCTTTCCTTTCTTTTTCGAAGATTTTTTGACCCTCTCCGATTTCCTTAGGAAAATATCAGAATGTAATATGAAGGGTAAAGACTTGAAAAATATGTGCCAAACATCCCCCATCCCCTCGCATCTGGTCCAAAAAAATTCTGAAAGTTTTCTGGAACAAACCAATTCTGAACGTTTCCTAGCCAGGTGTGGAGCAGTGGGAAGGGGTGAGGGAAGTTTGCCCCATAATTTCCAAGTGTATACCCTCCAAATAACATTCTGGGAAAATCGGGGCGAGATCTGAAGGGGTGAAATTTTTTTCCAAAAAATGAGCAAAGACTATAGTCTTTCCTTTTTTTTCCGAAGATTTTTTGACCCTCTCCGATTTCCTTAGGAAAATTTCAGAATGTAATATGAAGGGTAAAGACTTGAAAAATATGTGCCAAACATTCCCCATCCTTTCGTATCTGGTCCAAAAAAATTCCGAAAGTTTTCTGGAACAACCCAATTCTGAACGTTTCCTAGCCAGGTGTGGAGCAGTGGGAAGGGGTGAGGGAAGTTTGCCCCATAATTTCCAAGTGTATACCCTCCAAATAACATTCTGGGAAAATCGGGGCCAGATCTGAAGGGGTGAAATTTTTTTTCAAAAAATGAGCAAAGACTATAGTCTTTCCTTTTTTTTTCGAAGATTTTTTGACCCTCTCCGATTTCCTTAGGAAAATATCAGAATGTAATATGAAGGGTAAAGACTTGAAAAATATGTGCCAAACATCCCCCATCCCCTCGCATCTGGTCCAAAAAAATTCTGAAAGTTTTCTGGAACAAACCAATTCTGAACGTTTCCTAGCCAGGTGTGGAGCAGTGGGAAGGGGTGAGGGAAGTTTACCCCATAATTTCCAAGTGTATACCCTCCAAATAACATTCTGGGAAAATCGGGGCGAGATCTGAAGGGGTGAAATTTTTTTCCAAAAAATGAGCAAAGACTATAGTCTTTCCTTTTTTTTTCGAAGATTTTTTGACCCTCTCCGATTTCCTTAGGAAAATTTCAGAATGTAATATGAAGGGTAAAGACTTGAAAAATATGTGCCAAACATCCCCCATCCCCTCGCATCTGGTCCAAAAAAATTCCGAAAGTTTTCTGGAACAAACCAATTCTGAACGTTTCCTAGCCAGGTGTGGAGCAGAGGGAAGGGGTGAGGGAAGTTTGCCCCATAATTTCCAAGTGTATACCCTCCAAATAACATTCTGGGAAAATCGGGGCGAGATCTGAAGGGGTGAAATTTGTTTCCAAAAAATGAGCAAAGACTATAGTCTTTCCTTTTTTTTTCGAAGATTTTTTGACCCTCTCCGATTTCCTTAGGAAAATTTCAGAATGTAATATGAAGGGTAAAGACTTGAAAAATATGTGCCAAACATCCCCCATCCCCTCGTATCTGGTCCAAAAAAATTCCGAAAGTTTTCTGGAACAAACCAATTCTGAACGTTTCCTAGCCAGGTGTGGAGCAGTGGGAAGGGGTGAGGGAAGTTTGCCCCATAATTTCCAAGTGTATACCCTCCAAATAACATTCTGGGAAAATCGGGGCGAGATCTGAAGGGGTGAAATTTTTTTCCAAAAAATGAGCAAAGACTATAGTCTTTCCTTTTTTTTTCGAATATTTTTTGACCCTCTCCGATTTCCTTAGGAAAATTTCAGAATGTAATATGAAGGGTAAAGACTTGAAAAATATGTGCCAAACATCCCCCATCCCCTCGCATCTGGTCCAAAAAAATTCCGAAAGTTTTCTGGAACAAACCAATTCTGAACGTTTCCTAGCCAGGTGTGGAGCAGTGGGAAGGGGTGAGGGAAGTTTGCCCCATAATTTCCAAGTGTATACCCTCCAAATAACATTCTGGGAAAATCGGGGCGAGATCTGAAGGGGTGAAATTTTTTTCCAAAAAATGAGCAAAGACTATAGTCTTTCCTTTTTTTTTCGAAGATTTTTTGACCCTCTCCGATTTCCTTAGGAAAATTTCAGAATGTAATATGAAGGGTAAAGACTTGAAAAATATGTGCCAAACATCCCCCATCCCCTCGCATCTGGTCCAAAAAAATTCCGAAAGTTTTCTGGAACAAACCAATTCTGAACGTTTCCTAGCCAGGTGTGGAGCAGTGGGAAGGGGTGAGGGAAGTTTGCCCCATAATTTCCAAGTGTATACCCTCCAAATAACATTCTGGGAAAATCGGGGCGAGATCTGAAGGGGTGAAATTTTTTTCCAAAAAATGAGCAAAGACTATAGTCTTTCCTTTTTTTTTCGAAGATTTTTTGACCCTCTCCGATTTCCTTAGGAAAATTTCAGAATGTAATATGAAGGGTAAAGACTTGAAAAATATGTGCCAATCATCCCCCATCCCCTCGCATCTGGTCCAAAAAAATTTCGAAAGTTTTCTGGAACAAACCAATTCTGAACGTTTCCTAGCCAGGTGTGGAGCAGTGGGAAGGGGTGAGGGAAGTTTGCCCCATAATTTTCAATTGTATACCCTCCAAATAACATTCTGGGAAAATCGGGACGAGATCTGAAGGGGTGAAATTTTTTTCCAAAAAATGAGCAAAGACTATAGTCTTTCCTTTTTTTTTCGAAGATTTTTTGACCCTCTCCGATTTCCTTGGGAAAATTTCAGAATGTAATATGAAGGGTAAAGACTTGAAAAATATGTGCCAAACATCCCCCATCCGCTCGCATCTGGTCCAAAAAAATTCTGAAAGTTTTCTGGAACAAACTAATTCTGAACGTTTCCTAGCCAGGTGTGGAGCAGTGGGAAGGGGTGAGGGAAGTTTGCCGCATAATTTCCAAGTGTATACCCTCCAAATAACATTCTGGGAAAATCGGGGCGAGATCTGAAGGGGTGAAATTTTTTTCCAAAAAATTAGCAAAGACTTTCCTTTTTTTTCCGAAGATTTTTTGACCCTCTCCGATTTCCTTAGGAAAATTTCAGAATGTAATATGAAGGGTAAAGACTTGAAAAATATGTGCCAAACATCCCCCATCCCCTCGCATCTGGTCCAAAAACATTCTGAAAGTTTTCTGGAACAAACCAATTCTGAACGTTTCCTAGCCAGTTGTGGAGCTGTGGGAAGGGGTGAGGGAAGTTTGCCCCATAATTTCCAAGTGTATACCATCCAAATAACATTCTGGGAAAATCGGGGCTAGATCTGAAGGGGTGAAATTTTTTTCCAAAAAATGAGCAAAGACTATAGTCTTTCCTTTTTTTTTCGAAGATTTTTTGACCCTCTCCGATTTCCTTAGGAAAATTTCAGAATGTAATATGAAGGGTAAAGACTTGAAAAATATGTGCCAATCATCCCCCATCCCCTCGCATCTGGTCCAAAAAAATTTCGAAAGTTTTCTGGAACAAACCAATTCTGAACGTTTCCTAGCCAGGTGTGGAGCAGTGGGAAGGGGTGAGGGAAGTTTGCCCCATAATTTTCAATTGTATACCCTCCAAATAACATTCTGGGAAAATCGGGACGAGATCTGAAGGGGTGAAATTTTTTTCCAAAAAATGAGCAAAGACTATTATAGTCTTTCCTTTTTTTTTCGAAGATTTTTTGACCCTCTCCGATTTCCTTGGGAAAATTTCAGAATGTAATATGAAGGGTAAAGACTTGAAAAATATGTGCCAAACATCCCCCATCCGCTCGCATCTGGTCCAAAAAAATTCTGAAAGTTTTCTGGAACAAACTAATTCTGAACGTTTCCTAGCCAGGTGTGGAGCAGTGGGAAGGGGTGAGGGAAGTTTGCCGCATAATTTCCAAGTGTATACCCTCCAAATAACATTCTGGGAAAATCGGGGCGAGATCTGAAGGGGTGAAATTTTTTTCCAAAAAATTAGCAAAGACTCCTTTTTTTTCCGAAGATTTTTTGACCCTCTCCGATTTCCTTAGGAAAATTTCAGAATGTAATATGAAGGGTAAAGACTTGAAAAATATGTGCCAAACATCCCCCATCCCCTCGCATCTGGTCCAAAAACATTCTGAAAGTTTTCTGGAACAAACCAATTCTGAACGTTTCCTAGCCAGTTGTGGAGCTGTGGGAAGGGGTGAGGGAAGTTTGCCCCATAATTTCCAAGTGTATACCATCCAAATAACATTCTGGGAAAATCGGGGCTAGATCTGAAGGGGTGAAATTTTTTTCCAAAAAATGAGCAAAGACTATAGTCTTTCCTTTTTTTTTCGAAGATTTTTTGACCCTCTCCGATTTCCTTAGGAAAATTTCAGAATGTAATATGAAGGGTAAAGACTTGAAAAATATGTGCCAAACATCCCCCATCCCCTCGCATCTGGTCCAAAAAAATTCCGAAAGTTTTCTGGAACAAACCAATTCTGAACGTTTCCTAGCCAGGTGTGGAGCAGTGGGAAGGGGTGAGGGAAGTTTGCCCCATAATTTCCAAGTGTATACCCTCCAAATAACATTCTGGGAAAATCGGGGCGAGATCTGAAGGGGTGAAATTTTTTTCCAAAAAATGAGCAAAGACTATAGTCTTTCCTTTTTTTTTCGAAGATTTTTTGACCCTCTCCGATTTCCTTAGGAAAATTTCAGAATGTAATATGAAGGGTAAAGACTTGAAAAATATGTGCCAAACATCCCCCATCCCCTCGCATCTGGTCCAAAAAAATTCCGAAAGTTTTCTGGAACAAACCAATTCTGAACGTTTCCTAGCCAGGTGTGGAGCAGTGGGAAGGGGTGAGGGAAGTTTGCCCCATAATTTCCAAGTGTATACCCTCCAAATAACATTCTGGGAAAATCGGGGCGAGATCTGAAGGGGTGAAATTTTTTTCCAAAAAATGAGCAAAGACTATAGTCTTTCCTTTTTTTTTCGAAGATTTTTTGACCCTCTCCGATTTCCTTAGGAAAATTTCAGAATGTAATATGAAGGGTAAAGACTTGAAAAATATGTGCCAAACATCCCCCATCCCCTCGCATCTGGTCCAAAAAAATTCCGAAAGTTTTCTGGAACAAACCAATTCTGAACGTTTCCTAGCCAGGTGTGGAGCAGTGGGAAGGGGTGAGGGAAGTTTGCCCCATAATTTCCAAGTGTATACCCTCCAAATAACATTCTGGGAAAATCGGGGCGAGATCTGAAGGGGTGAAATTTTTTTCCAAAAAATGAGCAAAGACTATTGTCTTTCCTTTTTTTTTCGAAGATTTTTTGACCCTCTCCGATTTCCTTAGGAAAATTTCAGAATGTAATATGAAGGGTAAAGACTTGAAAAATATGTGCCAAACATCCCCCATCCCCTCGCATCTGGTCCAAAAAAATTCCGAAAGTTTTCTGGAACAAACCAATTCTGAACGTTTCCTAGCCAGGTGTGGAGCAGTGGGAAGGGGTGAGGGAAGTTTGCCCCATAATTTCCAAGTGTATACCCTCCAAATAACATTCTGGGAAAATCGGGGCGAGATCTGAAGGGGTGAAATTTTTTTCCAAAAAATGAGCAAAGACTATAGTCTTTCCTTTTTTTTTCGAAGATTTTTTGACCCTCTCCGATTTCCTTAGGAAAATTTCAGAATGTAATATGAAGGGTAAAGACTTGAAAAATATGTGCCAAACATCCCCCATCCCCTCGCATCTGGTCCAAAAAAATTCCGAAAGTTTTCTGGAACAAACCAATTCTGAACGTTTCCTAGCCCGGTGTGGAGCAGTGGGAAGGGGTGAGGGAAGTTTGCCCCATAATTTTCAAGTGTATACCCTCCAAATAAAATTCTGGGAAAATCGGGGCGAGATCTGAAGGGGTGAAATTTTTTTCCAAAAAATGAGCAAAGTCTTTCCTTTTTTTTCGAAGATTTTTTGACCCTCTCCGGTTTCCTTAGAAAAATTTCAGAATGTAATATGAAGGGTAAAGACTTGAAAAATATGTGTCAAACATCCCTCATCCCCTCGCATCTGGTCCAAAAAAATTCCGAAAGTTTTCTGGAACAAACCAATTCTGAACGTTTCCTAGCCAGGTGTGGAGCAGTGGGAAGGGGTGAGGGAAGTTTGCCCCATAATTTCCAAGTGTATACCCTCCAAATAACATTCTGGGAAAATCGGGACGAGATCTGAAGGGGTGAAATTTTTTTCCAAAAAATGAGCAAAGACTATAGTCTTTCCTTTTTTTTTCGAAGATTTTTTGACCCTCTCCGATTTCCTTAGGAAAATTTCAGAATGTAATATGAAGGGTAAAGACTTGAAAAATATGTGCCAATCATCCCCCATCCCCTCGCATCTGGTCCAAAAAAATTCCGAAAGTTTTCTGGAACAAACCAATTCTGAACGTTTCCTAGCCAGGCGTGGAGCAGTGGGAAGGGGTGAGGGAAGTTTGCCCCATAATTTTCAAGTGTATACCCTCCAAATAAAATTCTGGGAAAATCGGGGCGAGATCTGAAGGGGTGAAATTTTTTTCCAAAAAATGAGCAAAGTCTTTCCTTTTTTTTCGAAGATTTTTTGACCCTCTCCGGTTTCCTTAGAAAAATTTCAGAATGTAATATGAAGGGTAAAGACTTGAAAAATATGTGTCAAACATCCCTCATTCCCTCGCATCTGGTCCAAAAAAATTCCGAAAGTTTTCTGGAACAAACCAATTCTGAACGTTTCCTAGCCAGGTGTGGAGCAGTGGGAAGGGGTGAGGGAAGTTTGCCCCATAATTTCCAAGTGTATACCCTCCAAATAACATTCTGGGAAAATCGGGGCGAGATCTGAAGGGGTGAAATTTTTTTCCAAAAAATGAGCAAAGACTATAGTCTTTCCTTTTTTTTCCGAAGATTTTTTGACCCTCTCCGATTTCCTTAGGAAAATTTCAGAATGTAATATGAAGGGTAAAGACTTGAAAAATATGTGCCAAACATCCCCCATCCCCTCGCATCTGGTCCAAAAAAATTCCGAAAGTTTTCTGGAACAAACCAATTCTGAACGTTTCCTAGCCAGGTGTGGAGCAGTGGGAAGGGGTGAGGGAAGTTTGCCCCATAATTTCCAAGTGTATACCCTCCAAATAACATTCTGGGAAAATCGGGGCGAGATCTGAAGGGGTGAAATTTTTTTCCAAAAAATGAGCAAAGACTATTGTCTTTCCTTTTTTTTTCGAAGATTTTTTGACCCTCTCCGATTTCCTTAGGAAAATTTCAGAATGTAATATGAAGGGTAAAGACTTGAAAAATATGTGCCAAACATCCCCCATCCCCTCGCATCTGGTCCAAAAAAATTCCGAAAGTTTTCTGGAACAAACCAATTCTGAACGTTTCCTAGCCAGGTGTGGAGCAGTGGGAAGGGGTGAGGGAAGTTTGCCCCATAATTTCCAAGTGTATACCCTCCAAATAACATTCTGGGAAAATCGGGGCGAGATCTGAAGGGGTGAAATTTTTTTCCAAAAAATGAGCAAAGACTATAGTCTTTCCTTTTTTTTTCGAAGATTTTTTGACCCTCTCCGATTTCCTTAGGAAAATTTCAGAATGTAATATGAAGGGTAAAGACTTGAAAAATATGTGCCAAACATCCCCCATCCCCTCGCATCTGGTCCAAAAAAATTCCGAAAGTTTTCTGGAACAAACCAATTCTGAACGTTTCCTAGCCCGGTGTGGAGCAGTGGGAAGGGGTGAGGGAAGTTTGCCCCATAATTTTCAAGTGTATACCCTCCAAATAAAATTCTGGGAAAATCGGGGCGAGATCTGAAGGGGTGAAATTTTTTTCCAAAAAATGAGCAAAGTCTTTCCTTTTTTTTCGAAGATTTTTTGACCCTCTCCGGTTTCCTTAGAAAAATTTCAGAATGTAATATGAAGGGTAAAGACTTGAAAAATATGTGTCAAACATCCCTCATCCCCTCGCATCTGGTCCAAAAAAATTCCGAAAGTTTTCTGGAACAAACCAATTCTGAACGTTTCCTAGCCAGGTGTGGAGCAGTGGGAAGGGGTGAGGGAAGTTTGCCCCATAATTTCCAAGTGTATACCCTCCAAATAACATTCTGGGAAAATCGGGACGAGATCTGAAGGGGTGAAATTTTTTTCCAAAAAATGAGCAAAGACTATAGTCTTTCCTTTTTTTTTCGAAGATTTTTTGACCCTCTCCGATTTCCTTAGGAAAATTTCAGAATGTAATATGAAGGGTAAAGACTTGAAAAATATGTGCCAATCATCCCCCATCCCCTCGCATCTGGTCCAAAAAAATTCCGAAAGTTTTCTGGAACAAACCAATTCTGAACGTTTCCTAGCCAGGCGTGGAGCAGTGGGAAGGGGTGAGGGAAGTTTGCCCCATAATTTTCAAGTGTATACCCTCCAAATAAAATTCTGGGAAAATCGGGGCGAGATCTGAAGGGGTGAAATTTTTTTCCAAAAAATGAGCAAAGTCTTTCCTTTTTTTTCGAAGATTTTTTGACCCTCTCCGGTTTCCTTAGAAAAATTTCAGAATGTAATATGAAGGGTAAAGACTTGAAAAATATGTGTCAAACATCCCTCATTCCCTCGCATCTGGTCCAAAAAAATTCCGAAAGTTTTCTGGAACAAACCAATTCTGAACGTTTCCTAGCCAGGTGTGGAGCAGTGGGAAGGGGTGAGGGAAGTTTGCCCCATAATTTCCAAGTGTATACCCTCCAAATAACATTCTGGGAAAATCGGGACGAGATCTGAAGGGGTGAAATTTTTTTCCAAAAAATGAGCAAAGACTATAGTCTTTCCTTTTTTTTTCGAAGATTTTTTGACCCTCTCCGATTTCCTTGGGAAAATTTCAGAATGTAATATGAAGGGTAAAGACTTGAAAAATATGTGCCAAACATCCCCCATCCGCTCGCATCTGGTCCAAAAAAATTCTGAAAGTTTTCTGGAACAAACTAATTCTGAACGTTTCCTAGCCAGGTGTGGAGCAGTGGGAAGGGGTGAGGGAAGTTTGCCGCATAATTTCCAAGTGTATACCCTCCAAATAACATTCTGGGAAAATCGGGGCGAGATCTGAAGGGGTGAAATTTTTTTCCAAAAAATTAGCAAAGACTTTCCTTTTTTTTCCGAAGATTTTTTGACCCTCTCCGATTTCCTTAGGAAAATTTCAGAATGTAATATGAAGGGTAAAGACTTGAAAAATATGTGCCAAACATCCCCCATCCCCTCGCATCTGGTCCAAAAACATTCTGAAAGTTTTCTGGAACAAACCAATTCTGAACGTTTCCTAGCCAGGTGTGGAGCAGTGGGAAGGGGTGAGGGAAGTTTGCCCCATAATTTCCAAGTGTATACCCTCCAAATAACATTCTGGGAAAATCGGGGCGAGATCTGAAGGGGTGAAATTTTTTTCCAAAAAATGAGCAAAGACTATAGTCTTTCCTTTTTTTTCCGAAGATTTTTTGACCCTCTCCGATTTCCTTAGGAAAATTTCAGAATGTAATATGAAGGGTAAAGACTTGAAAAATATGTGCCAAACATCCCCCATCCCCTCGCATCTGGTCCAAAAACATTCTGAAAGTTTTCTGGAACAAACCAATTCTGAACGTTTCCTAGCCAGTTGTGGAGCTGTGGGAAGGGGTGAGGGAAGTTTGCCCCATAATTTCCAAGTGTATACCATCCAAATAACATTCTGGGAAAATCGGGGCTAGATCTGAAGGGGTGAAATTTTTTTCCAAAAAATGAGCAAAGACTATAGTCTTTCCTTTTTTTTTCGAAGATTTTTTGACCCTCTCCGATTTCCTTAGGAAAATTTCAGAATGTAATATGAAGGGTAAAGACTTGAAAAATATGTGCCAAACATCCCCCATCCATTCGCATCTGGTCCAAAAAAATTCTGAAAGTTTTCTGGAACAAACCAATTCTGAACGTTTCCTAGCCAGGTGTGGAGCAGTGGGAAGGGGTGAGGGAAGTTTGCCCCATAATTTCCAAGTGTATACCCTCCAAATAACATTCTGGGAAAATCGGGGCGAGATCTGAAGGGGTGAAATTTTTTTCCAAAAAATGAGCAAAGACTATAGTCTTTCCTTTTTTTTTCGAAGATTTTTTCATCCCCTCCGATTTCCTTAGGGAAATTTCAGAATGTTATATGAAGGCTAAAGACTTGAAAAATATGTGCCAAAGATCCCTCATCCCCTCCCGTCTGGTCAGAAAAAATTCAGGAAGTTTTCAGAAAAAATTAATTTCTCAAACTTTACTCGCCACGTGGTGAACAGGGGGAAGGGAGGAGGGATGTTTGGCACATATTTTTCAGAACGTTTACTACACCAAAGAAGCATTTCATAATTTTCCAGTATGTTCGGAAGAAGGGAGGGAGGTTTCGCACCAAAGTGTGAAGTAGGATCTAATATCCATAACTCTTGTACTCTATTTAAGCAATCAAATTAGTTATTGAATTATTTTATCGTCTTGTATAAAAAATAACTATTATTAAGTATCGTTTCCGTCGTACCTAATGTAGTAAAAGTTTATTAATATATTTTATAATTTATACCTTTAATTGCTTTTCACACTTTTCGTATAATAAAAAAGTAGATTGAATATACAATAGATAGACAATATTTTTTTAATACTAGTAAGGGTAGCAAATTCGGGTTTTAGAATTCCCACACAATAGCTCTTTCAATATCTTTCTATCAATCTTATTCGTTCGTTTTATATTAGGCAATAACTCGTCATTGATCTGTTCACCGTCTGGCAGTTTTCTCGTTAAATTGAATTTTTTGTGGGTTGTACTGCTTGATATGGATGCTTGATTGGCATTTATGAAAGCCTTCAAAAGAAAATCTATATTTTCTCCTTCCGTGTTGTATCTATTCCCTGGTTCTAATTCAATTTTACCTATTTCATTTTCTTATATTATTACTGTTTAACTAAAAGCCCTTTTTTGTCAATGCCATGCATTATCGCATAAACTTATTAATCAGGAAGTTAAAAATGAATCTTTTGATTCGGTATTTAGACAAATTTAAATTTAATTTAGCCATCAGAACTTTTAGTAGAGAAGATTTCAAGGAAAGTTTAGTTAATCGGTCCTAATATACCTTGGCATCAGAAAGCGAACTAGTTGAAGTGTGTAAATATTGCTGGAGGCGCTCCTAACATCAGCAACGAGGTAGAACACGTGATTAACTAATTGGAAGCTTGAATTTTCTCAAGGAATGTCTATTTATTGACACGTTTGTGTTGTATCCGTAATCTAAACCTTTGTTTTTCTAATTGGAGATGATCAAGTGTTTTTTTTCAACATCCATACAACTGCTCAAAGAGATTTGAAAAAGATTGTTATAAATATTGGTATGCAAGGAAATATACAGGGTGTTCATAAAAGTTGGGATTTGAACCCATCAAAATTTTGCCTTACGTGCTGTCGAGTTAAGGTTTCGGCTGGGAAGTATGTTTGCAAAGGGGTTGTTTAGGAGACCGACTAGATTGGGGGAGAATTTCAGCTGGCCTGCTTTAAGCCCCTATTTAAAACCTCTGGGAGCTTTAATACGAAGGCTCCAAACATGTTTTGATACCGCAAAAACGGTTGAAGTCAAAGAACTAACAACAGCGTTATTGGGCAGAACTTTTTAGCACCACTGTAAATATATTATTCAGTTCTCTTTATTATATCCGGAAATTGTTTTATTGATCGTTTAGAAAAAAACTAAGAGTCTGCTGAAACCGTCTTGAAACTGAATAATAGTGTTTATTTATTTTTTCAGAATTTATTCACTTTCATTTCGGTAGCAGCAAACTGTAATAACAAGGAAAAATCAAGTAAATTTACATTTACAGTGATGGAATTCTTCAGTAGGTACGTTTTCCAATACTATGTCAACATTTTAACAATACGCTATCTTGCAATTTCAAGTTTTTACCCCTATTCGTTTCCCTTGGTTCCTCTTCGATTTGCCCGCCCGAAGCGTATCAGATTCCACCGAAACGTATCTTCTTCAAGAATCTACGCCTGGTTAATTATTTCACATTTAATTTTCTCATCACCTTTGCACCCTGGACAAATTACATTACGTCTGGAACAACTCATAAATTTTTCGTCGAAAAAACCAAACTGATGAGTCTAAATCATTTGGATTGATGTACTGCATTAGTGTTACTGTAAAAGCACTACAAATTCGCGTGTATTTTTGAAACAACCCTCGACATGCTTAAAGCTTCCCCATTTTCGGTTTCCTGTAAGGGGTGTAAAGACGTGCGTCGGAGCTTGGGGATTGTTCCCCATCCCCTCAACCTGTTGAGCCCGGGAGAGACGCAAGCACCGCGACGAACTCAGTATATTTTGGACGCGATTGACGTCGAGCGCGCGTATGGAATATTATTTCTTTTTTATCAGAATGCTCAAGCAAACGCAATTGTAGGCGATGCGCCTAATTAAACTTTTCCATTATCGATAATGGGTGAAATTAAAATTCGATTATCGATAAAATGGCGCGTTCGAAAACCAATTGTGCGCCGAGCATTAATTTGTTGTAACATGGTAATGTGTTCCGGACTGGTATGGGGGGAGCAGTGAATTAAAAAGTGCATTATGGCTGGTATGGGACCTGCTAGTTGTTGGGTTACACATAAACGTCTTGAATCTTGGGCGCGTGCGGCAAAAGAACGAGCTTTAGGGTCGACCTCTCCGAAAAATACTGAAAATGGAAGCAATAGCACGAGCAGCAATAACAGCGTCGAGGTATGTTAAAGAAATAACTCAAAAGCACGTTGTTTACGTTTCACAAACTTGTAGTAACGCCTACATTACTGGCGAGACGCGTGTCTGTTTTACTAAACACCCCTTGAAATGCGGAAAAGACTTGATTTTCCTTGGAGGTTCATTAAAATGGAAACAACATTCCTTCGGTATGCATTTTGGGTAAGAGCTTTTTAGAAAAAGCTCACTTACCGCTCCCCGTGACGTCACTTGTGGTCTCGTACCGGGTCGATATTTCCTCTCAGCTTTTCACGACCTTCCATGGGTCACCTGCCGCACATCTGAAATGAGGTACTTGACGTAATGTTCCCGTACACCCCCGTTCAGGAATCTCTCTCATCAAACTACATTAAATTGTTTTTTGTAACTACCACACCAGGGGAAGTATCATAAACACAATTAAAACTTGTATAAACCTAGATTAAAAATTTATGATTACGTTTCATTTCCATATCATTAACTTTACCCATTACGTGAGAAGTTAAATTGACAAGGAAATTTTATAATTAAGTTTGCGTGTCACTTGTAATTACATGACGTTGATTGCTTTATATATATTATTATTAGGATGAATGTTGTGCGTTTATATTTTAGCAATCAATATTCCCTTGTGGTCCTTAGGTTGCTTGGATACCGTTCAAGAGCAAACTGCTGAATAAAAACACCTTAACTTCCCAATTTCTAGGAATTTTCATCATTTACAATTTTCACAAGTCCAGGTAATTTATTTTTCCCACAAGGACATAACAAGGAATTTAAATCAAAAAACATTTATGAATCTCAAAAAGTTTTGTTTTCATGAAAAATTCCATCACATCTCCAAAACATACGAGGCTACCCACATTCAAATTGAAAGCTTGTTAAGCACGTGCTTATCCTTCCTGTTTGTGTCATTTAATACGTCAAAGGATCAACTTGAAATCCTGATTTATGGATATTTTCAAAACAATTATTGTTTGTTGTAAAAAACTACGCAGAAGTGCAGTTGAAAACTAAGTCCCTAGACTGAAATCGTGGAAAGTTTACAGACTTGTTATTCATTTAGAAAGGGTGAAGTTTGAAACCGTGATTAGACTTCTTTACGAGAAGTCTGCCTTTAAAACTTCATTAATTTTAGAAGTAGAAGAAAGATAGTCGAAGGAGTAGAAAGGTTAATTATGCATTAACCTTTTCTGTAGGTAATATAATTTCGCACCTTATATAAAAAAAATTAAACTAAAGTGAATATTAATGAATTATTTTTGGGGGTTAGTATGAAATAATGTGTTTAGGTTAAAGAAACTCCCCTAAAAAGCCGTATTATCTAGAAAGGTCCGTTTTACAGGTACCCTTATTAAACTAAAAGTGGAAGCTTGAAGGTACGATAATATCCTTAAAACAGACTAAATGATCCAGGGGAATATCCTGGAATAACTTCTGGGACATAGGTATCCCATTGGCACCGAAAACCGCAAAATTAACTCAGTTAGTCTTTATAATATGATAATAAAATAAGTTTACAGATATAGGAAGGGTTATGTATAATTATTAGAGAAAGGATTTCTATGCACTTTAAATGTTTTTACCGCATCTGAACCACCTACGTGTATTTGAAAGTGATTATAAATAATATTTGCGATCTTTTCATAAATACATGCATATTTCAGTATTTTTAAATGCATACAAATCCCCCCTCTAATAATAAAAAATATTCAATAAAGACCCCGACACCGACTATCATTAATTTTTTAAATCAATACAGCTACATGAAAATTAAATGCCTCTGGAGGTAGGAGACGCGACTATTATGTTGTAAACTTTAAAATTTTAATAGAAATTTCTAAACTTATTGAAACTTTCCGTATTTTCAGGAATTTAACGTAGCAAAGGAACAACATAAAATCCAGCCGCCTCAAAATGTTTCATCTCACGCCCTAACCGCAGAATTACTAAAAAGTCCTTTAGAACTATGTCAGAACTCTTCAAGCGTCCCTGCCTTGCAACATCAGTCCAAATCATATCCAGGGGGACAACCACCCCTTTGCAGAACCCCCAGCGTTTCCTCTCAGAGCAGTTTGGAAAGCAGCGCTTCACGTCAGGTATTTTTCCCTAAAAAACAATCTTAGTTTCTTTTTCAATAATTTTTTCTAGGGGCACAGGGGTTCTTCTCCCCAGATTCGAACTTACGCACCAGATGGAAAGGCAAGGGTGCATTCACATCAAGAGGCAACGCATTCTTCCAGTTATCCACTCCATAGCACAAGTCGATCTCCGTCTCCACTCCGTACTGCTTCCTTGGACATTAGATGTTCTTCCCCAGCGGCTACTACGATTAGTGGGGAGCTTCGCACCCCTTCGCCTTCTCAATCTAGTTTAGCATCCCTTACGGGAGGTTCTGCTAGTTCAACTTGTAATTCACCAGCTCTTGCGTCGCCTAG
Source organism: Hemicrepidius hirtus (assembly GCA_963082805.1). NCBI lineage: Eukaryota > Metazoa > Arthropoda > Insecta > Coleoptera > Elateridae > Hemicrepidius > Hemicrepidius hirtus. Next base: position 25,122,473 of record OY720167.1, read on the forward strand.
AACCACAGGCCTAGGAAGATGTTTATCTCCTTTGTTGATACCACCAAGAGGGCATACACCTGATACTGTAGGACCTGCACCCCCTGCAAGTCCATTAGGTGCTATCCAACCTGATTTGTATACACGCCAAGACGGGCCGTTATTTTTAGGAGGAAGTCCACGATCGGGAATTAGCATGGGAAGGTTACACTTTAGAGCCAAATATGATTTCGATAGAAGTGATCTTACTGTACATTTAATTGAAGGTAAAAAAGGGAAGGAAATAAAAACAATTTTCTGATTGCTGTCTTTACTTTTAGCACACGACTTGGCAGGCAGTGATCAAGGTGGCTTCAACGATCCGTACGTAAAACTAACTCTTCTTCCGGAAGTTGATACTAGAAAGAGACAGACAGCGATTCACCGAAACGACGCGAATCCCTTTTTCGACCAACATTTCAAATTTCCGGTGTCTCATGACGACTTGCAATACAAAACGTTGGTCCTTCAAGTGTTCGATTATGACCGCTTTTCACGAAACGACGTCATCGGAGAAGTTCGAATGAGTATGGACGAGTACGATGTAACGTCCAATATTGAAGTTTGGGGTGAAATAATGAAGAACAAGAAGCCACCGGAAGAGATACAAGAAGTTCTCTTATCGCTAAGTTACCTTCCGTCCGCAGAAAGGTTGACGGTAGTAATGTTAAAAGCTAGGAATTTATTTTTACCACAGGATAAGGAGAGCGTAGGTAAGAACTTTCTGTACACATCATTAAAAGTGAAAATCATATTTAAATATTTACATGCAGATCCTTTCGTCAAAGTTTATCTACTCGTTAGCGGGAAACGTGTGAAGAAGAAGAAGACTGCTGCAAGGAAGAATACACGTAATCCTGTTTGGAACGAAGCACTGAGTTTCAGTCTATCCTCGTCTAATCTTTCTAATGCCGCAATTGAGGTGAGTACACAAGTGAATTGCTTTTTATACAACCACTCTCAAGTTTTTGATTAAATCAACGAAAACAACGAGGTGGCTGTGTAAAAGAAAACCAATTAATGTTAGAATAAACAAGTTTAATACAAAAATCAGGGCCCTCAAGTGCAGGCATGTTACACGCTATGTATTTTAAAACTTAATAACAGAAAATGTTCTCCAATACATATAACACCCTCCAGGCACTGATTCAATTATAATTTTGTGACGTCTTGACGTACATTCGAGACTCTATCGATTTACACCAGAAAGTTTTTTATTCCCATATTTCTAACGGTAAACAATTTTTCTCGACACATGGCAAACATGAGGTATTTCCGGCTTTAAACTGGCGAATCGAATTTTATGAAACTCCTCTAGCATACAAATAAATTCGAGCAAAAAAGTAAAGGTAAAGCCACTCGCTTATACCAATCTTTATTTATGAATGAAGTATTTTTCTACTTTGTCAAGTCAGTGCAAATTATTTTAAAACTCTTTAGGGTGGAGGATCCTCAAACTTTTAAATTTGTGATTTTTTACATTAGAACGTCCCTCGAGCCAAGTTTCACCGAAGCACCTGGAAAAATCTTCTTGAGGAACCGTGATTTCGACTCTTCGAAGATGAACCAAAATTTTTCCAGGTGCTGGGCAAGGCGAGGCTGAGACGAGGGATATTCTGCGTAAAATGACGTGGTGGAACAGGGCTGTAAAAGCTGCAGAAGCCGCTTTTCGTTCTTAGGATGTTGGACAAAACAATCTGAATATGAAAAATCTTGTTGGAGCAATGGGGCAACTCTGACTTCAAGAGATGTTTGCTTCAGGAAATGATTTGGAAGAATTCTGTTGCTGAACTTAAATTTCTCAAATTGATAGAAAACCGAATTATTTCGGGACCAAAAAATAGCTTTTTGCTCCAGTGTTATAATATTTCTTAAGGAAACTACAGACTTTAGTCAACGCTGATGATTTTTCTTTGCACAAATATCAACAAACTGTTAGAAAAAGGAGATTCCTTGTGTAAGGTGGTGGGACCGGGCATTGCAAGCTCCGGAAGATAATTTGTATCAATCCTACTGGGATAGCTTAGAAAAGTTCGGAAATATTGAAAAATTGAAGTTTCATTCCGATCAAAAATAATATTTAATCATAAATATATCATGGTCGAGCGGGTTAAGCTTCTGGCTCGAAAGCAAGACCATAATGCTAATAGATTTGAGTCTAAAACGAAGCGGAAATTTTGTCAACAGGTTATATCCGTTTCAGACCTTGACCTTACGAGTTGGTGCCCTCAGTGACGTGTAAAACAAAGCAATAAAAAAATACATGGCAATTCAAATCAGAATAAAATCAACGTTTCTATTATTTTAACTCTTGGCAATACATTTCTATTACACTTATCAAAAATAAATTTAATCATGTTGTTTATCATCAAAAAAATCCGAGAGGGTACTTATGGTGACAACCCCTTGTTGTCAGAATTACTTTTAACGGAAATTACACGTTTTATTATTTGCTTGAAATATAAATTCGTTAACCAAAAAGGACAAAAAATAAACAAACAGGAGAAATAAAAAAATAAAAAAAATTGTAGGTAGAGAACGAACTCCACGTTGAGTTTCCTCGACAACGCAAGCCAGAGGCTCTGTAATCATAAAATGTCAACAAGAATTTTTTAACAGATATTTATTTGATAAATTACTTATTTTTGATAGCTTGTGTTTAGTCACTTGGGATAAATCTTTCTAAATTGAATTTTTCTTTTTCCTTGGGCACCAGGTTAGACTGATGCCCATGCCTGCTGGATGGTTGTGGCAATCGTTTCTTACCGGCCCCTGTTTCTCTCTCTAAGGTGTCTGATATTTTTTTTCCCTGGGGGACACTAGCAAAGCTACCTACTCAGATTTAAGTTTACCCCATTGCCTGCTCCAGTTTTGAACAAACCTCTTTGATATTCTGATAGACGCGCCCTGAACGGTTTCTTGAACTCAAAAGAAATCGAAGTAAAATTGAACTTATTATTTTTTTAAATTTCAGGTTTGTGTAATAGACCAAGGAAACGACCTTATATCAAGCAACCCATTAATAGGATGCTGCCTTATCGGGCCTAGGGAGTCTGGGCCTGAAAGGGACCACTGGCAAGACATGATGCAAAGTCCAAGAAAAGCTGTCGCTTGTTGGCATACTTTGCGGTAAGGTAAAAAGAAAAAGTGCTCAAAAAAGCTGGGTTACAAACAAAAAAATACGCTTCAAGATTGATAAATGAAATGTTTGCATAAAAGAAATTTGAAATTTTGGTTTGGGGTGTTTGATCGGATTTTTAAAGCGCTAAAATTGTTACATTTGCCTAATTGTTTTTTTTATTAATACCGTAATTAGTGTTTTATTAGAAAATTGTTTAAAATATAAATTGTAGCCTGCAGTAAAAATATTTAGAAATTAAATTGTACCCTTCCGCCATGGAAGAATAAGAAAGGGGAAACCCCTAATGTGGAAATTTTTGTTTGTTTATAACTATGAGAAAATTTTATATTTTTTAAAGCTTTCAGGGAATTTGACTAAAGTTAGCAATAAAATTTTGGCTACTACACTTTAGAAATAAATTTCAGGGCAGGTTGCAAGTTATCAAATTTTAATTTAAAATCGAAAAAACTATTAGTAGGACAGGATTTAATAATCACGAAATATTAGTACAAACTTTGTTTATTAGAGTTATATATTTTGTAGGTTGTTATATAGTTAAACAATAATGATTATTATATTATATACCTATATGTATCAGTATTTTTCATTATATCGCGAGATCGGCTTAAAAAAATATAAATAATGAATTTATTATAATTCGTCAATTAATTTAAACAAATTAAGTAAAAATTCAGTATTTTTCTATTGAGTATGATGATAAAAAAGTCACGCTTAAGGATCTCAAGAAAAACTGACGAATTTATAATTAAATTTACGCCCCAGGACGGCCTGATTAAGATGGAAGACAAATAACTTTTATCAACGTTAATGTTCATTATATAAATGGGTATGAAAAAAACTGCTTATGACTAGATGTCCTTAGTCCTTTCATGTATTCAGACAATCATCTTGTCATTTTTAAAATATTTTACAAAAAAAAAAAGAATAACATTCGGATTCTATAAGTAAGCATTGTTAATGGTAAGATTTGCAAATTTTACACTTTCATGAAGGTCTTTTATACATTTTGCTGGTCTGATTGTACTATTAGTCCAATATCCTTGGGGTAAACTACAGTTGATGCTTCCCTTTTGCACTGCACTTACATATTGGTAGCTTTAAATTCCCAATAATTCATATATTAGGTATTAAACAGATATTTGTGACTGATATTCTGCCATATCACTAATTCTGCACGATTCTGTATCCCTAGCACGATGTTTATGCCAAGGGATGTTTAATTATCATATCCCCAACACACACGTCCCTTGTATAATTATTATAATAGGTACATGTTCGCTATATTTATAAATATTTATCTACTGTATACCTAAACATATGTAAAGCTGGTGTTAAATTTGTTAATATTTAATATTCCGAACTTTTATTATGTATTTCCTTATCAGGGTTAAGGGTTGGTTACCACTAATGGCTTAACTGATTAAAAAAAAAATAAAACCTAGTCGTGACTTTTTAAATCGGCGCACAGAAAGTATTTTTGCCGATGTACTATTTTTTAAAAGAAATGTCTATGATGGGTCCCTAAGACGTGGTTGATAACCTAACAACCCTTAATAGTCAAAACAACACGCGCAGAATTTTAAGACTTCTGAGAAGGTTTCTGGAACTCTACTATTACATATTTGACGTTTATTATTTTTTTTGATGAGAACCACGTGTGGAGGGTAATCATTTCCTATATAAAGCGTAATAGGGGTAGTAAAAATATTTTTACTAATACGCGAGACAGTGCCTGTTGACGCGTCCCATCGAGAGGTCTAAGTTCGATTCCTGGATACTAAGACCAACACCCCATAACGTAGAGGTACCAAACCAACCCTCACCCTTACATACACAATATCGCCGCAGTTCAAGGGTGCCCGGTTTAACCCGCGCGGTTTCGAATTTTGGTCAGGTGCTACGCCGCGAGACACCTAAGTAGTCGGCCTCTACGGTCCAAATGGATCTACATTTCAGGTCCCAAAAGCAAACACACAAGCGGATAGCGACAGAGCCTACAGTGACCCAACAGCTGGAAAATTATGTTCACAAACTGCAACTAACCAGTGGACTTGTGAATGCATATGCTCAGTTGCTGGGTCACTGAAGGCTCTGTTTCTATCCGCTAGGTTCCCTTCCAATTTTTGTTTTACAAGGGAGAACCTCCACCCTTGCGCTGAATTGTTGTAATTCTGTAGAAAAATTTAACATTGGCGTTACATAAAAGAAAGTATTATTGTATTTAATTAAATGTATTATTCTGAAGCTCATTGTATTGAACTTATGACATACCTATACTGAGTGTTTCTTATGAAATTGTTATAACATTGTATAAATTTATACAAGAAAAAATTATAAAGAATTTATGAAATGTGAAGATCCAAAAGTTTTGTTGTTATGTAAAACTTACTTTACTTGTATGTACCTGCACATATGTTGTTTGTAATTAATGTGACCAATTTTGTATTGAACAAAATTAATTTGTTCAATACAAACTCGAGTGATAATAATCCAAAATCCATTCATATAAAGTAACACGTCATTTAATATACCCAACTTGAAAACGCTTAGCCCGTTATTTTATATAAATGGATCAAGTTGAATGTTATATAAATAAAAATATATATCCTTTTAGTTTGAGGTTCCTATATTTTACTAAAAATAATTTAAGATAACAAAAATATACAAAATTGTAACAAATAAAAAAATCAAATGTATTTATTATTTAAATATATTTTATCCAAATATGGAATGAATATTCTTCACCGGTGAACGAAATTGTTGTTCAATATCAACAAACTCTTTCAGACCTTTCTTCTTAACTCTCAACTTTACTTCAGGTGTCTCGGATTGTTCTTGCCAAAGCACAGAGACCAACACAGTGCTTCCTTTACCAATGAGTCCTCTTTCATGAGCTGATGCAATTTGATTTACAACTTGTCTCTCAACTTCATATTTAATAGAACGAGCCCCGTAATTAACGTCATATCCATCAGCTAAAGCCGATTCAACACTTCTATCCCATTTCAAATCTATTTTATGTTTATCATTTGCCTAAAAAATTTTTTATAATACAATGTAGGAAATATACATACAAAGGAATTTACCCTTTTAGCCCAAACTGTTAGTTCTCTTCCTACTAATTGTATTAATTCAGTACGGGAGAACGGTAAAAAATAAACAATTTCATTAATTCTACCTAGAAATTCGTCACGCCTAAAATGTTTTTTTAAGATCGGTTTAACTACTTGGTCTTTAAATTTTCTTGATATCTTGATATTATCCCCATCCACCACATCTTCATCTAAATTAAAAAAATTAAATTAATAAAATCAAAACAAGGCAAAGTGTGTAGTACCTTTTTTTTCTATTAAACGTTTAGCACGTATATTTTCAACTTCTTGTCTTAATTCTAAACCATGTTGAGCAATTTCTTCACTAGCCAAGTTAGAAGTCATTATAAAAATTGCATCCTTACATTCAATGGTTTTGCCTTTACCATCCGTCAAGCGACCTTCATCAAATAATTGTAAAAGTACTGTAAGGACATCAGGATGAGCTTTATCAACTTCATCGAAAAGAACTACAGCTCCAGGACATTTTTTAAGACGTTTAGTTAATTGCCCACCATCATCATGCCCTATGTAACCTGGAGGAGCCCCAATAAGTTTTGCTACCTACGATTTGAAATTAATATAAAAATATTAAAATTCAAATCATGTAAGTACCTCGTGTTTTTCCTGGTACTCAGACATATCTAAACGGATAAACGAAGTGGATTTATCTTTATGAATATAAGCTGCTAATTGTTTCGCTAATTCTGTTTTACCGATTCCAGAAGAACCAAGGAAAAGAAATACTAAGGGATGATCTTCATCAACCCAACCATTCTCTTTCCTCCTTACAGCTTTAAATAAATTTTTATAATTAAACCCTTAAAATTATAATAAGTCCTTACTTGCAGCTACTGTTGTAATTGCCCCTTCTTGCCCAACAATATATTGTTTAAGACGTTCCTCAAGAGGAAATCTTCTTCTTTCCTCCAACTCCTTTTCCTTTTCTAATTCTTCAAACTTAAATTAAATTTACAATATTTCTCTAAAACTAATATTATAGTAAGTACCTTAACTGTGTATTCTTCTAATACTTTTTTAACTTCACTACCTTCTCTTGCGTATTGTAACGGTTTATGTCCTGAATCGTTTTCTAGACACGGGTTTGCTCCGTTAGCTAATAAAACTTGAGTTGCTTCAAGACTATCTGCTAAGGACGCGTAGTGAAGTGCAGTAAAGCCAAGAAAAGTTGCCCTGTTATTTAAACGACTAGAAAATTCTTCATCTCTTTGCATAAGCACTGCGTAAATTTAAAAAATTATCAAAACTTGTGCAATAATAGGAAATAAAATTCATACCTTCTATTGAATGCATGCCTTTATCATGTCCTGTACGATTTGAATTAATATATTCGTCCCCTAAATTAGGATCCGCACCAGCGGTTAATAATATTTTACAAATTTCCGGTTTGTTATTAACAGCTGCCACCATAAGTGCTGTCCATCCAAGCTGATGACGTGTATTCACATTAACTTTAGAACCTCGTAACACCCTTAATAGTCTTATTAGTATTTTTAAATCTCCAAATAAACATGGACTTACTTCTTTAATTCGTGTTCGATTCCGTACTGTACAGCACGAAAAAATCTTTTTTCGTCATGTGTGATGAACGATTCGCAATAAACTAGACCTAAACTTAAAGGAAATAAGAACGTATACGAGCTATAATTATTTCTAAACCACCAGTTACGCTTGTCATCAGATTTATGATACTTTTTCTCCTTCCTGTAACATATTTGAAGGTTAGGTTTGTTTCGTATCCCTGAAGTTACTTTAAGAAAATCTTGGAAGTTGATTATTGATCTGAATAGTTTTGTACGATTTAATTTTAACATTTTAAAGGAAGTTTAAATACTAATTTTAAGAAAATCACATAAGTCAAAAATTTTAGAGGTTATGTAATTGTTTACCCCTACCACCAAACTGTCACTAAACATGCTTTTCACTAAAAATGGTGTACAGGGTGTTGCAAAATATCTAGCAATCAGACGGTTACAGGTTCAAATCCTAATCAACAATTGGAGTAGAGACAAGCCAGAGTAGGTTAAAGAGTTTAATTCTTGACTGGGAAGAACAAAAGGTCGACTTGTTTTAATTAAAACCCCAAGGATTGCCGATTTGTTAGAATCCGATACAAATCAGGGGTAGTTTTCTTAACACATCCGTCCTTGTTTTAATTTGGATATTGTAGGTCAGGATTATTAATTATTATTAATAATATTGAAACCTTTTATTAATAAAATTCATTATATCAGATGTAGAAGGACAAAACATATCCTACCAATTTTCTTTTGTAAATGTAAAAAAAGGCAGTTGCTATACTAATAATGATTGTACACAAAAAAAAATGAATAATAAAGATGTAACTAAACAATTGGAATAAATTAACACTGTAAAATTTCAGTACCTTGAAATAAATTTAAGTAACAAATAAACGAAAATAAACTGGATAAAATATTTTACTTAAACTTTATTTAAATATGTAGTCGACCTCTCTCATGATGAATTACTATTATCACCGTTATCGTTTGCATAGCTATTAGCATTACCATTAACAGCAAAAGATGTTCCCAAGCCATACAAATGGCCTGAAAATTTTGAGTCATCGATCGTATCTTCAAAAAACATCTAAAAAACATGCATTAAATTTTATAAAACCCGTTAAATTTTTTTAAGTACCTCCTTCATTTTAAAAAATGCCATGCCTGTGAGTAGAGAATCAGATCCAGCTTGATGTTGGGGTCCAATTCGTTCCAAATCCAATTGTTCAGCAACTTCCTGCAGGCCCCCTTTTAAATTCTTACAAGACTTCATTAGATACTAAAACATTTCGAAATAAACAAAAGGTTTCACGATTTAGAAATTCTTTACCTTAACATCGTATATCGTAGGGAAATATAATTTGAGTAGCTCAAAGAATTCACTTTCATCTTGTGGTAAGTTATTATCAGTTAAAAGTTTAATTAGGTAACCAAAGTCGTATCCCGAATGAAAAGATAACCATTTTATGTTATCCATTAAGACAATACCTGAAGTCATTAGTAATTCGGCAAATTCTAACGGTTCTATGCCTTCTTCTTCGTGTTTTTTGAATTGGATTCCTGAATTTTGTAATAAATCGATACTGTCTTGTGCATACATGTCTTCACTATAAACAAACCAATGATTTTTAAATAAACAAGCTACGTTTAAGACTTACGACAAGTTGAACTTAAAGTTAAACTGCCAAGTAGTGTAAGAACCTCCAGGTGTTTTTCCGTTTTCATCTAAAAACGTAAGTCCAAGTTGGATTATCCTTAACAAATCTACATTACATCGTAACATCTGATATTGGTAGTCAGCCGAGCTTCTAAATTCTCCGATGGGTCGTGCAACAACTCCAGGAAATTCAGTATCCATTGCTACGTATGTAAATTTCTGAACGATCTAAGAAAATAACATTAAAAATTTATAAATGTCAAAATTGAAGTTGGTTACTTGTCGTATGGTTCGAAATTCATCTTCCAAATTATGTGCCCAGACATCCCTAATGCCGCATTCTTCGTTATTAGGATGCTGGGAGCTACCTATAGTAGCTGCAGGCATATCCAGACAGGTTTCCGTGTTGATCAAATCCGTTTGTGGGTTTTGAACCCAAAAACCATTAGGATGGGTACTGCCACCACCTCCACCAGGTTTAAATTTGAATGTAAATTCGTCTGTTTTTCCAAATATTTGATCTTCCTTAGCTTTTAAATGCAGACTGAGCTCTTGGCAATTCAAGAATCTCATCGATGTAATTTTAAGTCTGTAAATAGCATAACCAGTCATTGTAGGATATTGGGCAATAGTTTGAAACGAAGTAAAATTGTGAAAGACCAAACGCAGAAGGCAAAAAAGTAAAAGTAAGGAAAACTATGAAAATTAACCTCACAACAGTGCGTCATAAAAGACGGTTTTCTTAAAACAAGTAGGCTTGAAACGAACAAAATGAGGACTTAAAACTGTAGACTAATTTAAAGCTCACCCATTATATTAAACGGAAATACCAGAAAAAAATCCTGGTTATTTATTCAATTTTATTCAACCCTTAAATGTTTGTTGTCTAACACTCTGACATTTCTGTTATCATTGAAAAGTGAAGGTTAGAATCTAAACTAAATTTTTCTACTTTACCGCCATCTACTTTAGCCAAGTTCTGACTCAATTAACTGCAGGAACTGTTTTAATAACAACACTTGTATAATACAGGGTGTTTCATAATAAAGTGTTTGTAGTAAAGGGGAAGTACCTAGGATTATTTCCACAGAATACAAAAGAAAAGAAAATTGAGTAATAGAAAGAGTTGCTATATTTGCTGCAATACTTAAACTTTTTTGTGGGATAACGAATACCGAAATGTATTCGTCACACAGGTAGTGCAATTATCTACCTTGTAAGATAAATGTAAAGCTTTATCAGTGACTTGATAAGAAAATAATTTCAAGAAATATGCATAACACAAACAATCAAAAGTAATAAGACCCTACAAGTTTATTCCTTTTTTTTGGGTCTATAAAGAAATTGTAAAAACCTTCATTATGAAATTTTGAAGAATTATTGATAAAAATTAATGTTTTCTTTGGTAACTAGATTTTATTCACATTAATTTTTGAATATACAAATTTTTTGACAAGAAAAATAGCTGAATATACATATTGCTTGCAAAATATTAGGCGAAAGCTTGTGAGAATATTCTACATGCCAAAACAATGACTTATTTTCCAGAGTCTTCCAGTAAAGTGAAAAGTGATTTATTTTTGCAAAAAAATCTTATAATCATTTGCGGAAGAATGCAAAGGTGGACTAAAACCTCACCAACTGTATGTTTCGAATATTGGATAAACTTCTGCACTAATTATATACCTTCTATTTTATTTAGTAAGTAATAAAGACAAAAAGTGTTCCGTATCAGTATCGAACAATGAACAGAAATAGACAAAATCAAAATACTATAAAACACAGCTGTGCGATAGCTACCACAAAAAAAATAAATAAAAGTCAGTACCTAGTCTGAACAAAGCGGATTGTTTGAACAGTTGTGAACGGAAAATGAATCGAGAAATTTTCAGCGCATTTTATAATTTCTTTAAAAATCATATAAGCCGTTACAACATATTTTATGTCCATATGAGTTTCGTAAGTGCATTATGGATAGCATAATCCTTGACAAAAATACATAAATAATTGATAGGTTGGGCAAATGATATTAAATATAAATTTTCCTGTTTCCTGTGGGGTTTGTATCATCGAGTATGATGCTATATAGGAAATGGAACTAAACTTATTAATTAACGCACAAGTTTAGAGTGAATATAAAATATCAGAACAATTAGGAAACGGAAACAGCATATTGCAGATACATATCCTGCAATACACAGATGAATTAATTTTTTTCTAAAGTTTTTTTTTAATTATTATACATGGGGTTGGAATTGAATGTCTATAAAATTAATAAAAAATCGTTACCTCAATAGACTGGAAGCTAAATAAACTTTAAAACTTCAAACAAATTTAAGAAAATCTAATATTTTATTATTACATCCCGATCCCGCATTGTATTTTCCCTCCTCGTAGTAGGTACATAAAAAAAGCTAAAAGATGTCAACAAAGCATCTATGCTTTCTTTCAACACCCTTTTATTCAAAGTTTCAGATTGTAACACTTTTAGTAGTTCGCATGTAACGTGTTGTGCGTGCACGCAATATAATTTACATAATTTATTCCTGAATTAAATCCAAAAAATTTCAAAAATTTATTATAAATATTAATTACAACAAATACTAAAATTAAAGAATTTTTAAATAAATAATTGACCATTAATTCCTCGAAATAATCACTTTTGGTTTATTACTGTTAATTAGAGGGTTTATAATTTAAAAATTCCGTAACCCTTATCCTTTAGTCCTTGATAAAGGTGAGATTACCTGCAACGGATTCGCGTGAAATGTCAGTTTATTTATCAAGATATTATTTTATTAAATTTATTTGTTCGAATTTTATGTGCTTGATTATTTTTTTTACTTGGAAAGATAATAAAGTAATTTTGGATTAATGCAAGGAAACGGTAATTCAAGGCTTCTATATACAGGGTACTAAAAAAAAGTATTATTAAATTTTGACGTTCTTGATGACACTAGGGAGGATTAATCGAGATGAAATTGTTCTTAATAAAACCAGGAAGGAAAATATAAAGAAGTAACGAGTAAATGAAAATTGTGAAAACGTACAGATTGCAGGCTGTTCGCAATCAGGAATCGAACGCTAGCCGTTGGATTGCCGGTTCAACCCCTTCTACTTTCCCTGCTGTGAATTTTCTAAAATGTCTTGAAATTTCAGGCATAAGTTTTACTTATTTAATAGTTACGAAAACAAACAGACCATAAAAGCTGCTATATTCCATTATCAAACTGTTAAAGGTTACCTTTTATTATATGCGTGTACAAAAGCTCAATTTAATAACGAAGAAACTTTCCAAACACTGCTTACTTAAAGAACAATGCTTAAATAAATGTCAAACTTAAAAAAAAAATTCTTATCGGAAAAATCATGCAGCCTTTCAGCAAAAATACAGGTGCTTTAATAATTAAAAACGCTTGCGTGAAAGTTCGACGCCGACGCTCGGCGTCGCCAAAGTTGCATGGTTGTAACGGTGAGTCGTGATGCGCAGTCAGCCTCGGGCGTTTGAACTCCGCAGTTTCTAAATAAATACGAGGTCTAGTAATAACCTTACGCGTTACGAGTTATTTTTTTTTTGAAAAATTGACAAAAACTTTTCACAATTTTTCATAACGATCCAGTCAAATTTTCAGGGTGAAATGATAGCAGTTTATAATTTTCTTAAGGTAAGAAATGAGTCCTAAGAGAGTTTTTAAAAGTTTTTTTGGACGATTAATCTTTACTAAAATAAGGATTTGTTCTGTGGAAATTTTGGGTTCACATTAAGGGTAGTAGATAAGGATAAATGAAAGGTTAAAAAGAAAAAAATGAGAAGAAGAAATTGAAATGATGGTGAATTATGAAAAAAGTAATGGGCAAAATTTATATAGAAAATTTTAAAGGGAATTGATACGCAGCAAGCGTAAGAAGGAGGCAAAGGGAGAAGTGACACATCAAGAAAATTGTATGTCGTTTCATACGAAGTGCGTTTTTTTGACATGTACCTAAAAATTTTTACTAGGTATAATTTTTTTATTTGAACAGTACAGATGCACTTAAGAAAAATAAACGAAATGATGCCAACAAGAACTTCTATCGTAAAATTTATTAGACACAATACTATAGTAAATGTTATTAGAATTTTTAGAAAATCAATTTATTGTACAACATAGCTGCAGGTTATATTTGTTGGCAAACTTCTCTAAAAGTAGCTTTACAAACTGCAAGCGGGCTATGCCAATTGTATGAATATTGAATTCACTTCAGACTGCATTACGCTCATATAAATGCAAGTGGTAAGGGCTTTAAGCGCTCTTATAGTTGCAGTAATTTTTAAAATTTACATAATCTAAAATTAAATTTTATCTAGGAGTCTCATGCAAGTCATGCCCACGAATGTAATTAGTAACTTTTCATTACGAGACATAGATATGCATTTTGTTGTTTTTAAAAAAAAATTAGTTTACATTTACCCCAAGTTCCTGTTCTATCCTATCATCCTGTTACTATTCAGAAATAGAATGTAATAAAATTTAATAAAAAAAAAATAAAAACTAATTTAGCAAGAGATTGTATTAGGCTTGGGCTAAAAATGTGATGGTATGTTTTAATTTAACGCCAAGCAGGAAAAAACCTTTAAAATGTACAAATTTACTTAACAGTAAAAAAGTTCAATTAAATTTAATTTTTTTAATTCATCCCCTTCATGGTTTTCCCATTACATTATATAGGAGTAATTACAAACTACATTAACTGCACATTGTAGGAATTTTTCCATTAAAGGTTGCTCTTAAGCTGAATAAAGTAAAGTTTTATTTCGATGGAAAAAAAAATTAATGTACTAAACTTCATCAGAAGTAAAGTTGGCAGGAATATTTTATTTCCAAGGACTAAGGAGAATATTTTCCTATTATTGAGAATATCCCCATTAAACCCATTATATTCAGGAATCGGATGAAATTCGGTGTTAAAAGTTTCTAGTAGGGTGGCAAACTTTTTTTTTCGAATAGCACCCTGAGGTGTTCCCAAAGATGCTTTTTTTTAGAGAGATATAAAGGATATTTTAAATGGATAAAAATGTAAATAAAAAGTTGGTTTAATCAAGATATGAAAAATTAAATTTAGTTTTCCGCAAGTGCATATTTCTGCACTTTTTGATGTAGAATCCATAATTTTTATCTTTTTGGCTGTTCCTCGTAAACAATTTTTGTTAGGTAATAATCGATAAAGGTTGGTAAGATTTTTTAAACCATTGCAACTATTTCGGTGGAAACATCCATACATCCTGAGTGAACGAACAAATATGCAAAGCTTAATGTAAATATTTCGCAATGCGGTATTTAAAGACACGATTCAAAATGGGGTGAAAAGCTCTGTCGGATAAACCAAAAAGAATTCTAAACTTTTTTTGAAACAATAAAGGTGCCGAATCTTATACAACAGTAATAAACATTTTATTTTGCAAACAAAATAAATTTGTTCAAATACAACCACAAACAGTAATTTTGTTACCAATGGATCGATATTAACGTCAAAGTCAGAGGCTCTTCACAAAGCCCATTAGAAGCTTTTATTAAAAAAAGTAAAGAAAACCTGTTAACACTTTGAGTGTTATTTGCGGCTACTACAATAACGTTCCTATATTTTTGTTAGCACATGTACAGATCTAAATTCTTATATCAAACATAAAAAAATATTTTTAATCTTCAGTATAATTTCCTATCTTGTCGCGTTACAAAATAATCCTTCAAGGTCTTCTACATAGAACTTAAATCAATTGCAGACTAAATTTGAACTTCATTTAACATACTGACATTAAAAATCCTTCGTTATGGTGATACACTCCTGCGAAGGGGCGACAGGTGGGACAGACTTTAAATAAAAACTTGGACGCAGCTTAATCTCTTTACTTTGAAATTATGTGCGT
Source organism: Hemicrepidius hirtus (assembly GCA_963082805.1). NCBI lineage: Eukaryota > Metazoa > Arthropoda > Insecta > Coleoptera > Elateridae > Hemicrepidius > Hemicrepidius hirtus. The sequence goes on from OY720167.1 coordinate 25,137,828, forward strand.
GAAGTTTGCCTACGCAACTTAACTTGTTTCATAATTTTTATGAGCAAGTGATAGATCAACATTTTTAAAAATTTCTTAAAGTTTAGTTTTATATTCTTTTATTGAACTATGTTTGAGATAATGAAGCAACCGGATTTGTCGAACACTTTCAAAAGTTTAAGGACTTGTTTGAAAGATCTGCTATTAATTAGACCATCTTAATGGTGAATGCAGTTTGTAGCACTTGGGAAATTAAAAAAAAACCTTTTATACAAGCAATGCAACTAGGTTTTCATTTACAAATTCAAGTAGCGCTAATTGGATGGGAAACGCAGTGCACTAATTGACTTTCCGTTTCCTAGATCGTTAGCGCAATCAATAGCGCGCAAGCTATATGAAAAGCTAAAATTGCAGACGTGTTTCAGAAAACAAATCTAAACATTACAGGAAAATTATAGTTTGATTACAAAACATTTCTAATGTTTAAAGTTTGCGAATTATTTTGGAAAAACCAACAAACCTCTTTACAAACCATTGTGGTGTCAAATATCTCCGCGATTATAGTAAGTTTAGTTTTAGTTTGACCTACTTTCTTCTTCTATCCCAGAAGTAGTTAAAAGTAATACTAAAAGGTAATTTATCAAACCGTCAACAAGAGAAACGTAGAAATGTTCCTAATAGTAATACGACTTGAATTAGTGGTCCTGTTCAAAATTCTTAAACGTTACCGAAATATAAATCAATATTACACCGAACACCTGCTTATTGTGGTCAACATTAACATCTAATGACTTAAGTTTAGTTCTAGAATATTTTATCAGAACAGGAAAGTATGGATAGGAATAATAAACGCAATAGCGCAATAGGTGCGCTTTCCAGTTAGAGAAATCCCTTTTCCAACTCTCTCTCTGAATTAATTTAACCGAATCTATCCTTTCAAGCAACGTGACCTAACATAATACCATGTGATCTGAAACGCTGATTAGCTAAGTTAAGACGTAACCCGATCCTTTAAAGAGATAGGGATGGCTAAGATAATTGGGTTTCCGTTATACTAGAGAGATGTCGTCTTTGTTAAAGGTAACTGATTTACAAAAACTTGCGATTATGATTAGAGTTCAGAGAAACCCTTCATGTACTTGGTGACCAAAAGGAAATTGCTTATAGGCAAGAATTTAATTTCTATATGATTTATCAAAAGTTTTATTACATTCTCCTTTACTGTTGTGTAACGAAAAATAAAATGTTAAATATTTAAGGAGGATAAAAATGGTGAAACTGTAAAGAAACAAATGTGACAGTGCCCCATCATGGATAAACCAAGGCTTAAAGTCTGAAAATTATTAAATGTTTTGAACAAAAACTTAACTTAATAATATTTTATACAAAGCCCAGGACTTGAATGAATATTAAATAAACAGACGCTTTAAGGGATGATTAGCACTCTCCAAATTTAAATTAAAACTGAAAAATAAAAAATACAAACAAAGAAACTTGAATTGCTTTACAAAAATGTAATTTCATTTTAGAAGATTTTATTTAATTAAGACTTAAATTAATAATAAAAGTACCAACGCAATTAAATGATGTTTCTTTGATGGTTATTTTTAAAAATGTATGTTCTTTATTAAATGCAGAAAAAAAGATGCAAATAAATTTCATCCCCAGTCAAGTCTACTATGGGTGAACGTAACTATAAGCTCTACAACATCTAACTTCCATGATAGAAGTTACAACCGATGTAACTTTGTTACAAGAACGCTATTCGTAGCATTAGACGGTCTTGGAACTTGGGTTTGTATATGGAACTTACGGAAACATACTGAAAGAGGTTCGTATGAGATTTAGACGTTCAGCAAGTACCAAAATTACCAGCAGACAGTAACAGGAATAATGAGCCTTTTATAGATTTCTGTATTCTGGTGAAAAAAATTGAAACTAGAATAGAAATTGTTTATTACATCAATTTTTTTTTACTGAAGTGCTACATTTCTGTTGTGATATGATGGATATCGTAAAAGTTTTATATTCCATAAACCTTTCCTTTCATAAAGGTTATTGGTAACCTTAAGAAATTTTTATTATATTCCAAGGTGTTAAAGATAATAAATTTTCCCATTTCTAAATCGGTATGATAGGAATTTCAAGTTTCAACCTAATTAACCAGAATTATTTCTTTGTGTGAGCATTCCGATTGTTTCCGTTCTAAATAAGAAACCAAAACATATGTATATTTTAAAATTGTCAAAGGCTGTGCCAATACGATGATGTCATGGAGGGGAGTACCAAAATAATCTACTTTAGAACGTGAGATCTGTACTAAAAGTCTATTTATATTATCCGAATTTTTTCCTACAGGAAGATCGTGTAAGTCATACCGTTTTGACCCGAAAACCAACCGCTTTAATTCGAGTTGGTAAAATATTTGCTAATAAAACGGCGGCGTGCCTTCCGATTACTAAATTATTATTTTCTCGGAATACTCGTACTAAAAAAAGAAGCAAATAACACATGAAAAATAGAGCAAACACTCTAAATAAAAAGATCATTTTTGGAGGACTCACGGATTCAGAAAATTGCTTCGAATTTAGTGTTATATCTCTATAGAAGGGCGCAAAATGCGAGACACATATATGGAATTTTAACCTACAAAAGGATTTTATAGTGGCTGCAAAGCGGATATATTTTCAAATATGAATTTTATATTTGTATTCGCCTATTTGCGACAAGATACTGAAATATTGGCGTGTAAGTTCGTGCTTTTGAAACCATTTTTAAAACGTATACCCAAATAAAACGAAGGAAATAAAGTAATATGGGAAAAAGGAACCGAGATGAATTTTGTTTCTTAGAAATAAGGATAAGATTTACATGGAATTTAAATATTTTTCCACATGCATTTTGAAATTAAATACAACACGAATCGTCTTTCTTTGACAATGTTTCAAACTCAAATAATCCTAAATTGCAACAAAATTGGAATTCTACCCCTTTTCGTTCCCCTCCTATTGTTTTTCTTCCTTAACAATTTCAACATTCTAGAACCGAATATTTTATTTTACTTCATTTAATCCTCATTATAGGTTGTGTTTAATTAAGTTCTGTTCCTTGTATAATTTAGGTTTAATGAGAAAACTGAAAAGATAAGTGAATAGCTGGCGGGATATGATCAGCAGAAGGAGCGACAAGATATTAACTGCAACGTTGTGAGTCTGGATAATTATAGTTTATCGGGTCTCAGACACGATAATCGCGCAGTCATTAACAGACACAGCAACCTATATTGATGATTGACGTACGAATACAAGTACGACCATACTTATTGGGTAACTTAATAATTTTATTTTCAAACAACTGTCAATAACACAACTTCTTTGAGTGATCGTTTCCAGTAATTTTCCATAATACAATTATTTGCAGGACACGTTTTTTAATTAACGCGAAGGGTGCTATTACGTTTAATTGTACTTTAATTTCGTTATCATGCTAGTAATTAGAAGGTAATCATTTAATTTCGTTGAAAATGTACGTAATTGCTTAATATGTTCGGGAAGAATTTCATTTAATTACAGTATTTGTCAAATTCACAAAAAATTTGCTTATGCTTACGGCATAATAAAACATTTCGATTCCCGTATACAGGGTGTCCCAAAAAGAAAAAGGATCCAGTTAAGGGCGTGTTCCTTTTATGAAAATAAGAGGAAAAATTCCTGTCAAGATGGGTCCGCAAATGTTTCGTTACCGAAAGTTGTAAAAAATATCGATCTTTTCGGATCTTTTTTTCATTTATTCGGAAATGACTAGGAATTAAATTTTAAAAAGTAAACAATACGTATGTATGTACATTTGCTATAAGTTGACCATATTAGTCAGTTTTTTCCTTCTCCAGTGGCGTAACTACGGATGGGTATGTGGATGTTTCTGGAGGAAAAAATGGTACGCCACTGTTTTATTTATTTTTGACACAATTTCCAAAATTCTCAACTAATTTACAGTTGAAACAGTCTCTTGAGATTTTTTCCTACCATTAACCGTTTTCGTGTAAATCACACTTCAAAGATGAAAAATGCGAATAAAAAAATAACTCTGCAAATCCGTTTTTTGAATAATGACCGCCTTTAGCCTCAAAATTTTGTTCGAAGAATAGAAGCTTGTCTTGAAGCTAATGGCGGTCATTTTGAACATTATTTGTAAAATAATAATAATAATAATAATTTCGGAATATATGTAAAAAAATTTCAACACCCTGTATCTCGATAACGAGCATTGCGGACCCATGTTAATAGGAACTTTTCCTCTTATTTTCATGAAAGGAACATGTCCCCTTATCTGGGTGCCGTTTCTTTTTGAGACACCCTGTATAAAGAGGAAGGGTGCAACCTTTCAGTAAAATAAAAATGGCAAGAATATTAATGGTATTTCAGTAACTGATAATATTCGAAAGAAAATGCAATGAGAAAAATGTTTTTATACAGAAAATCAAAATTATGCTATAAATTATTTTAATAATTTTTTCAGGATATTTCAGAAACCGTTACATACAATTTGAATTTTCTGTTTTTCTTAGAGACGGGTATAAAACGTTTTTCTAATTTAATCGAATGTGTATCTCATATTATTTTCAAAAACCCTGTTTCACTTGGAAAATCTGTATAAATCGTAGCTTTCCTATTTCCTATTGTAACTACAGTATTTTCTGAAAAAAATTCCTCGCTAAAGAGAATTGCAAAAAAAAGTTGTATTATCTAGGTATACACTTTTTTTTATTAATTCTGAATTAACTACAGCCAAGTATTATTTTAGAAAATTTCAGGATAAATCAAAATGGGGGAGTTTGAATTTTTTTATTTCGTACCTACACCAAGTAAAATAAATACGACGTGTACTGGAAAACTTGAAGCTCTTCTTTACACCATCAGAAGTTATTAAGTTTAGCTTTCCTCTAGCTCCTTCTCTTGCAAACATTTTCATATAAATAGAGACTTGATTACTGCGACAGAATGGAAAATTAAGTCTACGCTAAGTTATTAAACGGAGGAAAACAAAGTAATTAACATTTTCAATCTCGTCTAAATAAAAAATAAAATTATTAGAAAAGTCCTGACTAGTCAAAAATACAAATTGAATTAATTTTAGTTCTTGTTCTATTTTTTAAAGGTGGTTTTAAATCAGTTCTAATGAATTTATATTTACACGGAAATAAGGGTAGACAATAAGGGATAATAACTTTTACAAAAAAGCTCGCGATTCTGCGAGCAAAAATTTACCAAATCGCGATACAAAGGTATTCTTGTTTTAAATAAAACCTGACGTTGCATGGCACAATTCTAGCTGTATTTTATTATAATGTGCCCCTTCTCCAATAATTCTTTTGGTTAAAGCTTCTATAGAGGGTAGTATTAGGAAAGCAAAGCTTCTAGTTAACAATTGTACAACGAGATAAAAGTTATGGTTTAGTATCGGAGAAGCTATATTTTCCATTCAGGCAACTATGTTGTTTATGTCGCGCAGTGAAAGCCTCACCGGACACGTTTATGCGTTGTTAATGCAGACAACTTCGAGTTTTCCAACATTTGTGTAAAACAGTAGTGTTCATTTTACTCTGTAGGGTAATAAATTGATCGTAAATATCCATAGTTGTTATGTTTTTTTTTATGAAACCCTGCTCAACATTCATTCGCGATAACATAAACTTTCTCAAATTTCTTTCGATTAAAAATTGAACGATTGGGTTGGAAAATTATTTCATTAATACTTTTAGAGATTTTTAATAAAATCCAAAATTCTTGTTGGAGTAGATTTTGAACACGATAAATAATTTGGAATTTTGGTTAAAGTTCGTTACCAAAAAGAAACCCAGAATTAGTTCTTAATGGGAACTTCTGCGAGCTTAAGGCAATTGAATTTCTTAGTTATTCAAATTTAGCTAAAACTTGTTCGAACACATAATACAAATGCAAAGCATGAAGTATGAAACTACCAATTCCTAAAATGTCATCCGCGAGTGCCACGGGCTGTGATGCCTCAGATCATGGCATTCTCGACAGCCTGTCTACGAGAACATGTCTTCGGATTATAATGGACCCTGAAGGAATGAATCATCAATCTCTTTTGTGCCCCATTTCTGCGTATGTGCGAAATCCCAGAACGCGTACTAACCTGATTATCCCAAATTTAGGATGGAAATTAACGCCTGACTTCCTTGATTCTAATTGACAGAATAATTTTACAATGCAGTTGCAGTAATAAAAGGCTTTTAGGTATAACAAACACTTTAATAAACATGAATGGGGAAATAAAATTTTAAATCAATCCTTAAAGCTCAAAGGAGGATTCTGTCGACTTTTCCGATCTGTCGCTTCTCGCCTACATCAAAACTAACCCCCAGAGTGATTGTTTTTGCAGCTTACGATTTTTCTCTTACCTACGGTTGTTTGTGAAAAATAAGGTAAAGTTAGATAGAAAATCTTTTGACTATACTCTTCAGAGTTCACCACGATCGTGAAATATTACTAAAGGAGTAATAAAAAAAAATAAAAGTTTTCTGATGAGCACTATTGTAGTCAGTTTTCATCTCGTGTTGGTTTTGATAGAAACTTTTTTAGAAGCTCTAGATAAAAAAAGGATTTAGAATGTCTGAGAGGGGGATTATACGTGAAAATTTTTATAGTTCCTATCACGTAATGCTTGTTGCATTCTTCTTCACTTCTCTTACAAAATTCGATGATTTTTTTATATAGTGCGAATGCGAATTTTCCTTTTAATTGAAGATTGTGATTGTAATGCAACAAAGGATTCCGGAAAATTAAGACGGATGTAACCTGAGGCAATAACATTAAACTAAATTAATCTGAAATTCAGGGTTTCAAATTAAAATATAATTTTCAATGCAGAGTTTCAAGTTTAAATAAATTATTTGGCAACGAGATCCAGGGGAAGCGTAAGGACTTCGTTCCATGTAATTTTCAGCAAATCAACCCTTAAAGTTCTGAAAATTTCTTTTGATACATCCTGTAGTATAAAATTATCATAAGTCTACTACTGGCATAATGCAAAATGTTGTATAAACATTGTGTAGGATATAAGCAAAATTGATTGGCTACTGAAATGGCAGAACGTAGGCGAAAGCACAATACACGAAGGTACGCAAATTTTGACAAAAATTTATTAGCTAAATAAATTTTCCGTCAAAGGCGGCACTGTTTGTAAATGAGAGAACATTGAAAACTCAATTTCGGTTGGGTTGAGTTTAAGGGTTAACAATTTTTAACCACGTAAATGACTAGCAAAAAATTTTGAATTTAAAAAGCAGGCGAGCTTATGAAAAACTTTTTGTCGTTTCAGTGATCTCATCTGTTCGAGGATGAGGGGCTTCAGAAAATCGAAAGGATGTGGATGCATATCTTTCCATAAAAAAAGCATCAGTAGTTATGAGGACGAATCCACCTCGAGCTGTCGCTCTTCGGAAGCGGAAGTACAGGTCAGAGCTTTCCGGAGTCGCAAGATCAAACCGGATGGAGGTCTATTGCACATCCTCTTACCCAGAAATTTATTCAAAGGATGGAGGAGAAATGACGAACTTAGTATGACCAAAATTGAAAGAAGTAAGTGTTCCTGATAAAAAAAATATATTGGGAAATGAAATATTTCGTTGTATGTCGGATATATTCTTGAAAATGAATATTTAAGATGTTTTCAGAAATACATGCATATTTCAGCAACTTTGGATGCAGAATACATAATTTATACCTTTTCGGTTGCTACTCTTAAACTATTTTTTGCATTTTTAAAGCATTTTTGATACACCCAGATTGGCGTATTTTAATTGTTTGTATTTATTTTTCTTTATGAAAGAAAAATTCCCGGGAAGTTTATTTCAACCGAACAACAAAAAACTCTGAAAACGGGAACTGTTATGCAGAATTTTCACTGATGACGTTCCAATTTCCTTGAGAAACTGACCGTGTCCGTAACAATTCATGCGATAAGAAGGGTTGAGTAGGATTACAGAGATAAGATTTGTATGCAGTTAAATATGCGATCAAAAATGCTGAAATATGCAAATATTCACTGAAAATTGTGAAATTTCTGGTTGGAATTCAAAGTATGGAATTTTTCTGTTAGCTACTTGAATGTGGTTAAACACTGTACGTGCTAAAATCAAATTGTGCAAAATTCCTAAAAGGAAATCGGATTTCTGCCGATCGCTCGTCTATCAAGTAGAACCTAGCGCACGTTTTGTTTTCGGCTCATTTCCCTTATTTCGGGTTTGAGATGAACTTCCAGTAACGAGTAATGAGCGCGATTGATCTTCAGAAATCTGCAATATTACATCCTAGATTCAACCAAAAACCCGATATTCGTGACTAAAACTTAATGAAGTCGGAGAACCTCATAAAAGTTCATTAAAACGTTAAAAAAAAGGAAATTTAATTTACAGCGACTGATAAAACTGTGAAAGTTTTAACGTAAACTACAAAAAGAAGTAAATTTTATATAAGCACGTTTACGCAGCAAAGATTGCGTGCTATGAAGTATTTACTTAGAAAAAAAAAATTAATATTAAAGTTTTCGTGCACACAAGTTCTTTCATTCGAAAAATGGCTTTTGCAAGCAACTAAATGGGCCGTATTTTCTCCCCAACCGTTTCAGTATTTTCAAACGTTTTCCTGAATTGGTTAAGATCACGCACAAGTTGTAAACGCTGCGCAATGCGATAAAAAATTTAATTTTTATTAAACCAAAGCGTTGAAAACTGACCTACCTGAAATTAAACAAGAGCATGAGTTTTATATTTTATCGCACCATTAATTAAAAATGGAGCTTGTAAAGTTTTCTTTTTTGCAATGGTGGCACGTGATGTAGATTTTCTTTTAATGAATGCCCGGAACTTCAAAGAAAACGGATAAATTTATTAAGCTTTTTGTCGTGGTAATACGAAATGTCCTGAACAACTCGTTAGTTTTGCATTTTCAACGATCGTAACATTGCATTATTTTATTCTTAGCTGAAATATTTGTACAAGCCTGATTAATGTTTGTAAAAATTAATCAGACTCGATGAACTTGTAAGGAACATTAAAAGAATTTTGGTTACGAAGAATAAACGTAGATGTTCAGGAAATTGTTCATGCTTGAATTTTTTTCGACAAACACTTCAAGCTGAAATCCGTGAATTAATGGTTTGGGCGAAGAAAATTTATGATTCGTAAATGATGGGGCATAAAGGTTGATATTTTTGTTTGTTTTTTGAAACCCCTAAGGTACATTTTTTCGTCTCACACGATAAACTTGAACTTCGGAACAGTTATGAAGTTCATAAATTTTCGCCTGTAAATTCTTACTAATGTTCGGAATTTCTTTCAGGAATTATAGGAGTTTGAATTTTAAATTAGCACTTTTGTTTTGGAATAGTCACGAAAGTGACAGTTCCTGCCGCAAAACAGCGTAGCAAAATAAAATTCAGTATTTTTTTTCCCAAATAATTAATTTAATTATTTTTTTAACTAAATTGAGGGCATATTACCTACAACGCTAAATAATAATGTTTTTGTATAGAATGTTAGAATATTCGATTTCATGTTTACCAGCGCATCATTTTGTGGTTATTGTGTCTGAACGATGCAGTATAATGGCGTCCTTGCGATTATTATTGATTCATGCACGAGTTTTGACATTCACGCGTTTTGACATTCACGCATTAAATTGTGTTCATCTAAAATTCCCACTGATAAAAAATTCTAACATTAACAGTGTAATCAAGAAGCACAAATTGGAACCAATTGAAAGCTTTTTAAACGAGGTTTAAAAATTAATGCGACGATAAGATATTTATACCTCTTATCTCAAGAATGTTCTGTAATTAAGAGAGCATTTATTGGAAAATTAAAGCATTTACGAGTATAAGATTTAAGTTCGACGAAAGTGCCCTCCTTTCCTTTTTGTTGTCGATAGTCCTTAAAGATTTTCTCGTATAGTTGAACTGCTTACTTATAGCCCTTTTGTACACAGAAATTAAACACAATTAGATCGATTACATTCACATTTAATTAATGAGAAATAATTACTGTATACAATTCAATTTTTAAGAGCATTTAACAAAACTGAATTGCATTTGACGTTACACAATAGCAAAAAATATATATTTGGGTAAATTAACGATTTCGAAAATATATATTTTATAAAAATTCAGTCGTCCAAGTCTTCTAAATCATGAAAATTCGTGTTGAGAAGGCTAGAAAAAATTAAATTTTATGGTCAAAAGTCGATTAAAGAATTTATGTAAAACTTACATATTATTTTATAAAAATTATCTGAAAAATTGGATCTTTCAAGAATGTGACAAACGTGTCTCGTCTTTCATCCTCTAACTATTTATCCATTACATGATGTTCCAATATCGTCACCCTCGTAATCATCAAATCATATGTAAAAAAATCTAGTAAAATATTTCTTACTTCCCTCGCCCACATTGAATTGAAATAAATATTTATTAAGGTTGATGAAAAAAATGATAACTAAAAATCAAATTTTTAAACTTTCTAAAACAAGAAAAATTCTGAATCTTTCATCACAAACATAAAAAAGCTTAGTTACTAAATAAATCTGAGTATTCAATGTGCACTTTTGAATAATCAGGTTTACTATAGGGTGCCAAAGATATTTTCATGTTGAAAGTAATTTTAATTACATCATAAACATTTTTAAATAGATATTATGACATGTATAAAACCTGATTTTCAGTTAATCATAACTTATTGTTCACCCCCACCCTCCCATTGAATTAAAATAAATAGGTTTTGAACTTAATAATAATAAAGTATTCTGAATTAAGTGCCTAAAACAAACAATTTAGTGTCCTGAAAAATAATAATTAAGTGCCTGAAAAAAAATAATTAAGTGCCTGAAAGAAAATAATTAAGTACCTAAAACAAAATAATTAAATGTCCTGAAAGGAAATAATTAAGTGCCTGAAAAAAAAATAATTAGGTGCCTGAAAGAAAATAATTAAATTCCTGAAAAAAATTAAGTGTCCTGAAAAAAAATTAAATCTGAAAAAAAATAATTAAGTGCCTGAAACAAAATAATTAGGTACCTGAAAGAAAATAATTAAGCCCCTGAAACAAAATAATTAAGTGCCTGAAAGAAAATTAAATAGTTCCTGAAAAAAAAGTTAACAAGAGAAAATTTTATCTGAAAGAAATACAATAATTAAGTATTTTATTTTAAGTAATTTTGTTACTGTGTAATAATAAACAGATACTTACGAAAGTTTTCACATGAAACAACACCAGCACTAGCATAACGCGCGAGCACGAAATTCCGGGGCGTAGAAGAAAAGCAGTTTCAAAAAAACCGCAGTCAATCGCTTTTTTAAAACTATTCAAGAACTAGGCGCAAGAAACTGCCATACGAAATATTTTCAAATAGAAAAGAGATAACTCTCAAATATTATGTGATTTGTGCAGTTTATTCCTTTAATATTGTTACAATAAAAAAAGTTGTGTTATTGTGTGTGACGCAAGCATCAATTTATTTCTAATTTGATGACAAATGCTGCAAATGCTAAAGCATTTTATTTAATCTGTAAGTTTGATTTAGACAATAACTGCTGTTATGCCATTTATATACTCGTAATGTCGTAATACACACAAAATTTTATCGATCATCGCGAAAAGTAAAAAAAAAGACGCATCTAAACTTAAAACCGTAATAAAATGCAAGATTAAACTTTACAAACCTATCAAACATTTTTTTATAAGCGCTTTGAATTAGTATCTGCAAAATATACCAAATTTGAAACCGCACCTAAAAGATCCTACAACCCTGATTTTCGATACGGTAATGGGCCAGCAATTGCGCTGCCACCATTTGATGCACAAACACTGATTGAAAAAAAAATATTTACAAGCATTTCCAAACATTTATACCTAGTTGTAGATTACTTTCATTTTTCATCTAGAACCCTGTGAAGCTCTGTGAAGTGTAGGTGATGTGTGTAGAATAAAACATATGCATTGTAAGGGAAACTGACGAGGGGATTCAAACAAAATTATATTTTACAAATTGCAATATTACAGTAACCTAATCTTAACAGGGTGGGCGGGACAGGGCGCAAGGAAATGCAAAAATAATTCATTGACACATATAAAGTTTATACATTGGACTCTAATTCGGTCATTACCTAGAAATATTTTGAGGGGGTTTAGGTAAAGTCTCCTGGATATCTCTTAAGTTTGGTAAGAGTTTCTATTTTTTAAATTGCGTGAGTTTTAACTACTGGCTCTACTGCTGTGTGTAAAATTAAATTTCCTACCTTAATTTCGTTGACTTCATCCTTGGATCCTTGCGTTGTCCTCTTCTGAAGCACACGTGTCCATTTCCATTTTCGCGGTCGAATTCCTGGAAGTCCATTTTCCGCACTCACTTTAGTTCAGTTCACTACACTACACTACACTACACTTTCTGACTGCTTCAGTCCTTCCTCCCTCATTCAACTTTGTAACAGAAGAATTACGTGATCATTTCTGAAACAAAATATTTAGTATTAGAAGCTTATTCGAAAAATACCATCCCATTTAAACATTTACTACAGCTTGTTGCATTTAAAATAAACGAGTTAAAAGAAAAATGTAAATTTAATAATTAATCAAATCAAATTATTCACTTCATAATATTAATTTAGATTATTATTTGACTGACGAATTACAGTGCAAGTTCAGGGTACGAAATCAAAATTAATTATTCACAAGCTATTTATTTATTCCAATAAATAAAAAAAGGAACCGATGTATCATATTACGGTGACACGATATAGTACTAATTCTACAATAAACGAAAGAAAGGATGACACATTCCTGTAAAGGTGCATAAAAGTTAATTTCGATAATTTTTCTTAACTATTCTATAATATTTATCAAAACTTACATTCGTATTTACAACTAAAAATTTATCGATAACATTCCACTTTATTTGTTTAGCCGATGTTTTTGTGAAGAAAAATAGAAACACTTAAATGCAAATGTACCTGCATAGACGCGATAAGACATGTTACGATTCTTTAGGTCGTATGATTCAGATATTTCTTTATCTACTACGAATAAAACACATAACAATTCTACAGCGATGACACACAAAGGGAGATGTAACACTAAAATAATTAAATATTTTAGGAAATTTCTTAAAATCAGGGGGATTTTTTAAATAAGGGTTTCTAATCAAGTAACAGGAAAAAGTATAATTATTAAACTTACCATTTTGCAGAATGATCGTCAAGTTTGATATCAATTATTGGATTTAATTGATGTGTAGGAGGGTATCGGTTTCTGCTCCCTTGAGAAGACAGGATTGAAATCTGTAAAATAGAAAATAATAATTAATAACATTAGTAACAATATTAATTAAATAAATTTCCTATTAATTTTAAATTAGAGTTTAGTCTTGTATAAATAATTCTTTTTTTAAGCAGAATATTTTTTTAAACTAAAACAACCACGAATTTCTACATACCTAGTTAATAAAATTTAATTTAAGGGAACAAATTGAGATTAAATCAAATTCAATCTAAAAGCACTTGCGGTCAACACAACACCTTTGCAATAACTGATATAAAGTAATGGACTGTAAACGAATTTACAATTACCTGTCTGCGCATAACAGGCTTACGATAACCAATTGGGAGGTGGTATTTTATCACGAAATAACTCGAGCTGAGAAGGAAAGAAATATAGATGAATAATAACTTCGACTAGTTTCGATTAATTATAATAAAAAAAATTCAAGATGAATAAATTTAAAACTACAAAAAATTTATTTATGCATAATGCATTTTGGAATGTAGTATATTTCCAGTGACGTACTTAAAACATTGTAATTTTAAATTAATTTCATGCTTTTTGTGTATTCTTTTTTTTACTGGGATTAATTTTAAAACATCCCCTTAATTTTTTCAAATAATATAAAATATAAATAATACAACTCAGGGTTGTAATTTCGGGAAAGTAACAAGAAATTTCAACTAAGTACTAACAACTTTTCCTGAAAACTACCATATTTCATATTAACGTGAGGAAAAGCGTAAAATAAGTTGGTACACGTTTAGCGGGTACTGGAATGAATATTACCGTTGCATGTTTATTTCTGACAGCTGCAGATGTTTAAGAAATTTGGTCTAGAAATAGTTTTGTAATTTCTCCCAAGACTTGCGAACTTGAAATTGATTTCGTTACCAAATATTACTTAAAATTCGTAAATTTATGTAAACCTCCTAAGATTCAAGACAAAGCAATACCTGGTGCAGCCATAATTACTGTGCACTAATTGGATTTGTAAGCAAATATGTCCAGACACGGTCGATACGAGATGGTTGTTGTAACTGTGTTCATGTCACCGTGTTCTTGTCAACAGATGGTTATAAAATTATACCCAGAAAGCATTAGAAAATCTGTGTAAATCCGGAAGGACTAACTTTGTGCTCATAGATCGACATTTATGATTAAAATTTCATAAATGCCAGCAACTCCCTCTGTATTAGTACTATTTTTAGATATTTGTTAAATTTTTCAGCCGATTTAGCGATTACTTTTTACTCCAATTGGTTTGAATTGTTAAAATCTTGTAGAAGGGAGATAAAAGACTGTATAATCGCATTTAAGGGACGATTCTGAATAAGATTTATCTGATTGAAAATATTCTTGTCCTTCGGTTCGGTTTTTATGGCTTTTTACCTTTTATAATATTTATTTATAAAAATATTTCAAACTACCCCCTTGATAACTTGGTTGGAATAAGTTCAGTAACTAAAAATAAAGGCACAAAAAGTTAACTATATTTCCTAAATATTATCTCTTCTAACCAGGATAATCTTTTGAACTTGGCACTTATTTTTCAGGAGTTTTTAAGGTTTTTTCAGATTAGCGACGAATCTCCTCCTGTACGTGTAAGAACCAAATTCTAATCCTTCTCGTAATGATATAAACATTTTTTAAATTTATATAACTTTGCGAAAAGAATTTCTTGACTCTTTCAGCAACCCTTCCCTCTTGGGTTAGGTATAAGAAATTATTTAGAAAGGTATTTTTTGAAGAATCGGAACTGTTGGGAATATCTGGGAACAGTACTCAGGTTATTGTTTTAAATGGAACATCCCTTATATTACTTTTATTTGCAAGGCGCTTTTATTTACTTGAGAGAATTTTAACGGTTGACTAAATATTATGTGCCGTGGGAAATCTGTTCAAATATAGCTCTTCCGGTTTAACCGAAAATAACATCAACTTTTATTCATCATATAGAAGGCTTGTATATTTTGGATAGATCGTCTATGTCTATTTTTGTCACGGATAGCCATGAAAATATGACATATTTGTATGTTTAAAAATGGTTTTATACAGCGTTATAGTAATTAAAAAAATCTTATACTCTCTGTTTTTTTCAAGAAGGGTTTGTTAGACTGTGCGTATGATATCCCCTCTGACCCCCCCAGATCGTCTTGATAGGAAGATGTAAACTCAAGATCGTAGCTACATTTTTAGATGTAATCGTGGGAACCAAAAAAAAATTCTAATTTAATTTATTTTTATTAACATTTTTCCGTGGAAAAAAAATAATAAGTTTAACCCATAGAGACAGTTTATCTATCACTTGCGTAGGTAACAAATTATTATGATTCCATCTTTATTTAATTGATGGAAAGCTCCAACACTGATTAAAATTAAAAGCTCGGGTTTGTTGTGGACTTTCATCAATCCGTCTAATTTTAGTAAATAAATGCTTACGAAATGTAAATGCTGCTCCTGGTGCAATTCTGTTAATCATGAATAAACAATCTTTAATTGGGTTGTTTGGTTTGGAGTTTGCGTATATTTGCTTAAAAAAAATATAATTGCAGCTTTTTAAATGTTAATTCAACCTTAAATATTAAACCTATATAATTTATTTACGGGTGTATCATGCGAAGTTTCTACCATTCTGACATTCAATGAAGGTATATTATATTATTATTTATGTAGAGAAATGTTCTCGAACTCGTATGATGTTGAATACGTATAGGGCTAAATGATGTGTTCGTGGCTTTTTCTTAGAATAAGTGTTAGACCGGTGAACCCTGCAAGTTCCAACTATCCCGTAACAAAAAATATATAGAAATGTTTGAATTTATGGAATGAACTTTGGAAAAAGGGGAAAAAATTGAACAGATTTTAAAAGCTTCCGTGCGTCTGATTCGGATAATTTTTAAAAGATTATGGGATCTGAAAGGATTGCGAAGAATCTTCAAGTCTTGGAGAACTTCGGCGACTCGGAACGGTTTTTTCAGAAACTTTTGTGCTTGGAACTAGGTTTTTGAAAATAACCCTAAGAAGACTAAGGCACAAGCGTCAGGTGCCAGGATTGTTTCAGGAGATCGAAATCTGGAAGGGACTCGGGGGTTTTGGAAAACTCTTAGACTTTGGTAGACCTCAAAACTTGAGGTTTGGAAGACTACTAGCAGTGAAACCCCGTTTTTTGAATGGTTTCGGAAAAAAATTCTGGGACTGTAGTAGATTCTAAACTAGAAGTCTGGAAATTCAAATCTTAGGGGGTTCCGGCAAATTCCAGGGACGTTCAATTTTAGTTTGTATCGTAGACTTCGAGAAGTCGACGGATGAGATCTCTTGAAATATTCTGAGGAGTTGAACTCTCAAGTGTCTTGAAATTCTGTGAAGACTCGGGGTTTTGGAGGAATATTAGACTATCAGAGACTCCGAGAACTGGAAATGTGAGGAATTTTTGAGGACTGTGGAGGCTCAGGCGAAATTTGAAGTTTCTTGGAAGGCTCTGATATGTGGAAACATGATGTCGCTTAGAAATTTTTTAAAACAGTATCCAGAGTTTATTCGAAGACTAAAGTCTGAGAAAATCCGGATAATTGAAATTTAGGTTTTGGCAAACTCCGGGTCTCTTGTAAAATATTGCTTCTAATTTTTTATTAAATCTCGTTTGTAATAAAGACAGACCTTTCTATATATCTGGAATCTCTGGAATAATAGGGCGAAACAATTTCAATTTAAAACATCACTTCTGTATCGTTTTCATCAAGCAAATGCACGGTATTGGACGTCCGGAAAACAAATTTCACTTCGCCATTGTTGCACAGTAAATCGAATAAACCAAAAAAATAGAAGTTATACAAACTTTGAGATAATTGAAAAAGTTTAAATTGTTTTCATCTACAGCTTGAATTTATATGCAAATTATTCACTGTAGATTATGAACAAACTGGTAATTGCAGTAAAATTTAACAAACCTCAGGTTAAGTCTACCGTGGTCTTAATAATCGTATTATTAAGGCAAGACTATAATAACACCACCTTGGGTATTGAATGTATTAAAGCCCGGATCTTTGCACAATGCTTTGTTTCAAAGGAAGTAATGCAAAGTGATTCCTAGGGGAATAAAATTGCAACCTTGCAGTGAGTAGTAGGTATATTGTAGGTTATTCGTGTGATTCGCATTATTGCAACAAGAAATACTTTTATTATTAAAGTAATGTCAGGCAACGTTAAGCAGGATATTCGAACGAAAATTGCTTAAGACAATGTAATGTAATTTCCACCATGTCAGAGTTCATTATTTAAAATAATTTTCACGAAGTAGATTAGTTTATAAATGACCCTTGGATTAAGCCGGCGTTTTCATCATTTTAATCCGATATGCTCATATCTACCCTTTCCAGCCAGGACGTTAAATATGATTCGTTTATAGACGGATAATGAAGCTAAATTGGGTATAATTTTGAAATGGACATATTTGCGTATCGTTCGTTTAAATTTGCATTCATTTTTTCAGGGTAGTACATTAAACATTAAATTTTCTACAAAGTAGTTCTAGGTAAGGGAACCGAAAATTTACTATCCTGACGTATCTTGCTATTTATTGCTTTCACTCGTCAACCCCTATTCTACAAGATAAATCATTTTCGCGCTTGCGGTAATAAACATTTTAAATTTATTATCCTCCCCTGAAAGATTGGTAGAACGTGCTGTAATCGCAGCTTACATCCCAATTCAATTTTCAAATTGAACCACTTTTTATCTTCATAAGGAATGCTTTTGGGGATTCTATAGGGTTGCCTAATTGATATCTGCAAGAATGGAAGTACCCAATAAGGGTAGTAAAAAGTTTCGATACTTAAAAAAAACGGAAAAATAAAGTAAGCGCTCTATTGATGAATTAACAATAGATTCTGAATATTTATTTAACTCGTAATAGACAGACGGATTGATTTTGTATTGAAAGAGATTTCCAATGTTTTTTTTTCTGTAACTTTCCTGCTTCAGTATTAGATATTTATCTTAGTTTATGTATTCCATTCCATGTGAGCGATAGATTTTATAAATTGAAAGCCCTCGTACAGTTGCATTTAAAAGAAGTAGGCGTATACGTCTACATTTATTTCTTGACGAGTTGCACTGGTTACTGGTTACTGCAGTTTTGCTACATTTCCTATTTGTATTAAATAGTTTTATTTTCAACCATATATGTAATGACAGCATTTCTGACATTTTTGTAAGTTGGAAACTTGACGTTTACTAACTGTCGCCGTCCAGCCAGGTGGAAAGTGATCACTTTCCACCTGGCGGGCGGCAAAGTAAAAATATCAAAATTGTAGTATTTTCATTTTATTATTCGAAACATATTATAGGAAAAACTATTGAAACTAATTAGTAGTATTCAAATTAATTGTAACATTGGAGTTATTAGGTATAAGTAGCAATAGAAATATTTAATATTTATATGCTTAATTTTATGTTTCACTGAGAGAAACGTCAGTGGAGCATAATCAAGCAGGTCGTTACAGTTATACAGGAGTATGCTTTTGTCAATATGTCGGTTTTTTTTTCAAAATATTAATATTTTTGATTGTTATTCCCATCTGTTTTAGATGGTTGAAAATAAAATAGTATACAAACCACGGTGGAAAGTTTCATTTCTATCTGGAGCATTAGCTGACCTCGGCACTTTGTGCCTTGGTCAGCTATCTTAGCTCTCAATAGAAATGAAACTCTTTCCACCTGGGTATGTAATATACTATTCCATTGGTTAGTATAAAATCAAATGAAATTCATTTTCCAGGCACAATTGATATATTATTACAAAGGAAATTTTAAACCGCAAAACGAATGAAATTGTGATGTGGTTCTAGCTTGATAATCAAACGAATAGAGGCAAATGAAATTATCCTGTAACACTTACATAACAAACTATTACCTGCCCCGTTAACGTTTGTTTCAAAACAAACATAAATCCCCAGGGTAGCTACCCATAAATTCAAAGCAGGTACATAATAGCCAAGAATAGCCAATTAGTGTCCGTGTATAATTTTACAGGAAAAATTATTCAACCATTATTACAGTATGTATATTTACATGTTCATGGAATTTATCAATTTTTAGTTACGTAAAAAAATTGGGAATTTGGTTATCCGATGAAATTGCGATTTGTTTTATAAAACATAGCACGTCCGAATTGAGATGTGGAATAATTTAAAAAATAAGAAAACAAAACTACCATACCATAATATAATTGAATTTTCCTGAAATTTAATACAACAAGGATAACAAACCGGAAAAGTTCGAATAACTTCATTTGCATTACTTTGACTGGAATAATAAAATAAGGAATTCACTTTAATATTTTTAAGTCGTCAATAAGATTAGGGAAAAGTATTTATTTTACTAGTTACATCCTTTAGAAACAACCCTTTTCCGGTTCAACTAATCGCTATTCCGGTTAAACGGATCCCGATTAAGAATTTCAGAATGCGCAGGAATAGGAGACCACTAGAACGTCCTGCTGTATCGACAACAAGCTTTAACGCCTACAAATATCTATTTTAAACTTTTCAGTAGGGATAGGATTTGTATGCACTTGAAAATATTAAAATATGTTGTCGAAATATTTTTCTTGTTTATAAAAAATCAATTTATATTTCCCCCAATATTTATTTACAAAATACTTATGGACTTGATGCAGATGAAGCAAAAGTTCTGCATACAAATCCTGTTCCTACTTATCTCTGTTAGTTTATCAAGCACCCCCAACTGTGTCACCTACCCTGTTTGCGTAAAGAAATCTTTTAATTCCTGAATGTTATTAGTGTTAGATATATTACTTATAATTTGGGTTAATGTCAATGCCAAGGAGTTGTTATTAATAACCCAAGACGGAATGACATTATTCTCACGCAATTTTCTACTTTACATTTCTTTGATCACCTTGCCAATATTGCCTTTTTTGTAGGCGACATGTGATGAAAAAATCTTTGATTTGGACGTCTCATTGTTTTGCAAGATTTGAATTTTAGGAACAACCAACGCATTGAATAAACCCAGAAATACGTATTTTGTTGGGATGAGGTACTTAAATTCATAATTACAAGATTATCGGAAAGCTCGTTTCAACAGCGAGAGATAAGAGAAACATTTTTCTGGCGGTCGCACTGGGACCTAAGAGCAAACCGAAACGAACTTTTGAATTTTTTATAAAACGAAGTGAACTTTATTTTTAAAGGCGAACCTTCAGTTGAGACTGAAC
Organism: Hemicrepidius hirtus; assembly: GCA_963082805.1. Classification (NCBI taxonomy): domain Eukaryota; kingdom Metazoa; phylum Arthropoda; class Insecta; order Coleoptera; family Elateridae; genus Hemicrepidius; species Hemicrepidius hirtus. Next base: position 25,158,380 of record OY720167.1, read on the forward strand.
TCATCCTAATCGATATTATATTTTTGGTTGATTTTGCGTTCTATTGATATTAAAGCCACTCTTATTTTTAAATGAAAAATTTAACTGAAATCGAAAAATTGCACAAGAATTCAACTGGAAGAATACCACGGGGGTTTTTAATTTTCTTTTAATCAAGCTTCAAAAGAATGCAAATAATAAATATTAATTATGTGTCAATGAGTTTAGCGCCCCGAAAAAAGAGTGAGAAAGAGAGAGGGGGGAAAAGAGAGAGAGAGAGTGTAGCATTATAACCGCATTGATAATATCAAACACACAACAAAAACGAGGTCTGAGGACTTCTCAAGTTTTCATTTAAATTTACTCTTCCTGAAATACAAATCAATATTATTACTACATAAAGGTATTTGAAACTTTTTTTATTAGAATTCCAAGTAACACTTTCTCTATCTGTTATATGTTGAGTTGTAAAGAAAGAAGAAGAATGATGCTTCATTAAAATATCTGAAATCGTAAAATTGGAACGGTAATAAAACTCACATTTTAACTGTATCCCGTTACAAATTGCTAATTTAAATTGTTATTGTCTTCCAATGCGATTTGTGTGATCATAAATGAAAATAACTACCTACTAAACCTATGCAGGCAGTAAAGTACATTTTAAACAATGTCATAAATTAGTTAAGTTTATAGGTGCGCAAACAAATTAAATTAGGATGCCATCGAATTAGTTTTAAGCTCTAATTAGCGTTCCTTTAAAATAGTAAAAGGAATCCCAGAGAAACTGTCACAGTTCCTTAGAAAACTTTTTTCCCAAATGAGATACAAACAAGTCTTGAGAAGAAATTTTTCATATTACAAGTTCGCTTTCAAAGTTCTGCCTTTGAATGAAAATCAACATGATTAAATGAACGGTTCTTGCAATGTTAAGAGTATTTAGGAGAGACCGGCAAGTTTAAACGCAAATATTTGTGCCTAAATTGTGGTGTCAGCAGTGTCGCCCAGTTTCAACTTTGCTAAAATGATTAATAAGCAAAGAGTTAGAGACAAATTTCAGTCGGATATCTACCCTTGTGTTGAAAGTCAAGAGAGAACTAATTCCCCCCTAATTGATGCATCCTATATATTATTTTAACGAAATTAATCATTTTAAAAGGAATTGAAACGAGAAGCTTTAAAAAACTTTGCCATAAAATAAAAACACGTTAAGCATATTTTGAACTAGTAGGATTGAAGGAAGTCTTTAGGGTTCCAAAGTTGGGGATCTTAGTTTTCCATTTTTTACAAATAATAGTTGATTATCAAAAATTTAATTGGTAGAAAGTTCCTAGTACGAATTTCCGCGAGGAATATGTCTTCGCGCCGAAACGCTCCCATCGTCGCTTGGACCCTTCTTGGACCACAGACAACGTACGTTTTAGTGGGATCCAAAAATGAGAAATAGATTCTTCTGAACGTTAATAAATTTAAAACAGCACTTATAGAACAATAATATGAATGTTTTAGTCATGAAGATAACTATAAAAAAATATTTTATGATGACATTTTTGGCTCTTGAAACTATTGCTTTCTCAAAACAACAAAGTTCGTAAAACTCATTTAGATTTGGCTTATGCTACAAAATTCACAAGCTATAAATATAATTTCTATGAAATAAATATCATTGCGAGACACTTAAAATTATTCTCAATTTTATCTACTTCCATAAAAGAAAAATCAAGATATACGCCGATTGATAACTTCCTCTTTCTTTATCAGAAAACGTCTTGTTCGGATTATTCGGTTCAGTGAAGTTTCAAATAAATCCCTTGGTTTCAGGAAAACAAAAAACCGAATCAGCTGAAAGTGTCGTCACTTTCAAATGACACGATAATATCGATGTAGTACGGACAAATGTAGGTTAAGGAAAAACTTGCTAGGTACACAGTTAAAAGGAAGAACTATTTAACTTTGAGAAGGGTAACCGATTACATTGATGTAGGTCGGTTTTCATTCGATTCCCCTCGTATTTTACAGGATTTCATTTGATATTCAAATAGTGGATGCGGGTTACCAGTTATTGGGTTTATTCTCGTTACCCGAAATTACAATCGATATTTTTATGTCTCACATTTTTTATTGACATTAATAAAACGTTTTTTACATTTCAGCAATGAAAGCTGCCATTCTAATTCAGAGATGGTATCGGAGATACTTGGCCAGGATGGAAGTTCGTCGTAGATACACTTGGACGATATTTCAAAGCATCGAGTACGCGGGAGAACAGGATCAAGTCAAGGTAAAACCTGATTGTAATTACATTAAATCTGGAAGGACACTTTTCCTTAAGATCAAAGAACGGGAGGAAAGTCTTCTTAAGTAATTTAACTTAACGTTCGAAAATCATATCATTAAGGAAGATATATGAGAAAGTTTAGAAACTTTGAAGTACCAACACAGATCCCAACTGTAGGATAGGTGGGTTGGTACAAAGGGAAAAGTTTCATTGAAGTGGAACACTGTAAACTAAGTTTAGGTAACTCTTAAACTCATGAAGGATAAATACAAATAGAAACTGTTCTAAAAGCATTAAAAAGAAGGGTAAAGTAGAACAAAGCATTTGAATAAAACAAGGTTCATTCAATTTCCGGTTAGTATTGACGAAGAAAAAATATTTTTAGTTTTTCCAAAAATTTTTTGTAGTCTAAGAATTTTTAAAGTGGAATAATTAAACTTAATCAAGTCTAATCACTTATTTATATGGGGCGCCGCCGTTTAAGACCAAACTAATTTAAAAAAATATTTATTGTCTCCTGAAAATATTATATTTTAATTTAAATATATCTGCGATTTAAAATAAATATATTCAGGAAAAATAAATATATTAGAAAAATAAAAAAATATGTATAAGAAATAAATATATTCTGCAAAAGAAAATATATACATGAAAAATAAATATATTCACAAAAAAATATATATTTGCAAAAATAAATATATTAGGAAAAAAATATATTAAGGAAAAATAAATATATTCAGAAAAGAAAATTATTTTTCCTTAATATATTTTTTTCCTTATATATTTATTTTTGCAAATATATATTTTATTCTGAATATATTTATTTTAAAAAGCAGATATATTTAAATTAAAATATATATTTACTTCTTATAAATATATTTTTTATTTTTCTAAATATATTTATTTTTCTGAATATATTCATTTTAAATCGCAGATATATTTAAATAAAAATATATATCTTGACGAGACAATAAATATTTTTATAAATTAGTTTTGTCTTAAACGTCGTCCCATATGTTTACGTCGTGAAAATATAATTCATGTACTCGTGTTCGGAAGTGGCAAATTTATAACCCATTTCGATATTTGTAAACATCAAAAATCCAGGTCACGACATGAGTACTGATTTATTCTAAATAATTTGAAATTTGCATGACTCCAGTTTTTAATTTCACATTTCAAGGACGCAATCTAAAGGTTAAGGAGAAATGAAATGTGTTTAAGAAAGCGTACTAACGTAGAATTTCTGTATCTATTAATTTTTTTAACGCACGTCAACTTGTTAGCAAAATCTGTATGTAATAACAAGAAGATAAGAAAATCCTTACAGACAATCTTTAGAAATTGTGCTCTACAGTTATCATAAAACTTGATGTTTCGTGTAAAGGAAGTTATATTGCGAGACTTTAGAATTTTCGGTTATTTAACAGTAGCTATTATTTTTAAGCACTGAGTTAACAGCTCTTTTAATAAATCTGCAATCATTTATGCATAGTCAGAGCAGGAACAGTGTATTAGAATAATCTTCTTAAAAAAGGGGAGCCTAGTTTTGAATGTGTGTGTATGTGTTATTCCAATTGACATTAGTGGTCTTAAAAAATCGGCAATCTGTTAGATTAAATAAAAAAAATATGTTAAACATTACACAAGTGGTGCACATGGTGCCTAAATTAATCTTGGTAGAGGTAGCTCTCTTTAAGACAGATAGGCTACAGTTAATAATTTTTTTTGTCCTCTTTGGGTACGGAGTCGGTCGAAATAAAATTAATTCTACGGGATACTATGGAGGGATTTGAGGGAGTCTACGATTCACACGCGTATACAACAATTTAGTGTATTTCAAGATTTACTTTCCATCGAGCCAAGAAACTGAAAAAAATCAGAAAGGGAATATTGTTATAGATCTAACCTTCATTATCTTTAAAAATAGTTTCTAATCAAGGGTGCTTTGTTTAGATGGATATTTACGTCGTCTTCTTCGTTCTCCAGATTTTACGACCGTCGTAGTTTCCCACCCCTTTAGTTGTTCTCTACTTAATAATATAGGACATCACGTATTTAATTTCAGTATAGCTATGAAAATTGGAAGAACAAGAACCTAATTGGAAGGTTTTTGTAAATAAAACCCTAAAATGAGTTTTGGTCACAAATAAAATTTAAATAAACGAATCAACCAAAATTTAGGTTGCCTCTTTTTTCCATTTCCTACCCTCCATAATTGTAATGGAAAAGAAATTTCCTTATTAAACTTTTTTTTGTTCAGTAGAAATTTAATATTTTAGACCCTCTATTGTTTGTTTATTTCCAAGTAACTGAGTTTGAAGAATCTTGACTTTTTTGTTCATATCCCTTGAAGAATAAGGCTGTGTTTTGCTATTTAATATTACAACCCTACATCAATTAGTTCCTTGAACACTAAAAACAAGGACACTGTATCCTTGCTTTTAATAAAGATTGTATTACAATTAGAAACTATGTAAACCAGCAAGGGAACATTCTGAATCTCTGAATGCAATTCTGTACTCTTATCTTGTTGGCATCTTGCATTGTATTTACAGTTTACAGCAATGCGACAAATGCAAGACATTTTGTATTCCGGAGCGTATTCGCTTCAGAATTTCAAACAGTCTTTTTCAGGAAATTGGTTACAAACCGTGGGCAATCAAAACCTTTACACGCTACCCTTATAGGCCAATACTGATCACGCGAAGTGTAACTTTGTGTACGTTTCTACATAATAACAGACAGATCTCTACAGCATACGTTTGAAGTCCTTTGGGTGCTTGTTTTCCATTAATTTTATAGCGAACTTCAATATTTATTTTCGCGAGAGGCTTTTAAGCACAAATATAGTAATTTAAGGAAACTTTTTTTAAACACTTATGGTGCATAGAAAGAAAACCTTTTACAGATGTAGAATAAAATTGAAGTTGTTCAAGCTGACGCCTTTAGCTGTACAAAGCACTTTTCAGCTACCTAAAGGATAAGGGATGAAATCCAAGTGCATCTACAAATTGTGTTAAAACTTCAAACTGAACATCGCGTAAAGGATTTATTAAGTTTTGTAACCTCAAAGGGTAGGAGTACAGAAAGAAAAATGCAGTCAATGCCTTTTTCTTTGATTTATAATTTTTTTGTACACTGTAGGCGAAGCGAAGTTCTTTTACAAGACTTTGCAAATAAAAGACAATTGAATTGTTTGATGTAACTTTGCACCCTTAGGTTTACTTCGAATTGTGGTGGTATGCCAAGGTTCTTTTTTGGCGAAGTAGGATTTAGATTACTAAAGTTTTAGAACCGCTAATAAATAAAAGGAAAACAGTTTAGTCTCTTACATTTAGGACCAATTTTTCAGTTTTTGTTTAAACCCCCATTCAGCCTAACCAAGAATTACATCGATGGCCATTAAACTTGGTTTAGCTGAACAGGGGTTTAAACCAGAACTGAAAAACAGACCCTTAATAGAATAAAATTAGTTAAGTCTGAATTTCCCTGTTATCTGGAGATATTTAAGGGTAAGTTACATCTTCCTCCCAATTTATCTTTCTAATTTACACCTAATGTTTAACTTGGCACGTTACCTTTTACTACCATTTTCTTGTTTTCTGCGTTTGATTAAGTAATGTTTTTGGCTTTGTACGTTTCTGCTTGAAAACCCCCATTTTAATACAAAACAAGGTGCTTTTTGTTGGGGCGGATTCTAATTCTGATGTAAAAAAGTTCTATTCCAGTGACAAGCTCAATAACCGTGAATGGAAATGCACTCTTATAATAGATTTTATTTCCGATAAAATGCTTTCTCTGGAAAGAGTAGCACTCTAATGAAATTCGCTAAAGGGAGAAAATAGTGGAAAAAAATATGAAAATGGGTTTTACCTGTTCGGTTTGACTATTTTATGAGCGCGATGTCAATAAACGTTTAGTTTTTTTTTAAATTGGAGGTTGTACGTGACAGTACTTAATTTTGTTGAATAAGCTTTTTACTCTTTTCCTATTATACATTTTGTTTCTGACGGAAGCGTAAATATTTACACAGGGATATTTTTAGACACTATTCCGGAAATGTTTAGTTTTCTTGTTTGAAAGCTTTCGTTGAAGCAGGTGAGAAAGAAATTTATTTGTAACTAAGGTTTTATTTATTTTTAATTGTTTTTATCCCAGGACAGCGAATTATTTTCTGTATGAGAATAAAATATTTATACAGGGTGATTCTATTCAAATTTTCTTGAAAAAGATTTTGGGTCACTGGTTTAGAACAAACCGTCAATACCACCGAATTCAGTAAATTTAATTGAGCATACAGTATATCTTCTAACGAGTTGCGGTTTTGGATGGACATCCTTGTAAATCCTTTCTCTATGAGGATTTCCTACCAACATCAAAGTTTCGATGTCTTTTGTATTTGTTAAACATGGTGTAACCGTAAATCCGTATTCATCAACAGGTAAGGGACCAATCAGTTCCCACAATTCAAAAGGCACTATAAGGGTTTTGATTTCTAGTTAACTTATTATTAATGAGGGCATACCTTGACAATTGATTATTCGCGCACCCCTTTGTTTAATTTCAGTTAGGTAGGTTCATTGTAATTAATGCGGAAATACTTCGTATAAGGCCACAAAAATAATGAGTTATTGAAACACAAAGGAAATGCCTTGCTAAAATATAGTGAATTTTTTTTGTAACTGTAACAAAAAATGCTAATGTTTCTGCATTTGCACTAGATATGCAAATAATTCATTACTCTTTGACCAGAATATGTTATTATATTATTTACTAAATCAGTTGAATTAAATTGCAAACTAGTTAGATTGTGGACCACGTATATAAATTGCTCCTCAATATGTTACTAAACAAGAGTTGGTAACAAGATCAGTGTGAAACTCTGGAACAACACGATTCCAAGTCGAGCGTTTTGCGACCACGTACCACATACACACACATATTGAGAATGACAATATGCTATTAGAGATAGTGTTTGTCTGCAGTTAAAATTATTACGTATGCTCTATATGATGACAAAATATTCATCGAACTATAAGAATTTTTCCGCCAAATATGTCAATGGGAATTACCTAATGGGTTGCAAAGATAATACCACAGAACGCAAGGACTAACTTAAGTTAGCAAGGATTAAGAAATAAACCATACCATACTCTGTATGTGTGTATTACATGCATGGGATTCCTATCTCTAATTAATAATAATAATAAATTAACTTACCCCTAATTTGTTGATAGAATCCTACTGGCACCACATAAATTGCTTGGACATGTAGTGACTGATCTGCAACAGAAACCAAAAGAAATCTAAGATAATGGATAATGAAGACACAAAACGATGATGATCAGATCAAGATAAATGGCCTGGAAGAAGAGAAAAAGACAAAGTCAAAACGTAAATTATATCTGACACTGAAAGTTCTAGCTAGATTAATATTAAGTATAATATTGAGCGATAGTGACAAGAACAAGTACGGAAGAAGAGAGATAGAAAACATTGTACAAAAAATATTTGGAGAACCTGACCATGACAAAAATTATGAAAATGATTTCGAATTATTCAGAGGTTTGCTCATTTCAATTAATTTTTTTCAATGAACCTGAAATATTTCTATTTTTAAAATTTCCCGAAACTAGCAATAACGTGACTTTTTATACCACAGCTAGCTCTGAGGATCAAATTTCTGTTTAAGGACTTCCTACAGTCGTATTACACCGAAATGATACTTGCTTTATAATTGAGATTGCTTGCAAAAATTTTATAGCTGAAGACTTGCAGATAAAATCAAAAATTGCAAAAAATGTTTAAACCATTTTCCATATTTTCTATGATGTTTGTAAGACGTAAAAATTATTCAAATGCGTCGCCTTGTTTACTTTAAGGTAGAAAGAATGTTCAAATTTCCAATAAAAGCATAAAATCCTGGATTTACTTTAGAATTTAAAAGGTCTCATCAACCTTGAATGCTCATAAAAATTGTACCGTGGTATTGATCGTTGGCTTTACGTAAATCGGGTTATGTAAATTCTGCATGGGACATATGACTAGAAATCTCTTATAACCACGACTTTAGTATGTACGTTGAAGGCAAAAAAATTCAATATTTACTTTCCCGTCGTTAGATACAAGAATAAACAAATTAGTTATTCATAAAGCTTCATTAAATTCAAGGATAAAGACTTCCTCCAGGTCTAATTAATAACAATTTCGTTATAAGCACATATGGGACCAAAAAAATCGCAGGTGAGGGAGTAAAAACCGAATGAATTAATTTATAGCGCCTTTTCTGTCCAATAAATATCGTGCTTCGACAATATAGAGCAGGCAATGAACAAAACTGAGACAGATAGGTACATAAGCCTATCTTATGTTACACTGCAATAAATCTGGGGTGATTTTTTAGGAAAACAGTAGGATTTAAAGGGTTTTGGTCTTTCCCTATCCTCGAAAAACTGATAAAGTTCTCGACGACAATAAATTAATTATTCTAGGAATCTTCAAGACGTATTAGTTTTAAATTTCTATTAACCTAGCAAGATTGAATTTCTGCTGCAACTTCAAGCACTTTGGTATGTGGTAAAACCGATTAGAACTGTTTTCTAAAGTCACCACTCCAAACTTGGTCTGACACAGCTCAAGTTTCAAGTCCTGCAGTAAAACCAGAACCAGGAAACTTCCTGGTGAACAACCTCTCGATAGACGACAATATCCTTCTTGTCTGCCTCGTAAAATAACATTTATCTTGTAAGGTCCTCTGCAAGGCGACGGTTTTACGACGGTATATTCCTCTCAAGTTGAGTCTTTGACGTAAAGACGAAAGAACGAATTTAATTTCGCTTAAAACCGAAACAAATTGCATGAAATTCGTCTTATGTTAAAGTATAAAAGACGTTTAAGGAGTTTTTGTGGTAATTTAAAATAAATGGTGGATAGAAGGTAGTATTAGGGGAGGGGAGTTTTATTTTTCTATTAGTACTTTGAAATAATTCAAAGCATGTTTGCATTAGCTCTAATTTACAAGTTCAGGGTCTATTTTTTTTAATCCTTGCCAGCTCAAGTAAGTCCTTACAGGCCATTACGTACGTCCCTGTATATGTATTGATTTCTTATACAATTATGATCAAAATAAAATATCATTATAGATAAAGAGGGCGAGTGCGTATTATAATCTGAACGCCTTGAAATTATATTTTTTGTACAACAATCTTTTGGTAGAATATGTTGGAACAAAACTGAGCGTCTTTGATTAGTTTGATTATTTTTTTAGGAAGATATCGCAAACAGTAGATATTGAGGCACCGTAATTTTTGTCACATTTTATCAGGTATTAGGGTTTTGCAACTAATGGGGGTGTATCAATATTTTAATATGAAACAGCATCCCTTAATAGTTATCACTTTCATCTTGGTTTAGTTAATGTAAACACGACCCTAAATTATGCTGGTTGCTTTATAGGCTCATGTAAGCCCCCATTATACAAAGTAATAATATATCCAACATTTCAACTTGAATTATTGCATTCGCAGAGGGTAATTGGAAGTCATGTTGAAACATTTTCATTTCTACACGTGTTTGGTTGAAAAACTGAAATGAAATTTTCCACTTTGTTAAATTAGGACGACCGATACAGCGAAACCAAATTAGTTTTGGGAACAAACGAGTCGTAATCTGTTTAAAATTAGGTTAGTTGCTCACAAAACTGCTTGCGGAAGCGCCGCAAACGGAAACGTAAAGTAAAATACGACCATCCGGCTCTCTCCTATAGCCCTTCACTTATATATAAATTTTCGAAGGTTTTCCCTTAAACTTGTTCAGATAAATAAATTTAACTGAAAGCTTATCAAACGTGAAATACAAGTTGATGGGGGTTATCTGATTCATGTACCCATTTATAAGTAATGTCAGTTAGTTTAGTAAATCGAATTTAAGGGTCGCGAATTTTAGGGAAAATTCCCTCCAGAAATACACATTCAAACTTTTCTATTAAAATAAACATACGAAACATATAAAAAAAATCACTTTAATAAAAGATACCTACTAATTAAATTTTTACCCTTTAAATTAAATTTATGAAAGAGTAATCAACACACATTTGAAAGTTTTTAGTAAAAAATATTCAATTTCAGATTCAGTTTGTTCATAATCTTTGATTTGCATTATGTAACCCCGTGTCCCACATTTAATGTAAATTTATGTCTACAAAATTCCCTTACTAGATATTTTAAAATGCAGAGCTTCGTGATCTACTGAAGAAGACATTTGAATAGAAACTATGAGGAGAAACGAATGCATAATTAAATTTTGCAACGGTTTCCTTAATGTTTTTCCAATTCTACACCTTGAAAACGGTTTGCTTCGATTTGAATTTTAAAACAAATTTGATTGTCACAAGGAAAGGAATTGAAAAAGGGGAGAAATTTTAGAATGTTATCCAATTCGCATCTTCCCTTGAGGAATTATGAATATGCAAGCCTTATATGAAACAGATTCTGATCGAACGGAAACCGCGGAACTGTAGCAAACTGTAAAATAAAATAAAGTGTTGGAAATCCCTTCGGGGCGAGTATATCTCGTGTACGAAATCCCTTTGTGTGCGGTTGTGGAATTTAAAGTACTGACGCAAAAGATAGGCGGCACAATGTGGCTGAAAATACCTAATATACGTCTCCAAAACGCCTGTCAATCAGAGATCTATGAGCGTGATCTAAATTCTAACTAGAATTTTATTTTAAGGGCTTAATTAACCTAAACTTTTTCTGGTGGGAAATATATCCGCAGGCGAATTTATTTATTTATATTAGGAACATTTTAAATGCGAGGTTCGTTAAACAGCGCACGTATTCTAAAAAGGGTAAGTGTAGGATATTTTATCTTCATTGCGTAAGAAGGGACTCACATCTCAAAACCGTCAATAAAAGGAAGAGGTGAATAGACAATAGAAGAACCAGCACGAATAATTAATGAATGTGTGTGTGGCTGAGATGTTTCACGCAGCACATGGGGCAGTAAAGAAGATGTTATAAAGAAAACAAAATAAATTAAATGCAGGATCACCCATACAATTAAAAACAGTGTACTTTATTATTTCCTAGCGGTCCTTAAAACCACTCAGGAAAATATTTTTACCAAGTTTATTAATAAAGTTTTTAGGTAATAATAATTTCAGTATCTCCGGTTTGTAGGTTTCTGCATAATTGAATAATTCAGGACGAATCTAAAAAAACCGATTTTCTAGAATGGTTTGATGACTCCCACGTGTGTTGACGAATTATTAAGGGTGCACTAAGCGTCTTTCAGTATTTTAAACATAAACTATGGGGGTAGTCGTATATGATAAGATGACTATCGATAACTTTTGTTGTCGATAAACCAAACTTATTTCTCTCTATGGACCAAATAAATCAGTGAGTCTTGAGTTGAAACATGCAGGTGTGTTGTTGTATTAATCGCTTAAACGAAAGTCTCTGAAATTTTTTCTTTCTTTGAAGTTAAATTAAGGATATAAATCTAGAAGTTTTATTTGTTTTCAAGTTGTAAATTACAAATATTTGACGTATTTTTCCGCTCTTAAGCAGCTTTTAAAAGATCATAAAACAGGAATATTTTATAGGTTTACGTTAAACGGAAAAGCTACAAAAATTTTTTTATCCATCGGATAAGAAATTATTGCAAAACATTTTTGACACATTCTTGACTTTTCCGACAGTTTTATTACTTTAGATTTTTTTTCTTTCAGTTGTATAACTTCTTCAATGCTTTATTAACGCACATCCCTGACACTACAACACGGTCAACAGGATCAGCAGCCACTTCAAAAAGCTCTTCTATAGGTAAGGACATACTTATTTTTCCATTCTAGGAATAGGAATAGGCGTTGTTAAAGCATACAGTTTGTGTTGACTTTTTCTCGTTTGTTCTTCTCTCCTTCGCTTGCTGATAAAACATTATGGGCTGTTCAAATAGCTTATCATCATTCTGTCCCGCAGCTCTTGAAAACGAATAAAAATTGGTCATTAACCGTACTCTGCTGTTCAAATTGATCAATGAAATGCAAATCTGCTTAAAAAAGCCCCAAATCAGCAGTCCAGGCTTTTGATTTAATTTACTTCCCATACTTTTTTCTTTTAGTACCATATAATTATTATTACAGCATCGATATTGGATTTTTTTTTAATAACAAGAAAAATTTGTACTACAACACCTGCCTTATAAATATTGAAATATTTTAATTCATTTTTCGTATTTATTAGTATGCAAGGTGGTGCCTGAAACTTAAATTACTTCACCAACCCAACCCAAAACATAAGTTTTATTAAATCAAGGAACCCTCGTAAATTTGAAGCATTTAATGTAGAATTCTTAATAAGGAATAATAATTGCGTCAATTTTTATAATTTTTCCCAAGCGCTTTTAGAAATTGAATGAAAAATTAAGCTAGGTGAGTTTTTCGAAAGCCTGGGTTTTATTTTTTAAGATACTTTAGATCTTCGTTTCGAAGACGAATCTGACGAGATGGAGGAAGAAGGTATGCAGCACGTGGATCGGACTTACCGTGGAGTACATATCAACTTCCCTATGAAAAGAGCCGATTTGGATGTTCTTATCGATGCCTTCAGAAAACGAAAGGTATTTACTCTGCCATTAATGGCATAATAAATAGAAATCGATTAAATACCGGAACTTAAAAGTTCCACTTTTAAGGGTTAATAGACTTTGTTCAAAGGGGTTTGGAATATAAATAGGTCGATGGTATAATATTTATATCCAGTAATTATTATGAACTTGTTCAGGGGCAAATGTAGAGGTGGGAAGTACTCTGTTAGTCATGAACTGAAAGCTTAAACCTCAACACATGCATGATAATAACATTCCGAACACCCCATACAGTAAAGTAAATTTCCTTAAATATTTTACCCTACTTACAGGCTAGACTTTTGCATAACCTTTTGTTTTTATTTCCCACATTTGTCTAAAGTCTTCGGCAATGTTGTTACGCAAGTAATTTAAATGCAGTTAGCTTTGAAAGCCGTTGCTCGGTTACATTTTCCTCTGGTATGTTCTATGTAATAAAATTAAGTGCTGCATCGGAGATAGCCCTAGGCCCTCGTGTGATTGTTGCAATTAGCATGCTTTATTGACATTATTGTCCATTTCTCGTACTGGAGATTCCTTTTATGGTTTTATGCATTTATACCTTGAATAGTAACACAGATCGGTGTATAGATATTAAAATTTTATAAAATGCTCTGGCCGTACGTTGGGTATAATCTAAACGAGAAGGGTAAAGTTAACCTGGAAACTGAAATTTCCTAAGCATACCAAAATTGGAGCATAATACAAATTTATTTTGTTGATAAGGCTATACCCTTATGTTGGAATATTTACATATAGCATATTGATTTGAATAGAAATGGGTATAATGCAGAATATTTATGTTAGGGTGACTTAAGGGTAGTTTTTCGAAATCAAGATTTGTTTGCTATATCGCGGAGGGTAATCGAGGATCAATTCTTCCAAATCCAAACAGGTCAAACACAAATAAAGTGTTAATAAAATGAAATTCGTCCTGGGTGTATAAAAAAATTTCTGGAATCCACCCTTAATGTGGTAGGTACTTCCACGTAATCATTAAACCCTGACCTATCACTGAATTAAAAAAAAATTGAATATTTAAACAAATTGTTTAATAGTGTTTGGAACTTGGTAACTGTGAGATACAAACAAAATGAGGAAACTTACCCAAAATAGGAATCGCGTGACATGACAAAGGGTGATATATATTTTGATATTAAATTCTAGTTCTCTGCAGCAGTGCAACACACATTTCAGATATAATTTAAAGGTTTTGTGCTAAACCACCGCATGTTGTAGAACACTAAGCAAGATTTATTATTGTAAGTTTGCACAATCAAAAGGGTCGTGTTCACTCATTTTTCAGACGTCTTAAGAGGAGAACTATTATTCTAATCCAAGATTACACAAAGTATAAGTAAACTCAAAGAATATTACGATTCTCTGCGAGAGACTAAAATAAATGTTTTTACTCACGTTGGGAAAGAATCTTTTTTGCCACCTAACAAATTTTCTTTTAAATTAATTTCCTTTACAGGAGCAGTCTTGTGTTAAAAGATAATTTTATAACCACTTTATTATTTTTAAGCAACATAGGTTGCACGCCCGTTACGTGGCTGGAATCCTGAAAGAGTCCATAGCTCAGCTGAAAAGGCTTCCCAACTTGAACCAAGCATCCACAGCGATTTCCAAGCAAGTTACAATATGCGGTGATTTGCATGGAAAACTGGATGACCTACTTGTCGTTTTTCACAAGGTAAGTTTAATTAATTTGCGGGACGATAATGAAAAATTGTGAGCAATTTGTTAACTACACAGACCGTGCGAGATTGTACAAGCCTTGAACATTAATAATTGAGCAGAAACGTTACCCATAAAAGAGTTGAGTGCAGAAAACTTTTTGGAAAGTTTTGAAAATCCATCATATTAAAAGTTTTTCGGGATCTTGACTGTTTGCATCTACATAGTATAAATAGGAAATTGGAGTTTATTCAGATATGACAGCTGTTGCATGAACTTTTCAAGTTTCAACTGATTCGTAAGAGAAATAACGTTGCAATACTTATGTCGATAACAGAACTACATTAAACTTGTTCGTCTACTTTCATATTCCAGTATATTTTATTTTTGAAACCTCCTCATTACATGAGTTATTGGAAAATGTTACCGACATTATTTATTGTTCCACCGATTACAAAATCATGGGTTTTTAAAGAATTTGGAAGTCTAATCATTTTTTTTGCTTTAATTTTGTTCTGTATTATAAAATATTTTGTGTGTTTCGCTCTAAACTCACAGGAGTAGTAACATATTTAAGGCACGTAGCCTCACATCTAATAACATTCACAGAAAAAAATTTGAGCCAACTGCTATAGTGCCCAAATCTGTGACCACGGTCGCTCTCTACAGTGGTTGTAAAAATTTTCTTATCTTATGTTAATAGGAAAACCTTTTTATTTTTTTTCTTTCTTTACACTTTATTTTGTGCAAATAATTAAAGTGAAATGGAATCAGGATAATAACTTTAAATTACAACAAAAAACTCGGATATCATAAGTACGCGATAAAAACAGCCCCCTTTGTAAATCTGCCACCAGCGAAGCGTCCGCCTCAGGACAACTCGTTCTATTTAAACCCCAATTTATTTTAACGCGAGCTTAAATTATTTTTATTTTAAGTTAATTGGGTCCATATGTTTTTCAGGTATTAAACTCTTACAGCGTTATGTAAAATATTAAACTATTTCTAGCTGTTTTAAACAAATTTACAGTTTGTTAACATGGCGGTATTATACGCTCAATGACTTCAGAAATATTTCCTTGCAAGGCAAAATATTACATAATACCCTCGTGTTTCTCTACTAAACCCTTTACAGTTGGCTGACTTTGCTATAAATTGTATTGTTATTAAGTTTTAATTTTTTCTTGATTAATTTCTACCCGAATAACTTGAATGTTAAAATTGCAAAACAAATTTTCGCACGTCTTAACCATATTCTGTTTTTTAATTATTTTGGATGTTAATTTGAAAAATTACTTAATCATCACATGTGAACGTGTTTGATTGTTATTCAACCTTGACCTTTATCTGTGGAACAAGCGTTAATTAATAATTTTGTAATTTGAAAACAGGGACAGTGCAATTTAATAAATACGAGCTCCTTTTTGCGCATAATTTGAATATTAATTATACGCCCCAGCAGTTCTCTTCCCGTATGACACTTACGGCGCTAATAACAAAAGCTTTACCGCAACGTCCACTACAACTGATTGCTGCTCTCCCACGAGCTTACGCTTCTTTTATTTTTTTTTCCAATTATACGTATGTCTGACGGCCCAGTTAACATTTCAGTGCTTCTCTAGTTCAGCCAGAACCCCAAGTCTTTTTAGCAAACGGTTCCTGTAATAAGAATCGGTTTGAAAAGGATGAGTTTACCTTTTTTTTGTTGTATTATCGAGTATGCTACAAGAAAAGCTTAGTCAACGTCATGCAAGTTCAACTGGAAAAGTGTAAATAAAAATAAACATTTCGATTTCGTAAAAGGTTTATAAAACAAGCCAAGAAATTATCTTAGAATAGAAATTTTGTCCTTTGTGTACGTTTTATTGAGTGTAAGCAGTTTTACTTGAATCGCTGGTAGTTAGACTGATAGGGCGAGGTTTAATATCTCCCCAAGTTAGGAAAATAAATTGACTTAGATATGAGGATTGGGTCCCTTGTGATGTGATGTTAGCACGTTGAATTAGTCTACCCCTTGTATATCATATTGTTATATACAGGGTGTTTCACTGTATTTACGATTTTTGTAAAGGAAATACCAGAGCTATAGTGGAGGAATATCATTGACGTTGTCGATATCGAAATCTGATGCCTATGGGGTTGTCGACACACACAGGCGAGAGTAGATCTTTGAAAAGATAAAGACGATGTATTTCTTGTTTTTTACTTTCCCATACCACTACTGGTATAGGGAAGTATTGATATCATGAAAATTTTCGAAATCGAGATTTTCACGGAAATGGGTGTTTTGGACCCCCAGGAGCCTAAAAAAGTGGTCTAGAAAAAATGTCTGTCTGTGGGTGGGAGGGTGGGTGGGTGGGTGGGTGGGTGGGTGTGTGTGTGTGTATGTAACGCCTGTAACGCAAAAACTAGTGAACCGATTTTGATGAAATTTTAAATGAAGGGGTATATCGAAAATTCATCGACAAAATAAGCTTTTCAAAAAAATCCGAAACCGGAAGCGGAAGTTAGACATGTTTTTTTGGTATAATTTTTTTCAGAGGTGGAATTTTGAAAATCTAAGTAGGGGATATGAAAGAAGGGCATAATTCAAGGCAAACAGTTTTTTACCGGACTCTCTAACCTCAAAATGGCGGTCGCTATGAATTTTTCAAAATTTCGACTTTAACGCCCCATAACTCAAAAACCAGTTATCTGATCAGGTTCCGCAACAACTTGTTTGAAAGCCCTTTGGCTGTACTACATCAAGAAAAAGAATCATTTACTAAATCCAAAAACGGTCGCAACGGCGCTCTTCCAAAAATTTTGAAATTTTTGAAAAATTATTACAAAACAACTGCTCTAAGGATTTTGTTTAAATTTTCTATACTTATGCAGCTTGGTATTAGCTACATTTTTGTTTTTTGATGAACGCCAGAATTCCACTGTGGCGCCCTCTACGAGATTTTGAAAATCGTAAATTAATGCTCCTATAGCGCCTTTATTAGTCAAAATATGAAAGAAGTTCAAATATAAAAGTTGTTCAGTATATGGATTTGCATTTTTCTAAATTTATATCACGTATACAGGGTGTTTGGTTTTCACAGTACAATAAGCAACTTTGTTATTTTAAATGAAACACCCTATATATTATTATATAATTTAATGCAAAATTTAATTGTCTATCACATAGTATAAGGTGATCATATGGCTAAAATGTACGGTTAATGAGAAATTCGTGAAGTTTGAATATTTAGGTTGGACTCTTGACGGAAACGAAACTGATCGTCGGTCGGTAGCGATCGTCCGGCTTCGCCAGTTGTAATTTCTACGGAGTACCTACTACAGAGTACAGATAGATGCGTACCTTGGTGTCTTTCTTTTGTTCATATCGAACGAACCCGTATAGTCTCATTTTTCTCGCGAGGCATTCAAATGATTTCCAATGCTGCCTCGCGAACTACTGTCGAATAACAAAAACAAAATGTTTATTTTTAGTATGGGAAAGTCCAGGGGAGGTTTGCACCTCCACTTTTTTGGAAACTGAACGACCCGTTTATCCATTTTAACTCAAATAAGGATACGTGTAACAGGATGGGGCGCCTTGACATTTCCACCATAATGTGTGGAAACTTTCCTCGTTTTATCTTATGCAGGAAACTTGATTTATGAAATGTATAATATTTTATAATATAGTGACAAAAGGTTGACAATAAATAAAAATAAAAAATCTCTCTTAAAATACAGTAGTGGTTTTGTTCTGATATTCGATATCATAAAAATGATTTAAAGGAAGTTAAACCTCCAACATGCATTAAATTACACTACCCACCATTCACATCGGGGGTTCGCTGAAAACTTTAATATTACTTCTATAAAACTTTTGAAATATTTCTCC
The DNA here is from genome assembly GCA_963082805.1 of Hemicrepidius hirtus. Classification (NCBI taxonomy): domain Eukaryota; kingdom Metazoa; phylum Arthropoda; class Insecta; order Coleoptera; family Elateridae; genus Hemicrepidius; species Hemicrepidius hirtus. Next base: position 25,176,826 of record OY720167.1, read on the forward strand.
AGTCTTGAATCTGAAGACGCCCATGTATCTCGTTTGGATAATCGTAAAGTATTAAGCGAGAAGATTATTACTACTTGTATTATTAAATAAAATTAAAGTATTTCGTTGATGCAGTAGAGGGGTGTTTTAGTAAATCCAAGGAGCTTCCTTGTACCGTCGTGTTTGTTAAAAGGATCTTCCTACATGGACTTTGTAATCCTCTTCGTGAAAGAACATATTTCAACGTACCTATAGAATGTAATATACTGAAGTTATCATGACAATACGGTGTAGTAGGTGTAGAAAATCGTTAGGAAAGTTGAGAGGTAGTTCTGATTACAGCTGTCATAGAATCGATGCGACGCAGTTTGAAACATTTACATCCTAGTCAAAGCAGGAAATGGCATCTGTAGAAAGCAGTTGCTAACTTAATATTCAACGAACATGATGTGAAAATTTCATCAAGCGTATCAGCGGAGTTGAAAAGCAATTGAGCATTTTCAAAGGTAAACAAAAACTCCCTTGCATACACTAATTTCCCTTACAGGATCTTTGAAGTGCGAAAAAAGTCATAAAAAGAAATAAGCCTTGCAAGGACGTGCTCGTAAAAGAAACCCACACGTTATATTCCATGTCTCCTAGGACTGTCAAGTCAATATCTTTTGCCAACGGTCTTGTACTGCAAACCTTTATGGAAGTGTACCTTTATCAAAGACCGGTGTAACCTAATTGAACCCAACGCATTTCTAAGGCCACTACGGTCGTCGTATTACTACTGGATCCTGAAGCTGTCATTAGCAACACTGTTGCAGGCGTTCGTTCCCTTTAATTTGAGAAATATACCCCAACTAACAGAATTTGATAACCGGGTATCTACAACTGGTATTTTGAATCAAAATTAAAAATATAAAAACGATTATTATCGGTGCCATTCTTCTAACTTAATTTTTTTTGTTCATAATAATAATTGTTATGGAAGTTTAAATTAAAATTATTAAATGACTACCAGACAGTGAATAATTCGCGGAATGTGTAAAAAGAGACGAGAAAAAAGTTGTTCTTTCAATTAACCTGTACTGTGAAAAGTGTTTTGTTCTTGTTCAGAAAGAATTTACTTTACAGAATAATGTTGTAAAATAGTAATAGGTTTAATTAGGTATTTTTTTTAAAGAGGAAAGGTAGAAAAATCTGAAAGCCTAAAAATGATTTACATTTAGACCCCCGAATATGACAATTTATTTTTGGACCAGGGCAATTGGGAATTTTTTCAACGATTCTTTCATGTTCTCAAAGAAACATTATGAACAATACTTTTTGCTTTTTGTTCAACCTTCACTGGAAACTGCGATTTCTTTCCTGATATCTTTTTCTATTTGTCAGTTTATGGGGTTGTCTAATATCGCACCCTTTTTATCTTCAAACACTTCCTTTGGGATTATGTGAAGGTTCAAATTTTATCGCACCATTCTATCAGAAATAATATATGAGTAACTTCTTTCAAGTTTATTTTTCTAAACCGAATAGACGTATGTTGTTTTTTTTAATCAAAATGGAAGAACCCGGTAACGTCTGAATTAATTTCCTGATTAATTAATTTTCATAAATGAATTATAAAAGTATTGTTCTTAAGATAAAGGTTTAATTCTTAAAAAAACATCTTGGAATTTAGTTAAAATACAGTTAGAATACAAGTCCTGCAAGTTCTATAGTTATCCCCAACTTGGCTTTCTCTAACTTTATCTGTCTCCCTTTCGAAATTCCCCCGGGAATGTCTTGTTGGCGTGGAAAAGCAAGGGTTCTCGGGTTTTAGATAAACGAAATGGTAAAGCCTGAAGGTTACGTTTAAATTCGTTTCTTTTGGTTTATGTTAGGAAATTAGCTGGGGGGATGAAAGTTATAGCTTTTCGAAGTGGTTTAGGGTTTCGAAAGCCGGTAACAATACCTACATTATAATCAAGATCAGGTGTATTACCACCCATTAGCGAATTGTATAACTTATAAACATCCTATCGGAACTTGTCAGTTGATTAACAACGGTCGATAGGGAAGTTCGCGTTTTCGCGCCCCCATCTAGTTGACCAACATTATTAAGTTAGTGAGTTGACAGTTCCCCTTTCAACGAGGAGACACGCTACACTGATTGCGTCTAAAAGACACGGCCAAACTTTCTGAGTGATTTCTAATTTGGTTTTCTTATTTTGCATTGTCAGCGGTAAATTTATCGTTTCTTACAGGTCACAATTTTCACTCTCATTTCACATAAATCAAGACTTCTTAACAAATTTTATTAAACGTTCTTGTTCTCTGATTTCTTGACAAATGATTTGCGATATTTTTTATTAAATAACCCACGTTTAGACGACAACGCATACCTACTTTGCAGACTTCTTGTAATGCACAAAATCTGTATCATAAGTCAAATCCAAAAGGTTACTTAAATCGATTTTTTCAGTTGAGTTAATATTCAGATGCGGGAATAGGGTTTCCTGCAACCTCACAAGAATAATGATAGGTCAATCGAAAAGAATCGTGGATGCGAACATAAGCATTGCATAACGGACCGTAAATCATCCTCTGTCTTAAGAGGCAACCATGACAACGTCCAATTTAGATCTTGGTTCTTGAAAAAATTTTTCAGACGGGTTTAACGTAAATAAAGCGGTCTGAACTCGTGCAGGAAAATTCTTTAAAACTCATATTTGCGAAAAACCGTACCGGGAAAGAAAATATTTCAGCGAGATGAAATTAAACAGTCGTAAGGAAAACAATGAAAATTTTGTTTTATGGGATAGCATATAAGCTTTACGAAACTAGATAGGATAGTAATTTTCTTTTATGTTTTGTGGAGGTAGTAAATAAAGCCATGTGGACTGAAAGAATGAACAATAAAGTACATACGGGTTTAGAAACAAAACCAATTAGTAAACTGTGTGTGCTTTATCCAAATACTATTTTAGTTTAGAATTATTTCAGTTTTCTGAAAATCAGTGACTCCCTCTTCAAATTTTTTGTTCAATTATTTTTCAGGAATATTTGTTATCATTAAACTAAGGCTGCAAAAATGTACCTACTATTCAGAGGGTTAAAAAAACATTTTTAAGATGAGACTAGATAAATTCTTACCTTGTCAGTATCGAAACCTCTTCGCTTCAGCGAACCGTGAGACATCCATCTTTCCACTACTTCCTGAAATCACAAAATAAATTTAGTCCAATGGTCCTACACAAGTTATAAAATTTTAAATACTAATTTGTTTTATAATACGTCGTCGAAAAAATTGTATATGTAATAATGGCTATTATTTACTCGCCTACGGCTCGTTCTATTATGTTTTTATTTTATGTAAAATATAATATGTAAAGTAGAGAAAGAGATTAGTGATTCCTAACTGTTAATGTTGATAAATTAGAAGACTAGAATAACCTAAAAAGTTTACGACACGAAATAACCCCAAAAACCAATATGATAATCTCTTAACTTTGACCCATCTACGCAAAGTAACGGTGAGGGTAATGCGTTTCTGTTTAACATTTTGTTCACGAATCGTGCGATACACATCTCGCCTGAATCGATATTTGGCTGCACATCACGCAAAGCATACTCCAAAGGTTAAAACATCCTCGAAAATTGTTTTTTTCTTTTTTACAGAATGGACTACCTTCAGCCGAAAATCCTTACGTTTTCAACGGTGACTTTGTAGATCGAGGAAAAAAGGGACTCGAAGTACTTCTCCTTCTGCTTGCTTGCATGCTAGTGTTTCCCGGGGGAGTTTTTCTTAATAGAGGCAACCACGAGGACCATATTATGAATTCGAGGTAAAGAGTTCTTCAGTTTGCCAGACACACCGAATAACTAATTAAAATTATAGGTACGGGTTTGTCCGAGAAGTTCAATCCAAATATAGGGTAAGTATTTTAATGCAGCAATTTAAATTGCAGGGATAACATCCACGAAATTACAATTTTAAAACTAGATTAAAACGTAAAATTAAACCGAAATCGATAGCTATGAATGCAAATTCAGTTTAAATTGTTTTAAAAGCATTGCGTTTGCTTTGACGTAACTGAAACCGAGTAAAAAAACAGGGATCGGATTTCAATGCATTTAAATGTTTGTCCATATGTGAAACAAATTTAATTCATTTTCAGAGTGCATCTAAATGCATTTAAAGCAAAATAAATCGCATGTGGAATCATGTAAAATCAAAAACAAATTAAAATTTTATTTAGTGGAATTAGAAAAAATATAAACCTTCTTCCCCTATAACTCAAACGTGAATTCGATCTAATCTTAGTTTAATTGACCTACAAATGCCACCATTAACAACTACATGGAGAAATAAATAGTGAAAGCCTTTGAACGGCTTAAAGCAGGATCAAGCTGTTCTTATCTCAAAAAACATCATCACATTAATTCTGATCAATATTAGGGTAAACTTTTCCCTACTTTACCTTCCTTGTTAAAACCACCTATTCTAAAAGTTTAACCTTTGTAATGTAAGTAGACAGAGCGATCCAATTAATGAAAGTCAACATTTGTCATCCGTGTAATTAGTTTAACGAAGTTTTTTTTAGCATTTTTATTGTAACGGATCTCATACCTTTATAAGGTTTCTCACTCTTACAGTAACATTCCAGAAAATGTTGAGCTATGGAAAAACATCCTTTTGCTTTTTTTTTCTCTTAAACATAATTTCCTTCCGCTAAATCAACTTGACGTATTATCACGCATTATTATTTAGACATGACCCATTAATTTTCCAAAACTTGTGGTTTTGTTTATAACATCTAGACATGTTTCAGCACAATGCTGAAAAGTTGTTGAAGCTAATCGAAGGGGTATATCGTTGGCTACCCTTGGGCACGATCGTCAACAACAAAGTTCTGATAGTTCACGGCGGCATATCCGACACAACGGACCTGGATCTGATCAAGAGTCTCGACAGGGGCAAGGTATGTTACATAAATTTCAGGAAATTTCATGCTGCTAATTGAATTCCGGTTGAAGGCGCGACTTTTATCCATAAAAGTTAAACGGAAATTAACTTAATACGAATATTTAAACAGGAAATAATTTAAATTTAAATCATTTAATTAGGAAACTAATGAAGCTCATCGTCTGATGAAGGAGTTAATATTATAATGTAAAGGAATATTCTTAAAAAAAAATCGCGTTTAGATTTTCTGTGAATTTCCATCACAAGATCTATACCTGGTATGAATATTAATAAAAAAAAAGTATTCTTAACAACATATTTTCTAACTTTAATAAATTTGTCGCTGAGAGGCGGTGTATGAATGATGAATCACCTGAGTTGAACTGTAGTTTCCAAATATTGGAAATATAAATTGTGAAAATGTTACAGATTTTTATCCTTATTCGACTATCAGATCGATAATAAATCACCTTGTCCGAAATTACCTTTCAACATAAATATTCTATTATTATATACTTTAGATCAGAAGAGATATACTTACACAACGAGCGTAAAAGCAAAAGATATTCAATGTAAGCATCGATTTATTAACCACAAATTTTTCGTGTTAGTCAGTAAAAATATTATTTCACACGTTTCTAATATAAAGGTTCTTTGATATAACGTGTCTATACGAAAATTTATTTAAAAAAATAACTTGCATCGTATTATATAGCCATCACCTTTTTAGTTCAATTTTAAAGGCTGCAAAGTGGAAAAAATATGCAGTAAAAAAAAGTTTTAATTTCACAACGTGACCCACGGGTCTAAGACAAGCTTCAGAAAAATATCCAAAAAAAAAAAAACAGGAAGACTAGGTATAGTTTTGCCTTTTTTTTCTGAAAACTTTCTGAATTTTTTTTGACCAGATGGGAAGGAATGAGGGATGTTTGGCACATATTTTCCAAGTGTCTAGCCTTCATATTATATTCTGGGAATTTTATAAGGAAATCGGAAGGGGTGAGAAAAATTACTAAAAAAAGAAGAAAGAGTCTTCCCTCATTTTTTGGAATTTTTTTTCACCCTTTCAGATCTCGTCAGGATTTTCCCAGAATGTTATTTGGAGGGTGTACACTTGGAAATTATTGGGCAAACTTCCCTCACCCCTTCCCACTGCTTCACACCCAGCTAGGAATTGTTCATGATGGGGTTAGGCCTGAAAACTTTTGGAATTTTTTTGGACCAGATGGGAGGGGATGAAGGATGTTTGGCACATATTTTCCAAGTGTCTAGACTTCATATTACATTCTGGGAATTTCCTAAGGAAATCGGAATCCGAAAACTAGCGCAACTGAAAATCTTCCAAAGAAACATAGTTTCATGGAACTACCTGAGGTTGAATTTAAGTGGAAAACTAAAAAAACACAATGTAGAGAGACAAACCCCACTGAAGACAATTTACGTTTTATGTTACATTTTAATTAAAATCTCAACATCACGTAAAACAGAAATCGTAAAACTTTTATGTGTAACACAGATTCAAGTTATTACTGTAACTGCAGTATTGGAAAACTTATATTGAATTTTAAAACATTGTAAGAGAAATAAACCTACATTTAAATAATGTTGATTTTTAGAAAGATTTCCGCAGGGGCAGGGTAGAAAACATTTTAGTGAATTCCATCCCACATATTGCAAGCCTTTAATGTTTGCGGTCTACTAAAATTTAAATCACTTAACTCTTATAATTATGGGACAAGCTAAATTTTTAATTTGATTTCCTAACAATTTTCCTGGATGAAAGATTCATAGAAGGGGTCTGAAAAGAGTATGTTTTCAAATCCATTTTGAACCTACCATTGATAACACACATACAACCCACACTTTGTTCCAAAGTTTTTTTTTGTTATAGAACCGCCTGTAAATACGTTATCAAGAGTGAGACATTTACTGTAGTAATGATTTCGTCTAAATATAACTTTCAGACACTTGAATATTTAGCGAAGGATGGTTCCCCGAATATCAAAAGGAAGTAAATAAATCGAAGCTGTTTTCTTTTCGTTTCAAAATTGTTCAATTTGTAACACATGTGGGGTGTTCTTCCGATACGAGGTCTTCATAAATGTCCACCCACGTATAAAGTCAATATTATTCAGGCGGTAACTTGTCAAATAAATTCTTCTAAGATTAAGGGCTAAAAGATTATGATTAATTATCCTCATAACAATTACATACCAACAAAACGAATTTTTTGGTTGATGGGATAACGATGAGTTGATTTTTCTCTTGTAAAAAAGTAGCCACTGTGATAGCACAAGTGATTCAGTGCGTATCCTCTGCTCTGGCCCTTACAATACCATAAATCACGAAAACCAATCAATAATAGGCATTTCAAAACGTAATCGTGACATATACGTGTTCCACCTATAACGTCAATATGTTATCATGATACACTACTATGTCTAGCACTTCATTAATGGATATATCAGATTAACGGATCGGAAATTATGATGGAAAATATACATCAACATCCTAAGGTTAAAGTTCATCCCATAATTAACATGTCAATATTTACTAATATGCAAAACATCAAGCCGTTAAGGGAGAACGCACAAAATCAGGGATTTTCACTTTATTACGGAAAATTTGTTCCTTTAAAGTTTAAAACCAATTTGAAAGTGCATATTTCAACCCCCTTGGAGGCTATTAGATAACTCCAGTTGGCAATATTCCCGTCACATTTCTTGGAAAAATAGTTCGATCTGCAGCCAATTTAAAATTAAAACATTAGTAAGGGAAGATGATCCGCAGTTAGTGTTGTATTAATTTTTTTTTGCATAAAAATCCTATCCCTATTGATTACTTCTCATCAATGTAACGCATTGGAAATTTAAACAAACTATCAAAGGAAGTGTATCCGACATAAGACGTCATTCATATACCAGCGTGGGTTCCACTAAAATATTAAATTCTACAACCCCTCAATAATATTATATTTATAAGAGTATAGGTCCTGCTTTTTCCCAAAGCCTAAATAGAAAATGTTTTGGATTGTGCTGAAATGTATGAAATGAAAGTTCAATTCAGTAAAACGATCGGATAATAACGTGAAAACTGTGTTTAACGTTAATGTTTTATAACTAAGGCAGTCGGAGAAAAATGTTCAGGAAGGCAATCTCATGAGACAACGGAGACTTTTTCTATTTCTTTAACGAGTCATCTTTGGGGAGTTTTTCTACGACTTCTTATTCATTATAAATACAGGTAGGAAAATTCTATCGCGTGTTTACAAACAAGGAATATTATCGTCTGGTTTCCTTAACAGGAATTTTGTTTGTAGGAATACTAAAAATTTGTTTCCGTATTTTTTTTCTTCCGGTCTCTTTTTATTTTAGCACTTTTCCTTATACCTACTTAATGTTTTATTAACACTGCTTCATAGTTCTCTCTGGAGGTATTACTTCCATTTATATGTCTTTTGGTTTACTATTTTTTTAATTAAGGGCTTGGCTAATGCAGGAAATTTTATAGCATACCTATATTATATATAATAGGAATATTATTCCCTTTAAACAGCGCAATTTCAGAGAATAAAAGAAGACCTAGTTTACAATCTGAATAAAAGCCACGTGCAATAGCTCGATAGAACCCGTGTCAGGATAACAGAAATTCTTTGAAAAAGCTTCTTTATTATTCTTGTTATTGATATTATGAATCGCAGAAAAATACAAGAAGCCGCCTACTTATCTCCATATTCAAGATTCTAAATACCTTTTATAACCCTCTATGATAGAATTGTTAACAGTTACACATGGAAACAGGAAACCGTTTACCTTCGCTTCATTGCAAAAGACATTATTCAGAGTTAATTTACTAAACTGCAACAGTATTGAAATGCATTTGTAACAGTACGTGATCAAAAGCGTCGAACTACATGAAACGCTGAAAATCCAATTGAATGTCAACTACAACGTATCTCCATTAATAATTACTTCCTTGAAAGTGCACTAGATTGAATATTAATTGAATTTGGTTTGAATTCATTATAAATATTTATTTCATTCTAATAGCAGTTTAGATTTTTTTTAAATAGGAAAATTATGTAAGGAGATTAAAGTCGATTTACTTTTACATAAGAGATTTGGATAATATCTATTGATTATAACAACCAAAAGTCGCAGGAACTTCCAGGGCGACGATTTATTAAACTAAAAAAAATTATGTAGATATTTGCAGGCACCTCAAAAATATTTGTTGTAAGTTTAGTGTAATTAGGAATAATTTTGAAAGCTTACAAATTTGCATTTATATGAGGTGTGTGATTAACGTAAATACGTTTATAATCGTGCATAGGGTTAAATATACTTACACCATCAGAGGTAACATGCAAATATAAAATAATGTTAGTGCTGTAAGGAGCTTGATTTACGAGGTGTGTTCAAATAGTTTGCGATAATGTATTTTAAATGACTTTAATAAATCGTACTCATTGATATTTTATTAATATCAATATTGCAAATAAATATCTATTAATAATAGAATCAAGTGACTTGCTTTTGAAATTCCAATTTCGTTAAAATTTCTTCCTTGGTTGGTTATTCTGTAAATTTAATCTAATATAGATATTTTTTATTTTAGTATGTATCCCTGTTACGACCCCCTATAACAGAAAGCACAGCTCCAGGGGCCGAACTTATCGATAAAGTTGAGTGGAAACAGGTAAGTCTCAGATCTAATCAAACTTGTATCCTCTTTGATTGGATATTTTTATCGAATTGCGAGTTGCCAGGACAAGACGCGTTTACTACCAATTTATATCTTTTTTATATCCGCAAATCCTCCATTTAATACACTGAATAAATTCCTTCAACTGTTAATAGAATCAGATGAACAATTTAATACATCTTAAGAGTTTTGACCCAGTTTTTATTCTCTTTACCTTACAGTAATACAAAGTATGGTATTCTAGAAGGAAATATTAATATCTTGTTTTATGAAGGAACGTATAAGAGAAAATGTCGAGGAAGAAACATAAAACAAGGAAAATTGAGGATATATGGATCATATTTATGATTTTTAGTATAGGATTCACGACGTAATATACATTACTGACATATTACTTTTGGATTTTGCAAATCTTTTATTTCTTTTATTTAGTCTCATTAAATTCTTCACCTTTAAAAGCTGAAAAAGACTTTGTTTTTTAATTTAAGTGTCAAGCTATAAAAAATTAATTATGGGTGACAACCAATATTCAATTTGTTGATCGCCAATAACACTTCCACAGTAAATATTTGCAAAGGTAAACAATTTCTTCTAATTAAAGCTTTTTAATTAAAACCAAAGAAAATTCAGAAAACCAAACTATTCGTATTTTATTTTCATTATAACACAAGGTTTTCTGCAACATATTTAAAACATACCCTTCTATGCATACATAAATCGACATTTTACGACTTGGCCTCTCGCAACAACAGCTCATAAACTTAATGTTCAGAATGAATGGCGTCTTGCAGAATAATGTTTTTATTCTCAAATTGTATAATATGTAAGAATTTTATACCTCTAGGTTTTTGATATTTTATGGAGCGACCCTCAACCAGGGGATGGATGCATTCCAAACGGATTAAGGGGTGCTGGCACATATTTCGGTCCTGATGTATCAAAAAAATTTCTTAAAAGAAATAAAATGATGTATTTAATTAGATCCCATGAATGCAAAGCGGAAGGATATGAAATTAACCATAACAATAAAGTAAGTTGATTTAAATTAAAGAAAAATTTCTATTTTGCATAGATTTCAGTTTAATCTATTTTAGGTTAGTAGGCGTAGATGAGAATTTACAGCTTTTGACCCATCTGGTGCTTTCTTGGGGATATCAACATTAATTAGGGTCATAACAATAATTCATCATTAATGTTTTAGAGGTGTGTGCTTCAATTAGGAAATTTTCCATTTTCGGCTCATATACTATCGACTATTAAAGATAATTATTATTATACGGAGCGGTTCGTAAACAGTAACCCAAACACATATGGCAGTGTGTTTAGGGAATAAAATAATTAATTCTGCTAAAAGAAAATTAAATAAACTTTAATGAAGTACGTAAACCCATCTTTAATGAAATAAAATTATAGTTTTTGGAAGCTGCTGATTGGAAAAAAATTTAAGTAGGTAGATACTTTTACATTTTATAGAGCATAACATATTTTAACATTTTTATTCCTAGCGATCATTCCAAACAAAAAAACACCATTAGTCTGTAGGTACTACGCAACTAAAACCCTTTATTATGCAATTTGAGTAAAACTTCGCACATCAATAAATATTATTATAGCATCTAAACCCTTACCAGAAGCAATTTAATATCTAATATAACCGAACAATAACCGTAATTGAATGTCGTTACCCACATAAGCGTTTACTATTCACAACCCACTAATCAATAATTGACAAAGTGTTTTGATTTCAGGGATCAATAATCAAATACGACAATAAGCCCTGAAATTTTTATCAATTAAATTTGCTCGATTAATTTAAGATAGCGTAAGTGATGCGCGGATAAAATAGATTAGAAGTTCCGTTAATGGATTCGCAAAGGGCAAATTAAGTGACTTTTTTATGCTTCATTAGCTATTCATTTTAATCTTTAGCTTAGGAAAAAGCCACTTAGGATTAAATAATACCATTAACCAAATTAAAATCTGTAATTAATGAAGACTTAGTCATAAATATGCTACGTCTTTCTAAAATTTCCTATTTATATTTTCTTTAAAGAATTTTACTAAATAACATTTCTGATTTAAAATATTGGTTCGAAAGACGTTTTTCATTACTTTGGAAGGGTTAGAAAATTCAAACGTTTTGAATGTTTGTGAGTGGGTTGCTGCTTTCGGTATCCTCGACGTAGCAAATTGCTTCAGATCAGAAATGAAAACATCTAAAACGCATTTCCAGATAGTCTCAAGGGGAATCGACACTTTTAGTATTCGAACTTTAAAATAATTAACTTCGACAATATTTCTTTGTTGACGTCAAATTGGCCCTCACTGGGTTTTCTTAATATTAAGCTTTATTTACCTTTATTTATGAGAAAAGGGAAAATCGCGAACAAAGGTGAAAAGTCATCGTATCGATTTCCTTTTTCCCTTAATGTAAACCCAATTTGACTTTCCTCGTATTCAAAGTTTAGCGAAGGATGGTTAGTTTTCATTTTAGAATTTTCAGGGTTTTCTTGGAAAGTTTAAAAGCACGAATGAGCGTTGCAATATAAAGACGAACAATAAAGATGATAACCCTGTTTCAGGTTATAACGGTTTTCTCCGCCTCAAACTACTATGAGCTTGGATCAAATAAAGGGGCCTATCTAAAATTGGTGGGACCGCAGCTTGATACGCATTTTGTTCAGTATACTGCGGCGACAGGTAAAACAAAACGTCTCACCTTTCGCCAAAGAATCGGACTCGTCGAGTCTTCCGCAATCCGGGAACTTAGAGGCCACATTATTTCTAATAGAGAACGCCTTCAGCAGGAATTCGAGAAAGGGGATCCTGAATTGACTGGTAAGATCGTACACTACACTTATAATATATTTTGATAACGCATTCACCCCTTGTCACTGAAACTTTACTTTTAGGGGTTACACAGATTTATTCCGTTTCAGTTTCAGATACGAAGGTTTTATTTACATTTAATTTTTTTTTTAATTTAATAGTTTTTGCATCACCACTCTGTGGTGGTCTAGTAGCGTTTTCACTAATCTAGTAGGCAGGGAAGATATACATATAACTCCTGATATTTCCAAGCAAACTAACTGAGTAAGGGTTAATAGTAAAATTAATGCACAGAACGGCTCCCTGGTAATTTATTTTTGTGCTTTTATGTTAGCCAACATTTTTAATACAGCACCCTACGATTTGTTATCATTTTGACGGATTTATTATTTTTTTATTCTTTGTTTGTGAGTTTAGTCAAAAAAATTCGAATATAATAATTTATTTTAGGACATAAAATAGGGTTCATTAATAATTTTGTTTTTTATCTGCTTGACTTTAATATACACTGACGCTCAAATATCTTTGTGTAAAATTTTTTAAGTAAATTATTTCTGGCATAATATTCCCAACGACCCCAAAGAGGCTGAGATGCGGGTTTACTGATCCATCTGTTACAGTCCCGTGTCAAGTCCCGGTACGAATTTGTGGAGGTTTGCCCTAATTCAACTGTGGGATGGGGATAATATGATTGTGGTGGTGTAAATCTGAATTAAAATAAAAATAGTATCCAACGAACTTTTAAATGTTGATAATTAGAAGCTGTTTCCATATAAATATCATACCCGAACCGTTTATAAAAATCGTTCTTTCCAAATCCTGTAACTGGATTCTACTACCAGAGGCTCAGATATTATCCCAAATCTCTATGGGATAAAGATGTTTGGTGGATTCAGCTGGACCAGACGGGAATTTCGCGTTATTCAAGCAGAAAATTTTATTAAACACTTCATCGGAAAATTTGTTCCTGACAAAGGGCGCACAAGGGAATACGGTGTTTCTGTATTGCAAGGATATTGATATTTTTTTGCACCAACCTCATGTCTAGTTTGTAATATAAAACAATTTTGTAATGCGAAATTGAAATATCTAAAGGAAGATTTTCGAATGAAAACTAATTTTCTGAGTTTCAAGTTACATATCCTTCTGGAATGTAACACCAACGGAATTTAGTATTGTTAAAAGATTAGAAAAGATTAATTCAGTCCGCGTTGAAGATCTTCTAAAAGTCATTACAAGTTTTTTCGAGTTACTTGTAAATCCTTGAAGAAAAATCCAACATCCTTTGCGATATTTCAGAATTCGTGAATGCGGCCCTGCAGGACAATAAATACTTTTCTGCCTAAAAGAAGCAAAAATATCTCAGTGTGGAGATGTCGTATATTAGATTCCAAACGGCAGAACGCTTCGTCTTTATAATCTGTAAGAGATAAAAAGGTCCGGCGTAACGTTACTAAAAGACAATATTCAGTGTTAAAGGAGTCGCTATTCCAATAAAAAAACAGAAAGCATATTAAAAAATTTAGGGCAGCGAATTCGATTATTGAACGTCTTTTCGTAAAAACCTTTTCTCAAACATGAATTTTTGAATCTTGGGAAGTAATTGCATTTCTCGTAAACTAATATTTTGCTAAAGCGCTCGAGCTTTTGACGCTTTTGAATTATTATTTAAAATGTTTTTAAAATGAGGGTGATTTTATTTTTTTTTTCATTTTAATTCGTTTTTCCTCAGTCTGAAAGCCGAAGTTTTAGAGAAATTTGTTCAGGTAAATTGTGTTACTGCAATGAAAATTCGATAGCGAGTTGGACAGCTGCATAAACTTTGTACAAACAACTTTATACCCGCAGTTTATGTTACTAACTTTTACAATTACTTTAGAACTAGTCCAATTAACAGTAATGTATGTTAATGAAACTTGAATGCATAAATTAAATTCTTGTTCCGATGTTTAACAATAAGAGCGACTTTATTTCTTTCCCCCTTGGCAAAAACAAATCTTTTATCCTTAACTTCTTCTAGGAATTATTATTTCTTTCTGTGACAGTTGAGATACTGTATGTAAGGGATGTTAACGGGGGCACAATACATTTTGATTATTTGGAGATCACTCACACGCGAGCCTACTATTTTATGGTACATTTTTTATACATATATCAATATTTATGGATCAGTAAATAAGGAATTCGTTTATTGGAAGCTGGAAGCTACATCGCATCAATTTTGAAAGTACCTCAAAGCGACGTTTATGAATATCCTATTTTTAGTTTTAACTGAAAAAACTCTTTATGCGGGAGAACTAAATTATAAACCTAGGGGAAGTTTCAAAATTGTATTTCTATTTAAACACCGAAATACGAATAAAAACATATTCTGAATTCCTGATAGCTACAAAAAAAAAAGCAAATGAAACAATAAGTTTTCGTGTCAGTATCACTGAAATGAAAAAACTTTTCAGGCTCACGCAATAAAACACTAAGCTAAATGAGATTGTGCTTTCGCGTTACTGATCAGAACATGTAAATCTCGTTTTCCGCATTTTTTGTGTGTCTCAGTCAAGAGATATTCGTGACAATCTCCGTGAAACAATAAAGTTCCGACTGGCTGGACACTGAGTGCCGCGTGGACACTCCAAATTACAGAGATAATGCCCATCCTGTCGGTTCCAAAACATCTCTAAAACCCTTGCTTGCATTTCTCCTTACAGACAATGTGTATTTCAACAACCTAACTGAAATTTCCTCATTTCACGAGGATAAACGGAAAATCGATGGCTTTTCAACAATTTACACCCTTAATTTTTTATTGATTTTTTAACAACCGCTCAGAGTTATGTCCTTCTTTTACGTTTATATTTCTACTCCCTGTGCTATCCTGCGGCAGAAATATAAAAGTATAGATCCTTTACGACATACCTACGACGTCATTGCACGTTAAGTCATTTTGAGTCGCATGAAGAGTACGAAAACGAACACAATCTCGTATAACAAGAATATTCATTCACATCTTCCACCGTTCAACTCTCGCTGATTCTAATCACCATAAGCCTCAAATTTCACGTGAAATTAGATCTCTAAACTGAACCTGTCTAAAACTCGTGTCCTTAATCCGTTTCTGCCCAACAATTTAGATTTGAAATTTAACCCACATTAGAATCATGCCTAACACAATTTTATGCTCTTATAAAAATCTAACAGGACTCCACGAGGTCCTGTCCACATTTTATATTGTAGGAATAGCGAACATCTTTTTTATCCCTTGTCCAGATATTATTAAACAATTTTCCAAGTGAATTTATCAGAAATACAATAAAATGTAAATGTTTCTTTCAGGATTTATTCCTGTAAGCGAATGGTGTAAAGCTATGGAATCTGCTACAGAACTTGCACTACCTTGGAGGATGTTAAGGGATAAATTAGTCGCTTTGGAACCGCCAGATTCACAAATGGTTAAATATTCTACTACATTTGATAGAATTAACGATAGTGATATTACTGTAAGTATTTTATTTAAAAAAAATAAATTAAAACCATCAAGAATAAAAATTTTGGTAGGGGTAATTAAGTAAAGCTTATCAAGAAATATTAAAATGTCGGCAGAAGCTATTTTCTTCGTTTTTTGCAAAAACCACAGTCTTAAACTTGTACGGAAGGTAAAAGCGTGCGTAAGCACTAAAGCTTCCAATTATAACACTCTCGTGATATCTCAAACATTACCTCCACTTAACAAATTGAGAGAAGAAGAGAAAGCCAAACTTATTTTGGCCATAAATTATGTGCAAGCTTGGTAAGCTTGTTATAAGAAAATATTTTTTGAAATTTAAGCTTTTTAGGGTAGCAATTTGGAATTTAAAGAAAAAATTGAAAGCTCAGTTTGTTTGAAATTAAATAATAAAAGTTTGAATTTGAGTTTGAATGTTTTAATTGTCTTAGAAACTTTTCTTAAACCAAACTGAATACAATCGCATGTTTTTCTTTTAATTTTCAGACCGTCCAAGGAGCAAACACAGTAGTGGAAACGTTATACCGTAACAAAACGAGTTTAGAGGCAATTTTCAGAATAATCGATAAGGACAACTCTGGTAAGAATTCCACCTATGGTGGAGAGAATGATAATCCGTTTAGTAACCCAACCTTGGGAATTACAAAACGAAATTATAGTTACTGAGTTAATTCTTTCGTCGCTTACAGCCTAAAGACCTTTTATTCAACTTTTTTCTGCAAAACTTCTCTAACAGCTGATATTTCGATATTAATTGGTAAATTAATATTTGGACGTGGACTGATTGGAGTAATCCTATACCGATTTTCCCTTTAATTTTATGTAATTAGGGGTAACTTAATTTGTAAACTAAATATTTAAACCATCAAGGAGAAAAGTTGTATTTTATTTAAACATTTTTAATTAGTTACTCTAAATAATAATATCCCGGATGTTGATGTAAAACTAGATGACATTAACTATTTATATTTTTATTACTAAATGAAATAAAAAAAGTTTTCCTTTTTCTTTTAGGTTATATAAGTTTAGAAGAATTTTCCGACGCTTGTAATTTAATTCGGGAACACATGCCTAATCCGATAAGTCAAGACCAATTAATAGAAATGTGTCGACTGATGGACATGAACAAAGATGGCCTAGTAGATCTAAACGAGTTCTTAGAAACATTTCGAATGGTGGACCCAGAGCAACAAGGCAGAGAAGCTCGTTTCTTCACGGATGATTTCGAAAGTTTAAAGATTCATACTGCCAACGGTCTTCCTAGATCCGTAGAAGAAACATCCACCACAGCTCAAGAATTAGAAGAAAATGCGACCAATGGAAACGACGTTCCAGATCCATCGTCACCTAAAGATGATTTAAATTCTTCGATTTTTGGTTCTCCTGTACACAATTCCGTTTGCCAAAATAATATAGATTCTCCATTGTTGTCTTCGCCTAAAGCTTCTAGCGTGACCGTTACGATAAACAATACTTCGCCTCTTTCTTCTCCCAATACTTCACCTCGTATTAGTGCTTTAACTAGATCACCCATTATGGGTAACAGACAAGCGAAGAAGTAGATTTATTATAATTATAACCGAATATAAAAAAAAAGCTTTGCGTTAAATATTTATATGTTTAATTAAAGTAAAACTTCAGCTTGAATTTTTGAAAAATTTTATGTGTCATGTCCAAAGAAAAGTGAGAAATTTTCAATTAATAATCCGATTCAGAGCTTATACCCTGGGGTTGATGTAAAGCCATAGAAATAACAAAATATTTATCAAGTCTTTGGAATATAATTTCCGTTTTGCACTTTACTTTTGTTACAGCACCTTTTGAACTCTTAAAAATCTTAATCTACGTGAATTTTCTCACATATCGTTATTCATGTTCATAAAATAAATATAAATGTTAAAACTTGTGCTTAATATTAAATAAAAAAATTAAATATAACACTTTAAAAGCTAAAATTTGCGACGGCAGGCGGCGTAAAATGTCTAATAGAAGCAATAAAAAAAAAATCTGGAATTGTCTAGATTTTGTTAGCATATATTTAACTAAACATATATGTTACGAGGGGCCACTTCCATTTATCCTATTGATATATTATAAAATTGTGAGAAAAAAAAATTAGTTTATATCGCTTGTCCAAATTTTATTGTTATAGACTTAGGGAATGATATTCTGAAACATATTTAATATTATAAGTGTTGTAATCATATCCCTCTATTTTGTGATATAATTTTTATATATTAAGTATAAATTGATAAGTTTATTATTTACTTAAAGACTTTGTTAAGAATTGAATTGTTCTTATATGTATTGCAAAAACAACTCAGGGCTCAGTAGGTAGCTTACGATGTTTTATATTAAATAATTGGAAAATAATACACAGTAACAAAAATAAGAAAGTACTTAAGGGATGATTCGATTTGCGTTGGGGTAAACTTGTAATATCCAACTATTAATTATCATGTCTTCAAATCATATACATGCTGATATTTTACATTTAATCAGACTGAAGCGTAAAATTAATTAATAACAAACCTAGTTTAGAATATTAGAGAAATATTTCTTTTTTTTTTAACTTAGAAAGAAACGGCCTCAAAGTTGTTTTTAATTATTGAACTACATAGTTCAAGTTATTTTAAGTTTGTTAAATGTTGTTTGGTTAGTAATTATTAATTTTAATAATTATTGCTAGAATTAATTATATGCTTATATTTTAAAATTCCTAAAATAAATATATGTTTATATAATTCAGTTGTGATTATTTATTTTTTTTCAATTCGTCTGATGGTTAGGGATAGGATTTTTATGCACTTCAATATGACGTAAAAAGGTGGTATAAAAAATCAATTTATATTTTGTAGGTAGGTACCTCATTTTAGTTTAATTACAAAAATGTTTGTTTCTTTGTTAACAATTCTTTTAATTACAAATTGCAACTCGCGTGAAATGACTGATGGCTCGCAAGGATAATACTAGGATGAAAGGCTGGAGAGGATTAAAAAAATAAAATGCACTCTGGGCCCAAAAGTGTTGAAAAGTGCAAGTGTTTAGGTAAACTTCTTAAACATGTCGTATTCGATATACAGAATTTATTTAAAAAAAAAAATCCTAGAAGTGCATAGAAATCCTCTCTCTAGTGATGATACAAGCACCACCTGTATTTCGGAAGGCTGAACTATAGGAGCAAGGTGTTTCATTCAAGTTCTTCGATAAACTTGTTTAAACTGGAGTTAAATTTTCTTTCCTAACTGATAGATAGATGGCAACATTATCTTGAAATTATAAACTGCGACTTCAAGACTGTTTTTCATGCTCTATAAACCACTACTGCCACTACTGCACAGCGTCAATTATTTGTCGCCTCATTGGGTATATTTCCAACGTTTTAAATGATTTTTCAATTGAGCGTAGTACGAGGAAACCGAATATGGCAAACAGGGGGTTGTTAAATAGTTGAAAGCTCCGATCGCTAATTTTCTTGTGGGTAGGTTTGTTTGGTTTGGGAAATGACACTTTTTGATACTTGGCCACGTATATTTTTTCAAAATTTCGGCCTCTATTTTCATTAATAACCAAAAATGATATTACATCGTGTTATTTTTTCTGCAACCATCTTGTTTGCTAAATTTAACGTAAAACTCTTTTCTACTAAAAGCAAAAAAATTAAAACCTATTTAAGGGTAGTTAAGATATTTTATTTTTAGTTAGGGTGGGCACATAAGCAAATAGTAACAACTTCCGAAAATGAACAAGAACAAGAACGAGATGTTCCTTATTTCTAATAGGAATTCAAGGGGTTTAGATCGGATGAACGCACAGGCCAGGCCACGGGGCCTTCTCTTCCAATCCACCAGATACCGGTGTACGTTTTAGGGATCAATTTTTTTTCTCGAAAACGAAGCGTTTTGGGACACATGTTTATCAACCAAAAAATATTTATTTTGATATCCCCTACCACCACTAAAAGTTTGTCGGTATCTTTATGGAATACCCTGCATTTTGGGGACCGTTTTAAAAAATCTGTTAAAACTGGGAGGAACGTTTTAATATTTTGACTGTTATTGTAATACACCTTCTACCTAACTGTATAAAAGCTATAAGCCTATATTTGTTTAATAACGGAAAATGAATTTCTAAACCAAAATAGTTTAGTAGTGAGTTGTGTTCTTCTGTCTTTAACAGGAAATGTACAATTTGCCCCTAACACGATATTCGTGACATCTCGAAACTTCCGCGTCAAGCAACAAACGGTGTGTTTTGTTTAAATGCTCTAAACATACGTTAATAAATTGGCCTGACAGCAACTTTTTAGATTTACACCTGGCAATTTCGGCTTACGTTTATTACAAAATATGCTGGTAACGAAATTAGTACTGGCACGCACCTCCTTCATTCAGACACTTCTTCCTATAATCCAACATGTTTTTTTTGTAAAAGAAATTTAATTTGTTGCATCGTGATGCTCCAGTTTTTTAATTCCTGAAACGTTTATGTAAAGTTCTCACACGATTCAGACAATTCCTCCGTTAGAGCAAATCGAGTAAACGTTATCTATAATTGGTTGGACGGAATTTTTTTGATGCATTGTTTGTATGCAAAAAAGACATAAAACAGGCGCTTTTCTCTTCGAGATACGTCGTTTCCGTGTCAGCAAATGTGAATATTAAACGGTTTGAACGTCAGATAAGTACATTACCGTTTCAGAATAATTAACTTCTTGCTTAAGAAGTTTAATTTCCACGAATCTGCTAAGAACAATGGAGGATATTAAGGTGAGCAGATGTAAATATTCATGTATTGGTATAACAATAGCGCCGATTACTGCTGCGTTCTATTCGATCCACTTAGAAAGTCGATCTTTTCTTCTGATATGAAATGAGTTCCGAGTTTCATTTATGAAAGTCATATTTACGGTATTTAACGGAATATTAAGCTGTATAATTATTACTGAAAAATGGTACGAATTTTTTGCTTTATTCAGTTGTAAATTAGTGAAAATATTCTTGAAATATTCTAACAAAGCCTTTTAAATAATTTTCCGGCGATTTGTACTTATCATAATTATTAGGTATAGAAGCTTCCATAGAGCATTCTGAATTCTAAAACTACGGCGGGGTGCTGAAGCCGGTTATAACGACTGCCCCTGATATAGATACACAATCCCTCAATACTGCTGAAAATAATTCTTTAGATTAAATACGAGGTCCGATTCAAAAATACAGACACTAATACGGTAGTTCTGAAGTGTGTAACCTGTGACGCATTATTTTAACATTAAACTGTATTCATCGTACAAGTCTCTGAGTGATAAAAAAAATGTCAACGCATTTCTTCCATATCGTGTGGAAGACTGACCCAAGTCTGAAAAACTAAAGCATTTAAGTTATTGCGAAATTGTTGGATTTTGCAACAAACAAGCAAAGTGCAAACGGTAACGACTACTATTTCTCCAGTTGCGTGTTGGGAATCTACAGAGGCCCTTAAATAGGCAATAAAATCTGGGGGAGGGATCCTTAAAGAAAAAATAATCGCAATGTTCGTATTATTTATGCTAGTAACAACAATAAAAAAAATAAACAGTCTTGAAAATCGTGAAAAAGTATCGAGTTCAACAAATAATATTATCGTAGTCACGAAACCTCAGTTTCAAATATTTTCTAAGAAAGTGAAGGTTTTTAATTTCTCGTACAACTCCTTTCTGCAAAGGCAAAGGCAGTAAAGATTTTTATCAATTTTGCTAATCTAATAAAAAATTATTTGAATGCCGAAACACATAGTTTAGTGTACGGATGAATAAATTTCCATCGTAATGTAAGGGTGTGATATGTTTTAGAGCATTAAATGATCTATAATCAATCCACTTAGCATCCATAATAATATCACATAACTAGAGGCAAAATTCGTACGTTCTAAAAGGGGGTACACCTGCTAATCCATTTTTAGCTCGTGCAGTGAAAAAGTAAACGGAATATTTCACCTGCTACTTTGTATTCCTAGTCAAAACTAGACCTCCTTTTTAAAGTAGAAAAACGTCAAAAAGCACGCACTCTTAAATTAAATATTAAATTCCCAAACTTAATTGAAAAGAAAAAACTCGATAAATGATACATTCGTTTCTTACTTCGCCTCGTTTGGTAAAAAAGCTCCGTCTTCAACGCCGCTGCTTAAAAATACATTATTCATTTAAAAGAGTAGGAACACTGTCACACTGACAAGGGTCTTGTCGAGATCTACTGAAACGAGCGTTCTACAACTGGATATATTCATTAATAATTTTGTACCTATCATTATGACTTAATTCTTACTTTTCGACGAACGTTACGGATTAAGAGGGGCGTAAATAATAAAAATTATCGCAAAGGCAATACGTTTGTGCTCATAAAGCGTAATTTCATCGAAAACCAACAAGGAATTCATCTTCTATGCATAACTTACCCGCTTTAATAAGCATCCTCCAGGCACGTATTCTCTCTATTATTATTCTTAACAAGACTATTAATATTTTATAACGGTATCTAAGAAAAAAGAGTTTTTTTTAAACTGTATTGCCATTTACCACAAGAGAGCTTTGTTTGAAATTTTGTATTACAGGTAGCTCTCGATTTGCACCGATTGCAAAAATTATCAGCGATGTACTGTACTACATTTCCATAAGTTTTCATTTAAATGTGTTATGTACATTCCAAAAGCTAAAAACTTGAAAACTTTCCTTTTGGTGCTTGGAAATATTTTTATTAAATTGTTTATAAATTTATTTTGTAAACAAAATTCAAATAAAATTAAGAGAGTACGATTCTGTTTAAAATCACGGTGGGGTGTATTTCTAAGGTTGAGTTTTTATCAGATCTTCCGCTTCGTTGAGCGATCTGTCGCCTCGGCTTCGCTACTGTTCTAAGATTCCTTCGATTTAAATTCCTCGAACGCGGTTTCATTATAAAACAAGCCTAGGGTTACATCAAACTATTCAGTATTCTGACAAGTTACGAGTTCTAGTGGAAAAATCTATCATATAACCACAGGCTTACCGCATGGGGACGCGTCTCAGACGAACACATTACATTCTTACATGCAAAAATAATTCCAGGTAATAATAATCCTTTCAAATCCTTCAGAAAGTTTTTTGAGCTTTCCTGTGTTTAAATTTAAACCCGGAAAAGAGAATGTTAGTTGGTTTTTTAAAATCTTGATTACTAATCTTTAAGTTAAATTGATATCAGGAGTTTCCTTCACGGGTGTTTCACAAGTTAGCGGTTTTTGGATACAAAAACTCTTCATAAACACTCGTTAATGAAATACAGCACATCACGAAAACAATAACCGTTGAGCGGACCATTGCAGGAACATCAATCTTCTTCAATCCGAGTTCACCTGCTTGCATGCGTCATAATCAAAGGAAGTGTAAGTGTATCGGTCGGTTCTGGTTAAAGTTTTCTGTTGCAGGTGTACTGACTTCCAGGTGAGCCGATCATGATCACGACCCGCTAATTTGTGAGGAGGTGAAAATAACAGGTCGATTATCATATCGTTTCGGTCGGAAGATTCCTCGCAAGTTCAGATTATATACCCTTAGGTTTAAAGTCAACACCGTAGCTCCTTCGTTATTTATTGTGTTTAAATGTTGCTTATTATAATTTTACGGTTAAAAATTCTGTCGGTGCTCTAGGGAGTTCCTAGATATTTCTTTTTATTAATTAATTATTGTTATTAACCCCTAACATGGGCCAAATCTGTCTATTGTTGTAAGAAGCTTTCTATTCGGAAACTCTTTAGAATACAATACCGTTTTCGTTCATATTCTGCTCTTTGATGCCCAAGGGTAGAGGTCACTTCGCAGACTGGCTCACGCGATCTGAGGATGTTCATCCAGGATAAGATATTCTCACGGTGTTATAGATCAATTTTTCAAATTAGTTTAACTTCAATGTGGCTGGTAATAAGGCGATTACGTAGAAATATGCAAGGTTTACTGCAAATTTCCTGTTTAGAATTATTTCAGTACCAAGACTCACCATTAACGTGTAAATGTTATTTTATAAAGGAAAATGAAGATGAGGATTATTAGTTACTTGCATGTCGAACTCCCAAGTCGTAAATCTCTGTTATAATTTCCAAGATTCCAGAATTCTTGGGTAAAAAAATTTTTTTAGCATTCATTCAAGTGCGTTTTAACTTTTAACGAGAAATCTTAATAATCAGGAACAGGATTTGTATGCACCTAAAAATATATAACACTGATGTTTTTTTAAAGAAATTAGAAAATTAGAAATTAGATATTTATTCCAATTTTAGTTTATTTACAATTCTTGATCCAAAAATGCTGATTCAAATTCACATGCATAGAAATCCTATCCCTCGTGTAATAAAAAAAAGTACTAATAAAGGTTTAAATTCATTAGAAACTTTTAATATTATTATAATGACTCATTGCTGTTGCTTAAGAATAAGGTAATTATCCCCTGTGCGTGCTTCCAGGGTCATAAGGCGAGTTGACAAGGGCGACCTGGACTAAAAAGGACACGCGTTATCGGGAAATGTCTGCATTTTCATTAAAATTAATCTAAAACCCCTGGATAGAACTTAAAAGCAGAGCCGTACAAGTGTGGATGATGGATAGGGGGAAGTAG
Source organism: Hemicrepidius hirtus (assembly GCA_963082805.1). Classification (NCBI taxonomy): domain Eukaryota; kingdom Metazoa; phylum Arthropoda; class Insecta; order Coleoptera; family Elateridae; genus Hemicrepidius; species Hemicrepidius hirtus. Next base: position 25,201,394 of record OY720167.1, read on the forward strand.
GGTAGAAATTTTCTATAAACGGAAATGTTATCGGTGCTAATATTTTGCTGTCGTGCTAAGCATAGAATTTCACTTAAGAAAAATGTCTCGTTAAACCACTTAAAATCAAGCTCTTATGGAAATTTTTAAAAGAAGAAAAATCCATAACTGACGCTGATTATAATTAGCATTCAAGAACATGTGTGGTACATCACACGACCAATATGTACGTCAAGCATCTGCCATTTAGGAGGGTAAGATTGTTAAGGTAACCTGTTCATTATGTATTTGGGTCAAATTTATAATTAAAAACTTGTAATACAAATTTACAACATCCTAAGTATCTTTTAGTGCTAAAAATGCCGGATGAATATTAATACGCTTTAGTGAAAACGAAAGCACTTTTGAGCTGCTATTAAGATTAACGCACACCTGTGCTGAACTGTTGTCGCTTTTCATATGCCAATACACGCTTATAATATACGTCATAATATAAAAACATTGACAGACACTGTAAAAGAATGTAGGTATGCAATGTACATTTTAAAATATTTTAAATAAAAATTTGCTTTAAAAGTTAAAACGGACAGAATTAATTTTTTACAGAAAAATGCTCGCAATACCGTCTCTCCTGTCGACACAATATGTTCTACATCTTCCCATGAATGACCTTTGTCCCCGAATAGATTGTTAGCTTTTTCAGCTCGTCATGCTGAAATTTTTAAATTGGCTCTAAACACAAAAGCCCGAAGGGGTTAGGACAGCAGATCTGAATATCCTCGTCTTATCTATCCCCCGCATTACATATTTTGTTAAATGCTCCCTAACAAAAATTGCAAGGTGTGTGGGGATGTTTCATCCCGGATTGTTTCATAAAAGTTGACCGATATAATAGTATCCTTGCACGGTGCTGAAAGCGATTACAGGCGGTGAAGTGTAATCGTTGGAGATGGTATACAGAAAAGTTTGGAGGATTCTTCAAACAAGAGGTTTTCTGCCCTTCTTTGGGGATTTCTGGTTTACAAAACTAGAATCACGGTCGTAATTTTAATTTGTAAGCTTCCTTGCATTATTTTCTATTTTAAATTATGAATAGGGGCTCGTTTCAATCTAATCCTCGTCCATGGTAGTTAAAGTTCTTTAATTTTCAGCGATAATTTCTTCATTGTTCACTAATTTCGTATACATTTTGTAGCATATGTCAGAGGTATTTTCACAAAAACGTTTGGAAGTAAAAGTAAAAAAATTAAATTAATTTCAGGAACAAAAACTTTGTCTTACATGCCAAAGGATCGTGTAACGAAACTTTAAGAACACACCTCGTGTTATAAATATATAGAGAATTTTTCTAGACTAAATCACGATTCTTTTATTGTTAGTACTATAGGAAAGGTCTTGTTTGACTTGAAAACACGATATATTACATTAATACTAAACAGTTTTTTTTAATGTGAGCCTCGATTTCGAATCATGAGTAAACATAATATTAAAATTCTACTTTTCACATCGATTACGATTTGGCTGGTTGATTTTGAGGCAAGGTAGAAGCCGGTGGCGTTCAGTAATTCGTCTGGAGAATCTCGGCACCTTTGAGGACCGGTCATCTGGCCATTGTGATGCTAAATCAGAGATAAACCAGCAAAGTAGGAGTTAGAGTTACCGTTGCTCTGTGAACTGTGACTGTCAACGACCGAATTTAAAAATTACATGGCTTAAATGTGCAGCACTGTAATTTCGTTAATGATATGCATGTTGGTTGCAGTGGGCTGGGAATCCGAGGAGAAAATACATGTGTGTTTAGATTTCTTCGACATGTGGTTTGCTTTGGGACCAGGTTATAATGCTGTCATAACCTGTAATTGTTGCATTTTTTCGGACGTTTTTTCTTTAACATTATTTTTATGTGTAAGTTAAATGGCTGGAACCTTACAAAGCGAAGGCATATTGCGTGATTTTCTTTCATATTTTATGAATATTTTACTATACACACTGTAATTGCTATGTGTGGTTAAAATTTCTACCAAAAGGGGAAAGAAAAGAACTTGAGAAAAACGTGCTCAAGTAGAAATTTATCACGAATCCAATTAGTTCAGGGAAATTTCAACAAATTTTTCTAAAATAAACAGGAAAAGGAAGATTTAGAAATTTATTTCTAAAAAAAAAAGTTGGGTAACAATATTCAGTGTTTTAGATCACTCTGTATGTTAAATTATTTTCTTGTTGGGCGTTGAACTGCTTGAGTTCCAATAAATGAGAACGTGGGTTTAAATTTAGGTAATTGATCGTATTAGTCTAATAAATTATTCCAGCTTTTTGGAGATTTGATAGTCAAAAAAAATTATTAAGTTTAAAAGCTGTTCCTGTTTGCGTAATAAATTAATTTATTTGCATTGTATATTTTATCGTCCACGTAACTAAAACTAAAGTTCGACACTTATTTTTTAAATGTCATAAGCCCTAACCTAAAGGACAACCTTACCGTTTTACCTGCCGTAAGAGATAAGATTCGTACAAACCATTGCGAAAGCAAGTTTAACTTGTTCTTGGGCGAAAGATAATAATATAGTTACATCTTTTTTGGCAGGTATTTAATTAGAATATTGTCTTAATTACAATTATACGTATATCTAAACCCCTAACCGCATTAACTGTTTCTTGATTTGGTATTGCTAATACCCCCCGATACTTCTTGATTGCTTACGTTATTTTCATGAAAAGAACAATTAGAGTTTCATTTTTTTACAACAGTAATGATAAGTACCCAATCATCTGTGAAGAACAAAAAATAAAAGAGCTTGATTGGTCCAATTATTCTCACACCAGATTAAATCATTTGCTTTTATTGTACGGTATTATTTATTTTGCAATTATAAAAATATTTCTAAACGAATCGAGAAGAGTTAAAAATCTTAAGTGCAGTTTATTTCAAGAATCCAAACTCATACGTTCCAGAGGAGGCTGCCATCAACAAGAATGGAATTTTAACTAAAATTAATAACTCCGTCAAGAGGTATTTAACTAGTGGTCGCCGAAACAAATATTAATCGAGGTGGCTGCAATGAGATGATAAGCAGACTAATGGATTGAGGCATGCGCCCGCCATGTTAGATCGGCAGCTTTATAAGCATTCTGGTTGAAATCGTGCAACTGTTCATATGTAAATTCGCCTATACCATGTTCAAGGAAACCTTCATAACTCTTTAGATTGTTCATTAATTTTTTTTGAAATCAATGGGAAAAATTTAAATGAAAATAAATCTTCAGGAAAATTATTTTTTAAGTTAATCCTCGTTTCGGAAAATGTTACAGTCAATTAGGTGAAGAAAGAACATAAAGTCGAGTTTACCTGTTGTAATTTGCACGGCGCTTTGACCGCGGACCCACAAACGAGATTTATGTAAAATAATTTGTCAGTGTCTGTGAAACTCCGACTCTGGAATGCAAGTGCCGGTTAGTAGATACACACGTTGTACAGCTGAATTTTTATAATTTGTCAACTATATCGGTGGTCCTTTTAGTAGCCGCTTCAATAAGATTCTGAAAATTATTGCTAAATTACAGCGTAAAACTCGTTAATAAAATTCGTCTTGAATTATTAGGAAGGTCTATGTTCATCAAAGGGGTCAACAAAAGGTTGACATAAGAATTTCAATAATTAATTATTACTTCTGCAAAAACTATTATTTATTATATAACAATTTTGTGGTTACAGAAATATTTTACCCGTTACCTAACACCTCTCATATAGTTCCCGATAAAAATATTCTTATGAGAATAAAGAAGGTGAAGAAAGAACCACCAAATTATCGTACCCATAAGTAAAATTTATGTGGCGCTTGTTTGATACCATCAAACCTCAGGCTAAGTCCGATACCTCAACCTTATCAGGATCTACATCCATCGAACACGCTCTAATCCTTTTATTTCTCCCCTGAAGAAGGAACCAAAGCAGCTGAACAGAAGTGCCAACACCTTATTACAACTTCTAAATTCATGGCACCAATTATAATTAAATTGTCAAAGATTATAAGTTTTGGGGCGGATGATAAGCAAAAATTTATACGTTGTCTTAAGAAACAGATAAGGAAAATATCAGAAAAAATGAGATAAAGGCGATTACATATTTAAAGAAAAAATAAGGAAGGTTTGTTGACTTACCTAGCGTTGAAGTCATCGATTCGCAATTCTTGATTATGAGATATCTGTAAATTATAAAAACATAACATTTTGTTTTTGCTTTTCCAGAAATGATTCTAAACTTAAAAAAAAAAAGGAAAAATTCCCTCGAATTTTATGAACATCCCTTGAATTATTTGTAATTTTTATATCGGATGTTAATTACAAAATTTTGTATTTATTCCCATGTGTAATACTTCAAACTGGTAATTTTCCTAAACCACAATATTTTAATGATTCAATTTAGTAATTACAGGTTTACCATCTAAACGGAGGTTAAAATCACTTTTAAGTAATTTCCGAAAACAGTTTAAAACACCAACAAATCATTCAATTTAACTTTTTTTATTTTGTTTCGTCCTTGCCATTTAAAAAAAAAGAATTAAAGATCATTATGACAGATCCTGACACAACTTAATTTTTTTTATCTCCTTTCTCATATAACAACAGTCATTATAATTCGTGGATCAATTAATTTAACTGCTTAACGATTCTCCGGAGATTATTTGGTATCTTCATTATTAAGCGTATCTCTATTTTTGTATAAGAAAAAGTCATCAATAAGTATAAACCTGATGTGTACCTAAATAAACTCGAATAGCTACAGTTTTAACGCCTCTGCACGGTCTTGTCGTGGCAACCAAATTAAAACTACTTTATGGATTCCATTAGGTTGGACATTTGTGATGCAATGGATTCGAAATGTGTTTGTTATCAACTAACGTTTTTAAACAAGCGGCTTGCGATTGTCCAGTAAGTTGTAATGTTGTACGTGATGATTGTATCTTTCTGCCCCTTACTTTGACTTCGTTTTTTGTTCGTGAACTGATGCAATTTTTTGATTGTATTACAAATTTTAAAAAAATTATTTGTTTAAAATATTTCGCAATATTGGACTTTTTCTGGAAGGTAGATGCAATCAACTTAAAAATAAATACAAAAAAATATTATGGTTTTTACCAGAAATCGTGAAGCTTGGCCGTGGCTAAAACGAAAAAAAATCCTGTTCCAACAAGGGAAGAAACTTCCGTAACAGCTTTTGAAACCATATCAGAAAAAAGACAGTTAAGTTTATGGGGATGAAAGAGGCTCAGAACAAAAATTGCTCCAGGAGGCTAAAGTCCAATAATGGACTGAAAGTAAAGAACAAAGAATTTCCTTGTCTAGTAAACGGGAGTCCTAACAGATTATCCAGAAGAGAGTTAGACGAGGTTCCAGTGGAAATCCTTAATCCACCTCTGGATCCGAATACTCAACCTGCCACTGCACAAATAAAATCCTGCATTGTTGAAAATAATTTTCAGCTTGGTTCTGAAAATAGAATTCCAAACGAACTTTGTTGAAACGCCTGACGTGATTAACAAAAAATTCCATTAAGATTTCCCTCATTTAATCAAACTACTTTAAATTTGGCAAACAAATTAATGCTGGTAAGAAACGTGATTTGTAATTTAAAAATCCAAAATTAAGACATATCGAGATAATTATTGAGCGCTAGCAATAAGACCGCGTATATGCAAATATCCACCAATATTTGTTTTCTTAAGATTGGCCCATAAAGATAGGCGTTGGTAGGCGTACAAATTTTAAGTTATTTTTACTGGTCGTTTTTATAGCTTTCCACACGCACTAATAAAAAAAACCAACGCGTATAGTAGCTAAATTTGTATAAGAATTAAAAAGACAAGAATTTACTCGACTGTACTTCAACATTGTGGCGTCGCAAATTTGCATTTTGATGTAGCATTTTTCTCTCATTTATTATTTCGAATGTATACGTCCTACTTTTTGGCAGGAGCGAATTCGACCGAGTCATTAATCATTTACGACGCCGAAATGTAATTAATACTACGATAAGTGAAGTACCACTTCCGGCGATTAAGAACAAATCATTTCACACTATTTTGAGGCAATGTGTGATGAGAACAATTTATCTTGCTCAAATGGGCCGCAGGCAGCCTAAAATTTGGGTCTGTATTACAAAACGCGACATGCAAATTTTGAACACACACTCACTTCTAAAAAAAAATACTTAGCATTCCGGTATCGACGTTGCAATTAGCCTTAAAAAATAACGCCGACAGGAAAATGAAACAAAGGACACATTAAGCGAATTTAAGTGTAAGAAATATGAGAAAATGTGAATCATTAAAACCGCTAAAACACTCGGATAACTAAAGTATTTATATGATTAATGGCGTTGGAGATAAAACATACATATTAATGTTAATATTAAAAGTATATCGACTGAACAATTTTAATTGCAAATTTTTACTAACATGTAGGTCACCCTGAAACAGATTTAAACACGTGAGCTTGTTTGTAATAGCACAGGTCTACTTAGACTAGTCCTATTGATATATAAAAAAAATTATTTCAACTGTAATCAAAAGTTTTCCGAAAACAATGATGATCCCAGACAAAACTGAAATTAATGTATTTTATAAATCTTCTCTTTCTTATGAATATAAATTTTTCATATTGAATAAAGAAAGTAAAAACTTTGAATGTTAAGCGAATTATGCAGATAAGAGTTCAAAATCAAATCGAGGACAGAGGAGGAATAATGAAGATAAGAAAGAGGTGGGGATGGCGAAATGGTAGTTTCAGGAAACTCAATTAGGAGGAGATAGGTTAGAAAGAAAAGACCGTGGAGCCAAGGAGAAAATGAAGTGTGAATTGAACGAATTTTCTAACTTTGCAGAAATTTGTTAGACGACTATAATGGACCTTTTAGGGGCACTAATCATTATAATTTTATAATCAGGTTCAACAAAAATGGCTAACACTTTCAATAATCTAACACACATTAAAATATTAAATTATCTTGATTTAGTTAATGAAAAATATATTCATTCACCCTTTATATAAATCCGGAATCTTGTTAATTCTAAAACGAATTCTTAGTCAAATTCATTGATAAAACAAGCAGGTCGTAGTCCTTGTCTAAGCTCATTTTTCAGATGTAAAAAGGCGTCGAAGAAGCTTCCTAAATTAACCTTTAAACAGAACCCGATGAAATCGTTAGCTCTTTCAAGCTATCCAGTTGAACAAAAAGTCAGTGTCGAAGAGAGATATAGATAAAGAAAAAGAAATCGAACAAGTGGTTATGTCAAATATACTCAGGCAACTAAATTTGAACCAACCATCCTCCAGTTGACCAAACAGTTTTGAATTCGATCGAAAAAACATTTTAATTTTGTCCCGAGTGCCGTTCCGTGTTATCGAATGCTGTTTGTTTAAGCGACTGTACGGTGATTTATTTTCTAGTTTACCGCCTGAAATGGCTCGCCACTTTATCGGACGTTGCGTGAACAAATGGGACCGAACCGCACCCTAATGGCACAGACGTGACTACCTAATGTGAACCACTCTATAACATATCACCCTTACGTATTATGTCTTGCCCTTAAGCCCCATACGTGGCCCCATAATGCAAATTAGGCAATACACGTGAAAAATTGGAAAACGACCTGATATATCCGGCGTCACTTAAGACTAACAGAGAAAGATTTTAATATTTTGAAAAATGTCTTTTAGATAAAAATCTTGCTACAATTATACTTGGCATAAGTAACGATACAACTCTTTAAAATTATATAGTACTTACAGAGAAGGTAATTAAGGTACTGATATAATTTTTATGGAAATATTACAAAATTGCTCAATTTGCGTTTATATTACACTATTTTCTTGGAAATTATATCTTTTTCTTACTAATTACTACACATTTTTACTTCAGAGCGTTTCTAATTGCTTCGTTTAAATTAAACTTTCTAGGGGAATGAAATAGATACACTGGAAATTATAATAGAAGCTTAAAAAATATTATTCAAGAATATTGACGTACCACACTTGCGACCAGAAATCAAGTAACTTTGTAAAAATATAATCGATCACTACGTAACTCTTCAAAAAAGAAACAGATACGAAACACCCTATAATATAACGGGCCGGGTGGTTTAATGAGTCTCAATTTCAGGTGGATAGACATTTTTTTTAATATTATAAATCGGCCCCTCCCTGTCCATGGGTGACCATATGACCTTAGTGACAATTTAGGTAACAATCGGAAAATTCACGAAAAGTGATGTTAAGGAAAAACTTTCAATTCCCTTCTTCCCCTTGAAATTCGCTATCGACTTGACCTTTTAATCTTTGTTTCGCAATTTTCAAAATAAAATCCTGGGAAGAAATAAAATACGTGCCCGTTCGATCGTGAACTCCAGAAAGTTTTTCTTCCGAGTATAGCCACGGCTACTTCACAGATTTATAAAAGAACATTAAATTACAAACCTTTATTTAAGTCATTCTAAATGACTGTATTTTCCTGCTATAATATACTATTATTTACTTTGATCTAAACATAACAAGGTAAGAAAACAATCTACTAATAACCGAAAAATACAGTATAACAAGACGACACATGATGGTAAATCATAGACTAAAGCCCCAAAATTCTTTTATTCCTTATTTTAAGTGGTTCCATAAACGAAAGGATAAGTAAACGTTAGGTGAGTAATTTAGTGTCGCAAATGAATAGCTTTTGGGGTTAAATTGGAAGTTAAAAAGAGATTTCAATATTCATGTCGTCAATTATTACAACCCGAATACTTTTTATACAATTTTTTAATATGCAAATGGTACCTTGCAACCCTTAGTAATTACACCCTTCGAAAAATATCTAGTAGCCAATGGGGACACACAACAATGTCGTGATTGGGGCGCCATCCAAATATTCAAGGGTGTGTAAGATAAATAGATTTCTTTTTCAAAATAAAAATTTAATTAAGAGATAAATGAATCACGTATCAAGAAAAATTGTGGCTGTCACTCATATAGTTACAAAGCAGGATAGCAATTTTTATGATCTATCGTGGCTCATATATCTATTAGACGAAATATGGGGTTTGTAATCAAGACAAGCATAGAGAGCTTAATCAAGAGCTGCTCTGTACCCGTTTATAAGCATTCGTAATTGGGCAATGGCCAACCACACCTTACTTCATCAAACGTCACAGCACAATAATCTTTTCCTGTGATAAATAGCGAACACCAATCAATAATTCCAATTTATTAAACAAGCGGTAATTTATGCCCATATTATTATAGAATAAATTTTGTTTGACCTAAACCTATAACCCTAAAGTTTTCTTGTAATTTCAAATTGTTTTTTTTATTGCCAATAAAGAAAATTAGCAGCGGTTTGATTCATTTAGGAGGGGATGGGGATGATAACAGAAAAACATGCATAAAATATTTTATTACTTTAAGGGAAGGGTGTTTGGTTTTATATAGGAAAATAAATGATACTTTTAGGGAGTAAGAATTATCTTTTTTCTACACTTCTACCAGAAGCTTTAATCCAGGGTGAAACTTTGGCAAAATGGTTAGTAACTGCAGAAAGTCCCACTCTCACTATAATTTCATTTTTTTGAGCCTAAAACACCTTTTGCTAAAGTCTTGAGTGTATAGCACACTATTCTGTAGGAGTTTAAATATTTCTGACAGCCACATAAGGTGATTAAAGCCCGGACTAGGTACTTTGTAGGAAATTTTGCTTCAAAATTTCGGAAAATTAATGGTAAACAAATTTGTCACTTAGGGTGGGGGCACTGATTTCAGTCAATGTTTTGGATATGATTTTTATATTGCAAGGGAATGGTTTTATTTCACGTTTTGAGAATAAGTATTAGTACCCGGAAAGCGTCCCAAATCATACCCCAAATTTTAAAATATTTAAAATAAAAATAGCGATAGTACTGAACAATTTGAAATTATTTTATTAAATATTTCTACGAAACGTTTATGGTTTGTAGGAACTAACAGACCGAATTTAAGAATGTGCCTAAAATTTCAGGGAAAAAAGAAGAGTTAAGGTAGCCAAAGTAAAATTCATAGAACTTCTGCATTCTAAGCGTGGAGAATTGAATTTCTGACAGTATCAGATTACCAAACGACCGATTTAATATTCCCATGCAAACCTATTTTGTATTTCTACCTGCAATTTTTCGTTACTAATTTTATTTTTAGATTATAGAAATTTAAACTCGCTGTTAATCAAGTTTTGAACTTATTATTAATGTACAGAGTTTTTGTAACAAATTATTGCCTTCTAAATATTAATCTCATTTATATTGATTGGTTCACTACAGTTAGCACTTTACACTTTTATTACACGGTCTGCACAATTAGCTTCTTTCATTTTCTGCACTAATTTTATTAATTATCACTTATGCACTATTTTTATTTATAATAATTCCAGAACTCCTAATCTGATGGTAAACTCCTTGAAATTAATTTCCACCACCGAATAAAAATTGCCTTTTTATGCAAATTTTAATGTTTAATAATTACTAACTTTTTCTTTGTAAGGTTACATTAGTTTTTCTTCTGGTGTGTTGAAATAGAAGCACTTTCGATGTATCCAAATCGATATTCCTAACTGTTTTTGTTATTTGAACGGTTTCCTTGTTGGTGAAGTAAGTACTCGGCATTGTTAAAACTTTCTTGAAAATAATAAACGTGTTGTTATATTAATATTATTATTCACTTTTAATGAAACTGAAAATTTAGCTCTAATAATTATGTTCTGTAGGGAAGGTTTAACTTTAACCCTGTGTTATATTCTAACGTCAAATCTGAAATGAGAAAATCTTCCTTTGCATACAAACAAATATGTCAAAAAAATGTATGATCTAATAGTAAGTACGCCCACTTTTCTATCATATCCTTTAATTAGAACTTTACGTTACCCTCGGGATCCTCCCCACCAAATTTTTTAACCGGCGGTGTGTTTCATTTTTATCTATTTCCGGTCGATGGAATTTGACAAGTATACCATGTTTTAGCGTCGAAACAGATGTACTTATTAAGGGTCGGTTATCTGATCAAGATTTGAAAGACAAAAATGTCATCATATTTAGATTAGCAAAACACACTGTAATAAATTTACTTACTTTTCGTATGGGCCATGTGGTGGCTCGCGCACCCTCTTCTTTTGACCACTTAACTTATACTTATTAGCATTTCTAAGTATGTAATCAAAGGGAAATATCAAAATATTTATCAGATATCGCGCCGTTTTTAATAGGGCGCTTAATTGTCTGTATATATTCTGTTTCGTTAGTATTACAGAAAGAAATCGCGTCATTTCCGGTAGTATATAATTTAATGGTAATTATTTCTTAATAAAAATTTATATAAGGTATGTTCGTTAAGCGTCTTCTGTATAAATTATTTTAATGGAGTACAACTGAAACATCATGGCGGGCGTTAGTTAGTAACGAAACTTTAACGTTTAGAATGGTGTTACGATTTTTCAAACAGTTTTGTGCCAGTTTTTATTTAACCAAACCATTTGTTAAAATTTAAATAGGAAATAAGGTATTTCGTTAGCAAGCCATAAATTTCACAGATTCTATTAGCATCTACGATAGCTCATCATGAGTCAAAGTCTTCATTTAAGATACAAATTGCTGTCCATAAAACTGGCAGTTCATAATGAAGTGTTTGTATCCTGCTATACCGATTCTTTACCTTTACCATTTTATATTAAGATTAGCACGTGTCAAATTGCTGATTGAAAATAGAATCGACCATGCATTAATTACCCCTAATGCATTACTGAAATCTTAATTAACATCGTGTTAATATTGCAACGCCCAGGGAAAGGTGTAAACTGTTGATTATTGTCTGTATATAATAATTCGCATTAAGTTGTTAAAACTTACGTGGGCAGGTAATTATTAGCAGAAATTTTTCTATGATGTAACATGGCACACATTTTATGTTTAGAGATCGTTCTTCAAATCTAAGCCTAATGAAAAAATTAATTAACTTTGCTTGTATGTTCAGTGAAATATTACCAAAACATACACATTAATAATTTGTTAATTAATTTTGTGACTTTGTTCGTTTAAGCTTCAAAGATAATTTATTTGGATGTTTAAACTTTTTCATATTATGTAACAGAGATCCATATAATAACAGCCTTTATATATCAGTAGAAAAAAATTTCTCTTGAATCTTCAAGTATATGCAGAGATGGTTTAGAAAATTTCCAGTCACGCTCTGTAATATTTTCAGCAACAATTTTTTCAACCAAACCTGATCGGATTTAGGTCAGGCTGTTTCATTAAAAATCCTGACACCCAAAGTTTTTTGAAACGCCCATTTTTGCTTACTGAAATCATCTTTTCAATAACACTGAAAAATCCACATTCTCTTTTCACGGGACTATTTTCCTAATTATAACAAATCAAATTTCCTCCTTGGAGGGGTAGGTTTTAATAATTGCGTTCGTGTTGTTGGATTTTTGAAGAATTCCGGTCTATAAGGGTTGGATCAAGAAAGCTTTGGAAGGTTTTCATTGCAAACGAAGCTTTTCTAGGCTTGTTTATAAATCATTTGGGTGGAGAGGGCGGTAGACGCAAATTTCGGAATCAAATATTTTTTTTTTGAATTCAAATTATGGCGAGTTACAAAAATAGAAAACGTCTTTGAATTAAAAACGTAAAATAAAATTTAATTTCCTGTAATTAGGAAGTAGTGATTATTTACTTGGAATGTATTTACTAATAACGTGTACCTATATTGAAGCATTTTTTATCCATCCGAATATCCTTAAGTACGGTAATCCATTTTAAACACTAAATTAGCTATGAATGTCGGATAAAAATGTTAAAGTATTTTCTAAAGTTGTAAATCCAAAGAAAATTAATAGTTACGGAGTAATAAAAAACATAAATCGTGAGAAAGCTTTTCAAATATTCAAAAGTTGAAAGACCTCATGCTTTCCTAAGTAATTAATAGCGCTTTGTGTTGCCGCAAAGTGAACTTATTGCTTAGAATGAATCAGTGAGGAGATTGATATCTGGAATTGTGTAAAATGGCGGATAATAAATGCAGATTTTATGCTGAAGGAAGGAAACAGAATAATTCCCCGGCTACTGCTCGGACCGCAAGCTTGTGAACGCATAACGACTGCCCTCGCATGCGCAAATGCCTACTCATTTCCACTGCTTTCGAAAATTTAACGAGCCTACCATATATTCCATACCAAGAAAAACTTTAGTATTATTGGTAATCAATCCAATACATTCCGCTTATTTATTAATAATTGTTATTTATAAATAAGGCGCTAATTTAATTATACCCTAATAATCGGGTTTGAAATGTACGTCTGACTACGAAACACGAATATTGGGTTAAATATTCAAACATTTCGTGCCGCCGAACTTGGTTGGCTTTACAATTATTTGTTAATCATGGCGGAATTCCCTAATGACTACCTTCAGATTCGAATTTATTTAATCCTAGAAGTATCATTACTAAAAAAATTAATAAATAATAAATAGCTATCAAAACTCAATGGACTAAATGTTTTTAATAAAATAGTAGTGGATTAATTTTCTAACAGATCCTTTGTAAATTTTCCAGCATGCTTGGGTTATTTATTATAAGTTTCAGGTTGTTAGGAATTATTAATATGTGAACCAGTAAAATCGATTAAAATATTCAGTAAATCCGTGATTGTAACCTTTCAGAAGAAAATCCATAACGTAGATTTGGACTAAATATGGGCAGTATCGAATAGAAAATTTTGATTTTATTGCAAGCCCCTTGTCGCATTTTCTCCCTCTTGTTGCAAATACCCATCACAATTTGAGATGGTACTTATATTCTATGAGATTTCAGATATTTTTATTCTTAAAATTATCTTTGATTTTCGGAGACGTTTGGATGCGAGGACGTTTAAGGACTTTGTACGCAAAAATATTTGAAGGCAGAGAAGTTTGCAGGGACTTTTGACAATATGAATACCAAAAACGAAATGTTTATTTTTAGTATGGGAAAGTCCAGGGGAGGTTTGCACCTCCACTTTTTTCAGATGGCTTCACCATTCTATTGTGATTAAATTACAAAATGGGTACATATTGCAATATTATACAATGAACAATAGTTTGATATACAAAATAGAAAGCGTAATATTCAACTGCAGGTTTTATGAAAAATTAATTAAAAATTATAATTAACATACTGCTGCATTGTATTATTATTTACTAACCTTAAGCTAATACTTTGTTGTTTAACACCTGTACATTAGATTCGGCAAGTCATTAACTACTTTTTAATTTTTTATTAGTATTCAGTTCTTTGTCTGTGAAAAACACACTTCTTCTGGTGTTTTAGCTTTCCTCTATTTCTTATTTTATATTACAACCGTTGACACTCTATCGCGAGGGACACACGCATATTTTCCGGAAAACCTACGAAACTAAAGATCTATGGTACTAATTGTAATAACTATAATTTTATAGATAGAAGCATGTGGTGTGTTAGATCTGTAAGCTCTCACACTATTAGAGAATTAGAGTTCGTTTCCCGCGGGGCAGATATTTTTCTGAACAATTTCAAAACGTTCTGTCGAGGGGTGTTGATGTGTATGTCCAGTCCATAGTTACTAGATAGGAGGTTATAAATTACTTTATTAGAATTGAGTTCTCACGTTTTTCTAGAATACTCCAGGCATACTTGCTTTAATAATTCTGATGTGTTATTTTTAGTAATTTTTAAGTCTTCGGGTAACATCCGCTAATTTTAATTCATAATAATAAAATATACAATAAATATACTAAGTACAGGTAATTAAGTGATGTAATCGGTTGTAAGAAAATATTTTAAGTGTGTGAACATAACATTTTACCTTAAAAACTGATGACCTTCCCTAATTTTTGACAAAACATTCACACGTATCGAATCCTTATAAAACCACGACGGTGACTCTGACGACATTCCTATATGCCGTTTCGTGTCAAAAGCGTTTAAATTTCGTGTCAAAATTATAGGATTTAGTGCAATAAATAGTTTCGACACCGCATAGCAGACGTTGCAGGTAACTGAAATAACCGTGAAGTTAGCGTGATGTGCCGGAATATATACGTAATTATTGTGCTATTGTGGTAATTGATATAGGTACACTTTATCTCAAGTAATAAAATATTAAACCCTGCCGCACTATACTTATATAATAATATCAGGTTTTATAATTCTAACAAATTATCCATCTTTTTTATATCCTATAAATTTTGATCACTTTGAGGGTCACATTTTTCTTTCAAATTATTACTCAAAAGTAATTTTCTATGCGATTGTGTATAATTTTTCTTAAAATCAATTCATATAAATAAGAAAACAAACCTTGAATAGAACCACGCATTAACTAAAAGATAACGAATAAAAAATTAAGTAGTCTTGAACAAATGCAATTATATGAAACCAGCAATTACTATAATTGGCCTTCAATTTAGAATAATAGACAATGCTTAATATCAAATTATCTACTTAACAAATTAATAATAAAAATATAATAACCCCCTGATGTACTTAGACTTTTAAATCGAAATTATGTCTATGAATATTTTTCTAGAGCTAAAGATTATCAAATCGATTTTATTTTTTTAATCCTTTGTTTAGCTAACAGTGTTTGCAATTAAAAATTAACAGTCTATACTTGAAATGACATACATGTAGTACGGCTTGCAATAATTAAATAGGTTAAGGGTAGAAATTATAAACCGGAAGGTTTACTTTACATGATGGAAATTATATACTGCAGTGGTACTTTATAGTCGTGTGCAATGATGGGTAATCCATTATTTACTGATAAACTAGCTGTGATTACTAAGAATCATAAATTTTGCAGAAATTATCGATTTTCTTATCAAAAATTTCGCTCCTTTATTATTTATATCCAGAAGCGAATTACCTTCTTAGGTGTATTTCTTGTGCAAAGGTAATTTTAAATTTTAATTGTCTTTCCTCTATCGGTAATGATGTTTGATGGCGGCATAGTGCAACTAGAAATCGAATGCAGTCACGATAGGTTTTTGTATAATTACATGGAAAAGGCGGCCATAATGATGATTGCTATGCAGATTATCGTAATAATGCTACTAATTACACGTGAAACATGAAAAATTAATATGCAAATTTAAATTGTTCTGTCATACAAACGCATGGACATTTTTATCGGTGCTCAATTTACATATACTTCTAACGACCACTCTCCACTAACAAATTCGTCTAGTTCTGTCTTAATTATTCAAATTTTTCTGAATTTTTTTTAAAAATTAAAAACAGAACGCATGTATTATTTATAAGTTATTGTTTTACATAAAAATTGCCTTTAACCGACAAAGTTGCGTCTTTGCTTTTGTCCATCGATGCAATTTAAAGATTCATGGATTAAAGCTGAATACTACTCGGTAATTTTGGGTTATGGTATGGCGTGCAGGAATAAAGTACAATTGGAACCAGCCATGTTAAGTAATTATAGGTTGTTTCTTGTATTGACAGTTGAAGAAGCCAAAGAAAATAGCGGTGCAACTGTTTTATGAGCTAAGTACGAATTTTGACGTTGTTTTCTTTTCATAAAATATTAAATTCTTTGAAATACAGTTAAATTATTTCGTCGTGCGTTCCAAGTGCTTTTTATGTACCGTGCCTTCATTAATGATTGATACCCACGTGACCTTTGATCCGTGGTGTCCTTGGGAGTTTCAGATTTAAATGTTGAAGTCAGGTAGGATTGGTACTCGTTGTAACTAAACTAAGTAACTAAAGTCACTAAAGTTACTAAAGTTACTGTCAATTTACCTACAAACAATCAGTTAGGGAATTATTGGATAAAGGTTTACCAATTCTGTAAGTTGGGTTGCCTATATTTTGTGGTCACGTGGGTATCAATCATTAATGAAGGCACTGTACTTAGTATTAGTTACTGAAAAAAGTAGTGGAACGAGATAATTTATTATTACTATATCATTGACCTCCACTTTCAATAAGTATCAAGTTTTGTTCTTGTTTGATCTTTCGAAATGCTTCTTTTAAAAAGTAGAGGTGCGATCCCCTGGACTTTTCCATATTAAAAATAAACATTTCGTTTTTGGTATTCAACAGTAATTCGCCAGGCAGCATTGGAAATCACTTGAATGCGTAGCGAGAAACATCAAACTATACGAGTTCGATACGTACAGAAGAGAGACAGGCATCTAATTTACTAACGCAGCGGAAATTGACGATTTTCTCATCAACCGTACATTTTAGCCATATGAACACCTTATACTATGTGATAGACAATTAAATTTTGCATTCAATTATATAATAATATACAGGGTGTTTCATTTAAAATAACAAAGTTGCTTATTGTACTGTGAAAATAGAACACCCTGTATACGTGATATAAATTTAGGAGAATGCAGAGCTATATACTGAATAAGTTTTATATTTAAACTTCTTTCATATTGTGAAAAATAAAGGCGCTATAGGAGCATCAATTTCCGATTTTCAAAACCTCGTAGAGGGCGCCACAGTGAAATTTTAGCATTAATCAAAAAACGAAAATGTACCTAACACCAAGCTGTATAAGTGTAGAAAATTTAAACAAAATCGTGTGGCCAGGTTTTTTGTAATAATTTTTCAAAAATTTCAAACTTTTTGGAAGAGCACCGTTGCGACCGATTTTGGATTTATTAAATATATTTTTCTTCGTGGTAAGCTATAGTACCGCCAAAGGGCTTTCAAACAAATTGTTGCTGAACCTTATCAGATAACTGGTTTTTCAGTTGTTGAGCATTATCAGTGAAGAACATTCAAACCAGCAGGAATTGAGTCTGAACTGAGAACTGTTTCTGAAATCTTTGAAAATAGAATGCCAAAAGAAATTTTCACTGAAGTATATTCAGAGCAGCAGGAATTGATCCTGAAAATATTTTTAATGGTTTCCTCATGGGCTATGAACTGAGAATTATTTTCCTTTAATGTGGGGCAAATATTTTCAGAGTTACAGCCAGTACCTAACCACTCTTAACTGAATCATCCTGTAGAGTTAACAGTAATCGGTGGTCGGACAGATAAGCTCAACCCTATTTTGAATGGAATTGTTTTTACCGATTTCTACAAACCTGTACTTAATCTTTCTTAAATCTTTTTTCGACTTATATAGAAAAGTTAATAAAACTCCCCATATAAAAGATATTATATCTTCATTATTTCCTAGAATACTTCGGGACTATTCTCATATGCGTATCGGGTAAATCTAACTTTTCTTATTTATTTATTTAAAAGAAACAACTTACATTAGAAAGAAAAAGAAAAGTTTCAGATCATACTGGATAATTAAACATCACACCAAAGCCATCCAGACACATATTATCTAATCTTACATGTTATTCAATGCAATATTCAACAGGATGTCTGTAATACAACCGATATTGAATATTACGCGCGGAAAATAATTACAGTGATCTTAGATTAAACACGCCCATATAAAGCTACTTTAAAAATACTTAAGCGCTACTTCCACTATATAATAAACTGGGTGTTAAGTGATTTTAGATTTAATTTTATAACATGTGTGTTCAAGGGCTTCTTATTATTTTATCGTTAAGGTTGAAATAGAATATATGTTATCTTTATAAGCTTTTGATGATTTTTTATAGGTAAGAGTTTAGTTATTTAAAATTAATTTATTAGGTGATTTAAAAATAAAATACTGCAGAAATGTTAATTTCTATTTCTTTTAATTTATTTTAATGTAAACTACTAAAGCTAAAAACAGCCACCTGTCAAGTTATCAGCAGCCGTGTTACACCAGCAATTTAAATTATGTGTAGATATTTAAAACACAAAGATATTTAAACGGTTGGATAATTCTACAAACTGTTACAAACGGGGGTCGTTTATAAATATTAATTAATTGTTATACGCTTTCTTATCCTTCCCCTATCTTTCTTATTAAGTTTTTCTCCTCGCTCAATTAACTTTTCTTTGCATAACTAATTAATTAGTTAATTATTACAAAACACAGGTTTAGTTTATTGTATACAAGTGTTGGTTTTGTTTTCCCATGTATACAGGGTGATACACAGGATCATCATCATAAACGGATATTCAAGACCTTTGTTCCAATTGAATTTTTTATAAAGACGAAAATGCATACAAATTCTACCCCTAGTGATTAATACGGTATTAATTAAAGTTTTCAAGGTTTTATTTGAATCCAAACTAAAATCAAATTCATGTGTAAAATAAAAGCTGTTATTCCTGAATTGTTTCTTAAGATATTTCCTGAATGAAGATGAAGCATCAATTAATTTGTGCGAGACCATATCGTACCTGCGGTTAACCGAGCTATTAAGAGTTTCAAAGTTTCTAGATGTTTGTATCTACATTTTCAAAAGGTTTAGTGAATGAGAACTTTAAACGCTATAGTTTGGACAGCTTTGTTAACCCATCATTTACGACCACACGCATCACATTTCGCGATGAACTTATTTTTTACGCTTAGCCTAGCATCACAACTGTATATAGTAATTTCTAAGCCTCTGGAAAACTATAATTTTTGTCTAATTTTACCCCTTTTAAAGTAATTACGATGTAATGTTAACAATAGCTGAAGTGAATACAAAGAAGACGATTAATGTCAGTTTACTACATCAAACAACTTTTGTTAAATTGTTACAAAGAGATTTTAAACAACGAACAATCAAGTTGTTAAAAAAATCAATAAATATGTTGCATGTTTCATAGAAATTGGTGCAACCACAAGAGTATTCAGAGATTTATTTTTAACAGCAAGTATACAATTATTATTCTTGAAAGGGTTCCGAAAATTACGAGCAAGCAATACAATACTCATACATAACACATGTTGGGTAAGAATACTAAACGCTGTTTTTTATTAATTGCAGGCTAAATAAGTTAAAAGTATTAAAATAGAAGTAATAAGAGAACAAGAGTTATGATAAATCGTTAGTGGCATCTGTTGCGCAGCTCGGATGATATTAATTATATATCCGAGAAGACCCTATTTATGTGTAATAATATCCCTATAATTTTCTAAATACCCGTTCGTAAAGGTGCGTTTTTTCAGTTTAATTGTATATGAAATTTAAGCCGTCTTGTACATTTTTACTTATCGAGATCGTAGTTTTGACTTTTGAATTTGAATAATTGTTAATTTCATTTTAATTATTTTTTACTTTAACTTAGTAATTATTTCTGAATTAATGTTTGGCATAATGCAAAAAATAACACTGACAAAAAGGTGACTAAAATTAGATTCATTATGCATTGAGGAATGTTGCAAAACGTTTTGGTGTTTTTAAAAAAATGTAATTTTATGTTTGACTCAGTTTGACTTTGAAGTTCGAATCGTCCTTGTTTACATGTAAGGAGTTTTTTTTGGGACACCCTGTATTTTGTACAGACGAAGCTCTAAAAAGGTAAAATCTTAAGTGAATTCGCTCCCTAAAATATCAATCACCCCCTTAGAGTAGTAATTCGTGGTAAATGAAAAGGGACAGATAAAAATTTTGAATAATACATTGCATTAGCCGCGGTACATAAACGCTGAGGTTTCTTTTCAAGATGTTATTATTCCCATCAAGCATTTTAATATTTCAGATAATTATGCATTAATTAAGATGGAAATTACAGGTTTTTTAAAAGTTTAGCTTTTAGTAAGTTTTGTACCGTTTCATGGCGTGCATTTTTCAACTTTAATTTCAAACTGTGTAGCGGCGGTGTTACACTGTTGAAGGACATAACGGTGTGCATAATTTATATGTTTAGCATGGAATATCAAAGGCAGCTGATGGTGTTGTTATTCAGTTATGGTCCTCCCTTTATTAGTACGAATATGGGACATCATGACTCTTTTCTTTTGTAAAGAATCCACATAAACGTTTCGACAATGGGTCGCACCTTGTGGTTTTTCAGAAATTGTAACAGTGTTGCTCTATATATCGGAACATTATCTCAAAGACTAATATTTATATAAAATTTTATAACAAAAGGAAGTTTACTAGAATATTGGAAAGTTTTCAAGGGAACCCATAATTTTTACACCTGAAATGTTATATTAAAAAGTCCTCCCCACTTTTCAGTATTAATGATCTAAAACTTTCCTCTTAATTGATTTAAAAGCTTAGTAGTATGATGAGGTTAGAAATAATTTGGAATTGTTGCGAATTTGCAACAAAAATGTAAAATAAAGCAATTAAAAAAACAGTGAAAGGTAGGTAGACTAATAGTCTCATCAAGTAAAAAATGTAGACCATGTTCGAGGGTGTCGCTATTTTCTCGAAGGAGATACGTGTCGATAAAACTCGAGTTTGGAAACATCGGCCTAATCGCTGTCCACTACCGCTGTGTAAATCACTGCAGGTAAGACGTGATGGTAAGAAACACACAGCACAAAACCTGCTTTGAAAAAGTCACCAAAGGATTGACATTATCCTCGAGTTTAGCAGTATGTTGCAGGCTCTAGACCGGTAGGATAAGAGGGCTGTGTTAAGTAGTCAGACGGTGGCTTCAAGTTCAGAAATTGTTAATCAAAAGTTACCTTTATTTAGAAGGCGAATAAGAATCGTTTTTGTACGAACAAACAGTTGCGAACAGATAATTCCATGCACGTAAATCTTTGTCTGGATATCGACACTTTACACTGCATTTATCCCTGGTAAAACTCAACTACGATGGCTAGTATAATTATAAATTAGTTCGAAACTTGCCACTAATTTGCTGTCAAAACAACAGCTTTATCGACGTGCTTAGTTTTTTTATTTAATTAATTTTCCAAAGAATTTCAGATATAAATGTCTTTAAATTGCACTTATAAATTTTATTTCAAAGACCAATTAACAATCTGATTATAATGAATGAAAAGATAACTATATTTTCCATACTTTAAAACTCCTAACAAATTATAATTAATTAAATAGAAAATATCGGAAAATTGTTATTACGAGGGACAGGATTCGTATGCACATAAAAATGCAATTTATATTAAATTTATTTCAACGCAAATAATTTCAAATTGTAATTCGCGTGTTGAGACGTAAACCATTCAAAATTAACTCGGGATTTGTAAATTGGTACAGAGGTAGCAACAAAAACTGCAGGAAACGTATTTATCTAAAAATCTTAAATATTCAAAAAAAATCCCATACCTCTTATATTTCACCTTTAACCCAATTTGTAGGTAAAAGAATTTCCTGATAATGAATTCGGATTAAGAAAAAAAACTACAAGTAAGTACATAAATTTTCCAAAAGTTCAACATAAACAACAGCGATAAGAAAACAAATTATAAAGGGGGTTATATTTGAAAGAAAAGTAAAATAAATGTTTTTATGCATCAACATTGTTTGATTTTCCCTTGTGAAGAAAAACCCAATTTGTATGTAAATGAAGGCGAGAAACAACGGTCAAAGTTTAAGGCCTAAGTAGGTAAGTAGGTGTACGTGCAAAGGTATACACATATCACCAAGCGTTAAGTGCTTAAAAAGTGGATTAGTCCATCAAGGATGCAAATGTAATTGCGTAAATACATACTAAATTTTCAGAAGTTGTTGCGTATGAGCAGGGAAAAGTGTGAGCAAAAAAATTCGGCGCAGTGAAAGCGTGCACGAAAATGTTCCTCAAGCATGATTTATGATCTTTTATTATAACCTAAGCATTTAAATATGTCCCCCAAGTGGTCCTATTGCGAGTTATCGTGTCCCTAAATCCAACATGGCTGCCTAATATATCATAACAGCACGTATATGGCTGCGGCAACATTATTTTTGAATTTGAATAAGTGCTAGATAAGCGGTATTTGCATAATAATATAAATCGGGGTTAATATCGTGTGCGTGCTCTTACCCCGCTAAGGTAGCCAACTTGCGAGCCGGAGCACCACCGATAAGCTTATTCCGCACGATTTGCATATTTATACTTTCCAGATTTTTAGCTGCGCATTTCGTGGTAAACGAGGCCAATCTTTAATACTTTTATTTCTAACGTACAACAAAAAAATTAAAATTAAATTTATGCCAGAGTTAACATGGAAACTCTCAAGGGAAAACTTGTAATTTTATAGACAGCCTTCCCTACCGAAAATATTTTTACTCTTTTCACCTTAACAAACCTAAACTTTCCATTCAAAATACTAATCTGTTTTTATAATACTTTCAGTAAGTTTAGTAGCAAGACATAATAAAAAAAATTCTGTCTCGTCAGAGAACTCGAACCCACACTCATTGTAGACTGAGCTTCGAGGCCCAAGTCTCAACCCATTCGCCACGTTCGCCCTTGCTATACATCAAAAATATTCTTATTACCTCGCAAGTGATGATGGTAGAAGCCCTGATGCCTTTATAATGAGACATAGCAATACTGTATAGAATTTTTCAGAAGAAAGTTAAGAAGAAACGAGAAGATTATATTTCCTTATTTGTTTTTTCTTTGCCTTGGGTGCCTTAAATTTCAAATGTGCCCTATATCCTTTCGACGCGAGTTTTCAGACACTCTCGATAATAAAACTCAAATTACCAATGGTTTGCCTGATTTTTTATACGTTGCTGCAATATCACGTTACTTACGTTACTTCTTGATAGATAAAACATCATGTGGTATTCGTATAAGGCTTCCTTATCAATTTAAGGTTCTAATGCTGAGCAAGATATTTTTTTAAATCTTTAGAAAAATGGGTTCCTTTTAATGCATGTATGGAAATGGTTTGTTATAGATAGATACTTAATGGGAATTTTAAGTGTTAAAAATATTTAAAACATTTCCTTAAGACATTTGGGTGGTGCTTAGCCAAATCGCTGGATAATATAAACAGGACCATAACTTCTGACCCTCGGTACCCCACTTAAATCTCTGGGATATTTTCTACTTCCTATACCTATAAGGATTAATATTTTCCCATCCTTTTCAAAGGCATAAAATAATTTATTGAAGATGTTAATAGGTAGGTACCTTGTTTGCAGATTGCATTTAAATGCTTGTTCTGTTTGATTGTTCGTATTTCCAATTCGTTTACAAAAAAAAACTAAACTAAACTTAACATTAATCTTATATGCAACATCTATGAAAAGAAAATAGCTTCAGACGTTTTCAACGTGAAACTTAACAATACCAAAAACGTCAAGAAGAATAATTTACAATACCCAGAGTAGCTATACGCAAAAAGCAAACTCGCACGTCCAATAATTTTACACCTCTGCAAAACATCGCCAGGAATTCTCGACCGTTTATCTCGAGCGAGCGATTAAAAGGACATAAAAATCACCCATGCCGTATTTATGTCTCTATTTGGCCGTAATGAACTTTCCGACAGAGTAGCAACTTGAATAGGCGGCTGTACGTTCTAGAGCTCCTCCTCGAGCTCGGAACTATTGGCTCAAAACCGGGGCCTCCATTGGGCATGCTGGGACTTCCGTAAGCTTGGCTAGCCAATCAAGTTAACGTACTGAATATTTACAAAAATTAAGGATAAAGAGAAGGAAAGCTCGCTCGGACAGGCAGCTTTATACTGATGTACGTATTTTAATGTTATGCACATTGAGGATTGTTTTCGAAAGGAATTAGACCGTTGATAATTCTATATAGCCTAAGTAAAGTTTTTTTTTTGTATCTATTAATTAAATATTTATACTAAAAATTTGGGACGCTTATCTATACTTAATTAATTATTTATATCTATTGTTGATACAAAAGTATTCTTAAATTAATAGTCATCCAGTAAAACTTTTTCCTATGAAACTATTAAGTAGATAGTACGGATTAGGCACTTCTAAACATTTTGGTACAAACTTGCTTTTAGTTGGCCCTATATTTCATGTTTGAGCTGCAGATTAGTATTTATTGTACTTAATAAAAATATTTGAAATTACAGCTCTGTTTATCCTAAACGCAAAACCGAAACAAATCTAACACAATATTTAATATTTCGTTTCGATTTCTAAAGATTTTTCTGCAATAGGGAATATCTTCTAGGATTAAACAATAAGTGAGGCAGGGCATTAGTTTAGAAGCAGGAGTTCATTTCTTTCAATGGGCACCCTATTTCGTTCATAACAAGACGATAAACAATTTTTAGACAATAATCAACTTTTTATTCATTTTAAAAGCTGGAACTTGTAAATGTAAAACGTTATATTGATATTAAGTTGAAAAATAGAACTACTGTCCTGAATTTTTATTGTGAGAATTATCTTCAGTAATAAAATGTGTGTAGGTATTTATATTTTAGATTTGTCGCCTCGAAGAAACAAGATTGCTTTTGGAAAAACAGAAGGTTGAATTATTTATTAAATAACTAATAATTTTACTGGAAGCTAAAGTGCAAGTAGGTAATCGTTATAAGTACTATATGAGTCCTCGAGCCATTCAACATAGGTATACGATGTTTGGGACGACAAAGATCTTTTCTGAAGGTTAGATTCCCCTACGTAGCCAAAATTCTCAGTTCGGGTTTGCAAGGTGCCGCAGGCGAAGCTTAATTGCAAGTTAGCAAATCGAGACCTCGGCCATATACAATGAATAAAATAATTAGTTTATGATTTAGTGACGAAAATTTGATACTAACCTATCGATTGTAAAAATATTATAGTCGTGTAGATGTTTTTTAAATTAGGGCTGGTTTATCAATCCGTATAGTTAACTCCTTGTAATAGGTAAGGCTAACCAACGCATAATTGTCATAGATACGAATAATTGTTACAAAAATCGTATCCATGACAGTTGACCGTTAGTTATCTTAATAAGAAATTAACTATGGATTGATAAACCGGCCCTTAATTGATTAGACTAGGGCACGTGCCTACTGGTTGACTATTTTTTAAAATGAGATTGTTTAGAGATCTATTCGTATTAGGTACGTATAGGTAAACAATATTATGTCTTTTATATTTTATCATTCCTGGAAAATTCCATTTAGCTTGGATAATTAAATTTTCGTTTCTTTCACACCCTTTTTCATAAAATACCGTTTTGAATTTTTCTTTAGCTTTTAGGTATGTTTTTTTTACAGCATCTGCTGATTACCAAAGTCGAACATAGAAAATAAAGCATTCAAGCATTGTAACTATAACGTTGATTGACACCTGCTCCTCATTTTATCCTACAAGAATGGTAATGACAAGAACAGAAAATAATTTTGAATAAATAGGGTTTGGAGGTTTTTAATTTGTCAGGACAATTGGCTTTGATTTCTCACTCAAGAAGTTTATTAAAATTTTGATTTATTAATCAATGGTAGTATATGTATATGTATAATTATAATTTATTGTATTTTGGACATTCCCTTGACACCTTGTATGTTAAAATAGGGAGCGGGAATCTGCATAAATTGCACTTACTTATAATTCAAATCTTGTATAGAAACAAGACTGAGGTTAAAGTAAACACATTAAATTTAAACTATAAAAAAGTGTGTTAATTTATCAAACACGTAGAAACAAGTAAGGGTGATTATTTATACGGTCTACAATTGATTTTGTTATCTAAATAAAAAAAACACTTTAATTAGGACATGAAATTGGGGAATAATTACCGCAATGTGACAGTATTTCTTCATAAATATTTCATAAAGTTCATTTACTACGTTAAGACAAAATAAGGGTTAAATGAAGAAAGTAAAAATTTATTTTCTCAAACTGGACATCATTAAAAGTGATTGTAATTTTTTTAATCAATTATTTGGATAGATTTACTAATTAATTAAAATAAAAAAATAATCGATTTAAAATAGGAGTTGTTTTAAAATCAAGAGCAGCCCTATAAGTCAAAAACACAAGTAGCAGCACAAAGATCATTAGTTTTAGTGTAACTCTGACGGGGGGTTACGCACAATCTGATATATCTTTCTCATTTCAACACGTGGTGGGTCTAAATAGGCTATTTCCTTTGACGGAAACTCGAACTCGGTTCAAAGGCAGCCCAAGATGAGCAATCGCAGTGGGCAGAGCGCAGGAGGGTGCAAGCCTACCTATCAGGTAAGCACAGGTAGCCAACCAAACTCGAGGTAGCACCGGTTACCTGGCAGGTAGCTGCTCCTGAGCACTGGGCAGTCATTCAGTGTCGTGCCCGCAGTTCTTAGGCTTCAACACGCACTGCACTACGTCAAAGCTCAATCCTGCTGAACATCTCAAGAACTACTGTCAGTCGAGTGTTAATACCCTTCAGGCACATCCAAAACTTTACTCGTTAAAAGTTTTAAAAAATCGGTTTAAATGTTTTAATAAGTGTCCGTGTTAATCTTTTAATGAATGAATCAAACAGAACGTAATTAAATGATTTAAAAAAAATCAAAGTGAGCTTAAAAGTACTAGTGCACATAAATATTTATTAGGGCTTAATTAGTGGTTGTAATTAATACATAAGGCCTAAATGCATGGTGGTAATTTTGTTGTGAGTAAAAAAACATTTACACAATGCTGATTTCAAGCGGAAACGCGCTAGGTGGCGGAACCGAATTTTCTAGTGTACCAGGACTTTCGGGTTGCTGCCCTGTGCCCGTTGCTCCTGCTGCTCGTTCTGCCATTGTCAACTGGAAAATGGATCCCGTCGGACTGCCCACCCCCAACACGGCGCCTAATGTTTTACCATCGGCTTTGTCTTTGTCACCCTCAGGTTAGAGTTTATTCATACAACTTTTTGTAAATCTTATTTCAATGTTAAATAATTATTTCGTATTGCCAGAAGAGAAGATTTTCCATTAGGAAATATATATTTTTTTTATTTGTATCTTTAAGAATGTAGATACTGTGATATGCGAAAATTTCTACAAAGTGGATATGTCTCGCCGGTTTTTAAAGTATTGCAGTAAAATAAAATTCAAAAAAAAAATTAAACAAGTTACCTACTAATTGTATAAATAATTCTAACTCATTGTAATATTTGATTGGTCAGCTGGTCAGTTCTTGATAAACGATTAGAAATTACTACTTCTGCGAAAACCAGCCAAACCAGGCACGAAAAGCGTCGATTACCTCTGTTGTTTATATATTTTAGCCAATAAGTTTTTTCCCCTCTATAGATTGCGTCTATAATCTTCGGCAAATTCTTTTAGCATTCTTTCTTACGTTATAAGCTGATTCATCACTAAATGAATATTTATCTTCAGTCACTATTCTGAAGACCACTTTCAATATTCCTTTTCGCCTCTAGCTATATATCTTTATGTAACTCGAAGACTGATCACAAACGCCAAAAAACAATTTAATTAAGATAAAAGGGATACAAAGAAATTTTTTAGTAGTAATGGTATACCTATTGGGGTGTTAAACAAAAAACGCTTTCGTTATACTCACTCCTTAAGAGCCTGTTAATTGCTTAATGGGAGGCTTTTACTGCTAAGGCCCTAATGCTCCCCAACTTAAAATGCCCTTGATAACAAAAAAATAATAGGTAAATAAATTAGAATTAATTTAATATTAAATTTCCATCCGTCAGCCATCGCATTGCTAAACTTACGACCATCATTGATTCAAGTTAAAAGTCCGATACTCTAATCGTTACGCTATGCCGGCTCCTTTTAAAAACAATTACGAGAAGACTCAGATTTCTAATATTTTGTAATAAAAATACATCGGCATTGAGCAATTTTTGTCATTAAATATAGGATTTTAGATTCTGTATATTATTATAGGAGAATGAAGTTAGTTATGTAAGAAGATAAATGCTTTACTCATAATAATAACGGTTTAAATGAAGTATCAAAAATTAATTAGGAAGTAAAAAACAAGGAACAAAAGCGTATAATCTTTGTTTATTCATTTCACGTTTGTGGTTTGGTTGTTTTCATAACGATTTCTATCCTGTAGGCGATTAACTTTTGCAATTATTGTTCTTCTCAATTTAGTTTGTTAATTGAACATTCATAGTTTTATTGTCATACATTTTTTTCAATTCTAGACGTCCATACTAACTCAAAGACACGGAATTAATTCTTATTATTGCAATGGTAATATACGGATCAGTAAAATCTATACCAGAGTTTATGAAAATTAGCAAATCTGTTAATAAATTCATTGACATTAAGTTTTTTATTATTTAATAAAATAGTAGGGCACAAATTAATAGCGGAAACTTATTTGAAGTGATTTTCACTCCTTTAGGTATTTATAGACAACCCTAGCAATCCTTTTGGTATATACCTACCAATGGTTAAAGCGTCTTAAGCTGATTTAAAAAAAAACTTATTATGGTTCGAGTGCGTCCCCAGAAAAAAAATAATTCGTAGTAAATATCTCTCCTGCATTGGTGTTTCCTGTTAGATTAAGGGTTACATAAGAGGTTGTCCAGTCAGTGCCCTCGGTATAGTGCATGCGCTAATAGAAAAGTCTTTCTAAGCCTCCTCTCATTATTTTCTTTGATTATTTCATCTGAACTGTTCAGAATTTTTTTAAAATCAAATTAAGGTTTTGTTATTCAAAGAAATTTGTTGTGATAGATTTTCTTCTGTTGTATAATAATCGAATTGATTGCTTTTATCGTCTACTAGCACGATAATAACTAATAAGCAATGTGCAAACTTAAAACAGTTACCGTAGAAGCATTATCGACGTTAAACTGTAGTAAAACTGGATATTTATGTTAAGTACAAGACTAGGTACATTTATTACAGTGATTACTAGAACTGAAATGGCTAGTTGAATGTAGTTTATTAAACTATTGGTTTGAAGACACTTTTATTTCTGTAACTTTAAATAGGCAAATGGAATGTAAAGAGGTTTTTGAAAACTTTTTGTAAAATTGCGGGGGAAAAGAGTTACTCGCTAACAGCAAGGTTCATCTAAGGTTTAACATGGATTTTGGTGTTTATAAAAATCTAATTTATATTTCCCTTATTTTTATTTACTGAAATACATACAACACGTGCGAACGTGCGTTCGGACCGTTTTTATTTTTTAGGCATGTTTACAGCGCAAATAATTCTAAATTGCTACCATTTTTTTTATTAAAAATGTCGGAGATACTAATGAAGTGTCAGTTGTGGAATTTTTGTGCGAAATATGACAGGAATATTGGGAATTACCTAATGGCCTGCAAGGATAATATTCAGGATGCAAGTACTTACTTAAACTGGCAAGGATTAAAAAATAAACCATCCAACATGACTCTGGACTTGTAAATTGGTACAGATGCAGCAAAAGCAGACAAAGAAATATAAATTATGTGTTCTGCATCCAAAACTGCTGAAATATGCATGTATTTATGAAAATCTGCGCTATTTAAGACTATTGCATTCTCCATTTTCAATTTCCGTGTAAAATCATCGAATTCACAGGAAGACGAAGTTGTCATTTGCTTAAAATTAACATAAACTGTCCTACGACATTACACAACGATGTTATATCCGGCACATAAATAAAAGATAATGTCAAAGAACATGAAAACTGTAAGATCGGTGTAAAATGGAATTTAATTCATTCAAAAATAATTTTCCCCTTATAATACATCAAGACAAAGTTTCAAAATATTTAATTCGAGTCTTTTTAATTCAATGTTTTTCAGTTTAATATTAAGTCGGTAATGATAAACCCAAATTACTACTCACTCCACATCTATTTCGAAGTTTTCCGTGCTTAAATGCTTAAATACAGGTCGGAGAAAATTACTTCTATTTTTATTTAATAAGTTATTAGGTTTTATTACGTATTATTTCTGTTTAGCTTTAACAGAAATGGGAAAAGTTCAGTTTATCGTGTTCGAGCTTGGAACTAACTACTTTTAGACTTAAATTTAATAGAACTTCAAACACGCGACCAAGTTTACTCTTAGAAGTCAAGTTTGTTAAAATATTCAATGGCATTTAAACTTTTAAATTGACCAAAGCCTTATAATTTTCGACAAAAATTACTTTTGATTCGTACATAAATAAAAATGAGAAGGAGAATTTTGTTTAATTACAAGGAACAATTTTTTAATTTGAATTGTAAGTTTGAAACTTTTTCTATTGAACTCTTTTCTAATTTACTAAACATTTCGGAATTAAATTTTGGAGGGAGATGAAGTAAACTCATCGTTACTTCTCTGTCGCTGTAAATTCTTTAATTCGTGTCCAAAGGAGGAGAGATCTAGATTTTCAAGGTATTCCACATGACAAACAATTCCAATACTAATTTCTTCATAAATATTGACAAGCTAATGTAATATATCGACAAGAAAGTTTATTGGGTGTCCATAACGACCTGTATAAAGCATTCCTGTGTATATTTATCATATTTTCAATGCCGCGACAACATAATTTTGTTTGGTCTCAATGAATAGTGATATTTTTATGTTTAATTTGATTGATTGTAAGAAATGAAAATAGTCTAGTCGTGCTTTTCATATCACATAAAACTGACATGAATTATGTTGGATAAAAAGAAACGTGTAGAAAATTTTCTTGTGGAAAACTAGATTGAAAATAAAAAGAGTGTGGGAATATCAATCTAAAGGCTAGTATTTATTTTTATTAGCAATAACGTTTTAGAAGAAAATTAATCGACGCTTTGATAAAAGCAAAAATCTTGGCATTAAAACATATTTTAAAAGTATAAGTATATGACATATAAGGCGATGCAATTTGTCATGATTTTTTGTAATTGTCGCGACATTTTAATTGTGTCTGTTTTTGTCTTCAATTAATTGATATCAATTATCAAGATTTACTGGTTTTGCAGACTTCAGTGTATGTGCAATGATTATAAATGCGCATGATAAATATTGAACAAAATATCCAACGTACAAGGAGATGACAGCTTCATATTACTTACATTTTACAGAAACGGAATTAAAAACCGTTCCTGAAATTATTGTACATGACACGAATCCCAATAAGCTGATAAAAATCGCTTAATATGTTATTAAATAATTTCGCACGTTTTTGCAAGCCTGAGGAGAAGCATTCTCTCGATGCCCTGGGTGTTAAAAAAGTGGGAAATTAATTTTTAATTAAAGCGTATACGCGACCCGTATACTTATTCGGCATTTTGCCATAATTAACCGGAAATTTGAGCTCCCTACATACAAGGCACGTATGAAATACCAACTGCGTATTAACTAAAATAAAACTGGTTCAATCTGCATAAACGACTTTATAAAATATCGTTTTTTAAATACCACAATTACCGGGGCCGCTTTCTTTTATGAAAATACATTTAAATTCATTACCGGACCATCTGCGAAAATGCACGCATAATGAAATCTGTTTTGAACGTCTTGTTTATGGCAACAAACACATGTCCACGTGTTAATTTGTTGTATATCGATTACATCTTGTATGGGGAGTGCATAAGAAATGGAACGAAATGCACCTGTTTGTATATTATGTCAGGTAGCTGCTAGCTGGGGGGCGCCCTGGATCGTATTTTTTGGACAATGAAGTGTGACTTTACACCTGGAAATTTTGTTTGAGGGATAAACTGTCCAGACAGACCACCCTTAAGTAGATTATTCTTGTTTTACAATAACAGTATTTTTAGGCTTCTGGTTAACCCAGGATTTAAAACGCAAAAGCTTTGAATTATTAATGACACATTCAAGAATAATATTAACACTTCATAAATAAAACGTTTGTTTGAGAAAACACATGTTCTATCAGGATGTTTTAAAACCAATTGATATCGAATACTTCTTGTACTGATAAAAAGTAGTTAAGTAATGTTAGACTGTGATAAGAACCAAAGAGGTATAAAAAATTATTTAATCAGTAAATAGTAAAAATATTCATTGTAATGGAATTTGGAGGTCCCGAGACTCCAAATTATATTTTTGTCGTAATTGGAAAAATTCTCATAAATGTCCAATGGAAAAAAAAGAAATTAAAAATCTTACCTTGATTAAGAACTGCGACAGCGATGGTCCTGAAGTTTCGTTGATTGTCGCAAGACATATTCAGGATTGTGGGCACTGAACACTATATGGCTGCTGAAAAAAATGGAAGCCTTGTTAGTTATCGCAGTCAAAGTACCCTTTTTTGAAAAATTTACTTTAACATTTTAATTTGGATGTTAGGTTGGAAAGAATTCTATTAAAACGCAATAAACATTTAAGACAAGAGAGGGTTGAAAAAATAATCAAACTAAATGAACATTATGTTCATTTGAATCAAAGTTGGGGGTTGATTATGTATAAAAACATGTTATAGGGGACATTATGAGCTGCAATCATGATTGTCTTAACAACAATATTTGTTTTACATTTGTTGGACATTCTAGGGTCAGGGTTTAAAATACTTCTGAAGGGAGGTACAAGTAGAAAGCTGTAAATCGGCTTGAAATTATTGTACCTACCCTAATCACTAGAATGTCACTTTTAGTTTTAGCTAAAACTATAAGTAGTACCATCCTGAAAATTAAGAAGTAACCTTCTAGGAAAAATGCATACACCAACTGTTTCTATAATATACACACCCTTACGACCGATGTATTGAAGTGGGTGACGCTGAAAATAAATCTGCAAGTCATAAGTGGCATAATTTTCTTTCTGTGTCTATAATAGCAAACCTAAACGCACTGTTTTCTAAGAAAATAAATAAAACGTTTCGAAAACTTTATCTAATTCTTAAATTTAGTGAAAAAATTGAATTTTCCTTTCTGTATTTTTGATTGTCAATACGTCGATTGTAACACCATAAATAAAAAAAAGTTTACAAAGTAATAAAGTCTAATTTGCACATTAAACATGATATTTAATAAAAATCTTTCTTGTTTTGATTTATATTTGTTTTATGTACAGGTGCATACATTTGGAAAAAAATAAAACGTACACAGATTTGATAGAATCATCTTACATTACATAATTGTATTATTTATCGGGTTTTGCAGGTCTACTTGGCCACCTACCCCACCAACGAATGTTTTAATATTGAAAAGCAAGCATACAAGTGTTAAACTTACAGAAAAATTCAGTTTCTCCTTTTAAATCTTTGCAATTCACTCACTACACTTTACAATCCTTTAAGACGACACTTATTATCACTACAAATGTTCGCTTGAAACACAATTATCACAAATTAACTAAAATAAAGTTAATTTAGGAAGAATTATTAAACACACCGCACATCAACCTTCCGACGCGATACACAATTTATTACTCACTAATGTAACAAAGCCAATACCTATGCGCATACTTCTTTATCAAAAACTTGATATTTCTTTCATTACGAGTTTCTTATCTACAAACGTAGATGTTAACAAAAGGTGAAAGACAATTTTGATAAAATAACATATTTTTATATAAATGGAAAATAGTTTTGATTTTATATTCTTCTGTATTTAAAATTTCAATGATTACTTGAAGCAAATTACATTTTCTGGCAGAGCTGAAGGGTGGAAAACAGAAATACAGTATCTAATAGCATTATTAATAATTTTAAAAATTATTTCTTTGTGAAGAATTGCTCGGTCAGAAGAAAAACGCTTGTTGATGGAAATAAAATATTTAAAATTGAAATCCGTAATCCAGGTTTGATTCCTGGTTCGAAACATAAAGGGGAGAGTTAGAAACCCTTGGAAATTCCCTCACCAACTATTTGGCTAGTTGAAATCGGAAAAATCTAACGTTTCAGGAAATCAAATTTAAGAAGAATCCGAATATGAATTATGTTTTTAGTATTTTCAATAAAGGGCCATAGATGACCAAGAAGAATGTGCGCCCTCAAGCCTCAATAGATTGGAAATCAAGAGGTCCAGGTTTGATTCTTGACTAGACAAGATTTTTTTTCACAATTCCTCCTCTTAATACTGCCATCATGTACTTGACAGAACTGTTGCATTTTACTCTTAAAATGTTAAATATATTTCAGGGGTTGATAACATATTTAGAGGCATTACAAGCCTTGTGCTGAAAATGGATTTGTATAAATGTGATGAAACGTCGGTATAGTGTTTGTATTTCCTAAGAGTTGTAAGCTAAAATATAATTCTCATGTCTGATTGAATGCCGAGTATAAAAAAAATAATAAAAATCTAATCAATTCTAATATTTAAAATTTTAATTCCAGTGGCAAGTTCGGCTTCAATTTCAAGTCCTGCTGTGGTATCATCAGCTGGAGTTTCCTCATCAGGACCAAATCATTTAGGACCAGCGGCGCTTAGAGAAATCTATGGGGGTGCAGCAGCGGGTCCAGGTCACCCCCTAGCTTCTCTGGTATCTCAACAAAGACTTTTAGAAATGTCTAGATTTGGATTGCGACATTTCGACCTCGCTCAACATATGCTCACACAGCAAGGTGCTGTTACTAAATTATTAGGTAAGCATAATATTGATTAATTTTGTGTTAATAGCAATAGGTTTTGTTTACCTCTTGCAAGTCATTGATGTTATTTAGGAAAAGTGGTTCAGTGTCTTGCAGTTTTTTTGTTAAGATTTTGATATGCATTAGAATATTTTTTTTTGTATCTAATATAGTTGAAGAATGATTTGTTTTGGGGTATTGGAATGATTTAAAGAAAGTAAGTGTGGAAGTAATTGGGTTATTGTTCGGTTGTGGGGCAAGTAAGAATTTTAAAATTTCTTAAAGTTCGAAGCTTGGGAATGTACCTAAGTATCTGTAAGAGAACGGTTACTAGGTACATATTCGGGGTCTGATTGTTAATCGCAAAATAAATCAGTTATCGATGGAATTTACCCGAGGTAATTATTTTAAACGTCACGGTAAACTTCACACGGCAGCCAATAAAATCGATCTAAATAATACAAAAACACAATCTGCGAATAAATTGGCGCACACTGCAATTAAAATCGCAACAAATCTCCGGATTATCAACAAAATCCTATCATTTATAATCAGAAGTAGGCATAAATAACCATAACCAGACTTCATAAATTGCAGCTACATTTCACCAACAATTAAGCGTAAATTTATGGCGCCGTCTTCGCCCTCGCGATAACAATACGGCTTTCAAGAACGATTACATACCGAACGTAAACGTTTACATCGACCAACTGTTCGACTACGATCCGTATCGCGATATCAGATATGCTAATCCAAGCCGAACATTTATAAATTGTGAGCTACTTAATTACTGGCTGCAAAGAAAGAGAATGTCTTATATCCTTGCTTATGGACGTTCACATCCACGAAAAGGTTCGCCCTTTAGGCAAACAACATAGTCATATTTATATCATTTGGTGAGTGATCGATCGACTTGTTGGTTCTGATCAATTGAGATGTAACAAAAAAAAACGGGACCATTAAGTAGCGATCGCGGTGTAAAATATTACAAGTAATAACAGGGTAGAGTTTTTTTAATCCGGCTATAAGTGTAGACTTCTCTTCCGCTTTTTGTTCGGGAGCAAAGCATGACGCGCTTCTCGATGCTTCATCGTACATACAACAGCAATTATTCTTATCTGACTAGAATGCAATATGAAATTATATGCATCCTGACGTATAGATATACAATGGGTGCATTAACATTACCATTATGACATTTTGAGTATTTAACTCGGATATGTTAACATACTGAAATCCTTCAAATACCATTCCATACAACAATCCTCTACAGACAATTTTCTTCTGACTAGGATGGGTGCCTTGTTGGCCAATTGAATCATTTTTACGTGCATACAAATCCTATCGCTACTTATAAAACCTCAAAGTCATGAGGTCTCTTAAAGAAAATGTCACTTGAAGAAATTTACCTCAAAATATTATGATTAACTTAGAGAGTTAATTTTTTTCTTCATAGTCTAATTGTAATTTATATAAGAGTCTGTTTAAAAAAATATTACAAGATTAACTGAGATGAATGGAGATGGAATATTCCAATAAAATAAAAGTAGAATATTTATTACATCCAATTAAGTTTACAGTTATACTTGAGCATTAGCAATTTACGTAGAAAATTAGAAATTATCCACTACGTACCTACTACCTGTTAGTAAATTCAATAATTATCTCCTAGCTATATAAAGCACACGCAAATGTAATCAGTAAAATAAGTTTTCTTAGAATTAATTAAAAAGTGATTATTTGCATGAACTGTGGGTAATCAATGTAGTCGGTACATAAAAAATATGTAGTACATAGATCTTAATTTCATAACACGGATGTAAAGAGAAAATAAATTGTCATAAAATATAGATAAAATAATCTTAAATGGAAAAAACGAAAGTTTAGGGGAGTTTACAAAAGACTTCCATACAAATAATTATTATTTGTTGACCGAAATTACCTTTTAAATATCTGTACAGGTATGTTCGTGAGAAAATGAATACCAAATTGCTCTGAATAAATAAAACCTTTGTGTCTCATCATAATAAGAAACGAATGGCTGTAGTAAAATATAAAGTCTTTGCATATTAATCTTTTTTAACATTTAGTTGAATTAAAAAATATTTTGGAACCATGGGACCCTGGTAGTAGATGACCCCACCCTCACCCGTAGGTGTCGGAAAAAGGAAGTAATATTTCAAACTTATCCTGACTGTGTCCTAAACGTTTTAGATTTTTAATGATGGTTAATGGTTTATTCGACAATATTTCGCCCCCATAAAGACGAAGAAGCCTTCCCTCCCCTACCCATTTAATATTTAATAGAGGACGTGGTTTTAGGATAACGTTAAAAATGACTTGACTGCGTTTGGGGGAACATTCCTTGTCTTTGGGTGTTAACCCTCTTGTTCTGAAGTCGATTAAGGTTTCTTGACGTGAAGGAGCTGGGGATGATAGTCGTAGGTAGGAATTAAAATTTCAATTACGATATGGTATCTATTTTTTCTTTGGTCTTCCTCTATTTTATACTCCCCGTGGTGCTACGTCGGTCGTCTAGAAAATTCTTCTCCATTGCTTCATATTTCTCTTAATATTTCATATCCATCCTCAGCAGCTTCTTTCCCACGCCTTCTATTATCATTGTTGCGCTGCCTTAGATTGTTACCAAAGCCTACGTTACGCCCCTACATTTTTCGCCACCACAAAGTGAACAAGCTCTATTATCCAATTTGTATACCACGAGATTTAAACTGGAGGAAGTATCTAAAGTCACTCTCAGAACTTTTACATTTTTATCGATTTCCTTTATTCCTTAGCGGTTGCTTATACTTAAATATCATTTAAAATTTATTTTAGTATTTATTGATTTGCAACTTAATTATTATTTGTTCGTTTTAAATATTTCCTCATACATCCTCTGTTGGTAAAGTACCAGCCGCTTGCGGTAAAGTGCATATTTAAGTCTCTGGAAATAAATTACGTGGTGGTATTTGAAAGCCTGATTCAGCTGATATGTCAGTGTCTACGAAAACTACTTGTTGTTCGAAGCATTCTATGCAGATTTATAGCGCTACCGTATACGAATTTCTCCCATAGTTTTATCTTTTGACGTTTTTGTTTTGTAATTTTCTTGAGACATAAAGTGTTTTGGGTAATTTATGCTAACACTTGAGAAATATTATGTGTCAATTGTATTTTAACACTTTAGGACCAGTTTTAAAAATTTCACTGTGGATTTAAGTGGGGGAAAACCAAAATGAAACAGGATTTTTTGATATGGATCAGATGATCAGATGAAGTAATTATTTTTGTACGTACCCGTATATTAAATAAAATATAATGTGAAGTCATAAACGTTCCAGCAAGTTACGTTTCTGTATACAATACTTGAAAAAAAAATTGAGATAATTATTGTATGGAAGTTGTTTCATTGCTTGTAGTTGCACATGTCTGTTAGTATTGATGTGTAAAATAGGGTATGATAATGAAGAAGAGAACAAGTCACGCTTTTAAAAGTTATAGCACGAATGCATCCTCTGTTTAGTTGTAAAAGAAGTGCCCGGCGGTACTCATCTGGAAATTGATGGGATGCCACTTTGGCTCAGTGCGCGTATTGCTTTACAAACTTGCAGTTATCATTGTGCGAGCAGCCTACCTATTACTTATCCTGCCAAGGTTTCACTAACATGCGATCCACAAAATGGCCGACTGTCTGGCTGCATTTAATATCTCTAATAACTGGAATTATCATATCGCATTATAGTGCTATGAGGATTATTTATTTAAGCGCGCTCGACATTTGTGCACTCTACTGTAATTTACCCCCCAACTGTAATTATTTATCGATCTTCAATTTACTCCTATTTCGTCTATTAATACCCATATGAAATTCTGGCCGCCGAATGCCTGGTTATTTGATCGATTGAACCCAACCAATGAGGGTAGGCACAATCAACCCCTACGACTCAACCGCTTTACCGCTATTGTAAAGGAGCCATGTTTACAACTCGTGTAATTAACAGGCTCAAAGCAAATTTGTTTAGTACCTAATTAACAGAAGGAAGCTAATAATTATAAAATTACACACAGTTTTGGGTTTTCATTGTTTGTTAAAGACTAATAAACTAGAGCGGTATAGCGTAGAAATTATATTGTGTAGTATAGGTAAATTTTGTTGATTGTAACTTTTGGGGTTGTACAAAAAAAATTGTATTATTGGATGCTTTTGCATTACTGTAAGCCCATACAAATCCTATCCCTGATAATAATATTACGGAGAAATAATTATTAAGTACCTATAGCTGGGTGTAGTGTTGGAGGTCGTTCTCATAAAATGTTTGATTACTCAGATGATTGATATCAATATTATAACATACTCTCTCTAAATGCTGACGTAATCAAATCAAACCCCGCCTAACATATTTATCCTGTCATATTTTGCTTGGACTGGCATAATTAATATGAATTAAGCGTTCGAACACCTTATAACTACTTACAGAGTAATCGAGAAGGTTTGATCAGGCCCCTGTAAGTATACTGAGAAGTACTACTACG
This sequence comes from Hemicrepidius hirtus, assembly GCA_963082805.1. Lineage (NCBI taxonomy): Eukaryota > Metazoa > Arthropoda > Insecta > Coleoptera > Elateridae > Hemicrepidius > Hemicrepidius hirtus. The sequence continues at coordinate 25,241,154 of OY720167.1, forward strand.
ATTTCTTAAGGCGTGTTACGTATTAAACCACATTTGTGTTATTTTTGTAAAATTTAAAACACAGAAATATTAAAAAAAAGTTACATAAACCTGAGTTCGATTATTGGTTAATAATAAAGTATTTTGTACGGTATGAGTTAATTATACAATAAAAAAATTTAAGTTATATAACCAAAAAAATACGATTACATATCCTTGTTGATTGCTAGAATCATAGGCTTTAGGCCAGGAAGTGCTCAATAACCAAATCCTGAAAATCTTGCATAACAATGTAAAAAGCGTTAAATTACACTAATGTCGAATTTTGGCAATAATTATTAAAATCGACAGAATGAATTGTAATTTCCTTAATAACGCCATATTTTATGTGCGGTTAAAGTTAGTGGAATAATGAAACCCAAAGCACGCTACATATTAATTATTGTGCATGAATGTAATTCCCTGTAATCGAGGCAACCAATGCCTACATTTGTTTTGCCCGTCATTGTGGAAGCGAGCAGCGTGACGCTCTGGCGCTCATGTCACAACACACCCCTGAGCAAGGCCATATTGCCTTTGTTCGATCCATATTTTTCCCATTGTGACCGGCATCTGCTGCCGACCGCAAGAAAAAATGTCACGAGAAAACATGTGTTGCGTAAAATTCTGCAACATGCAACATCAGCCAATTCGACGAAATGCAATTTTTATTATCACCATAGAAAGCATGAACGAGATGTTTCTGTTGTTTTAATTGCTGCAGAAATATTTAATTGGAGTAGATGTTGTCATATTCCAGGAAAAATAATAAAGTGCAATTTTATGCAGGAAAAATCAAGAGTGCGAGAAGTGTTCGTCACGTATGGAATTAGAAAAAAAAGTACCCTCTATGCACGCAAAAGTTGTTATTTGAAGTGTTCAGGTGAAGAAGATGGCAGGTTTCTGTTCTCATGTCACGTTGAAGTCTCCTCATGTATAACGCTCTTCCAGTTGATAAAATATGTTTGATTAGGGTATTACCAGACAACTGGAAGAAAAGACTAAATATAGCAAAGTGGAAAACACTATGGAGAGTAGGTATCAGAAATTGCAATGGGTCAAGTAATGAAACAATTAAGAAGAAGAAGAACGTTATCAACAAACTAGTTTTTGAAAATATTGATTAAAGTATCAATTCTAAAAATATTAAGAACTCCTGGTACAGACCACGGGTATTGTCAATGAAGATCTGGGTCCTGGACAGTAGAAGTGAGTAAGAAGGAAACATCCCCTATTTTCTTTTATTCTTCACTGAGGAATTCCCAAAGAAACTAAGCGGCCCCTTTCACATTATTAGGCCTATGCCTAAAAGCACCACAAGATACATAGTACCTATGTTCATCTATGTCTCTAGGAAATAACCCCTAAACCGCTCATACCCTTGTTTCAACACCTACACAAATGGATACAACGACCTTTCCCGTGGATACAAGAAAAATTTCCAGATAACTTCCAGTTACCTCCTCGGGGGTATTTCGGTATTTTTGACGGTTTCTATATTTCATCTAATTTTTTTAAAATATATTTTAGCCCACTTGTTTCCCTCTGTCTGTGAAAGTTAGAGCAAATTGTACTATACGAATACAGATACACCCAGGCTTTCTTTCCAGTGGAGTCACCCTCATTTCTTTTATTTCATCTTTTAATGTTCCCATTAAGACAAATATTAATATAATTTAGTTTAATATAAATACGCAATTAAATAGTTCCAAATTTTAAGAAATAAGCTTCCAGAAACGAGGACAATAATATATAACAACCCGAAAGGACAAAAGAAAATGAGGGGTTATTATATGCGAGCTGCAAATAATTCAAAGCAGTTTCGCAGTCGCCCTTTAAAAGAATTCGAGATAATCGCCCGAGATACAAATATAATAACATAATGTGACCATATTTTTAAAATGTCCCAAGGAAATAAATAACGAACGCTAAAGGATTATGAAAGAGTAATTACACTTGCATGTATCAAGCGTTCCAAGTAGCCGGTGTGCCTGGAGCTGTGCGCTCGACTGCATGCAACGTTGCTCTCACGCAACTGGGCAGAAGCACTCACAGATCAGGACAATTCCCTTAATGTCCTTTAATTTACATTTTCTGTGGTTCTCTGTTCCGAATTTCAGCAATTACTTACGGTTTTTTTGGTAATTCCTTTGAATTCCGCTTCCTTGTTGTTCCCCTTCATCCGTGAAAGTTAACAAAACACGAGCAATTTTAGTCATTTTAAATTCCAATCATCTAATTTAAATAATTTATAACTACATTAAATTTTGTAAATTTATGACTGTTATTAATCGGTACCAGTTATTTAAATTTGACAACCGCTACTGGGTGTTTTAATCACCGGGACTAGTATTTTTATTTTTGCACAAACTCTTATAGAATGTGTAATACCTACCGTTCATGGTTCTTAAATTTACGGTATGAAGAGAAATTAATTGAAAGTGAAGGCGAGGCGAGAATAATTGAGTTTTATGCAAAAACAAATTGACTTGCGCTTAAGTGATACAATAAATTAAATCGTATTATTCTAATCTTTTCCTTAAACGCATGTAAGGGTATACACCTTTTATGTAGAACGTTTAGATATTAAAACAACCTTTCCCTATCACACATGGCTCTTTTCTAAATGCCATGGGCGAAATAATGTCAGTAAGATTAAAATTTTACCGAAGAAGGTGTTAATAAAATTAAGACTGATTAACGATTGTTCGAAACAAGGCTACATTTCTCTTTCGTGGGGGTCTTAACACCGTCAATAATGTAGAATAGCTTGCGAGTTTAATTTTGTTCAACAAATAAACACAACAAAGAGGGGGGGGGTTACGACATGAAAAAATATGGAACATATTGGACAGTAGGGGCTTCGTAAAAAATTTTTCTTTGCTGTGACATGAAGGTCAGTTCGCCTAACGTAAGTCAAAGTTAAAAAAAATTGTAGAGGTATCAGATATGAAATTTCAGTACTTTTTCAGTTTGTAACATAGGAATTTTTAAGCCTAAAACTCATCGTCGCGCAGTCAGCTCTTCAAAGATATATTTGAGAGGATATCTCATCTGATTCTCTAAAATTCAATCACGTTCGCACGAAACAAATCAGTGTGCGCTTCAAAAATCATCAATAACTTGTCTGAAGTAAATAATAAGACCAGTTCGCATAGTCTGGCCATATAAACGATTTTTATATCACTTTAATGACACAACTTTTTACCGTCGCAAATATTGGGGACGTTAGTTCCACCTTATAACTGTCTCATTGAATTTATAAGCCGAAAATAAAAAGGAAACAATTTAATAAATTTTTCTTTGAATAGATATTAATTTAAAGGTAGGGTTCTGTTTTTTTTTGATAGGATATTTTGTTGTTTTAATAAAGTCAGAGTTCAAAAATCGCATTCTTTAAAAAATCAATGAATAATAATTGAAGACAGACAGATGCAAGGCACGCGGTCGTACAATTGCACAGCAAACAGCTCTAAAAAAGTTACAAAGGCTGTAAATCGAGACGGCAGCTTCGCTTCGGCTGTCTATAAATTTGTTCCTGCTGTACCCGATATTTATCGGCCAATACACATACTTAAGCGTCCGCTATACAGATGCCAACTTTTTGCGTACCCTCAGATTTGATGATGTATTCTGTTTGCGAAAGGCTTATTAGGTCTATTTCACAGGCCCCATTGTGATACCGAATCAATCAATTTTATTATGATACTACCAGAAAATTAAGCTTTCCTCGATCAATAATATTAGTTATTATTTACAATTTAATTCGTAAAAGAAAGGGAGCCCTCGTTGAATAAATGTAACCTGCAATGCAGTATTTATTACTTCCTTGGTAGATAAAATCGTATCGCAAATCCGGTGACGGGTGTTTTGCTAACTGTTGTTAATTATTTATTACATAAAAGTAGGTGGTCCTTCAATATAATCGATTCTGTGTGTCTCAGGTCTGACCACTTGAAAACATGCATAATACAATTTTAATCACTCTTGTGAAACTCAAGCTGTGTTGATTTGGTTTAGTATTACTTTTTATTCCTTTTTTCCTTTATAAATATTAATATTTTGAATAACAATTAATATTCTCTATAATTTATGTAAAAATAGGATCAAATTTTTAATTGAAAGTCAAATAAAGTGTTATTGAACAACGACACGACTTTTGTACTTTTAAAAGATACAAGATAAAAGTCACCTTGTCTATTGATTGTTTATTACGTAAGGATAGTATCAGATAATAAATAAAATTTTAAGCATTATCTTCTAATCTAATTGAAATAATGATACAGTGCTTTTTTGAACTATGTATGAAAAGAAATCCGACCATACATTGCCTCAACTAGTTCGAGTTAGAGATTAATCGATTGATTTAAATGTTTTATTTTTTATTTACCTGATTAAAAATGTTTTTCTTGTTCTTTCCAGGTACTTTAAGACCTCCAGGATTAATTGGGGGAAGCAAACCAAAAGTAGCGACCCCAGCTGTGGTATCAAAAATCGAACAGTACAAACGTGAAAATCCAACGATCTTTGCTTGGGAAATCAGGGAAAGGTTAATATCTGAAGGTAAGTTTTAAAAAAATCCCGGATTATTCGAAAAAGGGAAATTAAATTCTTTTAAATATTTGTTAGCCCTCCACTGTCTTTATTAACGAATAGAAATTTGATGAAGGACTGTTAGTGGTATAAAGAAGGGAAAATAATGTTAGACGTGCGAAATCATAAAAAATTCCATAATCGTCATGCAATCGACGCAAATGCCGGTGTAATTAAGAAAAATGGTTTCTAGAAACCCAGAAACGCAATGATAACTTTACACGATTTTTGTGCGTGTCATTTTAACGTTGCTAATTAAGTAAAATTAAAAGACGGATTCCGTGACGAGCGCACGATTTTTAAATGAGCGTGTGAATAGAAACACTTGTTAACCTGAAAGATATTCGAGGATGACAATAAATACCTGTAGAGAATTAGCCCATTGGTATAATCGCACCGTTTAGGGTTTTGTGTTATTATTTTAAACCGCAAAAGATGATCGGCATTCGAGCATGTATTAACGAAAAAAGATGACATTCCTTGTTCCTCAAACGAGGTGGAAAAGGTTAGCGGTAGCGTAAGGAAAAAGACGAGACTAAGACGAGAAGTTAAATCGGGAATATCAAATTATGATTTAGAACCCGCAGTTCCGGCGGCCCGCAGGCCTACTTTAAAACACAAATTAGCGAATTCGGTTTTGAATCACGCAAATTACATACCATTAAATTTGCGTTGTGATGGTTTATGAAGTATACCTTCCTTCAAAACATCTGCTGTATGCAAGAAGTAGGTACGTGTTGATGGGCGTCGATTTTATCAGATTTATATAAAAATTATGGTAAGTGTTTTAGAGGTATCAAGGTGTAAATTTCTCTTCAAATTTACATTAACAAACGCCTCGAATCGCTTATTGAAACTTTACATAATTATTTTTTGATGGTGCAAGAACACAACTACCTGACTTGCGTAAAATTTTGCACCGTATATCCACACTGTTTTAATTGTGGCATAATTTTTAACTACATTAGAAAACTTGAATAATTAGGTGTTATCCACCATGAAGGTTACCTCTTCATTATAAAATATCTCAAGAAGTTTCATCGGCACCAGGTATGCGAAGACATGATCTTATACTTGCTTCCAGGGTCCTGGAAGGTTCGACAAAACCTGGATGCAGTCAGCCTTATGAGTATTTAAAAAAAATCTAACCAATGGAGAGAATGAAATTTAAGACTTTTTTTCACAGAATAGAAACTTCATCCGACTCTGAAAATTTTGTAATCTTCGAAAAACAAATTAAACCTTGGAAATCTCACCCAATTAAATATTATTTGAACACCAAATTATAAACCATTTCAAGGCCGTTCTTTATTTGCGGATCAGAAACTGTTTATTTATAGTTATGGGACATTAACGACATGTGTTCCCAAAAAAATATAATTTTGTAGGCCAACACTGTCAAATAAATTTATATTTATTTTCTAATCCACTTTTTGCAATCTTTTATTAATGACTCAATTATATTTAATTTAAACAATAAAAGAATAATTTATCTTTTCTAAATTAAACGAACAATTTTGGTGTCTCGTCACGTAGTAGTTACGTGTAATTCTATTCAACCTTTGGCATTCAATCACTAATAGAAAATTAATAACAATTTAAATGTGACAAATGCATGAAATTTTTCACGACGTTCATGAATATTAAGTTGGGTGGGTCTGTGTTCGATTCTCAATTAGAAGCGCTCGCGGTCAAATCTCAGCCCACTACGTGTAATTACAGTGTGACTGATGAATGATTAATAATTGTATATTTATCATGCAGCAGCATTGATCATGATCACACTTGGATGCGAGTGTTCGATACCATCTGAGCGGCTTGATTTATCTAAGACATTAATTCCCTATTCATCCCTCAGGCATAAAGGCACCTATCAATAAAATCTGCCTTGCATGTTGCTCTTTATTGAAAGTTAAACGTTTTAACTCCAAATCGAACGGTTTTGTAAGCATTCACTGATTTTTCTCTTTAAGCGAAACGTAAGATTAGAAATTTCTCCTTTTTATAAATTAAATTAAAATTTCGTGCGTATACTCTTAATTTGATAGACGTAACCATTATTGGGTATTCGAGAAATGCCATGAATTTCAATTCATGTAACCATTAAGTTAAATTATACGCAGAAAAGTGATTAAAGGTGTTCTATTGAACGCTTTGAGGAAATCATTTATTGATGAGATGAATATAAATACCAACCAAGCCCGACACAAAAGAATATCAATTACAAAACTGTGTGAAGCAATAATGAACTAAACATGTAAGAAAGACCGTGCCACAAGCTGCGATAATAATCAGCCCATCTAACAAACAATCTTAAGGAAATCGTAGATCGTTCGTAGTTTTGAAATCAGCTAACGTCGTCGTTTCGCATTCTTTCCTAAGAAAACAGTTGGTTAGAGATTCCTATTGATTAAGAAGAGTTATTTTATATTTTAAGGAAATCTTTTAATCAATTTGCTTCATTTAAAACAGGTGTTCTGAATTTTTTAAAACCGCTATGTTAACAGTTCTTGGTCAATCCCACGAGCGCCATAGATAGCTAATTCACTACGCATCCCAGGGGGCGAAATTACCTTTTTCTCAAACGAAATCGAATCCCACGTTAACTAGCTTAACTGAGCATTTAACATAAAGGCACGGCTCAAAAGTAATTTCTTCGACTTTTATCTAGAAATAATTTCCAAGTGGTATCTTGGAGTGTTCTTAGAGAAACGTAACGTATTATACTGATTCTATTGTGGAAGATCGGACACTCAAGCAGAGAGGTGCTTGTCTCTAACCTGGGAACGGATCAAACAAGTCCACGTTGTAAGCTTAAACAAACAATCCGCGAGTCATTGTGCTCACTTAAATTGTGTCGGAGATGAACGATAATCTGCTAAAGAGTACTTCAAAGGTGACGACTTTTTCAAGACATACGGATGGGTCTTTGATTTCAAAATATGTAACCATGTGGTTGGAGGAGACTTATCCTGTTAACGGGAAATTTCAAAAAGAAAACAAAACTACGCTTAGTCATTTCAAAACCGGAACCCTACAATTTTAACACATGCTGAGTAACAACAAATGTTATGGGGTTAAATTTTGTTAAAAGAAAATAGTGACTAACTACAATTAAGATCGTAGGGTTGGTATTTGTATTTCAAAAGTCGGTAACCAGAAAGGGACATTCCAAAACAAAGTATCGACACCCAAATATTATCAAGAGTTGGCCAATTCTTTATTTATTCTGCCACCTTCTCGCTCTCTCTTCTCCTGAGTTAACTTTCTTCTACAGTGATCTCCTTCCTCTTTTAATTTTTCTCCCCATAGCACTCAATTCCGTAATCATTCTTCTCCAACTGCTTTCCTTTGTCCTTTGGGCATGTCCATACCATCACGATTTTTTTCTCATCTATCATTGCTATATGACGTCGTGTTTCTTCCCATGCTTCTACTTTTTTGTTAGTGATTCATATTTTTTTGTCGTTTCTGTTGGTCAATCGTGCTCATATAATAAATATTTGTTATTTGTATTCGTTAACTTGTATTACATCTCGATTTTTTTTATTTCAGGTGTCTGCACAAATGCAACGGCGCCATCAGTGAGCAGCATCAATCGTATTCTACGAAATAGGGCTGCTGAAAGGGCTGCAGCGGAATTTGCCCGAGCAGCTGGTTATGGTTTATACCATCCCCATCCCTACGCTGCTGCCGCAGCTGCATTCCCTTGGCATTCACATCTTTGGCCTAATGGTCCTTTAGGGCTACAACCCCCATCTAGTGGAGTTATGGGGGGATCACCCAGTTCTTCAGCTTCACCACAAGACCATAGCCTGCTTAACTCACCACCAAGTCAACGTTTACTAGATGTTGATGGTAAAGACGATTCCAGCATGTCGGAATCCAATGACCAGCCAAAATTTCGAAGAAATCGCACCACGTTCAGTCCTGATCAGTTGGAGGAGTTGGAAAAGGAGTTCGAGAAGAGCCACTACCCGTGTGTATCAACCAGAGAGAGATTGGCGTCGAAAACATCCCTTTCGGAAGCTAGAGTTCAGGTAGGGTAAATTTTTTGCTTAAACAAACTATAGATATTAACTCGTGCGTTGTTAACCAGGTTTGGTTTTCCAACAGACGAGCAAAATGGAGGCGGCATCAGCGCATGAATATGCTGAAGCAGTCTTCGCCGGTCCAGCAAGAAAACCAGATGTTCGGGGGTCGTTTGACACCTTCGCCGCACTACACAGTCGCTTCCACCCCTGGCTCCCCTCTTACTACGCAGCAGCGCGCTTCCGGACCGACGGCTTCCTCTCTGTTACTCCAAATGGGAGGTGAGAATAGCGCGTTTAAATCCCTAGTACCCAATTCGGCGGCTGCAATTTTAGCCGCTTCCGAAAATATCCATCGATTAGCAGATTACGACGACAAATCGGATTCGGATGAAGAAATAAACGTCAACGACGAATCTGAAGATGAACGAGGGCGATCCAGGTCTTCGAGTCCGGTAGAAGTAGTCGACCCTCCTAATCATAAAGAACCACCCACGTGTCAACCTCTGCAACTCACCATACACGATCGGGATTGAATACGATCGATTTACTTAAATTGTACCAAAGCAAAATGTTAAGTGTGTATTTATTCGCGTTATTTATTGTGTCAGCGGGCTGTGAATCGACTGACCTCCCGACCAAATGAAGAAGTTCTTCTGGATTCTCGTAACATCCGTACTAAACTAAATAATGATAAGTGTGTACAAAATGAAATGAACGAACAATAATTCTAATCACACCAAGAAAACATTTCCGCGTTACGCTAACTGGCGACTTGCATGCAGATGTAGATGAAGACTATTTATTGCAGTTCGAGCAAATTCCAACAAATAACCATTCGTTGTTGGTAGTACCTAATCGCCAGGATCTTCTCCTCATTCAAACCTAATGCCCTGGCGCGTGGGTATTTCGACGATGAATTGGTATTACACAGGAATACAGCAACATCATTGTAAAGTAGTTAATAAGAAATGTAATTGTGAAAGAATTACAATTTGCATAAAGATTTCTTTTGTTGTTAATATTATAGATACACTTTAGAAAAGGCATATAATTTCCTTTGTTCTCGTCCAATTCCGGATCACACGAAGACCGACGCTCCTTATTTTTAATTATTGCAAAAAGTATTCTAAAATTTATTTAAAAATAGTAAGATCTAAACGATAAATTCAGGCAGCCCATTAATTTAAAGGAATGATAATGTTTAAAAAAAATAACTGTCTTTCACACGGTTTTTCTATAACTGGAACTCGAAAAAAAAATTATATCTCAATCTAAATCCAAAAGAAACTAAGATTTCGTTCTCAAATTTGTTAAACGTTTTTATAAGGTCGTAGAGGCAGTTAAATCAAGCAAAAAGCTAACTTAATGGCTGCACTGGTAGACACAACGTGAAATTTTAACAAGGAAGAATGCGATCAACAAGGAGTGTCTATAACTAAAGTCAATGGTAGCATTTCAATTTATGGTGTCCACTGATACTTGTAACTCGATAATGGTGACAAAACCAGAAACATCTGGCGAGTTGAACTGTCGCAACAAATAAACAACTTAAAAAAGTTCGTGTTCCAGAAATGCAATTTTTTTACAAAAATTAAAATTTAAAAAGTTTATGAGCTTCCCCTTGGTTTAACATCGTCTTCGTCCATAAATTAGTGGAGTAAATTACAAGCACGCAATGTTTCCAGTTAATTAAGAAAGCGCTAAAATCAGATACGTGAAAGGTAAGTTCTTGGTTTGGATGATTTCGGAACCTGGTTAAAAGACCTGAACTGGCCGTGGAATTTATTATAGATTTGTTTACGATCAATCTCGTAAGTTTTACAAATTAATCAAGATGGGACGAGCTATTAAATTTTTATGGTTAGACTAAGAATTTTATTGATAGTAAAAATATTTAGCTTAGGGCAGTGGGAACATACGGAGGCTCGAAGATGTCTCTAATTTCAGGAACATTTAGGTGTAATTTTTGAACACGTTAAAAGGTTAAAGGAAGTCACCGGTTTTGGTTTATCGGTGATATACAGCTAAAATTATGTCATAAGAACATCTTTAAACTGGATTCTGTCGTTTTTATTTGGCAATACTGAATTCCATTGTAATATACTGTGTGAAAATAAAAAAAAACAGTAAAATGAAGGTGTTGAAATTTAAATATTTTGTCCGAGACTTTATGTTGGATCTTATCTAAAGGATTCTGAACTTGAAATAAATTTTATCTAACACCATTGGAAATGCAAGGTCATTTTGTACTGTAACTTGTAATTTGGCGGCTACTAAAACCGAACTGAAATCGCATAACAAATCAGATTGTCCCCTAAGGCACAAAAACGTTTAAGAAATCAAAACTAAAAAATTGTTATTTAAGCAGAAAAACAAGGGATCTGGTTATTCCATAGGCCACAAAATATTATAGGGTCGGCCTTGATTACCATAAAATGTCCATGAATTTAAATCAAAAGGTGTTAAAAAACAGTTCTTGTAATTTTTATTATCCTTTATCTTGGATAAGTATTTTAGTCAGAATAATCATAATCAACGCATATTTCTTTTTTTTAAGTTAGGTTAGTATAAAATATTTTATTCCAAAACAGTTCTCAGTAGTTTAAGAAACTATAACTTTGGATGCATCGATTTAAATTAATTCAAAACTAATTTAAATTCATTGCTTTGAATTTAGTTCTATAATTCATTAGTTTTTTAACGGTGACTTTTAAGTCTTTTAATTAAATCCTTACATAGAAAGTTAATGGATTTCCGAATTAGTTGAGCTTTAATTCAAAGTTGATCTATTTATTTGGAATATTTATGCTTTAAAGGAGCTTCATTTCCTTCAGACATAACACATAAGATAATATAAAATTTAAATGTTGTATCTTACCAAAAAAATGCACAGATCTCGCAATTCTTGCAACCATCGTAGGATGTTGAAAACAAACGCGATGTATATTTAATGGCCGCCATATTTAATTCGGTAATCGAATATACAGAGTGTGTAAAAATTGTGGTGCAGGTTTCAGGTAATGCAGGATATCGCACTAAAAAGGAAACTAATTTTGATTTTGTATCTAAGTAATCAATAATAAAATTTTTCAAGTTGAACGGCAGCTACACATTTAGGCTACGACGGAGAGATGCAAGTTCGTGTTTTAAACAATAGTTTTGAGCAAAACTTTAATTAATTTCGATAAACCAAATACGGCTTATAATTCGTGGTATACGATTGGCGATTGGCTAAGGGAAACAATGAATTATTAAAAAAATATATATTTTGGTGGTCTTGTGTTGTTTTCTGTAATGCTAGTGAGACAACATGATGGAAAACGGGATATTCAGATGTGAAAATCTTACAGCGATCATTAGAAAAACACAAGTTTAACGAACATATTATTTCTTCAGCCTGAAAAAAATATTACTGCGGTAGCTTGAATTTATTTCAGTTACATTTTTAATATTAAGGCTGTACTTTGGAGCTATAGGTTAAATTTAGACAGCATTTATTCTAAATTTATTAGGACACTATTTATTTTTTCTTCTTCTCCCATTCTTGCCATTTATGTTTTATATATTCTAACTTGCTAATAAGCACCCCATTGACTGTTGCTGGATATTTACATTTATAGTTGATATAATTTGTTGATGTTTAAATATTTCACAATCGTAAAAGCAGCGATTACAGTCGACAATTAAATTGAAGTTAAGTTAAACGATCAATGGTAAAAATTTTTAGCTATTATCACTGAATATACTCATCAAGTAACTATTTTGAAAGAGCAGCATTCTTTACTGTTACCAATTTTGAACTTTGACGACTGTAAGTTCAGGAAGCGTTTGCCAGTTTTTTTGATATCAGCTTTTTGTCTTAGTTTTGTCTAAGGAATAACTTTACCTAAAGCTTTCACCACCATTTTTATACATTCTGTATAATGAACATGGTTTGGTTTATAATGGTTTATTATAACGTTAACAATACAAATACCAAACAGACTATTATAGCAGACTAGTATACCGAGTGGTTGGTATCTGAATAAGAAGTATACATTGCATAATCACGTTTATCCGAATTCCTGCCCCTAACTGTTATGGAAAAAATTGGTAATGGTAGTAAACTAAAGAGATATTCCGCGTTAAAAATTCTTTGTGTACTATTTCTTCAACATAACAATATAAAATTTAAAAATGTAGCTATTTAAAAAATAGGAGGTGCTGCACTTGTCAAAACAAAAAATACTCATATTTTTCGAATGTACTTTCATATGTAGGTATTTAAATTTTATATATTTATTTTTATATTATTTATTATACAAAGAATTCTTAAAATTGAACGACGCGGAATATTATTCTCTTTAATTTGGTACCATTACCAATTTGTTCCATAAAAATGGGGAGCAGGAATTCGCATAAACGTGATAAGCAATGTAAACGGCTTAGGGTAAGTCCGGGAGAGATGCCGTGCCGGGTGAGACGCCACTTGTTAATATCTCGAAAGTTTGTTGACGTACGTCGATTATGCGACTAGCTTTCTGTGCCGCTAAGTTGGTGAAGTTAATGTTCCTAAGTTAGCCGTTGTATATTGATATTTTAGGTACGATTTTTGTGAAAATAATTTTTAATTACACGCAAAGTTTCCGTGACAATTACAAAAAGATATGCCAAAAACAAATGACTTGATATTTTGAATCTACCGTTATTAAGCAGCGAAGTATGATTCTAAGAGGTTATGTTAATAGCAATTTGCATGTGTTTAGACGTACGCAGACGGTACAGAAGGAAGTGGCATCTCACCCATACCTTTGGTAGAGATGCCACTTTAATAAACGGGTGAGATGCCGCCTTGCATTTGGGTATCATTTTTTACTTTTTTGTAGCTAATATGCCTACGGAATACAAGAGAAAAAATAATTTGCGTGGGGAATGGACTCAAGAAGCATTGATAGCAGCTATTCATGAAGGGTGTGGCAAATTTGAAAATTTGTGTGAAATGTGTGCCAAAATTTTGCTGAAATTGAAAAAATGAATTGTACCTACCATATAATATTATTTTGTTCAATAAAATGTGTTTTGTATCATTTACTGGTTCATACTAATAACAACTGCCAATTGACATCTGTCTCAGCATGATTTGGCATCTCACCCATAGACCCTGGGAGAGATGCCAAAAGCAGTATCTTCGCTGAAATGCAAATGTATTTTTTGAAAATAATCTTAGGCTAGATTTACTTTGAACATTCTACCCCACATAGTAGTGGCTACTTCTGAGTGAATTTGGAGCTGTCTATCTCTTTACATAAGCTTGCAAACTTAATTTTAAAAAAGGTGTGGCGTCTCTCCCGGACTTACCCTATGTACAGGGATATGACCGATATGACCAACCACTCGGTATAAATGTTGCTTACTTGCCTAAACTAATAAACTAAGTGAATACCTATACAGGGTGTCGAATTGAATTACGCTATTGGAATTCAATGGTAAAATTTTAAAAGTCCCTTATTTTGGGGGCAAAACCCTCAGCTTGGCACAATTTTGCGAAGATGCGTATAAGCTGTTCTGCAGCTCGATTACCCAAGTGTTTAATTGCGCAATCAAAATATATAATTTTATGAGAATAAATCAGAAACGAATATATAAGTGTGTATAATGTATATTATAATATAATATTACAGAATATCAGCAGAAGAAACATTTGGTAAAAATAGATTATTATTGCGTTCTGAACATTTTGTATTTTTTGGTTTTGTTTTCTTTTCCAGTGAAGGTATTCACAACAAAAATATTTTCGGATATTTTGTAAGGACAGAATTAACGCTTCTACGCAACCGCTTACAGAACAACGCGTGTAGTCCGACAACGCAACCAACTCCGCATGCTCGCACCCTGCTTAGATCCCGCGTGACGATATTTCGTGACGCGAGAACCTATAACTTGCCTCCGTATAAGTGTTTTCAACACTAAAAAAAAGTTTCATAGTTATTAAGGTTTCAAAGGTGTGCAATGATATTAAGGCTCTGAGGTCGCAGTGTGCGTCGCAAGACTACTTTATATTTTAGAATTTCCATGGGAATACTCGTATTCTAAATAATTCCCAAGACCCTATTAAAAAAAGAGAGAATATAGAACAGGAAAACAGAAAATAAGTTAGGTTTAGTATTCTACAGATATCAACTCGCAGACCTAAGTCATTTTGGTATCCATATACTTTACCCCCACTTCTGATTTTTTACTTTCCCATAGGTACCACTACTGGTATAGGGAAGTATTGATATCATGAAAATTTTCGAAATCGAGAATTGCTTTTTGTCTATAGATAATTCAATAAATGTGGTATTAATAAATATTATTACATTTATTTTTTCTCTTTAAATTTCAGGTGTAATTCCTTAAAAGTCATTGAGTCCATACATATATTTTTTTAATTACTCTGCGGTTTGTTTTAAATACGCGGAGGGTTACTTGTCTGACGCAGCGTTGAAATCTCCAACGAATTTTAACTGTTCGGAAATTGATGCTTCTATAGCTCCTTTATTAGTCAAAATATGAAAAAAGTTCAAATATAAAAGTTGTTCAGTATATAGATTTGCATTCTCCTAAATGTATATTAAGTATACAGGGTGTTTGCTTTCCACAGTACTATAAGCAACTTTGTTATTTTAAATGAAACACCCTATATATTATTATATAATTGAATGCAAAATTTAATTGTGTATCACATAGTATAAGGTATTCATATGGCTAAAATGTAAGGTTAATGAGAAATTCGTGAAGATCGTCGGTCGATAGCGATCGCCCGGCTTGGCCAGCTGTAATTTCTAGCCGCTACCGACTACAGAATACAGATAGATGTATCTTGGTGTCTTTCTTCTGTTCGAACCCGTATAATCTCGTTTTTCTCGCTAGGCATTCAAATGATTTCCAATGCTGCCTCGCGAACCACTGTTGAATACCAAAAACGAAATGTTTATTTTTAGTATGGGAAAGTCCAGGGGAGGTGTGCACCTCCACTTTTTATTATTTTACTACGAAACTTGTGAATTTTCTATGAACATCTCAAGATGGACAACCAGGATCTACAAAGAGATTACCTGAACAGCTTTAACTATAGATTACAGAAGTCTGTACACCTATTGCGATTCTTGGGGCTACTGCTTCGTAAGATGTTGGTGTTTTCTAGAACCAGAGTTAGTGAGCTGCTGGTTTCAATTTGAAGCTTGTTTAACCCATCATGTTTGAAGAAAAAGCGTGATCCATGATCTCGAGCTTGTAGCACTTTGGGACTTTCTTATATATCAATCACGTAAAGGGGCCTTCTCTTATTGTTGGGTACTGGATCGGATTTCCAAAATAATACTTAGCTATCTTTGTTTTTATGTAAAATCAATTCCCAAAAGTTAGGATAAATTTAGGGTTGGTTACATATAATCGAACCTAACATCAGTAATTCGTTTTACTTCATATTATGTTTTTATTCATACAACTCTCGAATTTACCATTTATGGAAAATAAAATTTACATTTTAACTTTCCGCAGCTTAGATGGTTTAATGTAAGTAAGTATATGAATGTGTTAGGGAGCTGTGGTAATTTAATTGCAAGTAAATAAATATTCCTATTTTTCGTTTTTATGTTCGTGCAGGGATCTGATAATATGAAGTTTTATAATGTTGTATGCATTCTGGAATCATTCTGAACATATGTACGGTTATAGCATTGGGTATGTACAATGATAAAGTTAACCAGATCGTAAGTTTTATCGTAAGTGGTGTGAAAATCGAAGTTTTAGTGTATTGGAAGTCAAATTTAAAGCATATCAGTTTGAAATTGAAGCAAACTATCCGGTTATGCAAATGCGACATGAGTGTGAACACAGCGTGTCCTCTGTTAAGCAGGATTATGTCCAGAACCACGGTAATATATTATCATAGTGTCTCAATCAGAGTGCAATCTTAGTATCCGCTACGAACCGAATTAGTCAGCGACCATCGCGTGGACCAAATAACAGAATCCCAAATTATATATGCAAATCTTAATAGTATCTAATTATCTTTGTATATAAATGAGCAACAATGAATTCTGAAAGACACTTGGGGACTATTAAAATTATTTCAGGTTTGTAAAAGATGGGGAACATAAATTAGTACTGACGGAGAACTGCACATTTAAAAATACTTAAGAAGCTGTAAAAGTATAAGAAATGAAGCTGCTAACACAAAATAACTGCTTCATAAACGCCTACTCTGTTTGCTCTTAAATTAAGCCATTAAGAATCTCGAATCAAATTGCCTTCGACAATAAAATTTAAATATTTAAAAAAATGTTAAATTATGACAAATTTTAATTTGGTGATGGATTTCTAAATTATCTTCTCTGATAAGTATCAAAAATAAAATGACAATAATTAAACGTTTTTCCAATTATTTCAAGAATTGTTTTCAAATTAAACTTAACGAATATTATTAATTAACAAAACCAGAAGAGCTAGTTTAAATTAAAATATTGCCAATAATAAAACCGTCTAATTACTGAAGCTATTTTTGCACTACATTAAGTTGGTGTAATTAATCGATTTAATGTTGAGTCATTTGCATACATTAAGGTCAATACGATCAACTTTATGCTTAATCCAAACCAGTGAATATTATAATAATCAACTAATTTTAGTGCTTCCTCGTTATAATTTCTTATAACGATTTATTTCATTATTATCGCTCTACTTTACCCATTTCTAAATGCAAAATTTGATCTAAAATTGTGGGAAAACCATTTGATTCCAATCTTTAAATTTATGATAATCTCTATAAAACCTGCACTAAACACAAAAACAGACTAGATGTAGTACCCATAACTTCTGTTAATGTATCACGAACCTACACATACAACTTCTGAAGGGAGTGATTTTACCATTCGGAAGATTAAAATAAACATCTACTGTTTTACATAAACTTTTGGATTATTTCTAGAGGTAATCAGAAATGCAACGATAATCGATTATAGGGTCGTTCTAAGGCTATTAAAACTCTCAAATTAAAATTCGACTAACAATTTAGCGTTTAATCAATAAAAGAGGTGCCAAGTTTTCTATAAGTGTTCAAGTTTATTGCCTTGAAAGTGGACCAAATAAAACCCACTCGTATTTTAAGCAAACGGTTCGGCTTTGATAAAAGCGAACGTAGAATTGGGCTACTTCCAAAATCCGTTGTAGTAATTAAAGAAAAGGTAACAATAAAACGCGTCCAGCACACCGATAAGGCGGATTGATTTAGAGCGGTCATATTCGGTAGTGATTAGGTAACGCTCTGGGATCGGATCGTCAGATTCTACGGACACGGAAACAAGTTTTAAGCTAACAGATTCGAGAAAGGGAAAGCATGTCCAATAACATCAGACGATGAAAGAATTTTCAATAAAGAGTTAAATGTGAGAATTAATAGCAATTAAATTGCCTTCTCATCGCCTTTGGATAGCATGAGAAGGTGGACCAATTTGATTACAATTAATGAAAGAGATTATATTCACCTTTGTAGACCTTAATCTCAATAGAATTTAAATTACAGAAAGAAACTTTTGGGCAAATGAAAATTTCTAATTTTAAATATTAAATCAGAATAATGGAGATAATTATATTAATAGAAAATATTATTCAGGAAAAAACTAGATAGCGATTTATAAGCAGAAGAAAATACAGGACCGGATTAAATTAAATACAACCAGGAAAGGTCGAGTTAGAAAAAATCAATGCCCCGACATGTCTACAACAGAACGAGGGTAGATAAATTCCTCTGAAATATCCAGAGCATTTTTCTGAAGGGGTAAGATAAATATTTTTCCCTCTATAATAATGTTGTACTGAGGGTTGAGAAATAAAATTCAATTCAACCGTTATATAAAATGTTGACTCATACTGATTAGCATTTTGAAGTGATATCAGTAAAGTTTTCAGATAATTTCGAATTAAATTACAAAATCTTACCTGTTAAGTCTTGTAGCGATTGAATCCACGAGTAAAAAGTTTCTGTGGCCATTTCAGAGATTCAATTCTTGATTTCTCGATATTATATCGGTAGTGAAGTGGATGTAACCTGAAAGTAACGATTTAAACATTACCACAGCGCTATAACTTTACCCATTAAAATGTCAATTTAACACATATATCTTCACTAAGGCAAGTTAAAATTAAAACCCATCTTAGGAAATAACGATCCTGATTTTACGAGACATAAAAGCATTTTTTGGGTGCGCATAACGTTATGTATTTATTTAATAGCGCAGCGTTGGAAGAACTGTTAGCTTATCGGGTTCGCGATTATTTTTTGTCGATTTTTGACCATTAGCTGGATTTATTATAATTATGTGCCGAAACACAAGACTATTCGGACAAAATTTATGTGAAACCCAAGCAGGTACACATAAATGCGTCAAACTCTAATAAACTTAATTGTAATTAAAATAAATGAAGTCGAACCAGATTATACTTCGATTGAATTTAAATGAGTGTTGATACAGTTACTGGCCTAACATCTTAATTCAAACACTTTTTAATGTAAATGAATGTAAATTTTCGTTAGATATGCGGTCTGATCCTCGTACAAGAACCTGCACAATTCCTAATTGCCGACAAGAAAAACAGTTTATTAATTGGGAACCTTTTATGGGTATACTTTATTACGATTTCTTATACACAAACTCGTGCTGGGATTACGTAAAACAAAGAAAATCTTCATTTTCATTGACGTTCATAAAAGGTGAACTTTTTTAAAAGTCCGGAATATAATACAGGGTTAGGTACCTCTTCGTCGCCCATCGACTTTTTAAAATCGCTGTTCGTACCCACGATATTTTATAAATTAAGTAAAATTCCTGGACCCTTCGTGTCGAATGTAGAATCGCGTGTGTCTACCGATAATTCCTCAATAATTTTTACTAGGTCATCGGAAACAGTCACAAAAAATCTTGATATAATCTTTCATAAATAGATGAGAAAGTGTTTTAATGTTGGTCAGGGTTTCTGTAATTATTTAAATTATATATTTTGATATTTCGAATATTGGAATTATCTCGGAATTATTCGAATTAATTGTGTGATTTCTTATTCTGCTCGGTTTTATTATAGGTTTCTCTAGCAATTCTAGCAATTTTTAACTGTCTGGGAATGACGATTTTTGGATTTTTAAACTCTGACTATTTTATTTTTCTCTTTTTCCAATTAAAATTTTGTAATCAAAAAATTATATCAATTTGTGAATTTTATTCCAAATAAACAACTTTCTTAAAACTATATTTTGATAAATAATTTATATGTGTTATAAAAACGTTTATACTAGAACTAATATTTCGTAACACAGTAACATTTCATGATAGTAAATCGAAAAATTTTATTATGAAACACTATTTTATATTTTGTCCAATTTTATGAGAAAAACATTAAAAAAACCTCTCAAAAAATAGTTTATGTTATAGAAATTTTATGACACATAATTCCAATTAAAACATATTTTATTGTTGATGTAAAATTTAATGTCAAGACTATAAATTTCAAAATATGAGCTAATATATATTTTCACACTTAATTTTTAAAACTCATTATACAAGGAATATATTTTATAAATTAATAAAATTTAATTTAATCTAAGATTTATTCTAGAGAATTCAAACATAACAAACAATTTGTTACGCATTTATGAATTTTAATTATTCCTTTAAACAATTATTACAGATTGAATGGATTTTATTCCTTGAAGCACAAGTAATCGTTAAGTAATAATAATTGTTTATTTCCTGGAATGCACAATTTCCATGTTAAAAGAACTGGAAAATGCATAGAATTTATAATTTATAAAAAAAATATCAGAGCACAGAGAAGCCAAACAAGAAAGAAAAGGAGAAAAAATAGAGACATTTTGAGGAGGCGAAAAGGCGGTGCCAAGATGTCTTTTACAGAGATCCCCAAGAGAAATATTTCTTCTCCCTCTAATACACTTATTTCTGGAGGATATGATCATATCTCTGTCTAATCCAAGCACGATTTAGACAGAGATATGAAGATGATTCTTCCTCATCATTTCCAACCTATAGTTCCTTCACTTCCCAGCCCCTTTCCAGGAAGGAAGAACTGATAACCAATTTAGAACCATTTTTTGCAAGGCAGATGTGATCTGATGATGTTCCTGAGTACTTTCTAAAAAACGGTGGTCTCCTATTTTATTAACCAGCTAAGTTATTATTCTTAGGGGTAGTTGAATTATCTAAATGTTTAGTAGGTAGTATACAATTTTTTTTATGTTGGAAATTTTAGATATTTTTATATTTAACCTGTTCCAGACGATATTTAAGAAGAGATAGTCGTGTATTGACTGGACCGACGAAGAAAGAGTCACATCTGCCGACTTGGAAGCAAAATATTTATATCAGTATAAAGAAATCTTTTGCATATTGGTCTCGCAACCGGATAAAACCTGTCCGACGTGTAAAATGCAGTAAGACTTTAATATATTTCAATATGTAAACGCCCGAGGTATAAAATGCGAACATGACATCGGCTTCTTCCTTATTTGACGTGTCTGAATGTAGTAAAGTAGCTGATGCTTGATTCTGATATGACTTCCAGGGTACATAGAGGCATTTTAGAAGAATTCCAGTAGTCTGATATCGAGTCACCTCCAGGCTTGTCAAAAGAATGTACGATGGTCTCTCCCAGCTTGCAGTAATTTACTTTGCACAACGGGGTAATTTTTTACAATAGGGGTCAAAAATGGTTTTTGTCTTTAGGCACGCAATGTATAATAAATCTTCATTATGAAGAAAGCTCGCACAAGGCGTGTCAAGCTCAGGCCCACACAGGAGTTGGTCTAATTAATGCAGGAATCATACCTGTGTTAATGTGTAATTTGATAATTAAAGTTAGCGGTGGCTTTGAACAGCGCGAACCATTTAATATACCGTTGCGTCAGAAGCGACACTTGGTATTAATTTCAAATCCCACGGACCACTTGATATATTACATTGTGGTCTACCTTCGAATAGACATTGTTATATGTGGATGAAAATTAATAATTAACTTTAGGACCTGACGAACTCTATACTCACCAACAACCAAACAAAATAAAACCTTCACTATACATTCTTCAATATTATCACAGCGATTTATGTAACACCCCGAAAAACCTACAACTTTTATGATTTTTTCCTACCCTCGTTATCTAAGGTACCTTTACTTAAAATAAACAAAACGTATCTATATGAAAGAAAATAAATCCACAAGGAAGCCCTTTGCCGTGAGGACCCGTGGAATTTTCAAATCTGATTGACATAATCCTTCCGAAATTTGAACTATTTCTTTCTTCCTATCTCCAATTTGCATTCTTTTTTGTGTCAGATAAATACACGACATGAACCAAACGTCTGCTTGACTTTAATTGCTGAAAGTTCAACAAGCAGGAACTTACGCAACTTCGGACACTATTTCGAAGAGTGAAGTAATAGTATGGACGAAGGAACAAGACGAAAGACGATGTTAATGTTGAGGGATAAAATCCTTAGTTATCCTGGTCTAAGCTGAACGAAGCGCCCAGGATCTACAAATGGAGTCCTCGACTCATTAAAATACAAACAGAAAACATACATGATACCATCCCTCCCCCTACTAATTTTACTATTTTAACAAACTAAGTTTGATTCTAGATCAATTTTTAAACAAAATTGCTTGAATAAGAATAGGAAACAATTTCAACCACCAACAGAGCTCATAACAACGTGACAGATCATACACCTGGTTTGTAAAGTCAATTGTCTGTCCATGCGTATCAACAATCATATTACAAGTGGAACAGGTTATGGTTTATTTAAATTTTACACTTTTAAAACTAGATTGATTAAAGTAAACCAATACTTAAATCTGTAATACCTAAAGCTTAAAGCTTTTACAAGCGCGTTAAGGAAGCCAATTATGAGGATAATCTATTCATTCCTAAAGGGTATAATATTCCGCATTCTTAAATTAAACACAATCCTCTGTATTATACACATCAGGCCTAAAGGAATAGAATATTATGCACGGTATTCTGAAAAACTAATAAGTATTATATTGTGGAAGATGCGTCCGCATGTGTCGATTGTTAAAGCAAAGCAACAAAACCTTGAAGAAGTCTTGTCTGTATACGAAAGACTAATTGTTTTCTATCTGTCACGTCAACAATGCGTATCCACAACAAACTACATCGTGATAAATTAATGACAAAACCCGCACCTATAAAAGGAAGTGGAATTATATTCTTAAGAGCTGCGTCATCCTAGTGTTATATTTTTAATCTAACCGAACTCAGGGTTCGATTTCAGATCTCCAATCTTTTATTTAATCTTAATCGTTTAGAGGTTTAGACTACTGTAAGCGCCGATTCGTTGATATTATATTAATTACTAACTAATATCATCCTGGGTCATTAGCAATTTTTTTAAACAATTTCGAAATGACATAGAATGGTGCTTGAACAAAAAAGTAAATGACAGACGAATATGAATGGTGACCTTATATTTTTGATTGATAAGCTTTTTTTTGGGTGCAACAGTTTTACCCGGAAGGAAAATATCACAATAGACAAGCACAAATATGGCAGTAAACCTTCACGACGTTTAAAAGGTTACACATAACGTTTATGTCTAGGCAAAACTTTGATGATGGATATGTGGTGTCTGTAATAAATCGATTGCACACCTAATTTGGATAAAAGAAGAAAGCAATCAGACCTCATTTTAGAATAATATCATTTGAAAAGTCTCTTAAGACGAGAATATTAGTTAGTTAAACATTGTGTTAGTGTAATATTTTTTTAATTTTTATAATAAAATAAAAGTGATTACCAAAAGGAGTTAATTTAGGTTTCCAGAATCATAAAAGCGAATTTATGCGAGTAACAAGTTTAGTGACAGTTCATCAATTATTGTTAAATTACTTTATATAATTAGTCGCAACATGAAAGCAATCAGTTGGCTGTATTTGAAATTATAATGAAGGTTGAAGAACAAAGAATGCCATAGGATAGAGATGTGGTTACGAAAAACAGCATAACTTTGATTCTTTCTTAACTGTAATTGATCAATAATTTAACTGGCCATTCAATATGCAGTTGGAATCTGTATAAGTATTTATTGGTAAAAATTTTTAAAAGAGATGTGGCGGAATTTTAAAAACGTGATTGTAATACGATATTGTTTTTCTCAATGGTTCGTTGAAATTCGTTAACCTGTTTTAAATTGTCTCCCTGTGTTCAAACTTATAGATTAGAGTATTTTCCTATACGAATCCTTTCAAGAATATCAAGAATCTAATTTCCAAGTAAATACAGGGTGTCCCAAAAAGAAACGGCATCCAGTTAAAGGCATGTTTCTTTCATAAAAATAAGAGGAAAAGTTCCTATTAACATGGGCCCGCAAATAATTCGTTATCGAGATACCAGGGTGTTGAAAGTTGTAAAAAATAACGATCTTTTTTTCATTTATTCGGAAATGACTAGGAATTAAATTTTAAAAAGTAAGCAATACGTATGTATGTACGTTTGCTATAAGTGGACCATATCAGTCAGTTTTTTCCTTTTCCAGTGGCGTAAATGGAGGTGCGTATGGATGTTTCTGGAGGAAAAATGGTACGCCACTGTTTTTGGCACAATTTACAAATTTCTCAACTAATTTCCGGTTGAAACAGTCTCTTAAGATTTTTTCCTACCATTAACCGTTTTCGTGTAAATTACACTGCAAAGATGAAAAATGCGAATAAAAAAATAGCTCTGTAAATCCGTTTTTTGAATAATGACCGCCTTTAGCCTCAAAATTTTGTTCGAAGAATAGAAGCTTGCCTTGAAGCTAATGGCGGTCATTTTGACATTATTTGTAAAATCATAATAATCATTTCGGAATATATTAAACCACCCTGTATCTCGGTAACGAAGCATTTGCCGACCCGCATGTTAATAGGAATTTTTCCTCTTATTTTCATGAAAGGAACATGCCCTTAACTGGATGTCTTTTCTTTTTGGGACACCCCCTGTATAAGACTGTATCATTATTATCTTTTCATATGGTCATTATTTTAAGACTACGAATTTCTCCACGATAGCAACAGTGTCCTGTGTAGAAATTTATTAAGATGTGATAAAATGATATTAGGAAGCCAAAAGTGTCCGACTTCTGTTGGCAAACAGAAACCGGGAGTGTTTACAGGAGCATTTCAGGAGCTACGCTGGTTAGTATTCCGTTTATTCTTAAATTTTTCGCTATTTCTTCTTCTTCTCAAAAATCATTTTACATTATTATAAAACATTCAGTGGTATTCTAATTTGTAATTTGTTAGTTTAGTATTATTCAAACTAGTGAGAAGGGAATGTAAAATTCTTTACAAAGAAACAAAGTTTCTAAAGATAGGTGACGGGTTGGAAAACAAATCCAATTTAAATTAACAGCACAATAAAGTATAAATGTAGTGAAAAAAAATATGGAGTGCAGGTCAGGACGTGAAGTGATCAGACAATTCTTGTTGCAGTGAGCGAGCAGAGTGCACGTTGTTTGAATTTGTTGCAAGTCAGACTACTCCTATTATTCCTCTAGTTGATTACAACACAGCAGGGGCGCAGCCTGTCACTCTCGAACCAAATTATATCTAATTATAACCATAATGTAGTTTCGATTTGCCCATGTAAACATTTAGAAACCTTTTTGGCTTGCTACACGGCGGAAATGAGATTTTCGACACAAAACCTTAAATCGCGATAAATTCCGCAAGCTTTTAGAATTCAACCCTTTGATTAAATTTTGAAAATGGAGCGGGAATTTTTTTCAAAAATGAATTATACACAAAAGCCGCTTGTTTCTTTTGTCTACCTGCAGGGAACCAGCTAAAAGATGATTTTTTCCATAAATGGAAGCGATAAAAGGTTAGGTTGATTACCTGAGGTGGTTGCTCCTGCAGTAGTTCGATATAATAATTAATCACCGACAAAAATTGATTGAAAATTAATCAAAAGTGTAACTAGACAGGTGATTGGTTATGAAAGTTCACACCATAGGCGTCAAATTAGATGTTTATAGGGTTCGGTTGTTAATGATCGATTTTTTTTACAGTTCATGATTCGGCGTTACTTTTCAGTATGAGAAAAGCACGACGTTTGAACAACGGTGCTTCTTATAATAAAAACAATCAAAATTCCGAGGGCATTGTTTAAAAGCCTATCGCTTCTGTCAGGTTTGTTAATAAGAACCTATAATAAACCTCCAAGTTTTCTTAATATCCAGTCCTCCCTCATCAGCGCTAACAAAAGCGCCCAATAATCTTTTTATGGCAAGCATTGTGATCGTAGGGCGCTTTGGTGATCAGCAGGAGTCCTGACGTCATCATTCATTATACTAAAGCGTTTGATCATGATCGACAAGGATTTGTTTCTTAGAAATTTAACAACCTTTTGTATTCTTCTTTAGTCAGTGAGTAGGCATCATCAAAAACCCGCAATTAAATTTTGCTAAAAAGAATTTTACAAAAAAAAAAACATTAAAAGAAAAATTTCAAAAGTCTAATTTAATTATTTACTGAATCAAGGGAATTTACGATTTGTCTTCCCAAACAGCTGTAAAATTTCTTGTATCTAATTAATCTGAATACCAATATTTTCACACTTCCATCCCAGATAAGAATTTAATGACTTCCAATTAACTTCTTTCGTGATCTACTAAATTTCCTTTGACAATCAATTAACATTCTAATAGGGAACAGTGCACGAAATCTGGTGTTCGCAATGATGAAAGATTTACATCCTGTTGCTTTTTTTTTAATTATTTAATTTTATGATTCCCCAATTGATTTTTGAACTGATTTTATTAGAGCCTTTAATCAAACGAGTATAGAAGTAAATGAACCGTTATAGTTGGACCAATTTATGAAATTACTAATAAAATAAAGTAATAAAAAGCTTGATTTCTAGATGGGACCTTAAGATATTAAATAAAGGAGCTGCTACCTTCACGAACTATTAACAATTAGTTTCCGCTACATCACCCAGGAATGTTAATATGAGATGTGAGTAACGCGATACGTTAACAAACCATACCAAACAGAAAATATCATTTGACTTCCATTGAGATTGTGAATTTATCCGAAATTTATTTCCATGGGAGAAAAATCTTGTTTGGATTAAACAAAATTTTTATTACCCATTTAACAAACTAGAAAAGTTCTAATGTAAGGGGCAATGAGGTTAAACAACTAACTAATTTTTAATTTAAAATTAAATTAAGGTCCTTGAGATAACGAAACACACCTGAGAATTTCTATAAAATACAAATTTAATAGCAGAGATAAGTTTATAGCAACAAATTTTTGACCAACAGATAAACTTATCAAATTAACATTTTGCATGGGCGATAAATCTTTCTTTTACCACAAATTGTATCTAATTCTATTCTAACAAGTTTTACCTGTGAAAAGGTAACGTCAATGTTGTTTGTTAATCAGATAATACAAGAACCAAAGTTCGAAAATTAAATTTATAGTTCAAGTTAAATTAATTAGGTAAAAGGCATTGAAGAAAATATGCCTCGTGTTTATTTTTTTTTACGTAATGTAGAAAGTAATTCCAGTTAATTTATAATTGTTAAGGTGTTATTAAGATTATTTTTGTTTTGTTGAAAAAATTGTCTAAACATAGGTAAGTTTTTTTTCTTAAGAAGGATAACGCGACAGTATTAATTTGAATCCTGAAAAATTTGCTGTAATAGTAACTTCTAAAATGAGCTTCAAAGGGATTTTGTTACCAAGGAGCTGACTTTATTTAGGTATCCTACAAACGAGCAAACGAAAGGAAAATTTTAAAAGGAATTTGAAATATCGGAAAAATAATAAATAAAATAAGAAAGTGACCAATACAGGATGTTCCAAAAAGAAACGACATCCAATGGCGTAAATGCAGGTGTGTATGTGGATATTTCTGGAGGAAAAAATAGTACGCCACCGCTCTTTTGTTTTTGACACAATTTTCAAATTTCTCAACTAATTTACGGTTGAAACAGTCTCTTGAGATTTTTTCCTACCATTAACCGTTTTCGTGTAAATCACACTTCAAAGATGAAAAATGCGAATAAAAAAATAACTCTGCAAATCCGTTTTTTGAATAATGACCGCCTTTAGCCTCAAAATTTTGTTCGAAGAATACAAGCTTGTCTTGAAGGTAATGGCAGTAATTTTGAACATTATTTGTAAAACCATAATAATCATTTCGGAATATATGAAATAATATTTTCAACACCCTGTACCTCGAATAACGAAGCATTTGCGGACCTATGTTAGTAGGAACTTTTCCTCTTATTTTCATGAAAGGAACATGCCCTTAACTGGATGCCGTTTCTTTTTGGGACACCTTGTACTTCAAGAGTTAATATCCATTTATCTGAGTTTGCAATGGGGAGGGGGGTGGGGGTTAAAAGAAGAGCAGAAGATATAAAGTATTATAGTACCACCTCCTCCAGAGCTAATCACTTAAACTCAACTCTTGTTTTCATTGGATGTAACGTTTTAAAAAAATATTGGTACATAGTAGTGACAAGCTGTTTGAATTGAGTAAAGCATAAATTACCTAAATGATCCTACATGGAAAAATAAATTTTTAAAAACACCATAAAATGATACCTTAAGTACCTATCAAAAAGTGACCCTAATTTTAAGTATCAACTTTGCAGCACTTTGCAATTGTTATTTAGTATTTCGCTGACATTTTAATTTATAACCAATTTATTGGCGTTTTAATTAACGATTCATTATGTCTGCAAAGTAATTTTATGGGTCTTCCATATGTGGTCGGCGGTGGCCCACGCTCTATTGAGTTTACTGACTTAAGGGCCTGCTGCACGGGCTGATTTAACTCGAAAACGTGAAATTTAAATCGCAAATGGAACGCTTAAATACTACATACGACAAACATTTAAATAAAAAACGAAAATTAATTTTTATATTCAATTTGTCATAAATTACATAAACTGAAGGTGTGTGTGTGTCTTAAAATGTGGGTTAGTGGAATCAAGATGTTTGTACGCAAATTCGAGCGTTTTTTTCAGTGATGTAATAACCAAACGCAGATGTTATCAGTTCTAGATTTTGTATAAATTTCGGCAGGTGTAAATTCGGTGTGCATAAAATAGCAATAATAATCGTAAAAGTGAAAGTCCAAGATTTTGTTGCTTTATGAATTATTAGCTGGGTGGTGCATAAACATCATATGCGTGTAAATGACGTTGTTGCACTAACTTAAAATTTTTATATACATCATTAAGGTAAAATTATATGCTGTAAATATTTCATACTTCCTTGCACCAGTTACGAAAAGTGGATTTTAATTCATATATTATTGGGTTAATA
Organism: Hemicrepidius hirtus; assembly: GCA_963082805.1. Classification (NCBI taxonomy): domain Eukaryota; kingdom Metazoa; phylum Arthropoda; class Insecta; order Coleoptera; family Elateridae; genus Hemicrepidius; species Hemicrepidius hirtus. The sequence goes on from OY720167.1 coordinate 25,270,175, forward strand.
TCTTTAACAGTTATATTTTAATAATTATTCTTTTCGTCATCACATAATAAAGCACCACCTGTAACTACATATGTAGGTACTATAATTTTATTATCAGCTCGTTTTATAGCCAATTATTGTGTACTTACTTTAGTACCAAAGGAAGTCGCTCGAAACAATAAACGCACGTTTTCGGTTTTAATTAAAAAAATTAAATTAAACGAGGAGCGGTAAAAAACTATTTTTAAAATTCTTCAACAAAACAACGCTCAATTATCCGTAATATTAATTGTGGATGATTATAAAAACCTCAATACGTGTCTTACGAATGGAAACATCGAATGTTATCCTCGTTAGTTAGCACAAGCCAAGAGTTTAATATGAAGCATGGATACAACGTGACTCCAATTATTTTACGCATTGTATTCTAAATTAGTGTTCTCGGAGCAACGAAATCGATTCCGCTTCGGATTTTTTGCCACAATAGTTTAATATAAAAGGGATTAAAAGCGCAGACGTGCGTTAAAAGCGGCAATTTTTCAAGGAGTGACGGGTAGATAGACGTCAAAATTATGAAAAAAGTCACACGTAAACATAATATGAAAAGGCTCGAGGATATCGCAGAATCCTTACAGGAGTAAATAAAAGTCGGGTAAACAAATCAGTAAATTATGAAATGACTGCTATAATATAGTTGTCTAGTTAGCGAGCAGGCCTACACCCTGATATATGGGGGCCCATGAATCCCTTCGCTGAAATCTTAAGCTGCTATAGGATAACATATGGCGCTTAAGGATTAGTGTCAAAGGTTATGAGTTATAGAACTCGCATATTCTTTATGTGGAAGATCATGTTAAATCACTGAAATATAATAATGTATGTTTATCGTGTATACCGGTTTTAAACCGCGATTTTTTGTCGTCTAAACTTAACATAGTTTGCAAATGTGTTAATTTTTTACTACAACCAAGCTGGAGTGCAGAAAGGACTTCACTGCATAAATTCTGCAACATTTACACAATGAAAATAATAACCGCAGTCTCTTCACAAAATAAGACAGTAAATCCTTATAATATTTTACAGAGTGTTTGTCAATTCTCAAAAAATTATAATTAATCTTAACGATTATAAAAATATTCAAGTTGAACTATAAAATAATTATCAATTATTTTGAAAAAATGCAGTAGCTCCGTGTAACTTAAATGCGGGTAAATAATTAAACCTTCAGTTATTTGATAGATTTTAGATTTTAATTTTATCCCTGAGGTGGTTGCGACGTGTAATTACGTTTCACTATGTATACTAAGGAAGATGAAATAGGAGAATATTTTATGACAAAGGACAATAAATAAGACAGGGAAAAAGAAAATCAAATTATAAGGCCTTGACACTGTCTACTGTATTTAGTTAAGCCCCTTTCTTATTCCTAGGTGTTCATCCTTTATTGTTATCTCTTTTTCTTTTCCTCTTTGCCATCCACCCTGTCTTGACACCAGGTTTTCTGTAACTCTTTTCATTACGTATTCTCATTACTCTATTCCCATCCCTTCTAATTTCCCTGCCAGGTAGCGATTAGTGCAAATCCAAGATTAGAACAAAAGATCACATGTGACATGAAATCAACACTCTTGTCTAGTAAATCCAAAGATTTTTTAAAGAAAACCTCTAAAGACTTTATTGTCTTGCTACCAACCAAAAAGTAAAAATTTCAAAAAAAAATCAGTCTCCTCTATCACATATCAACCTGTTACGTAATATTATCTTTTACGTATTACAATGCCTGTCATCAACTTGAAATTAATGACAGCTGATATATGAAGTCAACCGGGTGTTAAATGACCACTACCCTCTGCTTTACAAAATTAACAGGTAGGTTTATCGAAGTTACATCCCCTGCAGATAGGCAGAAGATTAATTATTATTGGATAATTTTCAACTTGTTTTTATGTTTGTTCCTGCAAACTGTAAACCTTGAACTTGTGGGGTTGCGGATTCATAAAATAATAATTAAACTGTGTAAGATATGAAATGATTTATGTAAAGCCGACGCCGGTAATTATAACAATAATTAAAAATAATTCTGGAGGGAAGAATAAACAATTAGTGATCATAAACTTTATAAAAAAAAATCGAAATATCTCTATTAATACTTTGCTTTGTACTTAGAAGGTAAGGGGAATTTATTACAAGTTAAACATCATGCAAATTACCTTGCATCTACTTACAATAAAAAGTTCATTGGGCAATCAACGAAGCTTTACAACACAAACAAATGGATATTTTACTGACCATAACTTAAAAAGATGTACATTTATGCAAATTCTTTTGTCTCAGAAACTTCATTTTAATGCTACACAATGTAATGATAATAATCTTAGTTGAATAAAAAATTAAGGTTCGTCAATAATTATTGTCACATGTAAAAGAACCCATCCACAAATACAAAAGCCTTCTCGTTTAAAAGCTACGTGTCGAGGTTAAGCTTGCAGTAATAATAATGATTGAGAGCAGTTCTTTACAGCTTCCTTAATTGTAGGTTACACAAGCATGATTGCAGAGCCAACCTCGATGAGTGGTCATAAATAAGGAATACAATAAGCATTGTATAATATAAGACATTGTCGACACTTTGACAGTAGATAAACTAGATATACGTCGACCTCCACCGCAATAGATTTCTTATGTGCATAAGAATCCGCATTCGGAACGTCGTGTTCTAGATTTGATAGAGAAAAAAAATTGCAGATGTTCCTCTAACGATTTACTTTCGAAATTCTTGTTTTGTTGGCAGATCTAGTATGCCTTGTCAAGGTGCAAGACATTAAATCGTCGGATTTTATTTAAAACAAATCGAGTACAGGTGGTCATTATTTAAATAAATAATATCAAGGATATAGTTTGCGGTAGCGCAGTTGTCACTTTTATTATATCTGGTTTAGGTGAAAGCTTTTTACTAAAATGATGCAAAATTAATTGAACAGATGCGCAGCTCAGATATATTTTGGTTAAATTTATTATATAACTTTTGTTCTTAATTCGTATGCAAAACTTAATTTGTTTTGAAACTTCCTGTTTGAGAATATTTTTTATTTATGGGAACGCCGCTTTTATCCACAACAAATCCAAGACATGTGCGTACTGTACATTAAGAAAATTTATTATTTAATAAGACTTCCTACTTTATTCCTTTATAATGTAAGAAAAAGTACTTTTTGGCTGTAATTCATAAAATACCTATATTTATTTTTGCATGTTTTAAAATTATAAGAGAAGGGGTATTAGCATAAATTCAATTCAAGATAAAGAAGATATATTATAGATTATTCGGTTGAAATATTTAATAAATGGATCGGAAGTACACAAAGGCCACCTAAGTCGCCTGAATATTAATTAATTAAATCAAAAGCCTTAAAAATGCTTAAACTAGGAAGTAAGTAAAATTAGATTTCGCAAAAAAAATAATAAAAGTAATGTAATCTGTAATAATTTCAGCGTTCTAGGGGTTGATCTGGGAATGTAGGAATTAGCTGGGAAGTTCGTACCAGGACGTAAAATGTTCAACAATCGACGTCGCGTTTCAAAATTAAGAATGCAAGCAATGGGCGTGGGGATTGGTAGGGGTAGAAAAACAATTTTCTATCTTATTCTGTTGGTTAAATCCTTTTTGCAAGACTCAAGTCCAAAGTTTTCCGCCGTATGCTGGTTTCGGATAAATTCTTGCAAGTAACTCCGAAACCAAGAGAATTGAATGATTTTAAATTGCGATACCTTTCATGCCTTTCCAAATACGTTTCTTATAGCATACCCTTATTTTTCAAGATATTTTAAGGATATTTTCTAGAATTGTATTTAGCAGAATGTTACAAAACAGGTCTGTAAACCATTAAAAATGTTTACGATCTCTGAATGCGTACATGCAATAAATCGAAGTTGATAACACCTTAAATCCAACACCTTAATTGTAGCTGTTTTAAATTTAAAACTGCCTGCAAGTTTATAACTCAAGTGATTATCTAAGCCTTAATGATCTGATTATGAGAGAAAATTAGTCAGGAGCACCTCGACCGACCTACAAAAATAATCCTCGAGCAATTTGCTTAGGATAAAAAATGTGCTGTGTTGAAAGCAGCGGTTTCGAGTTGAACAAAAGTCAATTATAAACCATAAAGTTAACAACTTATTTTACAAGGTTACACATGGTGCTGACCATAACAGACACGAAACAAAACAGTCCATCCCAGTAATTTCCAGTTAACGATCTTCATATACACAGACGCATAACGATGTGAATGGTTGCTAACTAAGTAGATGTAGTTAAAGCGATCGTTAAAGTTCAGACCGAAGGGTTATGACTCTACTAGCCACTGGCAATTAGGTAAGCTTAATGCACTTACATATTCTAAGTGATTGATTGGGGATTTTAAGAACACATCAACCTACTATACCTATTATTTATTGTTATTCTTACATCATACAAAACCGACTTTAATTTTTAAAATATTAAGTATTACAAGAAAATACATCATCAAGAAATTTAAATTTATTTCCCATAATTCGTCTCGTCCATGGGTGTTCCCTTTAAACCCAAGTATTGTGCGCCCCCGTAAGTTTAAGTCAAAAAATATTCTCACAACTTAATTCAAAATACTAAATAATTTTTTTAAAAATTCTGTAACATTGTTTTATACAAATGGGTTAAGACTTCGGCTCGTCCTGTGTTAGGAAGTTTGGCAAAACCAATTCCGTTTCATTAAAAGGAAGTGTAAATAAATTGATCAAAAATTCTTATTATATAATCGAGCAACTGTTTGCTTCCCTTATAAACATTTCAAAATTGCCTGAAGTAATATTCAAAGCATGTGAATATATTCTGAAATCGCAGATGTCTTTACCATTAATTTGCTTTTAATAAAGTGGAAGAAAAAACCTTGTTGAAGTGTCCGAATTAAAAATTCTTTGTTTGAATCTGCCACATAATAAATAAAATAATAATTACAATCCCCAACGGCACGAGTCCTAGGCGACACCTGTTACCTTCCTCTCACTTTGTGTATCAGTTTTTATTTTGTTTTTATTGATTTTTTAAGTAATACACCGACAAGGTGCACTGATAGCCAGTTAATAACCGTTCAGTCTTCCTAATTACACTGCTTAGCGCGGCTTGTCTGATGGGGTATAAAAACGACATGCATGGAACAGACATGGAATAATTTAAATATTTAATAGAAAATGATTTATTAGAAAAAAGACAAGACGTGTCAATATAAATGCATTTAGCTTGAAGGAACGGATAAGGGGTGGAAATCTGACAAATTATATGAATTTTCCTGAGTTACTTTAATATTACCCCTCAAGAAATTTAAATTTGTTTAAAACTAAAATCTTTTCTTAAGCGTGATTTTTGTTCTCATGTCCTCTCCCCACATGACAAATAAGATACATTATGGCTCAAGGGCCCCTGCATGCGTTAGCAGCCGCCACCTACGGTTGGTAATCTGACAACATTCCTGATAAGTTGGATTGATCGCTCATCTTCCTTCATATTTCATACTCCTTCATTTACCCATGCAGTCATTTACAACTTGTTATTGGCCATTTATGATTCCGCCGTCATGTATCTTAAGAATTGATTAACATTTGTTATGTCCCCGCGTGTTCTTCAAGCAAAAAACTTCGAATAAAACCGGAATAAGTGATGATTAGTAAATCGTAGGATAAATACAGCTAGGAACAGTTAACCAAAGGATTTTTTTAAATTAATATTGATCCAAAACAAATAAGAAGTATATTTTTGCAATATTGACGCTATCAATGTTTCATAATGATTTATAATTTGTGATTAACGCTACAGGGAGTAGATCGATCCGTATATAGCTAAGATCGATCAGTAGCGGTCACTAATAGAAATCCGGCACCATTTACTACTCCTTATTCGCTTCGTCACTTACACCGAGTTAAAGTTAAGTATGATTATCGTTAGTCAATCATCAAGAACAGGCAAGTTTATATACGCTAAGTCATTGAATGAGGGTGGGTCATCGTTTATTTTACAGCTGCTTAACATTTTCAACATCCAGTAAGCAATTTTACAATGCTTCGGTTAACTAGAAGAGATTCCATCTTAAATCCTTATGATTGTACATTGCATAGATTCTATTTAATGGATTTTCCGGACTCGTTTAATGTAGTAATAAAATACAAAGTTTAAGATTGGAAGCAGGTGTTCTGCTAATAATCTTACATAACCAGGTAGTATTTATTACAGCGCAACCCAATGTTGTGCTTTTGTTAAATTACCAATTACTCGGCAGCTTCATGGGCAACAATTTTTAATTTCTTAAAAAAGGTGGCTTTAAATCGTATTGTAGTGAAAATTACATTAGAACCTGATGCTATAAATTTAGGTCGGTTTAAAAACTTCGGCAATCGTTTGATTAACTTTTTTCTTGGACATCATTAGAACCGTCAATATCTTTACACCATTAATGTTCGCAGCTGTAAACAATTCTTCTTGCAAAGCCAAAATTTTTTTCTTGGTTAATCAAAAACATATAATTAAACTTTTACTCTTATTTGTATTTCTAGCAATTAAATATAAAGGAACTGAATAGTGAAACTCTATAAAAGGTTTTTTTTGTTAAGATTCGAATTAATAAGATATTGGCAATCAAACTAGGAAATTATAGACAAAAAGGCAGGTGGCAGGATAAAGTTTTTGGTAATTAGTTGCATAATTTGGCTACCTGAATTATTATCTGTGTATAACGACACAAAACACTTTCCCATGTTAAGGAATTTATTTCTGTTTTTTACTCATTCCTTTTTTGAGTATCTGCAATATCTATAGTTAATCCTGAGGATGTTCCACCTGAACGAAACATTGGGACTTTTATTCTTAATAACTCCAAAGTTAATATGTGAATCATCACTGACATAGAATGCAGTGTGGGGGGGGGGGAAGTTGTAAGCAATATTTCATATTAAAAAAAATGTTTTGATATAAATTATTCTATTATGTCCTGGAAGGTATAAAATTAGCATGTAAATGTTAATTAGGAATTTGTTTAACCTTTCAGCTATAATGTTTAGTAATTTATTGTAATGTGGATATTTGATTTAAGAATGTCAACAGAATGACTTAAGAAATGTAGTCCCATAACGGTATAGGTTGAGTTTCCAAAAGTGGTTTCCTTGATTTATAATAATTATAAATCGGCATGACAGTGATTAAATAAGTTAATTAAATATAGGTAAATATAATTAAACAAAACTCGTGTGTGGTCTAGAAATGCCGGTCTACTATAGAATAGTTACAACCCTACCGCCTGGCTTAATCCGAATGCTGCATTTATCTACGAATTTCTTAGCAGGAACAAAAACTAAATTACTTATTAAGCTCTAATATATGCACCTATGATGTACTTAAAGACACGTGTTCATTTAAATTCCTAAATTAAAATTACTGGTATTAGTTTTTTTCTTTCTACTCGATGTTGATTTAAGGTGTATCTGATTTTTCCAGCGAGCAGGTGAACATCGGGTTTTTTGTACCTCACTAACATATGAGCATAAGAATTAACTTTTCGAACCAGTATCTCCCGATTTACGATTTTACCTACTGTGAAATTTATTATTTTTTTACAAGAATCCTTGCACAATGCACTGGCTATTCAGGATATTGGCTTCTGAAGACTGCATTACACTGGGGCAACCTCACCATTGCATATTTATTTACGTAAACGTCCCAAATATAAAATAAGTGAACAATCGTTTCAAGAAGAAGGTTTTACAATTATTTCCTCCTTGTGTGGGTGTTTGTGTTTCCCTTGCACCCTTTAATTAAATTGATTTTGAATTTTGAGTTCTGTAACTTGACGTGAAGGAATTCTTGTTGGGGAATTGAAATCGCCGCAGTTCGGGTCATCTAACTACTAAATTACACATAATTATTAAAATTTCTTCAATTCCTGAAGTTTTTGAGTGTAAACTTGCAAAAGCAATGTCACAATAAAGCATTACATTGGAGACACTCCAAGTATTGTGAATGAGTTAGCATACGTGGGCATTGTACTCACAAATTCCTAGATTACGAGCCTTTACATTTTCGTTAAATTATGTTAGGATTATTAAGTTATTCCATGGAGCTTATTTATTGGATCCGACCCATAAATACGAGTTAGACGTCCGCCTCGCGTGGTAAATCATTGCGAATCCGGTTACTTTACTGTTCGTTTGGAACTTCTGCATCAGCTCCTGCAGTTATTCGTTGCAATTATTTTAAGGAAGCTCCTCGTTTTGAATCATGAATTTCAGATTGAAAATAGGGTTAATAAACTTTATTTTAAGAATAGGGTGAGGGATGATTTGACTCAAAAATAATTGTCATTTTATGTTTTATGAAGTATTTCCGGTCCTTTAGAAGTCTACATGTTTATCTATTTTCAATCATAGAGTATGTGGCATCTGCTTGTTTTAGCTCTGCATACGTTATTAAGTGATACAATTATAATATTCATATATGTATTAATTTTCTACTTCATGTTACTAGCCCGAGGCGGATAGATCAAGCAATGAATAAATTTACTGTTTTTGACTTTTCTCTAAGCCACCGAGAAAATTTAATTTTTTTAAAATAATTAGACCCAATCACGCAATATTCTTAACAATTATGATTTTTTGGAATACGAAAATTACAGCTGTCAGATTCTTTGATCATACCAACCACGCTAGCTTCAAGCTAGGATGTTATAGATCTAAAGCCCACACTTAATTTTTTCTAACCGAATTATTCTTATTAATAGAATGATTGTGTAAAACAATGTGCAGCTGTAAGGTAATGCATAATTAAACTATCAAAAATAAAGAGCAGTAAAAAAAATCTATTAAAATAAGGGTCAACGTCTTCTTATAAGATTCATTAAATTTTTTTTCTGATGCATCTGTGCATCAGGTATGCATTAAACTTCAATACTTTAACTAAATGCCACTGTATTTAATTTATTTGTATCTTAGTGTTATCTGGTAACAGTCTCTATGGAGAAGGATTTTAAAGTCTCTAGTAACTTTTTTATTTTCGAACGTAAAGGGTTAAAATTGATAAAACAAGACATCAGTATAAAATAATTGGTTTAATAAAGCATGTCATTTACGTTCCTTCGTTTTACTTTTGTATTGCTTTTATTGAGGGTACAGGTGATCATTTTTTGTTGTCGCATGCTTATTTGGGGCACCTGCCATATATCCGTCTAATTTCTTACCCCACGCATTTTTAGGTTTTTTGTTGGCCCTTTCTAGATTTCGTCAATTTGTCGCTATAATGACCAAATATCAACCCCTAACTTATCTTAAGATCTCATGTTTTTCCTTAGTTTACCCGATGTTATAATTTAATCATCTTTGCATTTTGATTATTTATTTTATAAGCACAAACATAGAGAGAAGAATAATAACGGCTATCTGCGTATCAAAGAAGCTGGAAAGTACAACCTTCCAGAGTAATTATAGTAATTTCGCAGTCCAGCATTGCAATTAAATAGGCGATTCGAATAAATAAATCCTAGAGGAGTTACGGGTAGATAAATGGAATTGCGTGCGACTTGGCGATAATTATGACGATTTCACAATCGCGAACCCTCAAGCAACGAGCACCGATCGTTATATACAATTTTTATAAATTAAATTACATGCTTATGACAGGAAACAACGTATTGGTTATGCGAGTACTGAGAAATATTATTCAAAAATTAAATGCAATACCCGCAAGTTCAGCAGATGCAGATTTCTTAAACATTTTTGATTTGCACGTACCTACACATGTTGTAGGTACCACACTGATAAATGGTAAGCCCAAAATTCCATTGTTGAATAAAGTTGAGCACAGAAATCTATACGTTATCATTTTTATTTAAAGAGAACCAAGCATGAAAATAGCATTTTTGGGTTTTAATTCAATCTACACTTAAAAGGACACCAACTTTTTATCTAACATGGACAGACAGTCATGTTAGAACCCACGACCATTATGGATCTAGTACAGACCCGAGGCCCCGACAGACCCCAACATTGTACGCACAAGACCACGCTGGCGATAAAAATATAATCTTAAGAAAATTCTCTTCCCCAATCCCTATGAAATGACTAGAATCATCGAAGATCAATAAAATGAGTTTCCAGGAGTCACTTTTTTTTTCATTATTACATTAGTTTTGAATTTTTAGTTTACTTAACATTCACGTTATGTATCCGCAAGTTTTTTTCATAATACCTAATACTTATCCATTTAGAATTCAGGAAAGAATTAAAAATAAATATTCAATAAAAAAAAATTAAAGAATCTGAGTACTTTTGCAGGAAACAATATTTTTGGGAAAATTTAGTTTGAAACTTTGAACAATTTCTACTTGAAATATTTTTCCAAATAAAACTCCTGCTCCATCTACACGTAGTAGCTGATACTGAAATCAGAATAGTCGTTTCCACGTTCCTTTCTATACACTTCTGAATTCTCCAGGCTCTAAACCTCATTGAATAGGTGCTTAAAACGTGCAGATGGCGCATAAGCTTTCAGGAACAAGAAATTGAAATTAAGATGTTAAATTTCGTGGTGTAATTAATTTGTCTTGCGTGAACACATAAAAGCATTCAGTCACTGTAAATTATTTACATGAATTACTTATTACGTATACATACAATCCTAAAACAAATTGGTGTCAACCTTTAAGATTTAATTTTTTAATTTTTGTATAAAATCTATTAAACTTTTAATTACTTTAACAATTACCTAACTGAAATAAATGGCTAATGTAGAAGTTTATTAAAAGGTTCTAACTTTATATTTTCCTGAAAATTGTGGGTACTTAGAATTTTTAATTAAATCACGCAACAATGCTAGCATTGAATGCTAGTACAGAAAAATCATTTAAGTAAGATATGGTGTAAGTCAGTAGGTATAATTAGATTAATTTTTTTATGACTTATAGGTCATAGTAAAATATAGATGTAGAAGCATATTTTTTTCTCATTTTACGCAGAATCGACGTCGTATCCGAAACCATAAACAACAAACATGCGAGGGTGAGTAATGAAAAACAGGGCGCTATTCAGTTCATTGAAAGCTTTACATATGAGGCAACAAAAGCGTGGTTTTACGGTACTTTTATCTGCAGATTAAAATAGAAATAAGTTTCAATCAAAACCAAACAAAAACGAACAAGAACTCAGGCGCAAAGCCCGGAGCTTTAATAACCGCAATAGTAATAGTTCCCTAACAATGGAAGTGCAATCAGAGCATTGAGGGTGCAAACAAGCCCCTCTGTATATACACAGAGGCGTAAACATCAACAGCTGAGGGCTGGGTAAATAGTAACTATAGTAATTTGTAGCTATAACATGGACAGTAGGTCGCGTCACTAAAGCCATGCGGGTCTTGAATCAAGCAGGAATTAGATGCAAGAAGTCGTTCGTACATTTACCATACCCCTTTCAAAAGGTTCAGTAACTACCAGCCCGCATTTAACTTTAAATGATCTAACTAAAGGAAACGAGATTATAATTCATGTCAGGGTAATTAGAAACCACAAGAGTTCCTGCGGATGTATTGACTTTATACTATGTTAATTGAAATAAATCAAAACATTCAAAAAATTTCAAAATTATTTATTTACAGACTACGCAAGGATTTAAAGATAAAATTTATATCTAGACGTATCACAGGACGCCTGAAATCCACCCCCATGGATAGAGTCCTAAAATTTTCGTAAATTCTTTGTACACGCCCTGTATATAATAGTAGCGCCATTTTAGAAAAATTTAAGCAAGAAAAATTACTTTGGTGACGTAATTCTTTTTCAGCCTGAAAAGGACATTTACGATGTCTAAGTAGGGAAATTGTTTATTTTGTGTAAAAGTGATACAATTCGAAGATCTTACACATAAAAACTTTATAGACTTGAACAAATGTTGCTTTTCACAGACACCTTAGGCACTCTGTATTGATTTTAGTAGGTACCATAAAAGGAAATTGTAAATCTTCCTGAGAAGGTGTCTTTAACAGCACTTCGTTGAAAAGGATTAACTGAACCAAGATCTAGCGTCCACTGTTTTATAAAACAAAATAATACGTGCCTGTAATTTTTTCCACCTTGATAAAAATAAACTGTCCACATACCCATAATCTTTAGATTAACGAACCATACTTTGCCTAAAATGGATTTTCCATCGAATTTTCTAGTGATATTTTGATACACCCTGTATGTATAAGAAATTAAAGTAATTATAGCTTGCCAGAAAATGCAACTACTAACCATTCAACTTTTTATTTCAAAACCGATTTAATTAATTTTTTTGTGTTATTAATTAATTCGATGCTTCTATTTTGTATTACACGTGTTGAAAGGGTCCCTAAAAATTCAGGTAGAGTAACAGATAAATATAATGGGGCTGATGTAATAGAATATTATACTGACATGTGTTGTTTTAATGTTAGAAGAGAATAGATAGATTCAGCGTTTTCTGTTTATGTGTTCATCTTTGCGTGGCAATAAAAAATAATTCCTTTCGAGCAAACATTCAAAAATCAACATTCTCGTCATATTCCATTCGAATGATTCGGGTTCGATATTCACCAATCCCTAAAATTCTCACGTACAACCGTTTAATCTGTTTCTCATCTTTCGCTCAGCCGTTTGCATTCCTACCCAACGTTCCCCATTGACATTTATCCGTTTTGTTCTCTTTAGGGGCAGTTGATGTTTGCTTCGCTTACCCATTTTCATGAGGTGGCATAAAGGATAATATAGCTTCTTTGTCAACGTGTTTGTTTATACAGGATGCTACAAATATGTTCTGCAAGGTTTGTGTTGTATTTCATTATTTTGTACGTACGTAGAAAATTTTTCCTTCCCTCTTATTGAGTTTTTAAGTTAATGGTAGATGTAGAATCACGAAGTGCGTGTTGGAATAGTCATAACCAATATTTAGGGTAATAAATAATACATTCCCGGTAACAATATCCCAAGTGTTCCTTAAGTATAGTTTTAGTTCAACTGTCCAAATGATAAAATCAATGCTATTTCTTTACGTTATATTGCACAGGACGTGACACAAATTGATATTCAATAATTGAATTATAGATAAAAAGATCGGCTAGTAATGAAATGAGACGATTGACTGAGTTATGATTTCTATTTTTAGTAAAATATGTTTTTTTACATACAAATATACTTATATAATAGTAAAAGTTTTATAAATGAAATCGAAGGGTTTTAGTTCTCGATCTATCGAATTCGTTGCTGGTATAAACTTTCATGGAGAGTGGAGAGGCTCCACATAGAAAGCAACGAGCCTCCAGGGGGTTCGGATCCGCAACAAGAGCTTTTCATTCTGAAGCTTCTACCGTGTTCACTCCATATATAACTATTCCAAAACACAACGGCCTAAATTTGCTTACTCGCAGGTTTTCACCGTGAAATCGCTTTTGTAAGCTCATCGAGATAGTAGAATTGCCTTAAACATCACATCCGAAACAATGTGTGGAGAGAAAAAAACGGAAAATTATATCAACTTTGTGTTAAAAAGTAAGCTCCAAAATAAACTGAATTGTAACTGTTTTGATAGCAATATAGGTTTAAAATTTTAACTTTAAAAGTTTGTTTGATTAATTCTTTCACAAACTAATTTCCTAGTTTCTTACCACCCCCAGAACTTTCCTACAGAAAGTAAGCAACGTGTTTATGTAATAATAATCAAAAGTAACGCATGTTTCTTAATTAAATCAATGACTGTCATTTTACTGTGTAATTATTATTGGGCATTATTACAATTTGCTTTTTGTAACATGTCCTGAATCAACAGAAAAATAAACACTACATCATGATTGTAATGCTCAAACAACTGTGACAGGATTGTGTTAATCAATCACCCATTATCCTAATAAAAATTATAAACCTTTAATTTTTGTGACGCTTTGTTTGATTTAACAATGATACCCGAAATTATTCTGGATTTTGATACTTTTTACGTTTTTATTGAAAAAAGTAGAGTAGAGTAGTCAACTCAATTATTTAGGGGTAGTTTTTGAAATTACACTGGAGTCAGTGAAATGTTTTACGTGATTGGAATTTCAAACCTAAATTATTAAAAAAAATTAAAAACGAAAGATATTCGGATAAATCCTTGATGGGAATCTAAAGGGTGGCCACTGTAAGTATTTCTAAATTCAGGATCGCAGTCTAAATCAAGTTCGGGTAACCGAAATGTTCAGGCAGTTGGTATGACGAGTGTGGTCCGGATTAATCCGGAACGAAGATTTCTTTTAAGTTTTAACGACTGTCAGTATAAATTATCTGAAATCGAGTGTAGTCGAACCCGATTTCAACCAAAATTTGAGTAAATCTATGTATTCAAGGCACACAGATTTTAATTAGGCTCCGGATAAATCCAGAACGCCACTCACTGTGAATATTCTGAAATCCAGTGTAACGAATCCATTTTTTTTTAAATAGATTCCGGTAGTAGGAGCATTTACTTTAAATTTGAAAATTCCAAGACAGACAGAAGGCTGAGAAGTCATTGATGCAGGAATTGGAAATTTGAACAGATTAAATTAATCTATCTACGATTACCTAGCCTCTAAGTTACGGTAACTTGCGGTATACATCGTGGGTATGGTAAGGTTTTCTATAACGTCCTCTCTATCCTCAATATATCCTCCCCACCTGCTGACATAAGGTTGTCCTGACGTAACCGAGGATTACCAGAACTCTCCCTTTCTCGCTTAAAAAATAATACCCCTCCTCTATAATATTCTTTATATGAGAATTCTTTACTCCTTTGCAAAAATTTCTTACACAATTATTTAATAATTTGTTATCTTTACAAAACCTCATAAATCTTGAACTTAAAAACTTTTATACTGAATATAATAGACATAACCACTAAAAAATTCTATTTCATTATTTCCGTCCGCAGTTTTACAAAGAAGAATTTTTTATTGTCAACAACAAATCCCAAAGAAGTATATAAATTTTACTTTGATAAAGCTAAAGTTTAATAAAGATTCGAGTTTTATCAAATTTCTCGTGAAGTAAACAAAAAGCAAACATATCCAACCTACAGAATTGTGGATAACATTATTGAGCTCTTTTTTGATTGTATTGGTGGAAGAAAACGTTATTGTAATAAAATTTTATTATTAAACTTTATTTCAACTAGTTACTAGTAAAATGTAAGATTATTATTTATGTTTATGGGTAAAAGAAATTTTTTTTTCTTTCAATAAACTTAAATGCGTTGTCATAGCAAGAAGGTTTATTAAATATCTTGATTTTTTTGGGCAACAGGGGTAGGTTATTTACGATTTGATAACTTAAAGGTTTGTTCTCCTAAGTCCTAACATGAGATAATAAAAATATTCCATAGAACGTTGGTAGTAATTAAAAATACGCCCTTATGTACCATTTTTAAGTTATACTTGCTGCGTGTTCATTTTAGCAAGTTTAGATTATAAGGTTAATCGTGTAAGGGTTTGCTAGAAAAAAAACTAATTCCTAGAAATGGAGGTGCACAAGTGGAAATAGAATGTACTAGAATCTAATTTAATTATTCGTGCAGAAAAGCCCGTAGAAGAGTTAGGAATTTAACGATCGTGATATCTGTTGACCACGGTGGGGAAGCACAGCTTAATATTAGCTGGCGATGGAGCAATGTAGTACGTGTTATTACGCGCACAGCTTGTTGGGATCTAACAATTGCTTCATTACAAACAAACCCTTCTGTTTTTACTTGTAACACTCTGTCGAGTATTTATCGCTTAAAAGTCATAAAACTCTTGGTGTTAACGTTTTTTTACTGCTAACAGCTTGGAGTAATTAACAGAGTTTGCGTATAGAGTTGTGTCCGCTTTTCGATTTGAAAATTTTCTAGAACGATGCTAAGAGCAAATGGCGTCAATATCAACTGCCAATCGGATTTACGAACAACCTAAGCGTAAATTTGCAGAAGGGTGTCAGGTGCTCAAGATACGGCTCTTCCCACGGTCCATCACAACTTGAAGGTTATTTGTTACGATCGGTTAGATCCAGAGTAATATATGGACACATTTTATCAATTTTTCATGGTTTTTACACATTTTAGTGAAAAATCGAAAAAAATTAAGGTACTCACCTACAAAATAGACCACATCTAACAACCACCACCTGCAACAAATAAAACAGGAACTTAGCCAATAAACATTTTCCGATACACTTTTCAAAAATATTACTTCTATTTATTACGATTTGTAAGAGCAAGGCACTATTCTATTTTAGATCTAGTATTTCTAAGTAAATAGGTCGGCGACGACCAAACCGATGCAGAAAGTTTTAAGTAATTTGATGATTTTAATTCTGGGTCTTAATGCTCTAACAGCTTTAATCTCTTGATAGGTTTCGCGAAGGGTTATCATAGTGCAGATCGCATCCTCCTATTTCGACATTAGCCGAGAAGCACTGGGCATTTCAAAACCCTTAATTAATTAAGAAATAATTAAGATAATTAAAAAAAAAGATTATTATTTGCGTCTTCAATGATAAGTTTTATAAACACTTCCATCTAATTATCATGCCGGTTTATAAATAAAATTATTTTTAACAAAAATTTTTATTATGGGGCGAGGGTTGCCATTTGGGGACCTAACTATACATATTGCAAGGCGCTGGTTTTGATTGGTTTTACGTTTAAAATTAACTTTCTTTGGTTGAGATTGAAGAAAGATTTCTGAAAACACCACGCAGAACTACCCCATCCCTCATATTGACACGTAAGTAATTATTCATTATTCGTTTATTTCTTATCACCCTGTATCTCTAGTTTTTAAACATAAACTCTTTACATTTACATCTTCTATTCCAAATATTGATTTTTCAAAAATGTAATTCAATTTTCCGTAATTCTTTTAAACTACCGCAATATGTACATTTCGGAACAGGAAATCTAAAAACCGCACGTTAAACAAACTATATAGGGGTTACAAATTTCTTAGATAATAGGATGTAGTGCAATGTTCTGCAATTCCATCTAGTTTCAAATAAGAACACAGTCTGACATCAAGATATCTTGTGCAGACGCCTTCTGTATCTCATTTTGTACTCTACGTCCTTTGCTTGTGGACGGATAAGAAATGAAAAAGGACACTGGTATGTCCTGTGAAGAGAAATAACTTAAAATTCGCGTCGTCTTATACCTGCAATTTCCAGAAACGTCTTGAGATGTGCAATCAGAGCAAAGAGACGTCCCGCAAGTGAAATGAACGCCAGCAATTAGCGAAAAATTATACGGCGGTTACAATAATAGCAGTTAATCACGAAAACGCGATCGAGTGTTGACAAACTTAAGCCGGAAGTATGCAAATTCGAGCATTTGCTACTAGCCGTGTCTGGATTTCGTTTCATGTTTTGGACAAATTTATGCAAGGCGGATTTCGTTATTATTTCGAACCCGCGATCATTTTTCCTAATGGCATTATGTCAAAAAGCTCGAGCTCATTTCTTTGATTGTTATAGAAAAGTGGCAGAGAATTTAAGAAAGTCGGTTTGATTCGCTGATGATTTTCGGTTCGGTTACAGACACTATCGGTGCGAATTTCAAGCTGTCAAACAACAAAAGGGGTGGAGATTTATGCTAGGATGTTTCCTCGCGACGATTGAAATGCAAATCAATATAAATAACAAAATCCGACGTAGCAACGAATATCATAACTGTCAAACCTACATCAACGCAGTTCATCCGCGTTACAATACAAAACAGAAACGCTTGAGAGACACTCCTGAGTGATCCTTTCGATGATCCACTCGAAATCCGCGGCTAGGATACGTCAGATGTGCGAGAAGCCTTATTGATGGATTGAGACCGACTTGCTTCGCCTTAGCTACGTGCTATTAGGCCCCAACGCGCGTAGACGGATAAAATATTACCATAAGAAAAAGTTTGCAAGAATGTTTTGATAAACACTAACACACGCATTCGCAGTTCACCCCGTCTATCGAATAAACCAATCTTTTAAAAGAATACCTATAACGCAACTTTTCGACAAGTCTTTCAACTATTTTTCACCAAAATTAAGTAGTTCTGGAAATCTTCGCGAATCCCTTAAACATACTTTTAAGATAAATGATATTTCAAAACTTTTAATAATACCCCAGCAAATATTTTATTGTAAGAGTCATACAGGACGAAAAAATTAATAAACGGAATGGATATTTCTCTATCATTTCAAATGCAGGAAAATTCTACCCCAAATTATTAGGGTTTAAAAAATTACAATTAACTTTACTGTTATTTTGTATATTAAACCCAAAATATATGAGTAAACATTCTAAACTGTAAAATAATTTAAAATATCCATTTCATATGAATGGTATTCAGAGTGTGGGAAAGTCAGACCGCAACAAAATACATTTGAAAACTTTCATTAGGAGCCAAATTGTTAGGGAACATATTAGTTAGCGGCTGAGAACCATTTTTCAACAGCAAGAATAAACACATTTCCTGCGGAAACCTTCATCTATCAGCGGTTCCTGCTGTAATAAGCAGAGCAGCTATGGCCAAGCCAAGCTCTGGCCAGCTACAAATAATGGGATAGGTGTTCAGCGAGCGAATTATTTGCTTCAGAGTATTAGTGTGCACTCTGCCTGCCAAGAAGAATGGCCACGTGGAATAAACTAACCCTAGAAGCCACAGTAAAACTCCCTGCTTTATATGTTTTGTTAAGTTTTTGAATTTATTTCTATTTTTACTGCTTTTTTTTATTCTAAATACAAATAATAGCTGTAATTAGTTTTTTTAAGTTCAGGACTAAAAATAGGATGCTTTTATAGTTTTTGTCAATCATGCAAAAGTTTTTTAAAATAAAACTACAGCAACTTTTGTGGATATTAATGACTTCACTAGCAAACTTTTATTAAGTTTGTTTTAACAAATATTTATTCTAAGTATTATTATTCAAATCAATTGTTGATTTAAGACAGCAAGGAAAAGTCAATAAACTTCCAGAACTGAATTTTTTTTCTATATAGGGAATTTTTCTAACAGGTGTTTCATTTTTTTATACTCATTATCGTTTGAATGTGACGATAAAAAACTTGAATATTTCTATGATTTACTATTCGTTTCTATTATGGAGAAGATCTTGTTATATTTTTCTGCTCTCCTGAAAAGGGATATCATAAAGTGCGTGGACTAGTAGGTAGTACACCTGGTCTGGGGTCGTATATGTATTTGCGATTGCACACGGGACGAACTTGTGACCTATTTATGACAGTGGTATCAAGTGGGATCAAACAAACGTTGCGGGAAATTCAGAAAGAGGAGAGGTGCAATGGTGCAACGTTATGTCATCGGGATAAGTGCACCGGAAAGGGATGAAGGTCCAAAAAGCACTCACAGCAAGTGCAGTATGCAGTATCCTAGCCACAGCTTAGCCTACACATCGTGGAAGAGCAACAGTTTAGCTCACTAATTGCGTTATCTAGCTTTGGCTTCATACTCATAATACAGGGAGGAGAACGTTTTGTACACTACATTACCCAGGCACATGTGCTATTAACACACACATTCGATTATCTGCCTTTGAATATTTAATCTGCTCCATTTATACTAACGTAAAGCAGCAATAAAAGCGCTAGTCGTATTTTTCAAACCCATAAAAACGTTATGAGTACTAAAAGGCGTCTTGGAAAACTATGGCTGAAAAGTGTGACCCTATAAATTTAAACAAATTGTTTGCTAGCGAATTATTACAAGCAATACAAAACCTTTTACTAATAAATTTCACTTATCACTTCCACAACATTTTAAATATTTTAAGGGTGATGACCTATTTACTATGCAACTACCAAGATAATAGTTATGAGATAAACTTCACGCGATTAAAATTGTTACCTATGCATTTGCGAGTAAATAATGTAATCAGAATAAAATTACCGTAGGTAGGTTTTATATTTCTGTTTGCTTAGTTAAAGAGTTGGGTAAATGATTTTTATAATAGTTAGGGAAATCAAAAATTAGCGTATTCTGTAGTCCTTGTGCCTCTCCAGATATGGAGACTGGAGCTTCGTCTTTTAAAGAATACTACCCCAGGTTAAAAACGAATTCCGCACCTTACAAAAACTTTTCACCCTTTATTCGAAATTATATTTAAAAAAATCAACAGTCTTAATCTATACTCGATGTACCCCGCAGAACTACAGGGGTGGTAGAATGATTTCATTTTTACGAATACTATTCTAACCCATGAACTAACCCTCGTCTTTAAAAAATTTCCACCTTTTCTGTTAAGTAGATATTATCCAAGAAAATAAATTTACTGCTTACATCTATCCTTACCCATAAGACTTATTCGCTTGTCCACACACCTTAAGGACACTTACTGTCTTGTAAAGCATGCACTTTGAAGAACTATATAGGGGACCAGTCATTATCCATACGAAGATAACACTTCATTAAATTATTAAAGATGAAGAATAGGAAACTAATTCTTGATTATATCAGATGGGTTGTTTGTAAGGAAGATTTTGCTTTGTGACTATATTTTTCGTAATTTTATACAGTTACAAGAATTATTTTTCTTGGTAAATTAGTCTTAGGAAGTTGTGGTAAATTAATAGAAACTATGTTTTAAAAAGTATCCTTTTAAAATGATGTAGTTCAAAGATTAAAGGAAGCAGAAGGTTTTTAGAATTCAACGTTGGATAAAAGATTGCTATCTCAGTTTTCCTTTAGGTTGTGACTCACAAGAGTATAAATTTAGTAACAATCCATTTTCTCGAGAAGCTCTTGTACACAGGGGTTTAGGAAATAATTTTGTGTAGATTCATTGAGCCGTTAATGCCTTGGCAGGATAAAGCGGGAGCGGGTATTTATTTTTTCTGGCGATGAAACGATGATTAACCTGGTCTATAATGACGGGAAGAGAGACGTAACTATCATGGGAATCAGCAGATGAGTGAGTTTGGTGTTCGGCAGCCGTCTGACAGCCGCGCAACTTGTTTCACGGTCCGCCAGAGCAAGGAGAAAGCTGGGAAAAGCTCGAGATAAAGCTCTAGTTCCCCTCGAGCGCTTAAAGCTTGGACTAGCATCAACACCGGCCTAATAGAGACAGCCAACCATTCATCCCAATCAACATTAGACCAAATGATCATTAATCCTATTTAGAGACAAATATATCACGTAACAGATCTGGACAGGTGATTTTTTCATTATCATTGACTACTTAATTATAGTTAGGATTAAGTAAAAGTTTCTAGACGCTCCGGAAGTCGGGCTGAAAATTCTAGTTCGCTCGGTGCTATTTTCTGACCTGCTTTGTTCAGGTGAGGAGGACTCGATCGGTCGAATAGATCCCAACGCTATCATCCGCCTTCTAAATTTGTCTCAGAGAGCAAATAAATACAGTTTTATTGCTTACATAAATTCAAAGCGCGCGTCAATTCGTTCCACTGGCTGAAAATTTATGCCCCGTGCTATGAAATTTATAATTAAAGTAATTTAATTTCAATTCTATCGACAGACTATTAAATAAGCGAATGTTTGCACTATAAACGTTTGATGTGATTTGTGGATTTGATAACTTAAAACTCGATGATCAATTTATTATTGTGGGCTTTCATTATTGTTATTTATTAGTTCTATCCTGAAACGTGATTTAAATTTTCCCCTAGAACCTTTAAATAGGGAGCCTTTTACTGGAATAAAATTTATTTAGCGAACGTGCATCAATTTCGGTATCAAACTACATTGGGAATATAAACAGACAATGATTGGATATGAAATAAAATGGAAACAAAAAAAAGGTTTTAAAACAATTCTTTCGAAGCCCGTTATTTTCTGATAATAATTAAACCAAGCCTTCTAAAAAAATATGAGATGTTTTCAGGCAAACATATTTCTAACCAGAAAATTGCAGAAAATTTAATTAAATTCAGCTACGGCGGATGCTTCAATATAATACACCTTTTTTATTGATTTAAGCATCAAATACATGAATTGGATAAAAAAGCATAAAATCGAGCGCTTGAAATATTTGCAACAGGGGAGAGTCAGCTCAATTCAACCTGCAGTGGCTGTATTTCAACTTGTGCAACAACAGGTAACGTAAGATATGTTTCCGCGCCGTTTCACTGAACAGTTTACATTATTCAATACTCAGAAAACAACAACAACGTGCTCGAGGCTGAATCGTGTGTACTTCAAGTTGCTTCCTGCTACCACAATATGTATAGGTACCTTACACGAGTTAGCGGAGGTTATCCGAAGTCTTGGATATCTTTCCTAAGTATCTGTAGCTGAACACCAGATAGCTAACTTTAACTGCCTTAGAATTTGCTAACAATACGTAAAACGAGCATTAGTGGTTTTAACAACTCAGACACCACTCCGTTGTAATACGAATTGATTTTCAGATAGTGTATGTAACATGTAAACTTCCATTTTGATTCCTTCGAGCTATATTAGTAGCAAAGATCAGCAGCGTATGTAACATTTAGAAAATTCATTTAATAATCCTTACAACCGAGGCTACAAACAAACGGGATATCTATCCGAAAGGTGTCCTGAAAAAGATGCGTACGTAACCTCAACGATTCAAAAGCCGTCGATTGTCACATGAAGAACATTTTTTACTATCACATGAATTACACCTGATTTTGATGTTCTCGAGTACTCTGGCACACTCGAATAAATGCCACAGTTTGAACGCTGCGAAGACGTCAAGTTATTTGGACGCAAAGCTGTTTGGACGCAAAGATGTTTGGACGCAAAGTTGCTGAATGCATGTATGTTCGAATGCAAATCGCTAGTTTAAGTTCATTACTGCGACTAAATACACACGCCTTGTTAAATATTTTTATTTAACATACAATGATGCGAAAAATTATATGTATCTTCTGCGTCGAGTGTGAGCGTCAGTATAATTTTTTAAAATAAATCATCAATACAAAGCAGCAGTTTAAGACCAAAGCGTTTGTTGTAAATGTGCTAAATTTGTCTCCTGACAAACAAGTTCAAATCGATTTGATCCATAATTCTCAAAGACCATGTACTGTCCCCTTTTTGTAAGACAAGAGTACAACAGTATTATAGTGGCTCCTTTGAAGCTCCACATCCTTTCGGGTTTTTAAATCACAAAAGGACTTACACAGTCAAACACTTTCAACCGAATTCTTATAATTTCTAACCGTGGTATTTAATTTAGAAAATTAGTTTGATTTTCTGACACAGTATTTGCCTTTTATAATAGGAGGTAATTATTATGAACTCTAGTGAAATGTTAAGATAAATCAAACTGGGGTTTTAATTTGATCCTTCAATAAATTGATCATGTTGCACTTCTGATTAAAGCAGATAACCATAATATCAGTAATTTGAGGAGATCAAAGGGTTACTAATGGGTATGCAAAATAGTTTACACTTTATAATAGGTACAATGCGTAAACGTCATAGCAGTAAGTATTTTTGTACAATTTCCCAAGGTCGAAATTCAGAAACAAAGAAAACGTGTTGTCATAAATCGATGCTTGTTGAACACCCAATGTTAATTCGAGAAAGCTGATTTGAACTATCCTATAATCATATAATCTAGCTATTAGCACGCAAAGGTTTAATCTAGCTTTATCCTGACTCACTTTCCCAAAAGTTTTTTTAACAGGTTGTTATTGGAAAAAATTCTATGTCAATGTCGATACCGTACCCTATGTTTTACAGCACCTAAAGAAATATATAACTTAGTACGTCGAATTGTCGAATAGTTCTAGGAATTACATTAATTAGATTATTATAAGCGTTTAATTGTTACGGAAATTATAACTTTAAACTCGTTAACTTTATAGTAGTAGCATAAATTCTGTTCAGTAAAGTCGTAATAGCGGTCGTTTAAAAACTTATCCAAATAAAACGACAAGTTTAATGCAATCAAGGGAACAAATACATACGTTGAAATAATTGGAACCGACAAAAGTTGTAGTGTAGTGAAGGGTCTGTTAAATTTTGCAAGTAGAATGCGAAATTGTTAAATTACAAAACAAACTTTTGGGCATTAAAACAAAACGATAACGAATAGTATTTAGATTCATGTAACATGCATGCATATCGGCAACGCCTCTACTAAAACCAATTTAGCTTTTCGTTATCCTCGGCAATCATGAAAATAATTACTATTTTATCTTATCACATATCAGCCAAACTCATTTGTATGCAAGGCGCAGTTAACGTTACTCCAATTCAGATCCCATTTAAAAGTCTTGCAAAAAAACCGCCTTTAATAAAGTATCTACGCCGTAAACGAGCGATGTTTTATTTTGTACAGGGATAGGTATTCCTTGCTGATTGTAAGAAGCACGCATGGGGATTCTTTTTCCCGTTTCTGGAATTGCACCCACCCCCTCACATATACCTATGTACAATATACGCTTCAACGTTACACTGAGCACACCCCCATCTGTTTCGTGCCGTCTAGCCCTCTTTCCTCTAATTTATTCGCTTAGATTTTACGTCTAAATCTCTGCAATTAGTATTAGCATTGTATATTTCAAAATTGTACGGTAGAAACTCGATAGCTACTTATTACTGGAAAGAAATTGTGGTTGGTAAATTGGTTTCGCGAATAAACCTGTTCGAAATGGAAAGCACTTTCCTTGTTGAAAAGGGAAATTTGAATAACATCGAGAATTCAAAATAAAATTCTTTGTGAACATTTATAAAATTATGAACCAATTTTTATTTAAATTAAATTAAAATATGGAAAATATGCTTACCAGGCAAACGTGTGTGTGGAAGCAACCTTCAGATGACTCTAGTTGCGCAATATCCTGAAAAGAAAAAATAAAAATTGTAATAATCGAGTTACACTTACGAGGAGAGAATTAAAGTTTAGTCATCGTTCTGATTTACTGCAGCCCTTTTATCCCTTAGATAATATCAACAATTGAACCTGTTTTAATCAAAATCCACCCTAAATGCAAGAGTCATGTAATTAATTAATTAAATATTAGTATTGATTGATTATACGTCAACATAGTTAATCAATAACAGAAGCTTCTGTAAACTAACATGTAAACTACAGAATCAGTTTCAGTTTCTCGATATCCTGAATCCTGACATACAGTGGCCCTTGTAATCTCCTGACTTCATCCCATTTTTATTTCTGTACTAGCTGGATTTGAACCGTCAGCGTTTCCAGTCACAGTTTAAGAGTTTCTTTGTGCTTCCCCACCCCTCAGATGCTGTTGCATTATTGTAGAGAATAACAGAAGGAAATGTATTGGGGAAAATAAAATATTGAAAGTATGGAAAACCATGTTTTTCAGAAGCTTGGCACATGCGGTTCGCATTTCGTTAAATTTTAATGAAAACCCATCCGAAGCACATCAAGTTTGGAAAATTATTTTTTTTTATTTAAACGACAGAACTGTCGATAATGGTTTGGCAAAAATTTTAAAGTAAATGTATTGGGGATATCGTTGACCAATTGAATTATTTTTATTCTTTGATTGTTATTCGATTTTGATTGGAAATATCTTTTAATGTTTGATCGCAATTTACTTTGGATGATAATCGAATAAATGATTATTTATTTTTTGATGGTTTTGGGAAAGAAAAATAAAAGAATCTAAAATGTTTTACTAGAAAATAAATATCGGGGAAGATATATCCACGAGCTGTCATTAAAATTACTGTCAATTTCAATTCATACAGTGTAACATTTTCAATATTTTCAAGATCAAAAAATTCTGAACGTTATATATTTTACATATGACCGCACCGCGTTGGCATCTGACACGGGCACAGGTGCCAGAGATCACCCCTCAACGGGCGCTCCGTTTAAATTCATATTTCCATCGTCTTACGTTATAAAATTGGCCAAACTGGGTATCTGGATATCCATTTCCGCTTATAGAGACTTCCCAATATTACGACGAGTTTCAGTGTTTCCCTCTACCAACTTCCCTTAATCATAACCCTTAAATGTTTCAATATTTTACAATATCGAAGAAAAATATTAGGTTTTTCGAAAACAGGCAACTTTTAGAGAAAAACTAAAAATATCCAACTTGAGGGAATTAAAATTTATCTAACCAAGGATATTGTTTTCTTTAAAATTTTTTCCAGAATGTGCAGATTGTTGTGCAATGCATTTTGAAACAATATTTCCGTTAGGTAATGTTTTCTCGACTACATTTTGCGTTGTTCGTTATCCTTAAAGCAAATAAAATATTTTTATTTATTTTTTCTTTTAATGAAACATTTTTTTAGATTAACTTTTAAGTAAATTCCTACTAAAAATTGCAAATAAAAACTACTAACAATATTATTAACACAATTGCTTGTAGTATAGCGTGTATAGAGTCATTAATTATCCTACTTCACTTTTACTTAAGCTTGGGAAAAATAAAACTTCAAGCTCACAAAAAAAATTAGCCGCAAAATAATGTAGAGAAAAACTTCCTTAAAAACAGCAGTCTGCACTTATTTTTATTCGCCATTAAGGTTTGCCTATAAATCAGTGTCTGTTTTATACACCACCTACTTTCCTGCTGACCGTATCGTCCTGTAAAATATCCGAATTAATTTCCTTAAGATCTTTGAATGATTTAATAAAGCAGGTACAAGACAAGGCTTAATAATTCCTGTTAGAATAATAATTCTAGTCGTATTTATTTAATTTAATTCATAAGGGCGGCGGTGGTTAGATTTAACACTGCTCGAAGGTAAAACATACATCAAGGAGAGGTCGCATCCTCCCAAAACAATTAATCAAAGTTTGTAAATCTCCTTCCCGGTCGTAAATAACATAAACTGCTGCAATAATTACAAATGTTTTGCAAGTACAGGACTTTTTTTTTAGATTGAGATTTTTTTAAACGAAGTTTTATTGACTATCAGTGAAAAGACTTGAGTTTTACGATCATTACAGATGAAATGAAATGAAAATAACCCCAGGACGTAACTAGATGGAATGAAACATTTATTTGAATAAAGAATCCTGATTTATGCGTTTAACGATGTATGCCCTGCAGCTTTACCTTGATGTGTTTTACAAAACGAAATATTTGATTTTTAACGTAGATTTTAATATTTTCCTCTATTATTTATTTAAGTAAATGTGAAATCGCCTTATTAATTCGTATTTAACTCACGGATTTTATTTTTAAATCCCCTTTAAGAGCAAATCGTAAACTAACAAGAATAAATAAAAATATGATGACATTTAAAGAAGAGTTCTCCGATTAAACTGCAGCAAGGATTCGGATTGTCTTTGTTTTAGAATTGTAGAAACGTTTTAAAGTCAAAGCACGATGTTTAAACTTCAAATCTGCTTTCTGTCTATACTGCGTGGACTACTAACGACTATTTGGCAAAATCACAATACAACTACAAACAGCTTTAGAATCTTGCACATTTGCAAAAGCAAAAATCCACCCTGAGAAGCTTCACTGCCCGTAAAATTTCTATGCAAATTTTATCTGGAAAATTTTATAGCGCCCGTAAAACTTACTAAGAGTTGTCTGTAGTTATTTTCATAGAGCTTCAGATAATAAGCTCCTTTTAACTTATTAGGTTTTCTACTTTATTTTCTGGATTTCAATCCTCTTCATTATTTTAGAAGAAAAAGCTTCTTGAAGCAAAGCTTTCAAATTTTTCTCCATTTACAATTATCAATTTTATAATTTAATTGATTTATTTTTCTCTTGGTGACGATTTATTCAAAGCACAGTACATGTTGAATGACAGAATATATCTTTCAGGCCCAATTCCTGAAACATTGACTCATGAGTTGCGTACAAACTTTCTCTAAGACTTAGATATGCTTAATATTGTTGGACCTTTTTTTTGTTATATGGATATGAAAAGAGGACTTCGTAAATCGCTCTCAGATTAAAGCTACACTGTAGTAACGCCCCTGTATTTGAATAATTTCTGTATGCTTTATTATCGATGTTATATAAATAATTCTGGGAGCATCTGTACTAGGTAATTATTGAAATATCTAATTTCAAAATTTAGTTGGCAATGGCAAGTCAATTAAATGGGAGAGAGAGAGTTGTATTGATCTAAAAATAGGAAGTCTATTTCCGTCTGATTTGAATTGAAGAGTTTATTTTAGAATGTATATAAAATGCAAGCATTTTCTTCTTTTGCTTGATAATAAATCGTTTTAGATGAAATATAATTCTGTCGGCTTCGTGATTATTTTCGTATGCATTGAATCTTTCAGTGGAAAAGAAACGACGAGCGCTGTAAAACGATGGGGCGGAGATCCACATCGTATCGGTTCCCATCCCCCAACCGGTACTTATCAGGACTTGTCAAGAGTCAGAAGAAAAAGTTTACCGATGTGTCTTCCGTTTGTTTTTGTGCAGCATCCGTCGAAGTGAGGATAGGTTCAATAACAGCGCCTGATTTGAAAGTTTGGTACAGCTGACGTTGATTTTGTTTCAGTTTTCAGTGTTTCCTCGCGGGAATTTGGTTTTATTTCTAAACTTTGTTTATTAAATTTCTTCGTAAGAGCAAGTGGGTGTTTAACATTGATATTGATGGGGAAAAGGGCGTATTTGAAATTTTTTCCTCTACGAGGAAAAGCAAATTACGGGAGGGGTGATTTATAACCGTCCGTTATGAAACATTAGATAGACAAAAATGGCGCACTCAAAAAAGCATCAAGAAATCATCAGGACCTAAAACAAGCAATAATATTTCTGAATACGCTTTTCGGTGGAGGAATCGCTGTAGACGGACATATTTTACACGCGCTCGTTCAAGAAGACGACACCGGAAGGGAAGTAAGCTCATTAAGCTAATGATGTGTGTCCTCAACTCGCCTGCTTTGATACATTTTATGCATCTTGATGTCCGCCAAGCGAATGATTTGATTCTGAAGTACCTCGTCGCTACCTGCCCTATCTGCATGAAGAATCTACCCGAGGATGAAAGCGCTTCAGCATTATCAGATCCTCAAACTTCGTTGACTTTACCACGCTACATTTGTGTTTTATCTAATTTTAAGGTGTTTCTGTATTTCGGAAGCTTTTATCGGGAATATGGAAGCCTTCGCGCGTCAAAGAGATTTTAAAGATGTGTAGCTTGCCTTTGAGAAAAATTTTCCAGCCACTGAAGACCGCATCCTCTCCTTCTGCTTTCCTGTGTTTGAAATTGTGTTTCAATCAAACATATTCTCGAAATCTTCTTCCCCCTTACAATACACTCACATCTAAAATGTTGTTTATATAAAATATAATCAAATTTTGTTCTATGGCAAAGCGTAAAATGAATAATCAATAATTATATCCCTAGCCTCTAGATTGGACTTAACACGCCTTTACTTAATTAACAAAAATGAATTTTTCTCTAAAATATTTCAAAGTATTGTTTACAATGTTGGGTTGAATACTCAATTAGCAACAGTCAAGCAAGTCATAAAAGCATTTTTTATTCAAAAAGTCAAACCAAAACATCCAAGGTCCCCGAGGAAAGCAATGATAAAATGGTTATGATAGTTGTCTCGGAAACGAATGTTGGCAGAGTAGCATTTGCGTCCAGGCACTGTCTGATAACATATAACATACGCACCGTCGCTAGTAGCCCTAGGCAGTATCATAAAACATACATGACACTCCATCTAGAGAAACTGGATATCTTTACGCCGCCATTTGCGTATAAAAAATGCATTTTAAACACATTTTTCGTGGATATAGTCCGCGTTTTGTGTCAAAAAAGGCATCTAATCCTTTATTAATTTCCTCCTTTTTTACGTACCCATTTATCTCCTGAAGACTCTTCTTCCTTTCTACGTGGAGGTGCTGGGGCAAATTTAAATTACAACAAAAATCCGCAGTAGAGATCGCAAATCTAGAAGTTGCATAGTTGCGGCTGAAGTTACGTTCAATATTTTAACCGCGTGGCAGTGCTATTGTCGCAAAAGCTAAGTGGAAAGCGGGCCCCATGTTTAATTCCCCAAGAGGATATACTTTCTGATAGAGCAGCTGTCAAACGTGCACGCATTTTAGGATTTTCTACAAAGTCGAGACTTTTACAGGATTTCACTTAACTTTCGGAATTTGTATCGAAAAAGTGATTTTATTGGATAAATTGACGTTGACAATGCCGATGTAGGGGACTCGTACGTTTTAGATTTCTTTCGATTTAAGAAAGCCACAAATGTTACTTTTGTTTGTTTATTTTTCTACAAATCGTTCAAAACATTGCGGTTTTTTCTTGATCACTTTTAAAGTTTTTAAAACCTTATCATCATGTCTAGGGAAAAAAACTAAACCGATCTAAGTAACTCTCACATTAGATGGATAGTACTTTTAAAAATGTAATAAAATGGAAATTTTAAGAATTTATTAAACATGATTAATGTTTTCTAAAAGATAATTTAAGCAAAATAAATACAGAGTGATGATAAAGTATCGCACAAAAATCATATTCTGGTTATTTAATGGTTTAGCGGAAAATCCTGAGACCCGTCGATTTTTGATTTTAAATTTCCATTCAGACATATAATTTTCAACCCCCCACGCCTCAACCCCTAAGTGCTAGCAACCCCAACTTTAAAAATTTAAATAGAAAGATACCCTTTGTGATACCTCTTTGTATAGGTCTTTTTATTCTTAATATATCTAAAAAAAGTTTTTCAAAATCGATTGATAAATAACGGAGATATTTAACAAAATGTAATCAATGTAAAAAATGGGGTTGACATTCAACAAAAAATTATGACGTCACAGCGTAGAAATAATGGCACAAATCCTGAGACCCGTCAATTTTTGTTTTTAAATTGGCATTTAGGCAGGTAATTTTAATCCCCCCACCCCTCAGCCCCTAAGTGATAGCAACCCCAACTTTAAAAATTTTAATGGAAAGATACCCTTTGTGATACCTCTTTTGATAGGTCTTTTTATTCTTAATATAACAAAAAAAAGTTTTTCAAAATCGGTTGAAAAATAACAGAGATATTTAACAAAATGTAATCAATGTAAATAATGGGGTTGACATTTAAAAAAAAATTATGACGTCACAGCGTAGAAATAATGGGCGATCAAAACCACACTTTTAGGTCAGGAAGTGCCCATTTTAATGTTACCATTTACGGCGTGTTTGAGCCGTTTCTTGTCGAATATTGACATTTTCATTTGATTACATTTTGTTAAATATCTCCGTTATTTATCAACCGATTTTGAAAAACTTTTTTTGCTTATATTAAGAATAACAAGACCTATCAAAAGAGGTATCACAAAGGGTATCTTTCTATTTAAAATTTTAAAGTTGGGGTTGCTAGCACGTAGGGGTTGAGGGGTGGGGGGTTGAAAATTATATGTCTAAATGGAGATTTAAAAACAAAAATCGACGGGTCTCAGGATTTTCCGCAAAAACATTAAATAACCAAAATATGATTTTTGTGCGATACTTTATCATCACTCTGTACAAGTAAAATTTTAAAACTTTGACTTGTAACAAAGTTTTAAAATTAAGTGTTCCTGACATGAATGCAAGTTTGGTTATGAATTCCCAAATACCACGCGAAATATTAATTTCTATTTATATTGTTCAGGAAATTTCATCAAATAATATTTACTAATTGCAAATTTTTAAATACCAAAAAAAAGATAGAAGAGTACCTATAGCCTAGCCTATTTTTTTGAAAACTTTCTGATTTTTTTTAACAGGCGGGGGATGGGGGATGTTTGCTACAAGTGTTTAGCGTTCATGTTACATACATTTCCTAGGGAAATCGGGAGGGGTAAGAAAAATATCCAAAAAAAGAAGTAAAGGTATTATAGCCTTGTTTTTCTTTCTGTAATGGGGAATTGATACTCAGATTTGAACTTTAATTTTTATATCCGTTTCTGTGTTTTTTATTTCCTTTGATTTTCGCATAATTGTAAGGACATCAACCTTAATAATAATGAGATTTAAAAATCAACAAGGAATATTTACGATATTAAACAGAATTTGTAAATATTATTTTTAACGAGGGTTTTTTTAAGAACCGAAAGAATTTCCTTTCTTATTGTAATGTAAGATAAACACAGGTTGTTATAAAAAGTCCTAATCCGGCGCATAAGGAAGACTGTGAATGATTAAAGAGAAGAAAAGGAAACCGTTTATTACCGTTCCGAACACAAACATCAGCCATTATTATTATTGTAGTACAGACAAAGGCTAAAATAATAGGGGTGCATTTTATTCTAAAAACTTGGTATAGAACTTTTCCAAATGGTGTAAGTTGTGCAGACACCTATGTCATTTCCTTTGGCTTCTAAACGAGCTCCTTGCATGCTCTAGCACTGTGAAAGCGGCTAATTTTATGCTCTACACTTTTGAAGAGAAAAAAGAAATAAACACGGGCCACAAACCACGACAGAAAATGAAGTAGGTATACACAAATTTGTTTTTTCAGGACGGTAATCCTTTATTCGTGCTTTCTCGAACCATAAAATATCTGAGAGCCCGAAAAGAAAAACCTAATTAAATCTACGGAAATAATTTAAACATCAATTCAGGATAAGTAAATTAAGTCAAGGATTACAGATCATTTATAACTCCTTGAAAGGCCGCCGAACGAAGCCACTTCCGTTGTAGCAGCTTTTTATTAAACACGGGTGTGGGAAGTTGCAAAATGCTTCTTTATTAAAAAATGTAATAATGCCGAGTTGCAAATAAAAGATGTAAACGAATGTGAGCACTCTTGGTGACACTTTATATCGACGTTTCGCTTTGTACTTTTTATGAAAAATATTACTTTTTATTTTATAATTTCAACGTAGTAGAAAATTTCAGTATTTTAATTAATGTACCTTTCTAAAAAAAAGGAAAATAGAATAATACGAAAAAGTGTAACAAGTTATTAAAAAAATATTTCAAAAAGTCTTCAAGGATCTATTAATTCTGGATTAAAAGAAAATCTCCTCTATCCAAATATAGGAATAAAATAATAAATATTTTTAGAACGTATATAAAGGACATCAACAAACTCTAAAAGTCTGTAACATAAACTTAAAATTGACATTCATCTTTCTGTCCCAAATACCACAGATTTTCTTGTGCTGAATACAAAATCCTGTCACAATTCTGCAATTTATATTATGCAAGGTGCAGTTAGATGTAAAAATAAACATTTCCGTTGGAGAGAATATTTCAAAAAGCTGTACTTCGTGCCATCATCATATTAAAGTAAAGTTTGAGCAGAGGTGATTACTTTTTGAAAGCGCACCGAACATGTAGCTCAAATAATTTATATAATTGCGAAATAATTACATGAGGCGTAGGAAAATGAAAATGGCACGTTGATGATTCATAATGTCCCGAGATTATTCAGGCATCCAAGTGCTATTATTCCTCGTACAATGTAGCACGAGAGAGACTCAGCAGGACTTAGCAGGAGCTTATCTCTGCAGATGATTGTAACTCTGCCCTGGAGCCAATCAGAATACATCGCAGGATTTTAATTTTCCAGGAAAATGAAAGTTTTCTTTGAAATACCACGCCAAAACAGGATCGTCATGGTTACGAGATGGAAGTGTATATCGAACCCGAAATTCAACTACGTGTCCTGCAATGCTGCATAATACAGTATCAGATTTCCATACAACATAAAACACTTCACGATAAACAATAAGAGGTGGCTTTTGTCTCGCGCTATCGCCCTCTATCGACCAATCAGCATTCTCGAATCGAGGGGTTCTTTCGGACTTGCAGCGTCAGCTATCTGAGTTTACCATTGTCCTATCGCGTTTCCCTATTAAAATTATAAATTTGGCTGACTGCGGCTTTAGATATTAATGCTTATAGAACCTCTTTAGTGACGGCCACGATATCAACCCCCCTACATAGAACCTTCCAGTATTGTCTACTAGGTATTCACTACAGTTTGTATTTTGTACACACATTTATCAACCCTTAAACCTGTATGTTCACCCAACACATCCAATTGATTTATACACAAAATAACACCTTCATTTTTGTAAACTAGAGGAGTTTAAGATGCTTACCAGTAAAATGTTCTTGTTCTCCTTTATGGAGTAATTTAAGTGGCAATTAAACTAGTGTACTTGCTTTTAGGCGACGAGTTTACAAGCCATTCTAATTGCATTATTATGGCTGCTAGCCAAATTACGAAGAAAATTTTGGTGATAAACTGAATTGAAGGTTTTGTTAAATTGGTTGAGTTGTAACCCGTCAAATTTGTCTCATGGGATTACTAGCTTGTTGCTAAGCCATACCTAACCCATACCATACCTAAGCCATAAAAAAAGATGATTCTTAAGATTAGGAAAAGGATATGGGAATAATCTAAAAATCTGTTGGACAAACTGTCTTTCGTCACACAAATGAAAAATAGAGCATATGTCTGCGGCCCCCATGGTTGGGGGAAGAAATGGTTTGAGGGAAGAATTTTGGCCTAAGCCGATAAAGTTACTTTCTTTCAATTTAATCCTTTATATGATTTTTATTTCAATACAGTTTATTTTAAGGGTAAAATTTTAGGATGTGTTTATGATACCAAAAAGGTAATTAATTTTGTTTAAAATTAAACGATATGGGTCGGCATGAGTTGTGCAATTTTTTCCATTTTCCACTTGAGTATAAAGCCGGATAAAAATAAAAGAAGCAATCAAATAAGATGATCTCCAACCTTTAAAGGCCTAAAGTGCATGAGATATTCATGTAGGCGCATTGAATTGTAAAAGATTAGGGTGAATCGTCTACCCTGTTACATATGTATTTTCGACTGAATTGTATGTTTACATGAATACTCCCATTCACACACTTCAATGAATTTAAATACGTAGGCGAAGAGGCACTACAAGCGCAATAATTTCGTACACGTCAAACTGGCACTTCTATTTTCAACCAAATGGTTTTCTATTTTGACAAGAAAATTTCAAACTTATATAAGAAAACCGCTACGTAGGGGTTCGAATAGTTGACCCTCTCGTATTATGCTAACTTTCCGATATCGTCCAGTGGTGTGAAGTGTCTTGCATTATGCATCAAACGTCGAACTCCCCTAAATGAAATGAACTGTTTCATCTGTTCTGTTAGTTTTGAAACGAGAGGTGTCTTATAAAAATAAAATATAAGAAAACTCCTGCTTTATCCGAAATACCATCACGCAAACTTTCTTTTTTTATCGTTAAAATTAAGTTAGCAAATTTGAAGCTTTAATGATATTTTCAACCAATTTTGAAACTGTTCATGATTAGTATTTACAACCCCACATTTCAGTAACCCATGGAATTTTTACCGAGCTCGATAAATCTTCATTTTTCCCACTTTACCTCTTTGCAAGTACACATAACTCAAAATATATATGGGATTATAGCTTAAAAACAAGTTATTCTTTTATAAAAAAATTGTTTCCTAACAATTATTAGAGACAGGATTTGTATGCAAAAATATTAAGTAAGCTTGTGCTTATTTGGACCTGCAAGGATAATACTAAAATATGCAATTATATGCACTTTGAAATTTGCTTCACATCTGTACAAATGTTTTTTGAATGCAAAAATAAGTACGAACTTTTATAAAATCTTTTTAAGGAACTGCGGAAGCGAGACAGAAAAAGCAAAGGAAAACTTTTAAAGGATGAACTACATTTTGAGATATCAGGATTTCAGTCATTTTTATGACGCACTTCCGTCCTGCTACTGTTACCGTTAATGACGGAGGACTATTTAAGAGCTTCGTTGTCTTATCCCCTTTCTAACTTCCTCCTCCTTAACCCTTCGTACTCGAGTAACTCCCTTTGTACTCCATCAACTTCTTTTCTTATTAATCATTTATCATTTTCCTTTTCGTGTTGGGCAATTCCTTTTCTACTACATTCCTACTAATCTTTTCTTTTATTTTCATTTTTCTTTGCACGAAATTGTTTGTTTAAGTACCATCCCTTGCTTGTTTGGTTTTGTAAACTTGATATTAAAAATAAACAATTACAGTCGTAAACTATCCTCAACAGAATTCTTCTAATTAAGTTAAGCTGAATTATAAAAGAGTAGCGCATTACAAAGTCAAATACTTAGTAGAACGTTGTTTAACCCTGGAAAACAAAATAAACAATATCGGCTGGGGGCGAACTTGTAGCAATCAAAAATCATGATCGTAATTTCCCACAGGTAGGCTGAATCAAATGTCGAATGTCGCATCAGCGTCAACCGCAGGCGTCTCCCCACCATCGCTCTTTCTTGTGGTGTACTCTCGACGCTCGGCGTCGAGACGCCACATGGTGTACGGGCCCCGTCGCGACGTGATCCCAATTACGGACGATGATAACGTGCGCCGTTTTACGCTCGCCGAACTAACAATTTATCCTTGTCGGGAACTTTCAGTGAATATGAACATTTTTTTGAGGTAAGTACAAATATACACAATGGAATTATTTTTATTATATTTTTTTGCCATAAAGGAAATTTTTTCAGAAAAATGTTAATAATTTTTTTAAACATTGAAGTCTGTTTCTTTGCATGTTCCTAAGAAAAAGTAATTGTAATGTAATTTTTCTTGGGAATTTTTTTATATTGTTCATAATTTGATAATTTTTGAAAAAACTTTAAGTAATTACAAAAAATGTAAAACATCAAATTAGCATAATTTGGCCAATCGTACAGAAAATTAAAAACTATTTAAACTTAAATGGAAACCTTAGGAGTAAATTCAACCCTAAAACGTTTAACTTTAAAATTAAAAATCCATTTAATTAGATGTAATTTTTCAAGTAGTTTGCCTTTTATGCACGTTTTTAAATTCAGTTAAAATTAAAAAGAAAACCACCAAGTACCTACTACTACTACAAATCGGTGTCGGAAGTTTCCTTTCAGTCCCGGAAAATTCGTACTCTTAAACTAAGCCATAAATAGGTCGTGATGGGGACACTGGAGTTGGAGTGCATGTTTGCCGCAGTTGCTGCGTTTCAGAGAGGAAATGAAGCTTTCAAGGACTGTTGGATTTAGATATTGTTGGGAAAATTTCTGATTGGTTTTCACGGAAGTTTGTATTTACAAAGATTAAGACGCTTAAAATTAATAGGAATTATAATTAAAAGTAAGTTTAAATTTTCTACAATCCGTCGCTGAACACTTGATTGTTATTGGTACATTTTTTAAACTTCATTTCGTGATAATAAACGTGACAGGAAATAAAACAATTAAAACCAAATAAGCGCGAAACAAACTAAAAAACAAAGAAAAAACTTTTTTTGAACCTTTTAATCATAAATTTAAATTTTATTTTATGAATAATATCTTGTTTGGATTCAAAACAAAGTTAAAATATTAAACTTTTAACCCTTTATAACTTACGAGAACTTGAGACATATTATCCTCTCTGTCTTTCCCATAAGCTTTAGAAAAAGACATTAATCATGGATTGAATAAGGAATATCCGTCTCTGTATATTATTTTCAGGATTGAATTGAAAAACAATTTAATCTAAAGCAAGCGCAACTTAATTTAAAGAATTTTTTTTAATTATTTAGATTACCAAGACTAGGAACCTTCTAACGAGGTGTTAAACTAATAAAACTTTCCTTTCCTCAATGAAACAGAAATTATTTTAGGATTTTTCTTTGTACAGAATTTAATACAAACTAATTTGTTAGTACCGAGTTGACCCTAAGAATTTATTTCGTTTGCTTAATAATTTTTTATGACTTCGTTAATAATTGATTATTTGCTTGCTGGTTTAAAATAAATATTTTTTTAATGCAAATTAATAGTTAATAGGGAAACTAAAATAGAGCAAACACGCATGGGTTTTTATCATAACGATTAATTATTCATGTATTAATTGAATAATGCATTGCATTTCTGCACTAGCAGGATTCAACATTATGCGTTTATATATAACGAATATCTTTATTAATAATGATTAGTCAGTTAATTAATGCATGTGAAACCAGATTATAAAATCTGTAGAAACAGCATTAGTAAAGGAAAATCGATTACCTACACATCACATTGTAAAAGCTTTTAGAATAATTGCTAAATAATTAATAAAGTAGTTTAAGAATAAATTATTTCCATTGGAACTAACCCAATTAAATTTAAAAATGTAAAAAACTTTAAAGTTTGATAATAATTATAAAACTGAAAGGGAAATAAGCTGAAGGTTTTGTAGAGGACCAACGGTTCATTTATTTCTTTTTCCAATTTTCGCATTCTTCGTCAGTTTGCGATATAAATAAGCAGAAAGATTGTAAATGCCAGTTCAAATTACCAAAGGCATTTCAAATTAAGTTTCCCCATTTCCAGTCAGAACAGAAAGATTTCGCGTGCTATTAAATTGTCGTATGAGAACGTTGCAGTGGCACAGTATTTCTTAATAAAGCTCTGTTTCATATTGTCCTGCTTGCAGGATCAGTAACCCGACCTATATGGTTCATAATGTCCGCGAAACAACCACATATAAACAGTTATTGTAGATCGTAGATAATATTATATTACCTTAGTTTATGGAACTTTAATAAAATGTATGGTTAATAACAAAGGTCCTGTCAGCTTTTGTTGGGAAATGATCACCTCTTTGTTAGATCATTTCAAATTACTTATGTGGACGTACGTATATAAAGATTATATCGATGAAACCGTGTGATAAACGTTTAACCAACTTTTGTAGGTCATAATTTTTTATGAAACAATGTCTAACTACTAGTTAGGACTATTTACGTAAATTGTTTTCACAAACAATACCAGTTGACTCAATTAGCAAAAACTAACTTCCCAGTAAAGAACATTTCCAATATCCATTGGAAAATTACAAATCTACATACGTTTTAATTTAATATTTACCTCTCCCAATAAACAATTACGCTTTTATTTTGCCCTGTTTTTTACAAGAAGGTTTAGAAGTGCTTTTTAATATAGGAAACCTTTAAATTTTTTTCCGTTTTTGCCTATCATTGTTGTATGATTGAATGCTAAGTGGCTTAGTGAAATTTGAATATAACGAGAAATATTCGCAGGAAAAAGTAGCAGTGATTCAAACTACTGCATTTATTATTTATGATCCCTCGTTAAAGGATGGAGAATGTGTATTCATGAAGCTTACAATAGGAAATGGTAATAATAGTTTGGGGTAAAAGAACTTCAAAGCAGATGCGGATCGAAGAATAAAAAAACAATAAAGAGATCTAATATTTCCTGGAAAAACTATAATCTACAGAAATACTCGATTCCTTATTTTGGAAAAGGAGGAAAGGATTAAATTAACTCCACGACGGCGACGCGACGCGGCGTTACAATACGAAGGGCGGTGACAAGGCATTTCTTCTGCAAAAGTTTTCATATCACTTTTAAGAAGAAAAATGTCACTGGCTGGAACTACGAGAAGGGCCATCCCCAAATCTGAAAAACCTACCCAGGACGACATTCTACAAGAAAATCAAATAAACTTTCAGACCCAAAAACAGGCTCAAGAAATTACGGAGTAAAATGTTAAAATCCATAAAAAAAATCTAGAAAAAGGAAAAGAGAAGCATAAATCATGGGATACCAAAACTAAAAAACCTTCTTAGGAGCCGCCAAGAAGAATCTGCCTGCTACAGTTAACCTTACGGAAACATCCCCAAAACGGCTGCAGGCAACTATGGAGGCGAGAAGTGTAACTTGAACCATTCCAAAACCTGGAAATCCTCTCCAGGACTTCATATTCGATGGTAAAATTCTTGAATTCTTAAATATTCTGCACCCTGATCTTCAATGAAGCAATTAGGGGTGAAGAATGTGGAATAGGTAGGAGTCCTAGGAATACCCCAAACGCATTGGGTCGTCGATATAAAGAGAATTCGTGGATTCGAATGGGGAAGAAGAGCAATAAATCCCCAAGAATACAAAATTTAGGGGAGAATCACCTGGGAACGAATTCCAAAATATTATATTTTCCTTCCAGGATGAGTTTTTCATTCCAGACTGGAAATACGTTTATTTCTTCTGCTATGATTGAACAGGAATTCCAGAAAAGTAATCCTGCGAAATCTATTCCAAATGAAAGTAAAACCCAACAGAAGTTAATTATGTTCCGTTAGTCAACAGCAAAAAACTTCTACGGGTTAGCAAACTTTAATTTACAAAAAAAATTAATATTTTAAGGAAAATATCTTGGTTTAGCCGCAACTAAATGAGATGAAGATTAAAAAAAATTGTAAAAAGTTTTAAACTTTATTTCTCCTTCTCTTACCTTAGGTATATCACTTTATTTTTCTCTATATATCTTTTAAGTATCGATACAGACACTTACTGAGGTTAGATTGACCGTTTACACGCTTTTATGATCTTCTGATATTCTTTATTTTGTGCAAGAACATATTCTCATGGATTTGTTTTCCTCAATCATTTTATAACACTACCGTCTACTCGTTCCTCGTCGACGTCATCCCTAATAATTATTCCGCATTTATTAGGATTATCGAAATCCTTTTGAGTAATTTTATTAAACACGCATCATTCTATAATTTCTCCTTACTAAATATGAGAATAGATTAAATCAAAGTTATATTGTCCAGCTGATTGTTCTCTGAACGTTCCAACAATACCCGAAATATTATTCAGACAAAGCAGTGTCGACGTATTGTAATCTAATATATTCATTCAATCAAATCAATTGATATCGTATTTAACCGAGCTAGTGTTTAAACAATGCCATGACAATGGTTGCGAATACCGCTATTAAAATGTAATAGGGGATTTAACAGTAGTACGAGAACTTGTTATGTGAAGCATTAAAAATTTTATTGAATCTATAATACAAAATTAGTTTGGATCTGTATGTAACAGGAAATTTTTATTTGTTACAATTTAACCAATTTTTTGTTTTGTTTACAGGTGCTGCGATAAACTTGCTCAAAAATAATCTTCAAGGATAAATTTTGATTTGTAACAAGAAGAAGATAAAGTAATGACTAAAAGCAGCAGATTTAAGCGAAGCTTGCGCGTAAAAAAGGTTTGACCTACAAGCAGAATTCGACAAAATGTTGCTACGTATAGTGGCAGCAATTTTTCTTCAAATCCTTCTACAACCTTCCGGTAAGTACTTATAAAAATAATATTTATCTTTTTAAGATGCAACTAAATTGCATCAAAAGGTAATTTTTAGTTTTTTTTCAGGTAATAATTTTTCTTGAATGTAATCCTTTGGGAGTAATAATCCTATTTCCTTTTGCATGTGAATAGAGAGGCGCGCCTTTAAATGTTTTAATTTGAAGTTCAAAACCGGAAGCAGCAGTTTTCCTTGCAGTAAAGTATTTAGTGTTTTATTTGCTTTTTATTCTTGTCTCGCCATGTTTAAAAAGAATTCTAAAGTAGTGAGAACATTCGAAGTTCCTGCACGTTTTGACATCTACCGCCTGAAAGCGTGAGCTAGGTAAGTTTTGGTCTCCAATGAGCATACGGAATTGGAGTACCCAGTGAAAAATTAATTCGATTAAATTCGTGTTGACGAACAATTCAGTTCAACTGATTAAAGTGGCGGAAAAGTGGGTTGTATAATGGTTAAAGCTTTCAACGCATGAATTATGATTAGTTAAATTTTATTATTTCCATTAAAAAATATTATAGGAGATTAAATGTGATATAGACGAAAAGTTGGGAAAGTTTTTATAATTCCAGCATTGCGGATAAAATCGTAATTTAATACAAACCAGTTCCAAGTACACCAACCTTTTCTAACTTCCTGCTCCTGCACTGCATTCACGATATAAACGCTTCCTTGACTTGGTTTGAAAAATATTTTACAAAAGGAAACAAACTAGAGATACAGTAGCTATACAACAGTTCTCCTTTTTTATCCATACCACCCCCCTTAAATTTTCTATGTATGTAACTATATCTAAAAATTCGGAAATTAATTAAATTTTGATTTTGAAGTTCAGTTCTCTGAGTATGCAACCAAGGTGTATCTGCATATCGGGATCAAGGTTTCCCGTCGCTTCTGAAGATAATCCCGATCCCTACTTATGACTTTTACCAACCAAACTTTTTCTCTGGACAATGCCCGTTAGTAATTTTTGCATACCAACATAATTCAGGGAGGATCCAAATATGCTTTCTTCTACAAAAAAAAACTACAGTATTTTAGTGAGAGCGACAAAGAAAATCTTTACTCTTTTGGTAGAATGAAACAATAAAAAATAAAAGGAAAAAAAAATTAGAAAATTAAGTAATTTTTAAAGCATTTGTTATTTGTGCCCATTTATTTAAAAGTCTCTTAAATTATCTTGTCAAAAATGTAGCTGTAGCGTTGAGCTTATTTCAAAGTTAATACTTTCTTTTCAACAGATTATTAAAATGGCCGTGAGACGTTTAAAAAATGTTTGTAAGGGAGATATAAGTAAAAGAATCATAATTCGTGAAATAGCAAAAAATGAAAAATGTATTCATTTGTGAAACATTTCCCTGTCTTCTTCATAATCCGGGCTTTTAATTAACCGTGGAAACGAGTCTGCAAAGATGGTAAAGAAGGCGCAAAATTCAGGATGACTAATGACGGATTTGGGAACTCTTCAACCACTTGAAGGACTGTCGCGTTATCAAGTTAAAGACTTGGGATGGGGCTAAAACTTGCAATTATTTATGGACTCCAAAATGAAAATGGGAGCGGATTATTTTGAAAAATCGAGTGCGCTTCATTGACAGGAAAATTTGTGACTAAACTG
Source organism: Hemicrepidius hirtus (assembly GCA_963082805.1). Taxonomy (NCBI): domain Eukaryota; kingdom Metazoa; phylum Arthropoda; class Insecta; order Coleoptera; family Elateridae; genus Hemicrepidius; species Hemicrepidius hirtus. The sequence continues at coordinate 25,312,830 of OY720167.1, forward strand.
AAACGATTTAGCTTTATTGGCGATTGCTGCCACTCGCGGTTATTATATCTCATGTATTTCTGTCTCCGATATTGAGGGTCGTGGCGCCAACTAAATTACATCTAATCATTTATTTCTACCCTACCATTTTTATACTCAAAATGGAAACGTAAAATATTCGCAATACCTAAACATTAATCTGCTGTAACGATATCATTCTATAGATATCGGATTTGTATGCACATAAAAATATGAACACTCTTTAAAACTAAAATAATTCCAAATTGAAATTGACTGTAGTATACTGAACTATAAGTTGCAAAATTTTCCGCGAAACGAGAAAGAAATAAACCATCCAAAACGCATTCTGCTGAAATATGAATGACAATGCTTAATTGTAATTTTGTAATAAAATTTTGAAAAATTGTGTTTTCGATAAAATTATTAGCACCAATAATTCCGGCGTACAATCCATAATTACGCAAACAAACGTCGGTGTAACAAAAAGCAGAAATCAGAACAGAGTGGTTGGGTAAATACGAATGTAATCAGAATCGACTGCATAACCAAATCAATCAATACGAAGCTCGGAAAACAAATCAGCGGAATGAATTCCGGAAACCAATTCCAAACAACATAAATCATGAAAATGCAAAATGCTCTTGACATGTCATAAGTCACGTGTGCATACTTTAATTCAAGGCGCGAACTGTTATTAAGGTGCAATTTTATTACAAGAACGCCCGAAGGGTTTAAGAATAGAACCAAGAATTCGTTTCCGGAACCAAAATGAATTTCCTAGACAAGATCTTGTAATATTGCACTTTTTGCATAGTTGCGTTCGCTTCCAAGACCCTTCTCTCATTATTTTAATTTGAAATTACTTATACTTGAAAAGTATTTTAATCCTGAACCCTTGACACGATCAAATTTAGTAATATTGCAAGAAGTTTCAGGGTCCGTTGTTGGGAAAATCCTTGTGCTGATTTTTCTTTGTCGTCTTAAGCGCGCGCGATACAGGAAAACCGTAATACAGAAATAATCGTTGTTGTATTTTTCTGCCCGTATAAAGATATAAAGACATTTCCAAAAAATATTATTAAAGAAACGGGAAAAAATGGTTGACCCTTTACGGCGTTCCGCTAACACAATGACCGTAATGTTGTGCTAGCGGTAATTTTATGTACTTATACGGCTATTACTCCGGTGATTTATACCGGCTGCCGGTCAGCTTACCAGTTCCATTTTCCGGGGACGAACAAAGAAAATATACTTTTTACACTGTCGTAAAAATGACATTCTTTCACAGGTATTACCCCTTAATGTTTATTATTTATGAAATCGCTTTTCGCTATCACACCATATTCGCCTTTAATAGCCTTTCGACCCCAAACAGTAACTTTTCTCTAAGGGTTTAATCATAGATTTAGGTCGGTTTTGTTTGTTTCTTACTACTTTTCCGAAAAGACACATTTTCAGGCTTCAATAATAACTCTCATACTGAAAGATGTTGGCCTTTATCCTGAAAACTCTCAAAATTTTCCCTTGAACCACAACAATTATTATAATTTATATTAAATGAATCGTTTGGGAAAAATTAACAGTTTCCATGAAAATTCCAATACTACTATATATTTTGAAATCGAAGAAATAAAATAAAAATAGCAAATACGGAGACAGTAATCTTCGGAAAACGCCACCCTTCTTCCACCACAATATTTTTCATCGCCTAACTCTTTTTTGTCTTAAAATTTTGCTAACCTAACTGTCTCACGACCTTTCCAAATTCTTTCCTCCATCTGCAAGGCCTCTTCTTCTAACCTCAGCATCTTCACAATCTGGTGGAGAACTTCCCAAATCCCACTAATTTGTTATCTTCCAACACTTCTTTTCTATATCCACGATTAACACTCAAATATCTTCTTCCTCTTTTAGCCTTAGTCTATCCATGTTGCAATGAAAAACCCCATATCTGTTTTTTTTCCTACAACCTCATTCTAACCATCGTAGGAGACTTATTTGGCTGTCTTCCAATCATTATTTTTCTTGCCCCTTTATTCTTCTTCTTCAAAGCAATCTTCCAAAACTTCTTGTGGCCTTTGTCTATCCATATTCAGATTGTTCCTCTTCTAATGACTCTTCCACTTATCCACGGAGTTGCCTCTCTGCCAGTTAAGGAACGTACCTTTATTTTTCTTCTCAGCAGTATTTAATTGAATTTAATTTTGTTTTTAATATCTTTTGTTGTTGATACACAGTTTACGCTTCCCGAAACGATATGAATACCGTTCCTTGGATACCTTAAATTTAGAAATACCTACACTTGTTGGCAATAGAAAACCTACGCTCCAGAGTCTAGACATTTTTCAAGAATTTATTCAATTTTGAATACGATTTTATAAAATGTAATTTAAAAATTTTGTAGTAAGAAATATTCAAACACTTCATCTCTTTAGGCAGCAGCTTGTTAGAAAAGTTCTTATTTTCTGTTGGCCTTTTATTCGCTACGAAGTATATAATAATTCTATATCCTAAATAAGGGTTGTCGTGTTCCATAACTTTCCTGATAAAAACTTCAGTTCTACTTTAGATCATCGTAGATTGTGTAATCATTAATCACAATTCTCTGATTGAAAATCCAATTTTTCGTAAGGTCCTCGAACTAGGATATTTTAATAAAAAGTAGTTTGCGGTTTTGTCTCTCAACGTCAATCTTAATCTGAATTGTCGGATAAAAATATAATCTAATCTGAGTTGCAAGAATTTGATTTTGATTGAATTTCCTGTTCAAACTTTTATAATAACAATAACAATATAAATAAGTTGTCAAAACTTTTATTAGAATTGTTTACAAATCGAAGGAAACTTAATTGAAGTTTTTGCTTTTTGAAACTTCTCCATTCAAGGATGTTTTCTGCAGAATTTATCAAATTCTTGGACAATATCCAAACACCCCTAAAATAGACATGTCAAATAAAACCGTCATTTCCTCTGTTTTGAAGTATATGTAATAAAAATTTATGCTGCACTTTGAAGTTCTATAAACGTATGTAAGAAAAACTTCCATTTCCAATACTTTGGTCTTTGTCAAACAAATTGTTACTTCGTACGTGTGACTTTGTTTTTGAACCCCTATAATTTATAGAAAATAATCAAATAAGATCCAAATAATTGTCTAAATTCTAATGACAATTTTCTATTGAAATGTTCTAGACCCCAAAGGTTTTGGAAATGTTTTCTTAACTTTTGAAAGAAATTCTTGTGTTAATTGGAATATTTAATGGCGTAAATGCTACTTTTTTTTAGTTGTGTAAATCTATGATGAAGATTTTTATTTTAGATTAGGATTTTACAACCTAGTATTAACTTTAATGCAATAAAACTTTAATGACCCCGCCCGGTTGTTGTAGTTACAATTTCTTTAGGGAAGCTTAGGATATACTCTTTATTCATCTCTTTACGTTTCAGTAAAAAAAATCATGTATTAAACTCCGAAACTAAAAAACAAGTTATTTAGTAAAAGTTTTAATAATCTCACGTGTTTTCCCATTTAGTTTTTTTTAATTAAACATATCGAGTTTGCTATCCTAAAAATATATATAAACAGGGAAAACAAAAGTTGATTTTTAGCTCGAAGTAAAAAAGTACATGAAACAATATTTATTTGATTATTTCCCTGACCTTTAAGTTATTCCTACACAGCTAGTTACAAACTAATTTACATAAAAAAAGTTATTGCAGGAATGGTAAAAACCTAGACTGTGTTTGAGACGTCAGTTTTTCTTTAAAAAAACACGGATTTTTATTGGACAAAATAAATACACTCCGATCTTAATAAACGAAGTTAGTGTCGAAGCAAAGGGTAAAACGAAAAGGTAGGGAATGATGTGAGTAAATCACCGGTTAGCGCGTAGGGCCCGTCATTACATTACAAATGATCGTCATCTATCTGCGTTCGTCTTCCGGTAGCTTCTCTAACAACAAATTGTGGAGATATCGAATAAGGTAAAGTTAATCCGGGCAGCCGAGAGTGTGACCCGCTAGCGGCCTTCCGTCCCGGACCCGACCTGATCTTCCGGTGCTTATAATGAATTATTCTCTCTTGGAAAATGCTTTCCTGAAATGCTTTCTTAAGTATCGTTGGGGTTATTGAATTTCGTGCGAAAATACCCTCCAATATTTCCGATATAGGTTCATGAAACGAATGACTCATAAAGTTACAATTATTATAAAGCAATTTGAAGTTATATTCAAACTATAAGTAAAACACGCTTTTAAACGTGCTTACTAATGGTTAAATCGTGGTTTATGTATTATTTGCTTTTTGCATGTAACATGACACTAAACCGCTTTTAATCCTATTGCTATCGATTTGTATTATTGCTACTTTCATGTTTTTCAGATTATTTCCAATCAAAGAGTATTGCTTTGTTCCAAAAATAAAACATAACATAATAAATAAAAAATTCTTATTCAAATTTTTCTACTCTTATAATTAAACCCGCTTTTACAATTGTATACTTTCAGACACCCATTAGCATTAGGGCGCAAGAAATTAAATTTATTTGCATTTTTTTCCAAATCCTGCAATTTTCTATAAGAAAATATTTTTTAATAATTTACACAATACACAATAATTTTTTTTCACGTTTTTGATTTATTATTACAATAATTTAAATTTTCGCGATGAAAGTAAACCACAGAGCTTAATTACAGCTCAGTTTATGTGAGAGCGCAACCGGTAATATAAACGGACATTTACTACCACCCCTGGACTCTTGACCGGCACTCTCTCACCAGAACTAAATAGCTCTTCTGTTTATTCTCGTTGATGGCTCTTAGAATTACAATCAAGTAGAGGCAATTCAGATTGAGGTTATATAACAGGACATCAGTCAAATTAGTTCCGCAGAAGGAAATGTGTTGATTTCTGTTGCATCAAAACGATTGTATACAAGCAGAAACGAATAGGTGAGAGCAATTCCGTCGATTCACTTAGGCAGACTTTGATTAGGCGATACGATTGTGTCAAATCAATTCCGTTGAATTGATTGTCAATAGATCGAAGAAATTCCGCAGATTCGGTTGGGTAGAAGAAAATCTGTCAAATTAATTGCGCAGAAGAAACTACGCTGATTCGGTTGCATTGTATCGATTCCCTAAAGGGAATTTCGTTGAATAGTTTTGCCGAAACAGGAGATCCAAATTGGTTACGTGGACTCACTTCCCTGATGTTTCGGATGTTATAAGTCAGCTTACTGAAAGAAATTCCGCTAAATCCGTTTTTCAGAACTAAATCTTCGTAGCTCAGATCAAATCTAGTGCGCAGAAGAGATTGCGGTGAATTTATGTTCAGTAGATTCCCTGAAAGAAATTCCGTTGATTCGCAGTAAATTCCTGAAAGAAACTCCGCAAAATCGGTTGGGCAAAAGGAAATCCTGCTGCCTACGTGAAACATTTTGCGCATAAGAAATTTCGTTGAATAAATTCTACGTAAGTAGATCCAAATCCATTCAATAAAAAATATAAAACTAAAGATAATAGACTCAGCTTGAAACAAATAAAAGCAAAAGTAAATAAAATCCATGGCATCACTGAAACTAGATTAGGGATAAGAACCCTCCTGGCGTATTATGACCCTGTATAGTATAATTAACTTTTGATATTGTTGTAACATTTAATTATTATCTGTCTGTATATAATTAAATATGAAAGTTGATTATCTGAAAATTAAATTAATGCAGGTTCCCATATGATGATTAAATATGGGAATTGCTGTTTTATTTCATTGAAATAATCCTTTTATTTCTGTCGGAGGTTCGTCATTTGTCATAGAACGTGGGCTCAAGCAGATACAAACACAATCACATTTCAATTAATCTGTTGTTTGTGGTGACAACGTTCAAATATTTTCATTCAATATGAATTCATAACCGATTACGAATTTCATTGAAGCAAATTCCTCTCTGCGGTTTTTATATTACAAACGAAATTGAATGTTTGATTCGGACGTTATCAAACAGCAGATATTAATACTGAACCGTTGCACGGACCTTCGTGTTTATTTTTGGAAGACTTTTATCTCTTTCAATAAATAAATAGAACGTGTACGCTATTTTTTATTTTTGTTGCACGAACGTCCAATGTTTGCGTTCAAATGATACCGACTGTATCAAATATGATTTTATGTTTACACATTTTAATGAAGCATTTTATTTAGAGAGGTTAATCAAAACGATTCGTTTTCGTTGTTTTAAAAAAAATTGTAAACTTTTCGTGCAATTCAGGAGCGCTTTTAAAAACGTTCCCTCTGTACGAACAAACTTCTTGCTTTCGTTTTGTTATCCCTTTTTCGTGCTTTCCTGAGATGACCTCCATTCAGGATCTCTTATATTTTCCTTAGTCCTTTTCTTTACATTACGATAACACCTCTGGGAACAATCGCGCCTCCAACAACCACCAACTATCTACCCTTCTAGTCGTTAATTCCAGTAAAAATTGCCTACACTAATTAAGCTTTTCGAATATGGTTAGACCTTTAGTTGATAAAACAAACTCATGTTCAGGTACTTTACAGAAAAAATTATTTAACCGAAATATTATTTTAAGAGTCAGAAATCGTAATTTTCTGTGCGTTTGCTAATAATCACTAGGGACTAATGATTATTCACGGCGGTGTGAATTAAAATTATTTTGAATTAGGAAATTGTAAACATCGAATAAACATAAAGTTTACTCGAGATTCATTTTGTGTGGTAATTCCGAGCTTCTAAGTTTAAAATGTTTACCTCATCTACACAATCTGTCACGTTGTGTCGCAGCTATTGAAACGTATCTCATTTCTAATTAAAATTTTAATGTTGGCTGCATTTCCGGAATACTAATCGAGTATAGAACTGGCCGATCTTAAACTTAAATGGGTTACTTAAGCAAGACTATTAGATGGAGAATTCATGTTTTAAAAGTTGGAAACAATGTAACGAACGGACTGAACACCTGATACATAATGCACGCGTTTTAAGGAGCTTTATAGTGGTACTCGCATATTGTATAGCATTTATGACTTGCTGTTTAGTGCCTTCCTTCGGGAAATGGAGCTAAACGATAAAACGCTGCCGGCTACCTACACCACAAACTTAATTTACATTGACTAACCTTCCTAAATTCCCTGCAGGAAATGCCAGACAACTTTGAATACATTTTTTAGTTTCTTAGAATGAAACGAATATAATTACCTTTAATAATTCACACCTCGTGCTTCCTTCGTGAATTTTCCACTTAATTATTACTCGATGATATATTGGGAAAATTTTAAAGGGTTGTGAATGGTACCTGGCGCAGGAAAGGCTTAAAAATTTAACCTTAACAAAGACCTTTTGTGAAAGTAACTAAAGAATGCGTCTGATGAAAAGTTAAATTCGATAAACGGTTTACTTAACTGTTTTCGAGAACGAATTATCCTGTTAGACCTTCTTTGAATAATTTACAAGCACGGGTGTAGTGTCTAACATAATTTTAGCATAAAGTTTGGTATAAACTTAAACAGTGCAGTAAAATACAAATTACGGAATTAAAAGTCATTCCACAACTATTTTCCTGTATGCCAGTGTTTATAAAAATATTCAATTTATGTTTATGTCGATTTTACTCGCGACAATTAAAATCCTGTCTGTTATTGCAGACATAACCGCTTGCGTTAATTAAATAACGCCTGAGTTTACGTCCCTAAACGGCTCTCTGAAGAGCATTGAGGATTATCAAACCTGCACGTTCTGTAACTTGCGAAGCACATCCGGTTGCATGTATGCCCCTGGCTTAGTGTACCCATTCGAGTGCTAATTTTTTTGGTTTTAGATGTTGAAACAATTAATATGAAAATAGTACTTACCCCTAAGTCTGTATAGGTGTATGGGATATTTCCTGCACATATCTGAAAATAAAAAGAAAACTTTGTTATATTTGATTTAAAAATCATTTTACATGCAACAGCCATTCAAATATTTTATAAAGCCGTTAAATTATTCAAACAAATGTAGAAAGCTTCTCTCCCATATCTTTAACCTTTAATGTTTGTAAATGTAAATAATGTCACATATCACGTCTTCAATTTTCATTTTCTTTTATTTCGCCCTACATTTTGAAATATTTATTTGAAAACTACTTCTAGAGAATCAAGAAAACATACAGACGAGTCGCCTAGGGCTTATAAGACAATCATGGTTTCCACAAGCAAATGAAAAAGCAAATTGCCTGAAGACAACTGTTATTGCATAGGTAAACGGAACTAAAGCAATGGAACAACGGGTTCTCGTGTCAATATTTTCAATAAACGTTTTAAACGTATTTCCCATAATATAATCCAGTCGACGCCTAGCTGTTTTATTTGGCGAGGGATTCTGATAGCGTAAGTGTTAGTTTGACAGCAGCTTGTGATTCCTTTAACGCGGCCTGTCACCCCAACCCCTCCTTTCGAAGGGTTTCTTGTCAAACACTCGTTGAAAGCTGAATATACATTCTCGCTTTTCAGGCCAGATATTTATATTAAATTAATATCCTGACGTGAAGAACCTGTATCCGAAACGTCTTTTGAAAATATCAATACGAGGTAATAAAATAGTTTGTCTTGTAATTTTATAGGAAGATGGTTATGCGACAAAGTTTTCTAGAATATTTAGCTGCGTTGTTTTTTACTGGAAAAGCACTAGACGGAAACTCAAGGTTTTGAATAATTTTATGAGATATGCGCTCATGCTCGCTCGGTTGCTTACGAAGTGCAGTAAAGTACATAAACTTCGGGTAATTGTATACGCGTAAGAGGATAAGAAATTTCAGGTGGAAGGTTATTTACTTCCTAGCGTGAAATTAGAAAAGCTTAAGTTAATTTAAGATTTACTCTAAACAAATTAAGCCTTTCACAATAGAATATTAATGATATAAACTGCAAGACTGTACCAGCTTTTGATTGGATAAATAATAATTAGTCTCGTTACACTAATTATTCATTATTGTTATCCAAATGCAGACACAATAGTTCTCTATTCTCTTTCAATTATACTTAGAAGCAAAATACGAAGTATTCAAAGGTTCCGTAACTACAAAATCCGTTTTATGTTGAAACCGTTACCACACCGAGCGAGTTGAAAAGAGAAACAATCTAAAAAAACCTTAAAGTAATTGTGTTGACCTGCAATTGCAACGGTCCCTAATCAAACATTATACCCATGGACAAGATCAATCACAAATGTCTGCGTCCTCTTCCACTCGAACCCATCTACCACTAAGGTCCTGTTTCGCACACGAAAGTTCAATCTTGTCGACCTTGCTCCTTCTTAAATAATAATTATTCGCTTAAATCCTTCTTAATAAACGTAAATTCATAAAGTAAAGTGGGTGCTTAAAATATACTCCATTTACAACTTGGTGGTAATTTAATCGGCTTAAAAAATACAGCTGAACGCTTTTAGAGAATGTATAATACATTTTTTGTAATATTTTGCGTGTTACTAAATTTGTCTTCAGGATGATATTTAAGAGCCGCAAGGAGCAGGTAATACTTTCGCGGTACGTTTATGTTCGATTCTAAGCGAGTGATAATTTTAAAAACAAGGAAACATCTTCGTCAGATCGCCCCCTTAAACCTTACACATACAACCCCCATGGACGAGGTGTCTCAGAAAAATGTACGCAGTACAAGAGTCTCGAACTCGCAGCTCAAAAAGAATAGGAAATATTTTTATTGTTAAAAATTCTTCAAAAACAATATCGTATAAATAAATTTCCTTTCCCTTTAATAGAAGATAAAATTATGTTTTAAACTGTTTTACTAATGTTTACTACTATCTCAGGCTTATTATAATTGTCTGCTTGATTTACGTAGGTATCTCGTAGTACTAAAGTTTTCCAGCTTCAGGAAACTTCCGCTGACAAGATTCTCTCTGATACTTGGAAATTAGCGTAGCTAACAAGTTTTAATAACTCAAAAGTCATAATTATGTTTAAATTTCGAGAGATTTGCAATTTACTAATACAAGATGTTCCGGTGCAAACTTTGTACGATGATCCAAATTAGTGTTCAGACTGGAAAGTGTTACGTCAACATTAACCATGTCGAAAAGGATGATATTAGATTGGATATGATATGCATTTACCCAAATGAATGGTTGGAGATGAAGTGCATTTGATTAGGTTCTGAAATGAAACTTAATTTCGAATTTCGCATCGGCGTCGGTGAAGTTAAAGCAATCATTTTTATATCAGTTATGACACTAAAACACTTAAAGTAGACAAAAGGCTTTTCCCGCGACGTGGAAAGCCCAAAAAGCTCGGTAAAGCTCACCAGACAAGCTCATCTTTGTCAGAAGCTCGCGTGCTACGTATGTTCTGTTAAAGTGCCACGAAGACACACCCAGCTTACTCTGCAGAATTGCTTCTCTCTATCTTTGCTTTTATTTAGCAGACATCCTGCCCCATATTTTTATTCCTTTTAACTTTGTATTTATACTCGGGGCAGAAACCTTTCAGTTTGCTTACGAAGCTTCCGCTTTTTTGCCAAAACTAACGCTCTTTAATTGAAAGGTTTTAACGGCAAATGATCATTGTTTTAGTATACAATCTTTTCATTCAAGTACGCTCCCCTATTCTGTTACAATAAAACGGAGATGCACCCGCTTCATCCCTAATTAACAAAGCTTTACCTTCAAAAGATATTTCAATGCTACTTAATATATTAATATTTTAAGGTTGAAGAGTCAAAGAGCTTTAAAATTAATTTCTAAGGAAAACGCAGGTTACGGTAACCAAAACAAACAATCGAAATTTTTTAATTATCATCAACATAATGACATAAGCTTTTCCAGGTTTTCTTTTTTGTTAAATTAATGTTGTTACTTTCATTTACCGAAAAAACCAATACTAATCCGACATGGTTTTTAGAAGAACGAAAACTAACAAACTTTCACGGATAAAATGTTTTAATCGCGGGTTTGTCTTTTTCGTTTTGTTTTTGTATTGAAATGTTTCTAGCGACTCGGATTGCGAACCGTAAACTCGCAGGGACAATCGCAATAAGTGAAACAGCCCTCAGAGGATCTGACCGAGTCCTACGGCCTCGTCCACTGCAAAAACACAATGGTCTACAGAACAAAGGATTTAATTGCATTCGCGTGTTAGTAGTATCATTGTAAAAAGTCCAGGATTAAGCGAGTTTTGTAGATAATCTTAAGGATTGTTTAGGACTTAACAATTATATAATCACCCAAAGTGGTTAAACAATTCGTTTCCAAATGGAATGGAATAAAGCTTCATCTTCATCAAATATGATCAAGGTTTTTAAAATTTTGAAAAAAAATCCACAACTGATTTATTATACCTACAGGAAATGCAATATTTTTTCCTGCAAAAAGCTAGACAACCACAAGTTACCTCCATCAAAATATTTCCCAGAACTTCTTGGCATTGGAATTTACAGCATTCTAGATTTTGGCAAAGGTAGTAAAAAATGTTTAATTGAATATTCGGTTACGAGGATCACTTTTTATAATTCCCATTCCCATTTTATGCAACCATGGACGAGACAAATTTTGAGAGGTGCATACTAGTTGAGGATGAGGTTGCTACACCCTTATATTCCAGGGGTTAGTTGGGTCCGGGTCAGATCTAGTCAGTTACTTCTATTTAGTCCTCAGTCTAATCCTTTTCAGAAACTCTACTAGCTTTGGTAACATTGGACATTTAGAACTTAAAAATTAGGTTAGGGTAGGTTTAGGGTTTCTCGGTCAGCAGCAATCGCGCACGAAAACGTGTCTTACGCGTATGAAGACAGTTATCTAGGGACTCACTTCCCTAATTCTTAGAATGAAAGAAAGTTAACCAACTTGTTGTCTCATTGAAAAATTGAAAATTAATTATTAGTAAGGCAGTCTGTCGCGACAACTTCCCATTGGGAGACAATACAACGTTTCTGTCAGGACAAGTTCTAGGAACGTCGCTAGAATTGTCTGCAAGTCAACCTGGATCATCTATGTCCTATATTATTCTAAATACTGCTTTACAGAATTATTTTTTTTCAAGTAAGGGGTGGCCCCCACCCCACTGCTTAACAACTTAAGTTATCCTAAAGTTTTCTTTGACTGTTCCATGCTCTGTTTGGAAACCCATCGTGAATTATATCCTGCTGGCCGGCCATCCTGCTGAGGACCAATAGAATTTTGTTCATGCACGATCCATTTATGATTGCCTTTCTGCGATTCTATTTAGTCCACTGTTCTCGAATCCGACAAACACAGCCACAGATTACGTTTCTGGATATTCCAAGATCAAAGCCTAGAGACCATACTAGGACCCAATTTGATCTCTGCCTTGAAAGTTCATCTTATTTTTCAGTACCTTCGATTTTAAATGATCTAAGACCCAAGTTTTACTTCCTTAACAATGTCCATACGTATACTTTACTATTTCCAAAGTCTAACAAGGCTAATACCAAAACGCGAAAGTTACCGACATGTGAAACCTTATGAAAAAGGCTTTATGGAAAACTGATTCCGGGATCATACATGAAAACATATAATATGGGTGGATTCAAAATACTACTGGAAAGTAAAACATTTCGCATTTTTGGCGGATTACATATAGTTTGTTTGCTGATAGTTAAATCCATACTAATTTCTTTCGCGCTAATGGCTCATTCTGTGCTGCCACATATCTATGTTGCATGGTTCGCTTTTGTGTTCATAAATAATTGGATTAATGTTCATATAATGATTGTTGGCGTTATATAAATTATTAAATATATCGTTACCAAAAATTGCTAACTTATCCCAACCATTGTTATAGGTACTAATTTTAGCAAAATTATATTTCTGAATAAATATTGAAATCCCTTTCCTTAATTAAATTTTAATTACTTCACTCATTTGGATAGAAAGCTTTTTATATTAACCTAAATTTAGATCATGCATTAGTATTAAATTTTGATTAGTTTTTATTTAATGCTACCCAAAAATATTAAAGGATAAATTTGAAATGAAATTTACAAAATTGGAATTACTTTTCGATCTTTTATAACAAATGACCTAAAATTTTAATAACCAAACATAAAAAAAAACTCTCAAAGCCACTTAATAAATCCATTTATCTACATAACAAATTCACCTTATTAAGGATATACGTTGTGGCGGCGGCTGCAGTGTGTAAATTTATTGGATATTTTGCGTAGCAGAATTTGCGGGTTTTAGAAATGACAGCTTCCAGATAATTTATAAACCGGATGCGATTCGATGAAGAGGGTTTTTCGTTACAGTTATGTCACGCCGTGTTCGTTCAGCCGAACTAATTTCAACAAACACGCGGTTACAAATAGAGACCTTTTGGTTATCGAAACCTTTTACGATTTCATTTTCATCTACTTAATTGAGCGTTATTCGATTTCCAATCCTCAAACTTTTGACTCTTTAACTCTTTTCAACCCTTAATCAAATCTAAGATCCTTTAATTATATAGTTTTTTAATTTATATAAACAGGAGTAAACCTATAATTTTTTTGCCTCCTTTCGATAAAATAAATAGAAATTTTGGGGCTGTAACAAAACCTTTTGTGTTTTAGGCTGTTCTTTTACCCCATCCTAAGCGAGTAGTGGATACTCTGTAGGGTTTGTTGTTTGACATAACATAAAGAGAACAAGGGAGAGAATTGAAAACTCAACTTTATCCTACCCCAAACTAGAATTTCTATTAAAGGAGATAATGGAAATACAAATTTATTTGGAAAGGTTTGAATAACATACCTTTAATTATCCCTGGCTTTTAAACATTTAAATTTAGCTTTGTTTAGTCAAAAAACGAATAACTGTTTTTTTTAATTTTGATATCCTGAAACATTTTAAAAATCAAAAAGTTGAGAAACTGTCAACCAGATTGATCACGTTTTGGTGGAAAATAAATAAGTACCAGAACATGTTCAATGGTTTGTGATTAACATGAAAATTCTTTAATAATCCAGCTGAAAAAAAATACCAATCACATAGACACAAAGAATTAATTTCCTACTGATTACCCGAACAGGTTCACTTATGCCCGATTGCACCGTCGTCACTTAAATTTTAAGGGAGCCTTAAAAGTTGAATTGCCATGGATACAATTGTCACCAAGAATTGTATCCATGGCAATTAAACTATTAAGGCTCGCTTAAAATTTAAGTGACGACGGTGCAATCGGGCATTAGGGAGCTCTAACAATTTTTTGGACAAAACAAATCCGATTAATTAATCTGTTGTTAATTTAGCTTAATTGTTAACGATTTACAGCTCCTTAATTTATTTAATTGTTGATCAGGAAAATCTTTTGTTGGAAGAAATAACTAACAGGAGAGGAAATAAACAAAGTCAAGTGTTGTAAGAACAAACAATCAATTAATACAAGAGAAAACATCTACAAATTGAACCGTTACGCTAAGTGAAGCAGTCACAAAAGAAGTTATTGGTGTGCAAGTCACGTGGAGCAAAACGGGGATGCACTGACTGAATGAACACTGCATGTGTTTGAAATAATGGAGGGCAGGAGCCCTATATACTTCAGAAACTTAATTAAAGTTACTTTGTTTCTGCAACTTTGTTTAATGAATTAGGTACACTGAGATTTGCCGCATCTTGGTTTAAATAATTTACTTATTTACCTACTGGGAATACTCTAACCTTTAATTTTCCCCCTTTCAAGCCTACAATCCTGGCTAGTTGTCTACTCGATGAAATTAAGTACTTCCTCATATGTCAAGAGAAGTTTTTGGGAAATTCCATAAAGGAAAATGTGTTCCGGTCGTTTCCTAATCTGTACGACACCATAATTAATTTCCTAAGTAAAAACCAAATTCTAACACCCAAGTTATCAAGGAATGACATTCATTATTTAAGTAAAAGCACGCAAACCAATCATCAACACATGTTTAAAATAATTCAACAAGACTAATAAATACCGAGCATGCATATCTCACTTTGGCACGCACCTTCCAAATAAGAACCTCTCTTCGTAGGGTAATAATAAAATTCCTTTCCTGAACTACCACTAATTATACCGGAAGAACTTAAAATTGAATTTATAATAACATTAAAATTGCGAAACAAACCTTGCTTTAAAAAAGTTGAAATATTAAAAAAGTTGTAGCTACTAGAATTACATTTTATGAAATGATTATACATTATGCATTTTTCCACAAACTCCAACCAAGGAATTCTAATTTGCTGTACTCTTGTCACAGAAGTCGCATCAGTAATATTACAAAAAAGAAACCACAAGTTTCTCGTCTAAAATCTACAATAATTATGCAGTCAAGAGAAGAGTCATTAAAAGGTAAAAATAATTAGGATAATAAAGGGGTCACTCAGAGTACAGTCACAGTGGAGCATTTAAAAGGGATTCAGGCTTGTGGTAATCAAGGGAACTTTAAAAGTCCTGGAAATGGTTGAAACAATCTGGGAATTATTTGAGAGACCCTTCTACTCAAATAAAACACCTCGGACAACAAGGGGCCTTTGTGAACTTCGCAATAAAACCCCAAAAATCGCATTGTTGAAATAAATGACGGTTTAAGCAGAAAAACCCATGAAACAAAAATTAAAATGGGAAAAACTTCCACTTTCAAATTATTTCATCACCCTACACACATTCCTTTACTAAAATATTAAATATCTTTTATTTCGAAATTAATTTTCAGTTGAATACCAAGCTACGGAATTATATTAAACAATTTAATATTTTTTTAATAAAAAGCATTGCCTACTAGATGATTTAATTATTATGTAGACAAATAGAAATATAGTTACTGGGGCATTGTTTTGTATTTGTATAGAATACTGAATTTGATTGTTAACATTATCAACATTGACGAGGTTATTTGCTAATCGATCATAAAATTGCTTACTTGCATTGCATTGTATTCTGAAATCATAACAACAATACGTTGATTACGTTACTACAAACTATGGACAAAAAATTAACATAGATTAAAATTTGAAAAGTATTGGGACATAGAAGGATGCTTATCGAAGAAATACAAAGGGTGGGGAATGGTTCCCTACTTCAACAAGCTGAGTTGTGCCCCCACCCAAAACCTGCAAAAATGTTTGGTTGAAATCGAAGCACCGTACTTACACAAAACGAACTAAAATCACAAAAAAAAATGTGGCAAAATATGAAGTACAATCCGATTTTTGAAATTATTAACGATTATGTTCTTATTGCATGCACTTTGCCCAAGAATTTTCCCAAATCGGTATTATCGAGGGCTGACCATTGCATGGAAGAGGCATGAGTGCAATATCCCCCTGCACGAAATAGATTGACTGAATTTCTTCTTTTTCCATGGGCGTAAATAAATCTCCAGGTACTTCCCCGAGATGTTGTTATCCTTACTTATATTTATTAAAAAAATTCCACTTTTTAAACCCCGAGGATATAGATTAGACAAAGTTAAAATAGAATAAAGTTTAAATTACATTAACGGTATAAACTTTTCTAATTATATCTATTACAAGTTTAAGTGAACTTTCCCTAAACTATTTTACATTTGAAAACGGGTCACCGAGTGTTGTCCGAGGCAATTCAAAACATTAATATTCGATGTGGCATGTCGATATTAACGCACAAGCAATAATTCTGTGGTTCGAGAATCAGTGGGAAAACAGGGGCAATCCACCAAGAATGGCAGATACAACACGAACACGACACCGCAGGAAATTTCAACAGTAACAACTAAGCTATAGTGATTTAAAGTTGGCTGCTATTTCAGGAAACTCAGTTTAGCAGCTGCAATGTATTCTATAAACGTTTTCTGCCTAAACGCGTAACTTATCGTAACGAGACTAAGAAGCTCCCTTGATAATCCCAGAGAATTATAGCTTTAACCCGATGTTCACATACAGTTTCGTTATTACCATCTAACTAAGTTTGATGCACTGGCAAACAGACAAGTGGAATGTACCGCTCTAATAGTGAAAGGTAAACTCTGAATGTGTTCAATCAGCATTTTTGCAATAGCGAACAGTGCATCGAGTTTGAATTCGAACTCCCTTGTTCGAGAGGAACAAAAGCTTCATTTCGGTACTCTGCCTGCACATTTTTGCAGCCGAACAAATTGGTTTTGGCTGAAAAAGGTAAAACTCACCTATAAAACGTACCGACAAAATAAGGATAGACATAGTATTACGTATAGGTAATCGTAAATCAAACTTTTAACCGCCAACGCAGCCAGCGTAGATGTATTGCAAATTTCGGATTACTTGGTGGAACAACCATAGTTTCAATCAAGCTTTATTATAGTAGGGTGCAAAGTAAAATTAATAAAGTTTTTCCTAGCGGAATAAATGGTTAATTACAGTATTGATTGAAAATCCAAATTAACGAAGTTAAATCAAGCATGTTTGAGAAACAGGCGCGCATCACAAGGCGCCATGTCGAACTAATGTTTAATAGCGAGCGCAGTAAATCTTGCGAAAGTATTAGCAATTACTTGCGTTAATTCAGCGTGCAGCACCTGGTTCTTGCTTAAATTGCAGTTTTCACAATCACCACCTTCGACGGGGTTTCACAGCCGTTCGGTATACAAAATTTCACTTCTTATCGCCCTAAAGAAATATCCTCCTCTGCTTATTGGAAACTTTACACCTTTTTGGGTTCTAATTATCACCAGTTACACTATGATATACTGCTAAACTTTAATAATTTAAGACTAAAATTCTATAGAGGATTTAAACAAACTTCGGGAGGTATTTTGGGACTACTACTAAGAAAATTCATTGAAGGTCAACAACTCACTTGAAAAGAATGCTTTTTCAGGTATTAAGGAAGAAGACATGATTTAAAATTTAAATAAAAGAATGTAGAAGATTTCTGGATAGCTTGTGTCTTCCTGAAACGTTTGATTTCTTATTGATTTTATTTCACGCATTATGGTCATAAGAGTCCCTACACTTTTTGGCACCGGTAAACATTGTGAGTAGATTATTGAGACCAACATATGTAGAACATTTTAATTTAATTTCAAAAAATATGAATAAATCGATTAATGTTGATATCGTTCAATCAGTTTGAAAATCTCTTGGGGTATCGTGTTATTGTTAAACAAACATACATTTACTATTCCCCCTTTGCACTTTTTAATTTTCCTGAAAAATTTCTATTTCTTCCGGGAATTGAAAACAGGGGATACTAAAAAAAATCGCGAAAACGGATATTTGTTATTCCAGAAGAAAAGCAATAAAATTATTTGTTGTTTGAAATGAATGACGATTCAGTGTTTGCAATAAATACTATCCAGCTGACCTTGCATAAAACTGAATATGCATTATAAATTATGGAAGATTAATTGTTATCAAAGCAATTTCAATTCTCCTGACTTAATCCTAATTAATGTATCGTCAAAATAAAATACGTGACAAATAAAGTACGATGCGACCTTGTTGTATGCCTTGAACTTTAGCAAAAGCTTTTAACATAGTCGTTAGTATATATTTACTATTATTTTATTGTAGACAAAATTTAGGTAAATTTATGTGACATTTACCAAAAGCTTTTACGTAAGTCCTTTAAAGAGTCATAAAATAAAATTAAACTAAGTTTTCTAATTTGACTGCAAGAAAAAAAGCCATAAACGTGAAAAATCATTTGTTCGTGAGAATGAAACGGATTTCGTTCTAAGTTTCCCCATAATACGAGAGCTTAAAGTTTCAATAGATTGCGTTGGTGGCACAAAAAGGAATAAATAGCAGAAGGCCATTACCACAGACACAACACATGCCAAATTCAGGGGGCGGAGGCGAATTATACGATTAATTCCTTTGCGTGTTTTGTAGAAGTTGGCCAAGCCTCCGGCATCCAAGTTAGTAATCTGCGAAGGATCAATATTTCGGCCGAATTATAACTTTGAGTTTCATGTTCTGTGCTGACGAACAGTTTTATTGTCAAACTTGGCGGAACACTCCTGAAATAATTCTGGTTATGATAGTCTATTCCGCATTCACTGAGCTGACAAGCTTTATGAACTGATTTGAAATTTTAATTGACGTGATACTCGTCTGTGCATGAGACGGGTTAAACGCTTGCACGTTGAAATTACTTTAACGTTAAAGACGCCCCTTTTAAACTTCCTTTCTTCTTCCTTGCATGGAATGTATAAGCAAGAAAAGTCCTTCATCTGTGTGCTAACAGGAAGATTAATGTCTAGCTAAAACGAGTCGTTTTTTATTTAGATTAAACTCGAGTTCTGTGTGAGGAAAAAAGGAAAATACAGTTTTATAAACACCCTCATTGATGTGTTACTCGGAAGGTTACCCAACATTATTTATTAACTCAACTTTAGGCGCCATGAAATATTTTAAAATAAAAATTATAATCTAAATTTTTCAGTAATGTTCAGGCTTAGGAATATAAGTGTAAACTTTACTCAAAGAAAAAAAAAACCATAGATAGTATGTATTATAATATTCTACCACACATTAATAATAATTAAATTTTTGTTTTTACGAAACATTTCAGACACAGAATATTTCAGAATAAAAATGAAATTTATAATAAATTTTGCAAAGGTTCAGATGCCTAGCAAAAATTGCTACACCCTAAAATCTTGACTGACTATAAAAAAAAAGGTTTCTGAAGAAAAACGTTAACCTAATCTAAATTACTTTTGAATCGATTTTGCTATTATCTTTACATTTCCTAAAATTCAATAAAAACGTCGTTGTGTAACAATGCAATATTGCCCCAATTTTATTTAATATTTCAGTCTGTGTTTCAGTGAACTTTAAACAATTAAAGCCCCCAAAGGTTTGTTTAAACAACTTGGATTACAATAAACTTTTTGTTTATTTTGTTATAAAACATGATATTTTATTCAGACTTAATAAATGGATCACTGTTGCCTTCACGACAGTAACTAAGGAGACAAGTTAAATCCTTTTGTATAGAAATACAGAAATGGTTATGTTTTGCACAATTTTCAAGGGCTATAGAATAAAGGAGGGCCATGGAAGAAGCATTAGGTAAGTCCCCTGCCCAGTATAGCACTTCCTGAAACCCCAAGTAATGGAACCTAACAATTATTTTCCTTCTTGGTATATTTAGCTTTTTGGTGATGATGCAAGAAATCCTACTTGCAGCAGAGTAATCAGTTGCTGCACGAACAATGTGCTAGTCCTTTTTAAAAAAAAACAGTAAAATAGAAAAGAATCGAGTGGCCCAAAGAAAGGATATCTAAACTATTGACAACGTTAAAGAAGTAATGGAAGCAATTTCGAATACCCTGTCTTACATTACTTGCTGAGAAGACATTGGCACTAACTAGGAATTTATTGGAAGCTCACACAAATGTTGCAGTCGTTTTACTATTATTGTTAAAAATTTGATTACATTGTCAAGCTAGCCAAAAACTGTAAAATCTTTAAATGCAACTTGATTTTGTAATTTCCAACTGTTATAATTCCTAAATCTATATTTACATTTTCCTAATAGTGTATGTAAACGTAAAGTGTGGAGCTTAAAACTATCATAAATCGCATTACTACAAGTTATGAAAATTTCCGTATAAAATCTCCTTGAAAATTAACATCAGCTTTATCGACTTTTAAACTTAAACAAGAAGACTTTCCTGCAAATTAGGTTTTATGGCGGAAGTAGTAGGAAAAAAAACAAATAAAAAAGCAGGCAAGTCCTACTTTTAATTCAAGATATTAAAGAGTAGCTGAACGAAACACGGTAAAAAATTATAAATCAAACTGCATTTTTCATGGCCTGACGGTACTTTCCATAAACCACGCTAAAAGCAAAAATAACTTAATCGTATTAGTACCTAAAAGGCGCGTTCGTAGTAGCTAAAAACTTCTAATGGGAAATATTTACAGGGAAAACTTTCATGTAACACGTTTTATTATCATACGCTCATGAATAACTTAGCAACAAATAATTTTGTTTGGTACTTTAGTATCTCCGAGTTTTTTCATTTGAAAGCTTTCAGTTGGACACATATTATGTAATTATATCAACATTTAGTAAGTAATATTATAAATAAAATAGCTTTCAGGCCGGAAGCTTTTACCAAGATATTTTTGTTCGGTTTTGGTCGTTGATTTAAAGGTATTGTTTCAATCTATAAATTATTAAATGTACCCGTTAAAGATTAAATTATTATTACAAAGGCTGGCACAAGAAAGGTCTGACGCAGTCAAACGACGTGACTCGAGTAAAACGGCGCGTCTGTTCTATTATTGAAAGCTCGTAGGTTCCTGCAAGTTCAGGACACCGTGCGACCCTGATGTCGGCAACGTAGATCATCACATTTTAATAGAAGCTTTTGTTGTTAATAACCCAACACCCTGTGCGGTTCTCTTTATCTAATTAACATTGCAACCCTTTCCGATCAAAATCAAAATTTTACCCGAAAAGAATTAGAAATTCGTTTGTCTATATAAAATGTGATAGTGAAGCTAAGGAAACGTAACATAAAGTTTCCCGATAAATAATGACATGTAAACATGATGGAAAACTTTCAATTCAACATAAAATCTTGAAGCATCCCTTTGTGTAAAGCCGATTCTTAGCAAAATGGGCAAGCCGCGAAATGAAAAAGTGTCAAAAGGAAGATTTTACGAGGAATGTCCCTTTGTAGGATGCGCCCCAAAAGTTTGCAAACGCCAAACTACTTGTAGACTAAATACGATTGGATTTCTTTCCCTCATTTTATACCTACCCGTGTAAAATGGGATTTTCCACAATTTTTTCATTTCCCTTTCCTTACACTTACTTTCTGAGATTTTATCACCCTAGAGCAATAAAACCTAAATAACTCAAGATTTAAATTGCTATATTTCTTTGTCACAACCTGCTGTTAATATCAACCCGATTTATTTTTGAAACCCACTTTAATTTATATCTTAAGCACTTACCCTTCAATATTTCTTCTTCAAATAAAATATTCAGTATTAAAATTTTAAAAACGGTTTATTTAACCCCTATCATTAAATTATTTTGTTCATTTGTGGTTAAACATGTGGTTTAACCACTGTTTCAGAGAGCATTCGAACGATGATTTTGCTTGGTTCTTTATTGACATTGAACTCTGCTGCGGTTTCGGGAATTCGGCTTTGTCCAGATTCTGAATGTCACAGACCAGACTACCACTGATGAATATTTAATGGAGGCATCAAGGTTTTACGATTTTAGTAAATTTTAAGCGCTTACAAATAATTCACGCGTCACTTTAGTTGGATAACTTACTAGAACATGAAAGCCGCAATCAGAAAATACGAACTGTGCATGCGAGACTTACAACGCCCGGATTTCTGCCTCTGAGTGCGTCCTTTCCGGTCAAGCTGCGTTTTGGTTTAACACCGGAATGTGCCATTTACGTTCCTACTTTTTGCTATCTTTATTTCGACCAATTACGGAGTTTAAACCAACCCTTAATGCAAATAATAATTTTAAGAAGGATGTAGTGCGAACTATAATTATGTAATCTCAAATAAGGACTTTTAAATTCACTTCAAAAATAAAGAAACTTCCACTTCCCTATATTCTCTCCGTAGAGGAGACAAAGCGTCACAACTCTCTCTATCTCTCTCTCTCGTATCATAATCCTTCCATAACGTCTCCATAATACCTTCTGCAAGACTTGCTCTCCACAACCTCCTCATTCAAAAATTTGAATCCAGTTGTTATCTTGATGTAATTTTGTCCACCTTTATAGTGTGTCAAAGATTTCTTTAATGAAAATTAGAAGAGTCCGGTCAGGTAAGAAAAGTGATTCGAGCAAAGGTTGAATATCACGAAGCAATGCAATTAGTAAGGGCAGTCCAACTCGGTTGGACTTTCTAACAAACTTTTCCTCGCTAACCCGACTTCAGTACGAGTTCTTATTTGATATAATTGGAGATATCTGAACCCGAGCAGCTCTTATCGGCTATTCAGAATTCAAATTTTCCTTAGTTTTATTGCTCTTTTGATAATTAAGGACTTAATTAGCGCGATTTTGGCCATAAGTTTAAAACTCCTCATAATTCAAAGGTTTAATTTTGACAAATATATTTTCCCGGTCTCAAAGACGCCGCCGCTACCGCCACCGCAGTTACGGGAAGCTTAACAAATTTGGATAATTTTGTCGTAATCTTTTTCCAACCCCGATGTTAAAGTGACCCCGCTAGACAGAGGACATCTCAGGGGTTAGATCGGGTCCAGCCCCGAGGGCTTTCTCTGATCTCCGTTATCGTTCTCATCTCTCATTTCGCTATCACACAGTGCAGCTCGATGGCTCTCTCGAGAAAACCCGGATTTCATTAACAGAATTGTTGCAGACACTTTTAATTGCCACTTTAAAAATCTACATTTTACTCGCATTTATTTCTCAACAGAAAACACGACGATCGATCTTACCAAACCAAACGTTAAATCTACCACTTCCAATATTATTACACGAATCGCACTCACTCAAAAATTTCAAAACTTTATTAACCAAATGGAATTTTCTTCTCAACTATAAACTTTTTAAATGCTTTGTTAACTTAATGCGAAACTGAACTGTGTCAATCGAAGAGTTCCTTGAAGTTTTAGTTTATAGTTTCATTTTGTGTTTATCGTATAAAATCGGATACCGGCGTAGCGCCAACATTGATACCGAATTTAAATTTCTCGCCTATATTGCACTCTCGAGGCGAGGACGGATATAAATGAAGACAGATTTTATCTATTGAAAGAAAATCGGTTTGGTACAATCACAATATTAGAAAAATTCTCAAGTTAAACACTTGTATTTAACACAGTCAGTAAAGAAAATTTATTGGATTAAATTATAGGTCTTTCAAACGCGACAGGCCAAGCTTGTGTAACTTCTCGAATAACATGTTTTCAACACGGTCCCATCCCTTACTAAACTTCATTTAATTTCAGGTTTAATATGTCCCTGAATCCCTAACATAATTTACCTTTGCTCCAACCAATACTGTTACTGAACGAGTTAGAACAGAACTATTTTCTTTGAACAAACTTCCATATTAAACTAGGACTCGAACCCACAGCCATTATGGAACTACAACCTAGCCGCCAACACTCCCCTAAAATCTACTGATTGCATAATTTTTATTTAATAATCCGTCATCGCTCATAATTTCCATTTACATGCATAATATCAGAAGCACTAACAAATAATTGAATAAATTCCCATAAAAGCTCGTCCCAACCTACATGAGTTGTACAAATACATCATTCCCGTATACCAATATCACTAATCGAGATCAGCGTTAATCTACTAAATTATATTTCGTGCCGGCCGCATATTGTGTCGGTATTTATACGTCAGGCAGCTAATTTGCACATCTCCGAGGAGGACTGTGACTGTTTCCCATGATGCTATCTAATCATAGCGGCACGCACTCGTAGGTGCCCATAAATTAGTGGACTTTACGTCCACAGATGCTCCCATTACGTGACTTGATGAGTTTTACGGCGCTGGAAAAATATTCCCTGAAAGGAGTGGAACTAAATTAATTGCGTCGAATAAGCCTTCAACATTTCAAAGCTATTTTTTCCTGCCGCTTCCGCGGGAGCGTCACTGAAGAGATTATAATCAGTTAATATTAAAGTATTTGGAAATGCTGAAAATACTGAAAGAGATGAATTGATTATGAATGCAATCTAGGGAGTACGTTAAAGCTAATGTACGAGTTGTAAATAAAATTACATAGGTCAAACAACAATTTTTTTTTATTTTATAACGCAACTCGTAAAAGTTCTACTTGAATAGATTTAAAATCCACAAGGACAACATCAAATAATTACAGTAATATTACGTTTCAGGACCTTTAATTTTATGTAAATTCGCTGTGATTGCCAAATTATATTTTGATATAATAAAAGCGCTTCTTTGTTCAAAAACTTTGAAAGGATATTTCAAAATTCATTTTCTGAATAGAATATTGCCTCGTCAATCGTTCTTCAGCATTTCTTCGCAACTTCATCTTCATGACTCCGTCCCCACTATCCCAGACTCTTTTATCAAACATCCATATGGACGTCCTGTCCACCATACTACGATTTTTCCCTCATGACTTACCCTGCAACACTCTCTGGCCTAACTCTTTCCCTCTACTTCACGTCTCCACGTCTCCAACTCCACGTCCATTTTTTTGTTCAAACCTTCTACAAGACTTTCCCACCACGACACAGCTCTATCTCTTAACGAATCCTCATCCCGCGATTCATCCATATAGGGCCTACTATTCAGAATACACTTCCCAAAACTTCTTCTTCACTTTTCCAATTACACGATTTTTCTATCCAAACCCCTTCTACAAGACTTCCTCGCCACAATCCCCTCCCCGCAAATATCCTTCGCCCTCGACGATTATTCTCTCGCTACCTTCCCAAATGATTACTTACAATGACAGTTACACGATTTTCAGGAGTATTTATTTTATTTCAATTTTAATCGCTTATATTTAGAAATCATATTTACTTACTAATTATAACTTATTGCAAGAAAGGCGTAAGGGGTGAGTTCAAAAACCTTGAAAAGGGTATTTATAAAGCTTTCAATATTCATTTTCTGAGAGTAACTTTTAATTAATTGCCTTGTGATGATTGAAAACGTAACGAGCGAAACGAAATAATTTGTGGGGTAGATAGAAATAGGAATGAATAAGGAGCGGGTCTGCAAAACAAGAATGCTATACATAAGAAAATTTCCTGGTGAGTAATTTCGAAAACAATCGACTACATCAAATTAAAATCCATTACAGTTATCATTAGTCCGGTTTGTAGAAGTAAATTGGATCTGTGTCAAGTCAGTGGCGTGCTGTCTAATTTTATTAGGGGAAAGCGCATTAAAAAGTAAAACAGCTTCAGTATCGTCGGCCAAGACCCAGCGGAGTCCAAGATAAGATTGCAAACAGCTCGCGTTACAAATTAGGGGTCTTACAGCCGCTAAATCCGTGGATTTTAGAAGCGCTAGAAAAATTAACCCATTTATTATTAACAGACGAAAGAAACAAGATCCCACAAGCGGGAATTGCTTTACTACTTCTGTCTTGGACTAAAACAGATGATATTTCATGCGCCTGTAAAAACACGAGATGCTGCATCATGAATAATCAGTTTATAAATTATCATAAACAACTAGGTTTGTGATTTGCATATCAAAATACCCCCGTGGTTTTCCGCAATTGTATTTTAACTTTTAAGGTTTACCTTTTCAGAAAAGCCAGGAAAATGAGACGTGTAGCTTCTGCACTTAACTTGCCCACTGTAATCTCAGAAGGAATACAAAATTTATTTTTATTACGCCGGGTATTAATTTTAATTTACCATACCTACAACTGCGACGTACTATCACACGTTGCGGGAAAAATGTTTCAAAGAGAAATTCGCTTTGGTCGACATTAAAAGCAAAGTTTAACTCGCCAACCGTATTTATACAAAGTTTCACTAGAATAACTTTTAAACAAAAACAATCAAAATATCAGCTGCAAATAGTTTGCTAAAGTTTACTTTTCATGTTGTTTGCATAACCAAGGTTGTAAATTCAAATATTTCAGGAAAGCATTTTAAAGTTTAATTTACGAATTGGTAGTAACGTGTACGAATTTTGATTTGGCGTGAGTATAACTTTTAAATAAATTATATCGACCCATACAACTTTTCCGCTACTGTCATGTACCGAGAGAGTTTATAAATTTTTTGTACAAATCGAAACTCTCCAGTTCCTATGAAACAACTCACTTCGAAATTCAAAGATTTGGGTCAGGAGAAGTTGCCCAAGAAAATTGAAATACAATAATGGGATACGATGTTACTCTAGGGTTACTATTTTCTGTACCCTTCGGAACTGTGAACCGCAAACCTATACTACAAGCAAAATCAAAAAAGGAACTCCCAACGAAATACGTGGTCAATGGAAATCGAAATATAAAAATAAATAACTGGATGCTTTTTAAAAATCCTCCAAGTTTACATGTTAAAAAATGTATCTTCAATTCAACCCTTCTCCAAAAGAACAGTTTCGATTAAGCAAATGGGGAGGCCTGCTTAATGATAAATATTTCGCCCTATTTTTCAGTTTCTTAATTTTTAAGGGAGGTATGCTATTTTGAAGAGAGCAAAAAATATTTGGAATTATTTATTACGTGTTTATTTCGACGTGTTATTAAATATTGAATAAAGTTGGGATAAGCTTAAAATAAATTCTGTGGTTTTGAAATTATTCCAAAGTGTTTCTCTTTAACCGTGCATTTTTAGAATACCTACGACCTTATCAAACGTTTGTTCTGTCAGAGAATAAAGTTGATAATTAAAAGTTCAAAAGGACAAAGATGATGATACATCACCGTTTTTTTTAGTATTTTGCCTTGTTAATTAATTACCAGATTTGTCCTGTTTATCCAACAATTAGAGTGTTTATCCGTTTCTATTTATTTAAGTAAAACCCGGAGAGAAAATCATTAAAAGTTTGGGCGAATTTTTAAATCCGTAAAAGAACAATAGCCTTTGATCCTGTTATTTAGCATATCAGAGAAAAATTGAGCTTTGGTGTGGTTGGGATCAACTAGGAGAAACCAACTAATTGAGTAACTTCAAAGTGCAATGTTTTTCAGGACACATTTTCAATCATGAATGACATAAGAGAGTCGCACAGCGGTGCTCCGTGGGAGTTCTTGAACTTTAAAAGAAAAAAAATCAAATGATCCGTTTTCCGCTTCCTTTGATTCGATCTCATTTCTATTACTTGCTCCAACTTCAATCGTTTTTTGTGTACAAAGTTTGCGTGAAGTCAATCGGCGGGAAATGCGATGCCGGTATTTAATGGGTCCGGAATCGCGGAGGAATCCGATCTCATCTTGCTTTCATTAACTGACAGGATTAAATCCGGAAAGTTGCTAACGTAAATCAGTACCGTTGAAGGCCCGTTATTTTCCATTTACCGTCACCTTGATGATAAAATATTGTGGTATCCGGGAATCAACACATGACACTTTTAGGAGACTCTTTGGGGACACGCTAGCCACCCCAGCTTGCAAGCCCCATTCTTTCACATAAACCGCGACTGCAGTATTTTCGCGTCACGTCTTTATTATATCCGACCCCAGAGTCACACAAAATGTTACATAACTTCTTGTGAAAGTCGCAACATTTTCTCCCTGGAGAAAGAAACTTCGGTTTTGTTGATTTTTATTCCATTTATTGTACTGTACTGCCTAAACCATAATTCTGATTCAGAATCAAACTTATCTCAATACTAGAAATCAAATGTTAACCCCATATCTTACTCTCTATTATAATATTTCCGTAACACCCTGTATATTTTCTTTCGAAATGCTCCCTCGTTGTATACTCAATGGCAAACTTATTAATTTAGAATCCACAGGGGCAAGCGAATTTGGAGATACCCTTGGGGTGACATTCTTTACTAACTCATGAAGGGTTTCAAAAATAAAACTGTTTGGTTTACTGAAAATTGGTTTTGTTAACTGCTGATGTGTAACCAAATTAAAAAAACGCATTCCAACGCACGGGAAATCAGATACAATAACTAAATTATATTATTGCCGATAGTTACATAATCTCTAATGATTTGTTTGTTGTATTACATATTCAGGTTCGCTTGTATTTTGTATTTGAACAGTTTATATTGATCCCCCGCTGTTCCAGTAAAATAATTTTGCATCACTCATAATTATTGCAATATAAACCACTCGATCGACGTTAATTTAATTTTGATACAATTTAATTTTTGTGTATTTGCGTTTTAATCAGCAGCGAAATATTTGAATAAAACTATGCAAAAAACCGTTCCATAGGAAAATTTAAAACAGGGAGATAAAACAGTTTTAGTGGTAGGGCGCATTGGGAATAAATCATTTGTAATATTCGATTACAAAAATATCACGAAATGTCTAGAGGATTTGCATATCTTTGCCTAAACATACCAGTTTCTTGTATATAATATTTTTGGATGTGGAATTTTACAAAAGTTTTGCTTCGTTCCGAATTCCATTTGCGAGACCATACATAAAGTACCTACATTTTTTGTTCCTAATTTGTTTGCACCTCACAAACATGTATTCATATAAATTTTTGGATAGCCCTCGTACGTAATCCATTTCTTTAAGTCGTCTAAAGAAAATTTCCTCCGTCTTCGATCGTAAACGTCGTACGCGGTTGGAAAAAGCGTCTAAGAAAGAAAATGGCACAGAACAAATGAATTTAGCAATAAACAGGTATTTATCATAGAAAATCCGGGATTTTGCAAACTACTTGACAAATACTGAGCTATAAGTTACAGAATGGGACATGTTTGAAAAAAACAGACGAGTCACGAGATAATCCGGATTAAAAATGAGGTACGTGCCTAACGCTGGGAGCGACGCGTGGCGGCGGTTGGTACTAATCCGCGCAAAGCCGACAAAATATGGGCTTACTCTCGACTAGCTCCAACATGCATCAATTATTGTCAGCAATCAATCTGAACAGTCTTTTTTGTTACAGTGACGTCAGCCGTCAGCTGGGAAGAGTGGTGGACTTACGATGGAATCTCAGGTAAGTTAAACTGTGCCCTTTACCCAAAATCACCCAACCTATAACATATTATCAACAAGTATTCCTAAGATTTCCTGATAAAATTTCCTAAAAAGTAATTCAATAACGCAAGAATTTTTGCGTTAAGATTCGGTTGATGCTAACTTAGTGAAGTATTATTCGCAGTGCGACAAGGTGTTCCCAAGTAGATTTTCATGCAAAATACTTTCTAACGTTTCCTACAAGTCGAGCAAAGCGGATCCTTGCACAAAGCTGAAAATTACCATAAATATGACAATTAAGAAGTTTTATTCTAACGAAGCGCCTTCCGCAACGGTCGTGTATTATATCTCGGGACAAAACAGCGGAAGCGTTCCGGAACCACAGCCAATAAATACAAAAATCCATGAAGAGACACGGACGTACAAAGAATCGGGTGTAGGTAAACGAAGGGCGCGCAAAAACGCAAAAAGAATCTCATTGTATAACGGATATGTCTACCCAAGGGTAACATTATGCAAAGTAGGCTTGGAAATGCACGCTATGTGCAATGTTGGGTTATATTGGGCCGATTATGGCAGGTTAGAAGAGGAAAACCTACCTGGGTTAGGAATAATACAACGGATAATTTTACTTTCCGGAATTTCTTTAATATCCAATTTTAAAAATTCCATTTACTTTTTCTTTCGAATGTAGTTAATGTCATTGTCTTCGTATACTTGTCTCCCCTAGTTCTCTTATTCTACAATTTCCGTATTTAACAAACAATTCTAGTTCTGGTAAAACAAACATTTCATATCAAAAATTATTTTTATTTGAGTAGAGGCCATTATCCTTTAGTTACCTTTCGTCATTTTTTTGCAACTTATAAATGCTGTCCTAGTTTAGAAAAGCTGTAGGATGTCAAAACCTTAAGATATCTTTATTTGAATGGGTGAGAAAATTTCTTCACTGGGCGATAGGCAGCTTACATGCTTGAAGTTGCCCAAAAAAGCTTGAATACAGCATGGTAGGTCGAGTAAGTTGGGTAAGTATTGTCGCAACTAATTTCTATAAGAGTTTCAATAACTCTGATTTATTTGGAATTGACTTCATCCCCTACCCACCATAATTCGAGGATTGAACCGAAACAGAAAATCCCGCATATCTCGAAAACGATGCTCCTTAAGGTTTTGCGACTTGATTTTAACATCCCTTAAATATTAAACATGGTTTGAAACACAATCCGATCGATTACCTACAGCAATTTTTGTATTTTTAACAGCAGAATTTTCGTTAAATTCGTTGGCTGACGTATACGATTGCAGTAACACCAACATGTATATCTGTGTAGCTACACATCACGGGAAATTGCTAGAGCAAAGCGGAGAGAAGTTGATTGTCCGTTTATATGTATACTTCTGCTTTGTTTGTACTCGTATTTAATTTTTTAAATTCTTTTCAGTATATTTGTACCATTGCACCAACTCATGAAAATTTTAAAAACGATATTAAATTTTTTTAACCCAATTACATTAACTCTTCAAAACCTCATCTAATTATGCAGAATTTATTTGTAGGATTGGTATTTTTGAAAAGTCTACCTAACAGGATGCAAAGTTTGAATATTCTTGCGGAGAAATTATTTCGTTTTGTCTCATTTTTTTCCTCCAGATACCTACGTTTTATTTAACTCTTATATCATTCAATTTATCTAAAAATTAAGTTTTTCTCTTCTATTTTATTCCAACCTATGGAAAATCCGACCCCAATCTCCTTTAACTTGTTCACTTGAGAAGACAAATCACTTGAAAGAATTAAATGTATTAATACCCTCTGTTAATGGGATCGCTTCAACAATCAGTGACGTAACTTGGTTACAACCTCAATTTACACAGAAAGAAAGACTTGATACTGGAGAACACAAGCTTATTCCGAAAAGAACTTAAGCCGATAAATGTAATCAAGAGTAACAAATACTGACCGTTCTTTTATGACTAATTCTTTTGTGAAGCTTCGATTTGTTGATGATGTTCACTATTCCCAGGGTTGTAAACTGATTTTAGGGACATAATCAACCATGAATATGAGCAAATTTTTAACGAAACCGTCTTTAAAACAATTTCAAATTTAGGCACCAATCTTGACTACATTAACCTAAGTGAGGCGGTGCGAATTCTAGTTGGCATTACACGAAGACATAAAATGTGTCTGAACTTAATTATTTATAGAAAATTAAACAGATATTATACGAAAGATTGTAATTACTCTCTTAGGGAATGTATTTAACAGACATTTTGGACATGTTGGTTAAAAAGAGAAGAGAAGAAAAATTAGTAACGAGCTACTAACAGACTAATGAGATAATTTGATTATGAGGTTTTAAAGGGTATGTGGTTATTCCAGTAAATAAACTTTTTGTAAATTTAAACATTTTCCAGGAAACATTTCAAAAGTTTTCCTAAAGGTGAAGTAAAAATAAAACAAGAAAACTCGACTTATAATGTTTTCTAAAAATTGTTCCTTGGAAGTTATATTAAATCCGAAGTAAGCGTGGGAATTATTTAAATGTTCCTAACATCTTAACCCTTATTCCTTTTAGAGTTTCCGGGGCGCGAGTTACAAAACCGTCAAGCAAACAAGTGGAGGTTGCAATTGGCCCCCTTAACAAGCAATAAACGCGAACAGCCCCGTAAAATTATCCTTCTCGCACTCGTCTGAAATTAGCCTAACATGAATCTTCCCAACCTCTAACTGCGGCAGCGTAAACATCCCGTGTGGTGCTGCGCCGCTATACAATAACACTCGGCAGAGATAAAGGAAGCCGCGACATTCATTTCCGAGATCTCAGTGTGCTTTCTCGTAATTAATGCCGCTGCAGGACAATGGATTTTGTTCCTAGCTGCGTTTTCCTGAAAACGAGTGCACTGCTTCTATTCCTTTCTCTTAAATTAAACCACTTAATTGCTAATTCACCCCCTTACATATTTGATTACATCTCAGGATGGTCTGCATTAACTATACAAATTCAAACACTGAATATCCTGAAAGCAAATATCCTGAAACCCTTAATTGTGAATGAATTAAACTAAATCTGACTGGATATTATATGTTAAAACCTGAAATTATATAAGTGGTGCACATAGTGCCTAGGTTAGTTACTTGATCAGGTATTGGGTTTTCAGTTTTCATCCTAAAAGCTTCCTTTTCAGATTTATTATAACTTTACGAATATTTTTCATAAACTTCCTGCGGATGCGGTTTAGTTATAAATTCTTATTCCTGTTAATTTATTAATCTACTTACAAACTTAATATGTCTTGGAATAAATAATAAATTGAGAAACGGATCCCTAATCCGGTTTGATTAAAGAAGCATCAGAAATGATTGAAATATGCGACCAGCAGCAGGTACAAACAGGATTTGGTGTTAATGGTTTTTTCATCCTGTTTTTATGTCCCGTTGTTTACATTATTGTAATTGGATCTCTGATAGGAATCGAATTTGACACCCCCAATTTAAAGAAAATAAAGTCTGAAACAATCAGCGTTACATCAAAAATTTGTTGAGCTTTCAGTCACAGTAATGTAAAGTGCGTACAATATTCGCGAAATGGGGGATGTTTGAAAGCAGGCGCAGATCTAACCCGGACGCAAATGTATTTTGAGAAATAGTAATAACATCTCGATGGTTTGAAGGGCTTCGAGGTAATAGAGAAATAAAACAAGAGCAGGACGTCTTTGTACGTAAACGAAATGGATTTTATATTGCATTATTTGAAGTAACATTTGCCTTTACGGCTATGTATGCATGTTATAACAATTTTCTCCAAGTCGCGTAACCAAGAGTTGTAAAAATATAAACTAACCAAGGGTGCATTTGCATATACATGCAAGTCCGGCTATCACGGTTCAAAAATTTAACGAATTTATTTCAGTCATAAAGTAACTGAAATAAAAAGTTAAAATACGGTCCTGTATGGCCGCAAACAAATGATATCATCTGTCGCTGGCACTCATAATAAAATAAAAGCAAATTCTTTTCAATACAGCGCTTCGTTTGGCGTAAAATGGCCAGTAAAGCCCGGCTGACGTCCGCTATTGAACATTACAATCAATCTCGAACGCGCGACTTGAGTCAAAATGCACCACAAAAGACCATATAAATAAAAGATGGATCTACGATATGAACATATATAAAGCGTAACTAACGTCTTCACAAAACAAGCTTAAACGCCAGGAATTGGCGGAAGCGGAATCCCCAAAAGCTGCGACTTTAGCTGCCTTGCGATAATATCTGCCACAAAATATCCCTTTGTGTTCTTTTTTTCGAGAAGAAAAAGCTCTCTCATAATCATAACGAACCAAAACCACCGACTCTTTTTAGATTATACGTTCAAAAAAAGAACACACAAAAAAAAGTACTTTGCAAACGCAGGAAAGACAACATTTATTAAAAGCGACTCTTACCTATTATTTTCTAAAATGATAAAATGTCTTTCCTGAATTTGGCCTCCGGTTTGCCATAATCATCATCTTACTTCAAAGTTATAAGGCAATTATTATTTTTACTTTGGACAATATTCTTACACAAACTTGTTACAGTTTTTTTCCTCAATCGCTTTTAATGTAGGGTTTTAATGATAATAATTAATATCCGTCCCTACCATAATCTTATTAAATAATAAACACGCTTATTCTTAGTCATCATAAATACAATAGTTTTTCTTACACCCTGTAGTAGCATCATGCAAAAAGGCCAAAAACTTTAATTTACCAGACCCCAATAAAAGGTATTGCTGATAGCAATTTAAATTAATAAATCAATGTAACACCCATAACTTTCTCATACACGTACTAAAATTTTCCCACCACTTCATATATAAATTTTTTCACATGTGATTCAAGCTATTATTATATCAGCTAACCCAGTTCATTAGAACATGAGATAGTGCCTCAGGGGAAGACCCCTCGTAACCAAAGGCGTTTTCTCCAGAGGGCAGCGATTCCATTTTGTAACCAACGTTTCACCTACAGAGTTGTCCATAATATTCCCCAACCGTATGATCCTTAGATTGTTTAACGCACAGTTGAACTGTAATGAAATTTATCACCCCACTCTGTATGTAGAAAGGTCTAATGTTATACGAACATTGTTTATTATTTATGTGCCATTGTTTGTTCTAAAATACTTAGCACTGGTAACAAGGGAATCATTTAAAATTATAAATTAATTTAATGGTTGTTTTTCAACCTGTGTTTCTTGGAATGAAATTTTTCCCATTGAAGAGGGAAAATTGTTTCAAAGTTGAAAGTCATGTGTCACAAGTGGTGTAAAATGCTTCCAATGTAAAATATCAAATGAATGCTAATGTATAATGCAACAGATGTTCTAAAAATAGAAAAATTAATATATCCCGAAGAACTTTTGTTGGGTGAGGCACAAAAAGGGGAAGAATGGGGCTTGAAGTAATACTCGAACCGTAATTTTAGCGTGCCAGTCAATCACTCGTATATCAAAATAGCGGAACAAAAAGCGTATATGAAACTGGGATATAAAATCGAGAGCAGGTTAGGTTTGTTCATTTCCTATCTTTCAAGGGGTGATTGATGTGTGCCGAGTTAATACCACCACCGCCTCTAGTGGTTACTTCACGGAGAACCAGTGAATACAGCTGACCTGATTTGTGACACAAGAAAACCTGTGTGTCTTCAAAAGAAGACATGCATAATAAATTATTTCGTTTTACGTGGGTCAGTAAAACTGAATTTTTTTATTGTGCCCACAGGGTATAATGATTAACAAGCCAAACTTGTATACCCAGTTCTAAAATAACTGATATGAACGACTAAACTTTAAAAATAAATTCAACTTTTTCGACTTTGCCAGGAAAACGGCGACAATAACGATTTGTGGCCCCGAGTGCCATTCTTTTCTTCTAATATGACAAGAGAACTCCATATAACTTGTCGAACTGTCCACAGTTCCTTATATTTCATCAATAATTTCTTTTCAAAAGTTTATGGGGATGGTTTGAATAAAAACTTACAGGAAATAAAAACTTGGAATAAACTAAACAGTTTTCAAAAATAATTGACATTATTATCTGTAATTGAATCAAACATTTAAACAAGAAAGAAAGCTTTTTGATATAAACATCCAATCTAATACTTCGATACTACAGCCCCTAATTAAACGCGTCATTCCAAGCAAATAATTAATAAGATTTTAATTAACATTTTCTAGAACAGTTTTTCAGTTTAATTGCAAGTAAAGCGCTTATAAAGTTTTATTCCGACGTTTATACAAATATAATATCTTAAATTAAACCTTCTGAAACGTTCTAAGGAAGCTTTATATTAAATACATTTAATTAAGAAGAACTAGTCTTAGAAAAATTTCAAAGTTTTCCTTCATATCAGGAAAATTGAAAACCTCGGAAATGCTGTGCAGCTTGAAAATCAATCGTAAAAAATTAAATTAAATTAAAAGCTCATCAATTTTCGCACTTAATGCAGGGTCTTTATAAAAGCAACAAATGGTTGTAGAAGCTTTAGGTCTTCTGAATCCCTAAGAATACATTAGTCCTTCTCAAATCGTTCCTTATAAGAATGTCAAGATTGGTTTCTGTATAAAAGAGGAAAATCAGGTTTCCTTAATGCAAGCTGTATTAAGGAAATATATTTTATTTGTTTTTCCCAGTAATACTACCACAATACTTTATACTTAAATCAGCGGTTCTTAAACTTTTAACAGTTGGAACACGGCCCTTTCTTCATTCGTAAATGTGTTTTATCACTTTAAAAAACCTTTTTTCCACAATTCAAGGTTCTTTTGTTGTGGACATTTAGTGGCTGCCTATTAAAAAAGATTAAGGACAACATTCTTGAAATATTAATGAAAATTTGTTGTATTTTCCAAAATTCGAATTTCTGAACTTTCACAAATTTTTTTCACATTTTGTGGCCTGACTGAAAGACGAAGTGCCCTTCACTGTAAAAAAAATAATGTCATATATGACTGTCTACTATCCCTCTGCAGTGCTACTGTTACCTGCATAAAGGGGGGGTAAAAGTTCAAAGACTCCATGAATACCTTTCCTAGAGGACAATAAAAGCTACGTGCATATGATGCATTAATTATTGATTTCAGGAGAGTTCCAACAAGTTTATGGAAGGTATTAAATTTTCTAGGAGAAATGGAAATAGCAAATAATTGCATTTGTCCTCTTATTTGTCAGTATTTAATAAGAAGCGCTGTATTCTAATATTCTTGGTTATGAAAACTTAAGGGTGTACAGGATCAAAATTTGTCAACATGAATGTTAAAACCAAGGACAGTAAAAAAAAGTTTATAAATTTTTTCATTTGGGAAGATACTATAAAACAAGCACCCGAGCACTTGGACGATGGTTGTAAAGGTCAATGAGGCATCTTGTAAAATAAAAATATGGCGAGGGTAGCTTGCGTTATGGCAGATTTTATCCTTACAGCCTATAGATAATGTATGTCTAGGCCTAATGTAAGAGGTCAACTTGTAACCATTGTTCTTTAGAGCCATAAGAAGCAGATGACGTTATAACTTCAGTCCATGTAGAACATCATGTAAATTTTTTGCAATACTGCAGTATTTCGAACCGTTGTTATTATATGCCGCGCCCGTCTGCGTCCACAGAGCCTTCGGGTCGAGTCCTCGTTTATGTAATAGAGTTAGTTTTCTCGTTACTTCGTATAAAGACCTTAGCTTTTATACCAAGAATACTAAATCGGCCTAATTTGTTTGC
Organism: Hemicrepidius hirtus; assembly: GCA_963082805.1. NCBI lineage: Eukaryota > Metazoa > Arthropoda > Insecta > Coleoptera > Elateridae > Hemicrepidius > Hemicrepidius hirtus. Next base: position 25,350,109 of record OY720167.1, read on the forward strand.
TTTCTGTATGACTGATCATGTGCAAACTTTCAGAAGGTAAAGCGCTCTGTAAAAACACCTCCGGCGAGGAAAAATGAAAAAGTCTTGAAATGAGTTAACAATAAACCTGGAGTGGTTTCCAATAAAACCATTTAAACAGGAAAATAATCCACATACAACATAACGCATATTGCTATTAGCGCCTGCCTTCGAATGTGTTGAATTTTACAACGTTCTATGAATGGAAACGTCCGTTTTTCTGCTTCGTTTACATCGGAATCAAATTGGGCTCAGTAGGGGAGGCCGTTATGTAAAGTGTTTGAGGGAATCGTGTTTTTACCCTGGTGTATTTTTATATAAACCGACAGAAAACATGCGGCACAAATTGCTTTAAGAAATCCAGGACATATAATATCTTCAACGGAATATGGAAAACTTTATTCTTATACTTTTCTGCAGTTTGTAACTGTCTTGCAGCACTCCGGTTCTACAAACTTAATTAAAACACATTAGCTGCATTTCTAATTACTTAACTCTGAATAAAGGACAAATCCTAATAACCAGTACCTAATTACAGGATAAATTTCATTTTCAACTTTCAGATAATTACATTAAAACCTATTTTCTATCCTACGTGGGAACATTTGTGAAAACAACATTAACTGTTGAAAATAAATTTAGAGATTTTCATTTACAAATCAATCTCCAATTAACTGGGACACCCTTTACAATGTTGATCCTTACTCCTTCTACTAACAATGGAAGGAAAGGAAGATAAATTCAAGGAATGTGTAAGATGTCGATGGATTTCAACAAAAATAATCTTTATTCGTTACAAAAATTCTAAATAATGTAAAGAAGGCAATTTAAAAAAAAAATAAAACTACTGGGGCACAATTAAAAGCGTCTCTGTGAAAACAAGGAGGCAAAGAAGGAAGGGAAAACAATTTAGCATGAAATCTAGTTGATAACCTGTACAAAGAAAGAAGGGGACTTTGTGTGAACATCAAAAAGCCCGTACTGTGTTTGTTTGAAGAATAGGATCAGCTAAAGTGGTGTAGAAGCAATGAAATCAAGCTAAAAGACGGGGCTCTCCTCGCCTGTGCTGGTAGTGACACCCATCAGCTGGAGTTTACAAAGCGCCGCCGAAGAAGTCTTCATCTAACGCGCTCCCTTTGTAAAGCCTCTCGTTTAGCAAGATATCTGTTGCGAACGAGCTGGATCATTCGCGAAATTGGATCTAGAAGTGGGAGCAATTTTCTTTTTATGTCCGATTCAATAATGGGAAAAGTTATAATTAACGGCCCTATTTTGAATAACGATCGGAAATATAAAAGACTCCGAGCGAGATACTTGGAAAATACATTAAGAGTAGTTGTAGGAAAATTTCTAGACAAAAAAAAAACGTTTTGGGGTAGCACGACATTAACAACCCCAAGCTTAACACATTAGTTTTAATTAAATTCTATGGAGGGTTTGTTAACTCTCGCCAAATGGTTTCTATTTTCACTTTCTGTGATTAAATTAGCAGATTTTCCTGAATGGAAAATTAACATTATGTCTTGTTTAATAAACATAAACTGAATAAATAATAATTTTTGAAATTACACTAAAAATATCTTACGTGGGTAGCAAATAAAAAATATTGTTTACGTGTGGGTTGTGTATTATATAAATAGCAAATGGATTATGGAACAGAAATTGATGTAAACGTTGAATAAAACCCTAGTAGATATTTTATCTGACATACATCAAAATAAAAATATCAACTTTACTTAAACTGTTTCTGAAATATTTTTGGGGTGAAAGGTGAAACCAGGCAGAATCCAGGACCAAGTTAGTTCAAGACGAATAAAGTTATTGTGGTCTTTGGAAGGCTACTATCTTCAAAGTTGTATTTATGTCACCAAGGGAAGGTTTTAGAAGAAATCAACAAAGATTTTATAAGAGGCTTCCCCACGAAAGCTTCTGGTTGGTTCTGAATGTTAAAAGTTGATTCGTTACTGGATGTTCACACAAGGGGCAGTTACATAAAACATTCTGTACCTTTCCAAATGGAAATCGTTATAGCTGGGGATAAATGACCTCCAATTTAAAATTGTATAAACTTTACTAAGGTATGGCAGGTTTTTTTCCCGAAAATAAATTATTCGAAAAAAATTTAATAAAAGTATTGGGGAAACAATCGCAGAGATATCTAGCTTGAATTTAATTTTGATTTCGAAATAAAAGCATGACATCCGCCTATTTCGTGTAGTTCTTTTTGTTAGAAAAAGTGAGGCAAAGCGAAACCGGGTGGGTGGTTCGAAAAGTGGGCGTCCAAATTGACGTATTTTAATACAAATAGTTGGAGCTGGTAGCATCGTGGAAATGAAATTAATCTTGATATTAAATTGAGTTATAACCACATCATACAAAAAGTATTCATAAACAGCTGACATTTCGAATCGCACAAAAACGAACAATAAAACAATAAATCACCAACGCACTGAGTCGATTTTCATTGGACATATGTCATCCCCTATGAAATATAACCCTTACTTACGCCCAAAGCGTTCAATTTGGTTCATTTGGGTGCACTTGACGTCTAAATTCCTTAAATTTAATTGATATTAATTAACGAATTACTTTGTTCGTTAATTCCATTATAAGGGAAATGCGGGCAAATCCATAGAATACCGCGCAGGTGGAGATGACAGCTTTGTGAACCTCAGGTATCTAGATGTGCAATAGCTTTGTTATCTGACTGTTCACGATCCTCCTAATGGAATGTAGTGGCGGTGGTTGAGGGACGCTGCATAACCAACCCTAGACAGATGACCCTGCGGTGTTAAATGCAGTATTGCACTGCACCAACACTAACCGCCAAGTACTATTGTATGTTAGCACTCGTGATGGATAGATATGACCAAGTTTACACCAATTGCATTCAATTAATTTCCCTCAGATTACATCTTCTCTAACCCAGTTAGACACCACTTCAAACAACATAAGAACCAATCATAAAATGAAATATTTTATATAACTATCTCACAAAGTGCTTTCAAGTTTACAAAAAACGATATAAAGTTTTCATACACCGAATTTTAAAAGATAACAGTTTCAAATACACTATCGTTTATGACAGAAAAAAAAACTTCAAAAGCTCTCATCCTGTTTCGTGAAGTTGACGCTTTTTGTTCGCTCTTTCAGTATTTTCAGTGATACGCATCAATATAATGACAGGTGAAAACTCGAGTTCACCCTACCCTGCTGGGTGCTACTCTTGATTAATATCCCACATAACCAAAGTTAACCTCGCCTGTCCAAAAAGTGATCATTTTTTAACCTGGAAAGATGACTTGTATATGGCGACTTTTTCATGTCTTTTAGACATCCCTAACAGTTACCACCACCACGGTATTCCTAAAGTTTAACTTATTCGCAACAAAAAGTTAGTCTTAATAGTTACCCGTATCGTAACCAGAAAAGTTGTCTTTTAAGTAACCTTGAAGTATAGAGTACGACCACTTGTCTTTTTAGTGCCCGTGGGGGGTTAACTTTTGGATAGCTTGTCAATGCGCATCTTTAAAAGTCATCCAAATGTCATCCTAAAAAGTTAGTTTTATTTCAACCGAAAATATTGACTTTTGACTAACCTTAAAGTTTAAGATATGAACACCTGTCTTTTTAGTGCCCGTGAGGGGTTAACTTTTGGATAGCTTGTCAATGAGCATCTTTAAAAGTCATCCAAATGTCATCCTAAAAAGTTAGTTTTATTCCAACCGAAAATATTGACTTTTGACTAACCTTAAAGTTTAAGATATGAACACCTGTCTTTTTAGTGCCCGTGAGGGGTTAACTTTTGGATAGCTTGGCAATGAGCATCTTTAAAAGTCATCCAAATGTCATCCTAAAAAGTTAGTTTTATTCCAACCGAAAATATTGACTTTTGACTAACCTTAAAGTTTAAGATATGAACACCTGTCTTTTTAGTGCCCGTGAGGGGTTAACTTTTGGATAGCTTGGCAATGAGCATCTTTAAAAGTCATCCAAATGTCATCCTAAAAAGTTAGTTTTATTCCAACCGAAAATATTGACTTTTGACTAACCTTAAAGTTTAAGATATGAACACCTGTCTTTTTAGTGCCCGTGAGGGGTTAACTTTTGGATAGCTTGGCAATGAGCATCTTTAAAAGTCATCCAAATGTCATCCTAAAGAGTTAATTTTATTCCAACCAAAAATATTTACTTTTGACTATCCTTCGAGTTTAAGATATGATCACCTGTCTTTTTAGTGCCCGTGAGGTGTTAACTTTTGGATGGCTTGTCATTGAGCATCTTTGAAAGTCATCCACATATCATCCTAAAAAGTTAATTTTATTCCAACCGAAAATATTGACTTTTTACTAGCCTTAAAGTATAGGATATAGCGACATGTCTTTTTTACTACACACTGAGGGTAACATTTTGATAGTGTACCTCCTTCATGGAATAATAATAATTTGTACTGTTACGGCGTATGCTACTGGAATATTACAAAATAGTCAAATCAATTTAGCTATTGGCCGAATACCTTATTATGATTAAGTATAAAAATTATTTACAATTTACATTAAAACTTTGAACTGGCTGTACCAGTTCTATTTTTACTTTATACCATATTATATCATTTTACAGTAATAAAAATAGAAATATTAGTTGTTAAATTATATGAATAAATTATATATTATGTTACCACGTGTTTATTTTTAAGCGATAGCCCAGGGCAATTTTTAGAAAATGTGTTTGCTATTCCTTTGCTATTTATTCTTAGTTACCTGGGGTCTACCCCAGGGTTGTGTAAAGTTAATTCTCGTAAATGCCTACAATTGAATAAATTTTAAGCAAAAAAACTAGGAAAGTAATACTAAATATGATTTTCTCCTTCTAAATATGATATTCTTCTAAATATGATTGTTACTTGTCTTTAATTTAAAATTGGACATAATATATTTTGTCCATTTAAGATTTGTCATAAAGATGTACATATGTGTTGTTTACGTGGCAACAAAACATGGAAACAATAAAATTTTGGTCGTTGCGATGTAGAAAAGTGTTTCTACGAAGAAAAATATTGCTAATTAAAAGGAGAGCACTTTCTGTACTGGTTCGTTGACCGGTGATCTTTTCGGTACTTGTCCGTCCCTGGTTCCCAGAAAAGCGACCCTCTGTTGCTGGTCGTTCGGGTAAATGCCCTTTCAGGTAAACGAGCGCTATCCCGCCGGCGACAGCAACAAGGGATTATCCAAGCGAAGGAAGAATGCTTACCATATATATATTTAATGAACTTTAGTTTCCGGATAATTTATTGCAATTTATAAACAACAGCCTCCCAAATATGAAACGGGCCAAAATGTAAAACTATCAAGGGGGTGTCGGGAAAGGTTACCTATCGGAAAAAACATGACTAACCATCCAAATAAGCTGCAGCTGCGCTGTGGCGTACCCCCGCGATTGGTTATTTTTAAGCCACCCCATCCGTGCACGTTATTACGTTACCATATTGTGTTCATCCCTTGATATTAGGAGTTGTTATTTGTAACTGCAGTGGTTTTGTAATTGTATTCTGTGTGCATCGTTTGTAATAATTAAGGTAAGTTTACATTTTCCTTTTTCGTGTAGGGTTTAATTACTTTTCAATCCATGGATTGTAGATGTACCGTAAATATTCCAAAGGACATAAGTACCGACTTACGCGGTAAATCTAGCCGAGGACGCTGCTGTTTCAATTAAACTTGAAAGAATCCATTTACCTACTTGCCTTAACATTTATTTTTTTTTGTTATTATAAAATGTATTTGAAGATATGAGAATACACTATGTGTTAACAAATTGTTTACTTTCAGTTGCAGTGCGGAAGATTATTCCAAGTGCCACAGAGTGGATCTGAAAATCTGCAGAACGACTGAACAAATTTTTGTAAAAATGTATAATAAATAATAGTGATTGGTGTAATTATATTATAGCTGTAAAATCTTTTTAAATTATTGTAAATCATAAGTTAGTAATTTTATTATTAGTATGAATAGAAAACAGCTGCACATACATTTTTCCGCGTTTTTAAATAAATTTCTTTGTAAATAATTGTAAATATGTATATTAGTAATTTTATTATGACTGTTAAACAATTATTGGTTTATTAAATAGAAACTAGTTCTACATACATTTTTTAAACGTTTTTTAAAATAATAATATTTGTAAATTATTGTAAATATGTATACCTATTAATCATTATATAACTGTAAAATACATTATTTGTATAATACATATGTTGCATTTTTATTTACGCGTTGTTAAGATAAAAAAAGGTAGCTTTTGGTTAACCTTAATTCAATCTTTAATACCATTCTTTGGATATCTGCTAGGGTTGCCTTATAAATACACTTATAAGGTTACCTTTTGAGCATGATAAGAAGCTGACTTTTAGTTAGTTTTTCAGTTCAACTTTTGGACGCCTCTTAAATATATACTTGTGTACAGCCTATATAGTTATCTTTTTCTCATCTTTAAAAGATGACCTTGGGATATTCACTCGGGATTGCATAAAGGTGAACCACAGTGGTTAACTTTTGGGTATGCTGACGAGTTGTCCAAAAGATGTCTATAAAAGTTAGCTTTTGGTTAAGCTGACCAGTTATCCAAAAGATATCTATAAAAGTTAACTTTTGGACACTTTTTAAGGCTAACTTTTGAATGACTTTGAGGACGCCTTAAAGTTACCCTATGGTTAGATAATTTGTGACATAGTTGACCTACAGGACAACTTTAGGTTAACTAATGGTAACTTCGTCTATATTGAGAGGTTAACTATTGGTTATCTTTTAGGTAATTTTGGTTGTGTGGGATGTTACTGAAGGTTTAGGTGGTAGAGCAGGGAGCAACCTAACATTTAGTTTTTTAAAAATAATCAAGGAAGAAATGAATCCTTTTTCTCCCTTAATTGCCTTCCTATTTTTCATTTTCTATACTTATTTTTTTCGTAATTTCTTGGAAAATTATTTATTTTGGGGATATTTTCTCTATGTTATACTTCAAGGAATTATCCAATATTTAAAAAAAAAATTTAAAGCTCCCTGAATGTATTTCTCTGACTAATGACTTGGAGTTTTGGTCTTAGTTTTGTCTAGCTTCTCCGTCCTACTTACAATATACAATTAGCAAACGTAGCCAGGAGATAATTTAGACTTCCTACGTGATGTGCAGGTATCCAACTGAAGTAAGAAGCAGGGTATTTATATAGTAGTGCCCCAAGCAGGGGTGCATAATAGTATTCTTCGAATGCAAAGAGGGAGTTTTACGAAAGTTTACAGCTGGTTTTATCTCAAGCAAGGTTTTTACGGTGCTTTTTATTCGTTGTATCTGTTAATCAGGGTAGGTACCAATAAAAACGGTGCACTATCTTCCTTGCTGAGCGACCAGCTTACTTAATTATTCTAGACCATTGCTTTATTTAAATCATCCCTCCAGCATTTTATTAACCTCGTTGAGTTTACGTCTCTCTCTTTATCTATGTCTTATTTTGTACGAGGCGCTTTAATCTTGTTATGTAACACCCTCTACCCTCAATGTATGTCATCAATTCAGTGACGAGTCTTCAATTCAATCGTTGTTGGAACATGTTTTAGTACTCAGGGTAAAAATCCCTCTATCTGCAAGCTCACGAGTTATCGACCGCAGTTCGTAACAAGAATAACCACTTGAATCGGGTCAAGTGCGGGGTGCTTAATCAGCGTAGGCCGTTCTCGACATGTATCTGATAAAACTTGTCATCGGATAGCTTTCATGTTGGTTGGTTTGTATAGTACATGTCTATACAACTTACAACATACATAAAAATTCACGGATATGCAGACGTCTCAGGAAACAAAATCCAATTAAACGGGAGCTTTTCAATCTCGCAAGCCGGTTAAAGCTCGCTCCACTCGAATTAAAAACAATCAAGATACCCCATCCTGACGATCTCCAAACTCGCTGAGAAACAAAAACGTGCCGACAACAAAGAACTCATTGGCGAAGCACGCTTGACGAAACAAAAGATAAATTATCCGCACCCCCGTATTACAGAACCACATGTGAAATGCGGTCCGAAAGGTTCTGATAGTGGAGATGAAGTTTGGATCCCTGGGATTCCCCAGGTGCTAGCGATTAGCACCGTCTTGTGAGCACCGACGCTCCCTGGCCCAATCCGTTTGGGGAACATCTAACTCAAAATTAGTTTCACCGAAAAAGAAAACGTTATCTACGTTTAGTCGAAAAGAGAAATATGGAGGAATCAGGAAGTGCATATACAAGAGAAGGTAAAGTGTTCAATTTAATTCATTGGCCGCTGTTAAGGGTAGGTAATCAATCATACGTAAATCATACTTCCAATTTGCTCATTCAAAGGGAAGGTAACAATGCATTGTACATTTTAAAACTCAGTTGTAAACTTGTGATTCAATAAAAATACAAATTGCTTCTGGTTGAAAAAAACCCTTTAATTTCTTTTAGTCATAAAAATTTAATTTTCGGGTTGGACTCAAATTTTTTGCACCGAATATTAAAATAAAAGCCGAAGCTGCGCAGCTACCCTGGACTTTCCCATACTAAAAATAAACATTTCCTTTTTGGTATTCAACAGTAGTTCGCGAGGCAGCATTGGAAATCACTTGAATGCGTAGCGAGAAACACCAGACTATACGGGTTCGATACGTACAGAAGAGAGACAGGCATCTAATTTACTAACGCAGCGGAAGTTCGCGATTTTCTCATCAACAGTACATTTTAGCTATATGACTACCTTATACTATGTGATAGACAATTAAATTTTGCATTCAATTATATAATAATATACAGGGTGTTTCATTTAAAATAACAAAGTTGCTTACTGTACTGTGAAAAGCAAACACCCTGTATACGTGATATACATTTAGAAGGATGCAGAGCTAAATACTGAACAAGTTTTATATTTAAACTTCTCCCATATTTTGATTAATTAAGGAGCTACAGGAGTATCAATTTTCTAAACCTCGTAGAGGGCTCCACACTGAAATTTTAGCAATAATCCAAATACGAAAAGGTACCTAACACCAAGCTGCATAAGTGTAGAAAATTTAAACAAAATCGTGTGGCCGGTGTTCTTGTAATAATTTTTCAAGAGCAACGTTGCGACCGATTTTGGTGTTACTGTACTTTGGATTTGCGTGTGAATAGTGTAGTGTCATTAAAGTTCTTGTTTAGGTAACGAGTGTGGCAATTTATTTTATTTAACTTAAGTATGTTATTTGAATTTTTCAAAGGAAATGTTATAAAGCGTCGGTTATGTTTGAAGTATCTTTCCGGAAGCTCGGTTCTGTATAAAGTTGAAAGGATGTTGTTAATGATAAAAATTAAAGATAATAATATAAGGTGGGTGTAGTGAAAGAGTTTCGCGTGTCTTAACTCGCAGTTGAAAAAATTTACATAATTATAATGAAAATGAACTAGAAGACACCTAAACTTCAAAAGATAATTACCAGTAAAATAAAAATCTCATCAAAAAGCGTAAACGAAGAAGAAACTCCTGCAAAACAAACTAATCGAATTAAATCAACTTTTTTCCTCGGTTGTCTTTAAAACTCGGATTGCCCGCTTTCTTATAATCACGGATTAAAGTTAAATCTCTTTAACGCGGCGACCGTATGATTTAAAGAAGCGAAGAGTCGAAGAAATTCGATGACGTCGCGATTAGCTTAATTCCCGTAATGAAATAGGCCCCGGCAAATTAGCAGGAATAAAAATGCTACCAATTTGGCCGGCAATTAACAGAACCTCGAATTAACTATGTAATTCAATCAGGAGAATACTGAGCTGCGCTAACAGGGCAGCATTAACGCGCGGATCGAGTCCCATTTTCCAGTTTGGGATTGGCCAGCCTGGAACAACAAGGGTAATCCCCATAATTATACAAAGCTTCACCCTAAACTACCAGCTAACCCGCAACTCTTTAATAAAACAAGTGTAACAGACTCCAGAGATTTAGTGCGGTTTGCTTTAAAACCATAAAGGTGAAATTACAGGACTCCACAGGGTTAAGAAATTTATGTAGCCCGGATGGAATTGTTTTGGCTTCAACCTCACATTTTGGTAAAGATTAAACACGCCCTTGGGACAATCAATCCCCATTACATCCGGTCTTTGAGCGCTCTTTTACAATATTTAAAACGATCGCTTCCCTCCGACGCTGCTGGTCATCAAATAAAGTTATTCATGACAGAACACCGGGTTAGGACACACTTGTGGATGTAAAAATTTATTAGTGTCCAGTTTCGAAGCGGAATTCGGTATCTAACCGCGGATATCTCGCATTTGCCGACTGACCCCTGACTAAGCACGTACACTCAATCTTCTCTGAGACAAAGGCTGGTACTTGCTCGGGCGGCCATGACGTGTTTTGTTTTATGAATAACTCCCACAGTGACCAGCGCCGCCTGCGACAGCTCATCTGTTACGGCGCCGCGACGTTCACTTTACTTCTGCAATGCAGAATTCACGTACCTGCTCCTGTCTGCTTTGCTTTTCTGCACCGAAAAATTCTTCATAACAAAACGACACCTACCCCAGACGCTAGCCACTACATCGCACGAGGAAACAAAACGACCTCAAACACGCTAGTCTCGTGAAACACTCTTCGCTTCGTCTACCAAAAAGAACATTACACTTCTTCGTTTATTAAATTACCAATTTTTAATGGATTATATACAGGAAGAATGTTTAATTAAGAATCTTGCTTACAGAAATTACTTTAAATAACTCACACCTTTCGGTAGAAGATTGGAAGACAATCGACTAAACTCACTTAAAGTATAAATCATCATCCAAATTTTTTCTTGACCTAATATTTTGTTACTGTCTTTGAAATTCGTTAGATTACCGCATGATGGTCCGGAATGACTCGATTCCTAGCAATTGTTAAGCCAGAACCTCATCCACCACAAAATTTCCAGAAACCCCAGAAACCCTTTTTCTCTCTCACCGTCCTGCTATTCTCACTCAAGGACACACCCCTCTCCATACCTTTATCTCAAAACTACACACATTTGTCCTAAATAACCCGAAAACCAAAACCAACCACTCAAGGGCAACCCCCCCAGACTTTTCGTTTCGACACTACCCCGTATTATATGTAAAAGCTGGAAAGTTTGAGCTCAAGGTTTTTCTACGTCAATTTTCTACTATTTCTACCCCTGTATGGGGCCAGTTGTAGTAAACCCTTTATCAACACGAGTAGAAGAAATATTAAAACGTTTTTCAAAAGCAAAACTTAATAAACGATATCCTATAAAATTCTTATATGTAGACACTAATATACTACACAACTGGAGTCAGCAATATATTAAAAGAAAATTCGTAGTATACCAATTTTATTTAAGAATAGTACAAATAAAAATTCCCTTAGCTCGTCCGTTACCGTGCCCCCCAAATAATTTGGTCGCGGACCGCTAGTGTTTCCATTTATCCACCAATGATATTGATTGAATTATCAATAATTATTTATTTAACCATTTTGTAAACTCGAGCTCTTCAGGTTAACTCATTCCATTTTTTTTTATATTAAATATTCAAAGCAATTATGAAAAGCTTATCATTGTAATTTCGGATCAAATTAAGTGATTAGCAAAAAGAAATAATTGTAGGCTTTCTAAAAGTTTCTAAAGTACCGCATTACGTTCATCTAAGAAAATAATACATTTAGTTGAAACCCTAAAAAGAAAAACGGATATAATGGTAGTAAAGGAGATCTACATTAAGATAAATGAGGGGAACAATTTACCTACAATACCTCAATTAAAGAAATACATCAGAACTAACCTAAATTGCAGGGTGTATTGTGGAAACCTCAAGAAATATAAAGAAAACTTTTCTACGAAATAAGAAAATTCACACGAATCTAAATTTAACTCTGTTATTTTTGGGATTTCTCGAAATAACCAAACTTAATACACGAAAAGTAAAATTTATATACGTACGTCATAAAAAGAAAGTTTCGTTTAACCCGAGGTTGGTTTTTTCCTTGTAAATAAATAACAAACTATAATGTTTAAACCAAATTGAGATTAAACAAACCGGTAACAGGTTAAGCAAATATTTATGTTTGTAGCTAGTATTAACATGCCAAGTTGCGGCTATAAAGCCATGAAATGACAAACCCAGTCAATTCAGTTTTATAAAAAAAGTAGGTGGAGTATAATTTCCGGTGAGTTTACAGAAAAAGCTGAAAAAGTAGGTAATCGCAAAAATAATATAACCATAAAAACTCCGATAATGTTGTCGGTAATCAACAAGTTTTAACACGTGTGGAGGGTGGCTGTTCATATAAAACTACCACCGCAGGTCGCACAGGTCGATCGCAACTCGAGAATAATGGGCAAACTTTAACAGCGCATCTAACATTTCTGATGAATTGCATCGATATCGATTGCAAAAGGTCGTAAAGCAGAAATGCGTTCCCGAAAGGTAAACTCGAACTACCTATCTTCCTTCAGGTACAAATTTTCAGTTATATTCCTGCAAATTTAATTATTACGAAAACGTGAATATAGATATTGTTGTTTCTGTAAACAATGCCTGTAAAGACAAGTAGTTAACTGTTAATCTAAAGTAGGAATGATAATATTGACTTTTCAGTTTATCATTTAATCGCTTCGGTTTATAATCGTGCAAATTTCAGGAGAAACGGTGCTTGTATAATTGTTCAATATTCCTAATTAGAAAATAATAAGAAAACATTCTTTTTTATTCAATGATTCCGAGACAAGATATAAATACCGTGGTATTCCTGAAAACCTGAAATTTCAGGAAAAATTTAAATATTTTTCCGAAATTTAACTTTCTCGATTTTATTCTATAAGTATGTGATGTTTGATAAACTTTTATATACATTTTCTGTTAGATTCAAGTCTGGGGATTAAGCTGACCAACCCATTGATTCTCGTCTATGACAAGGACCATTAGCATTCTGAAAGTTAAAGTTTTCTTTTCCTAACAGGTCTTTCCTGTACTTCCGACACATTGTTTGGCTTCAAGCATCCCAAAGACAACAACCCCGCATTTGTATATTTTCAGGAGTGATTAATTAAATTAGTTTCTATTAATACATTATTTAGGTTTTTACAAAAAAAATATGGTATTAAAATAAAAAATTTCCTTCCGGTTATATTTGAGTTTTTAATTTAAAAGAAAAAAGTTTTGATATTTACATCAAACAAATGATTCTAAAGAGCACAAGTGTGAAAATATCACCATAACGACATTTCCATTAAGTTAAATTAGATTGAAGCGATTTCCCCGTTTCTGGAATGACGTCGACATAATGCTTCTTTAAATAACATTCTCTCCCCCAAAATTCTGATTTATAAACCTCATATCATATTCGGCGAACTTAATTTTCTTGTACTGTACAAAATTCTTTGAATTTAAAAATCTCCCCTTTCCTGCTGGAGACTAATCAGGAAAATACGCTTGATGTCGTAACATCAGCAACAAGAGAAAAAAAAGCAGGAAATGTGTGTTAATACCATCTTCCAACCAACTGCATTATCCAGGTGGCGTATCAGATTGCTTCTAGAACTAAGCTAAAACGCCAGTGGCGTACGAGACTTCACGCTTTGACAGCTTAGAATGGAATTTAGATGTTCCTTCACTCATTTCCCACTTTATCAGAAAATTCTTTATACTGAAACCAGTATCGGGGTGGAAAAGAAATTTATACCACAGAGGTGAAAATACCTAAAGCAACTTAGTAAAAGTTAAAGAAAACTTTTAAATCGTTGTCTTAATTAAAAATTTTTAAGATATTACTTTTGAGAAGATCTCTTGAATTTTTTATATTTACAAAACCATTTCTAAACAATTTTCAGCAAATGTTTAATCAGTCTACTCGGAAGTTCCGCTTTTCAAACAACATTTTTAACGGTAGCTTGCTCGTTCCTGTTCGAGAGGAATAACTTTGTACCGCAAAGTTCTTTCAAAGATGACTGAACTTCATCGTTATATGAATTAAACACGAAGTTTTAGTAATTTCTAAACCCTAAACATCCTCCGATACGTAGCTACATTTACCCCATAGTTTGAATTGTGTGGGGGAAAAAAGTTCTTGCCTGTCAATAACAGGTGTTGGTTAGGTTCAAACACCGAAGCCCTAAGGGTTGGTTACTAATTATAGAATTTCAAAATCACGAAACAGGAACTGTTTCGTTACAATAAAAATAATTGAATATGCTTATATTTTTATGTTAAAATAGCGAAGTTAATGATGACTAATACGTAAGAGGAAAAAAACAGAAGGAGAGCTATTTATTTTAACAAGAGAAACGATTTGTAACGCCAATGAAAATAAGCAACGCAGCAGGAAGAGAACTAGAAAAGAGGATTCCGTTTGTGCAGTTCCTGCGGTTAATTCCAGGATCGATTTCATTCCGCAACCAGATTAGGCCAGCATGAAGCCGCATCAGTCGCAGCTTCGAAGATGGAACTCATTTTTACATTATCATGAATAGAATGAATCTCGTGCGAGATGAATGTATTACAGGTTCAGACTTTTAGACAGTTATTTTCGACTCCACTTTTCAAAACCTTTCCTGCTTTTTACCTGTCGTCGAGCTCTCAACGCTTTGTCACCTTTATGTCACTCGAAATATTCACACGAGGACAACAATAGTGCTACTTCTGTTTTAGTTATACACATCTGTGTATATATTTTTATTTAACAATGCCAATTATTCTTTTACGTCTTTTTCAGCGCTTTTTGGTTTTAAAAAAAATTGTAATGGAACTGAATCTAAACAAACTTGGCCGATTGTTTTCCATTCCCTAGCCTCTATAAAATACAATGGAATATTAAACCCCTTTAGAAAGTTTGAACAATAAAAAAAAAAAATTCCATTAAAGGTAACACCAAGTAAGGTGACAGGGTTAGAATGGTCATGGTACTCTGGTCCTCTTCATTATTTTTTCTACTAATCCCTTTCCCTAAATCTCGCAAATTTTGGGGAATATTTGGACATGACACCAAAATAACTTTATTATTCGACTTTTTTGCGCCGCGATCAGAATCAAACCACGAAGATAAAATATTCATGAAAGTAAAAGAGTCTGTAAATTGGTGTTGAGATGGCCAGTTGATTGTTAGCAGAGTTAAACGATGTCTAATCAACTTCGCTGAATTAGCAGAGCCCAATTATCCCAATACGGAAGATTTACTGAAGGGAGGATGTCCGTTACGAATCGATATGTTTTTTTAAAAGAAAAAATTCGAACTTCTTTTAAAAAAGAAGTGTCGAAATTTTTTGTTTATGTTTATTTACATTCTATTGTATTATTTGTCTATTTTGTAAAGAAAAAGTATCTGAATAAAGTTTTAAAATTACTTGTGGGTTACTAAAAAATTTGTAATTGCGGAGATATTGATAATTTCACGTACGAATAAATGCAGACATTTCGAGTTAAGATTATCCGCAAAAGACACAAAATATGAAGTTTAGAAGATAATCCAATATGTGAATTTTTCGCTCCATGCTTCCTATTTGTTTCCGGAACCGGTTCCAATTTCTGTTCGAATTTGTGCAACTGCAGGATAATATTTGTGTGTTTGGATTTGACATCCTGAAATGATTTTTTCGAATCTTCCGTGACGCTATGTTTTACTCAAATATTTATTCTGTCTCTCGACGTCGAAGCTCTGATTGTCGGACTGATTGTTGTTTCAGAATATTACGTCAAAAATGCACTATTTTTCCATGTGTCACACTGAACCGTAGCGGAACAGATGGAATAAAATTGATGAAAGTACAATATTTGCATAGCATCTGGTCGGACAGTGGAAAAATCCTCGACGTCTGTTAAAAGGGAGCACTTTAAACTATTTTAGAAGATTACTTCTCGGAATAGCCCAATTTTTCTCTCATAAAAGGTTTTCGTTACGCGACAAAAGTTTCTGTGAAGTATCATCTCATAACTCGTGGCCAACAATGACAAATGAAATAATTATCCATGAAATTAAATATTAAGGGACGCCCTTTGAAATAAGTGGGGTTGGTTTGGGGCCATAATACCTGCCGAGAGTGTACTCGGTTTAAACGCTGGGGAGTAAATAAAACACCGCAAAGCCCCAATTCAGCAATTTGCCTTAAATGATAAATCACTTGGCCGCATGTTGTTCCAAACTGCGTGTGCTGTTGCTGCAGCCACCATTTTATATTTTTGCGAGTTTAGTCAGAAATGATATATCTCGTGATTTCTAAATTAGTTGCTTTAACTCGGCGATTTTCTCGTTCTCGACGCCCGATTTCGAGCAAGAATGAGCAGAGTCGCCCATTCACTCATCCGAACACCAATCAACACTTTTATTAAAACTGTAACCCAGATTCAAGATGTAGATAGCTATCGTTACTGACATCTAAACGGATCTTTAGACCGCCAAAGTCTCGGGATAATTATTGCCAAAGTTTCCAAAGGGAACAATTTCACTAGCGTTTGATCTTAAGATAGTTTAATTGTGATTATTCAAAGTTCGCGGAATTTAATGACGTTACGGGATAAATTTCGTGAGATTATCGCTTGATGTGTATAATAACAGCGATCGTACGAGGGGGATTCCCCCATTATCATTTTATATTTCAAAAAACTAATCGACTTAATTACCTGAGCTATTATTTCCACCCCTTTATGTTTAATAATTTGAGGGTTTTTTTTCTTCAATTATGGAAAAAATCTTTGTACCATTTTCAGATAAATTCGATGAGGATCGCTTATGAAGTTGTTGGTTAGTGAAACTACCCTTTTCCTATAAGGATATGGGTTAGATGCAGGTTTTAATACTTGGAAGATTTAAAAACTAAGAAAGAAAAATATTTTTCTAGCCAAAATGAAGAAGAATTTGAAATCTCTTCTTTCTGCAAATTTCTGACACCATCCATGCCCAAAATATTCTTTTCAGTAGCGAAGAGTGTTTTGTTTCCTATCTTAGATTTGGTTTAAAAAACTTTATAGGTGACGTAATACCACGTCGCGACGTACAAAATGTAAAGTTTATGAACTAACCCTTTAAAATTCAAGCTTATATTAAATATTCCATTATGTCCTACTGAAAGCTTCTGAAGATGCCTTTACCAAAAATGAATAATGTAAAAATTAAATGTTAATTTGAAGTGGTTTCATACGATAAATTAAATTACTAATAGATAATAATTATACAAGTTCAAAATTAATGTTGCTTTGAGTAAAACAATTAGGGGTTGGTTAGGAAATTGTTCGCTGCTTTGTTGGGTATTTATTAAAAATTATACAGGACGGTGGTAATAATATTGGGTAATATAAGGTTGTTCAGATCCCAAAAGAGCAAATCATGGTAGAATTAACTGGTTATTTTTATTATTACAATTGATCACAAACCGTGCAAACGAATTAAAATTCATATATGGAAATTTCATTTAATGCTTCTGCATTTTCGTTCGTTTGAATATTTCAAACATGCGTATTTGGCAAATGGAACAATAATAACAGATGGGGCTTCCCACGTTTCCTTTATAAACTTTGACTTATTTCTGTACTTCTTATGATTCCAACACGAAAACAAATTTCACGCTCGCTATTCGAACTTTTTGATTTTTCCCTAAAATCAACAATGATTAAAGCGAGTTTGATTTCTACGGAAAATTTCCACCCTGGTTGTAAATTAAATCTGGTACGTATAAGTGAAAAGCGTTAAAAATTTTATGGCTAGCTGGCATAAAGTAATTAACTGTTGACCTATTTACTTTGACATTTAAGGGGCATATTTATGTCGGAAAGGGCCGTGAAAGAAAAAATATATTTCTTTCTAAAACATAACATAACCTTTATCGATAAAATTTGCAGTAATTATTTTCGGATTCTCGAGAGCTTCTTGCGTGTTACAAAGCAGTTATAAACCTTGCTGTCTGCAACTTGAGTTCTGATGGCGCTTGAATAATAGCTTTTGTTCTTGTTCCCGAAAGAAAGACCGATGACAGTAAAATTGTATAAGTCGGTAAGGATAAGAATATGTTAAATGAGGTCGAGCTTTTCCTTTCTATCTGCGCTTATTATTCATTATAATAAACTTTCTATTTCTTGCTTTATACAAAATGAGCTTTAATGTTGGGGGGTGGCGCTGAAAGGAGGTCGCTGCTAAGGGAAAATCACGAGTGAATGCATTGATCAATCAGGTTTCGCTGAACTGTGGGATAGCAAAGGGGAAGACTGATGAAGTTACGGTTTGTGTACGTGAGTAATAAACGGTATATCAACCGAATTACTCACGACAATTTCGGAATGAATAATTTAACGTTTCGGTAAGTATCTATCACGAAATCACGTTTATTTGCTTTATGTTTCTAGACAAATTTCGATATCGCCTATTATTAACTACAAACGCACATTTATCCTAATTTACTACCGTAACAACTTTATTTTTTCTGCCCAACGCTTGGACTAAAACTAAACTATCATAAAGTTGCCGCGCAACACCATTAATCCGTACACCAAATTCAACCCCAAGTTTTAAATGGACCTCCAAGGGATCATGTAGGCGGAACACATGTTCGAAATGTAATCGCTAATGCACACACTTTAACAGGACACCATTAATGTACACCACCAGGCAAAAACTTATCCCAAAACCAAACTTTACCACTTTCACCAAATACCCAAAATCTTTAGGTAAATGCAAAAGAAAATTAAAGCCCAGGATTATCTTAAATCTTTTAAGGATTTATTTTGAAAGTTTTTCAAATATCCTTCAGTTATTCGCTGTTTAATAAAAAAATACGCGATGCAATATAAACTGCTGAAATTTCGAGTTCGAATAAAATGCATCCAAAGGAGCCGGCGTGTGCCAGCAATAGAGTAGCCGCGGACTCTTGAACTGACACAAAGAAATCGAGTCTCAGGCCTGACGTGTAACCTCTTCAGGACACCAAAATCAACTCTCAGTTCTTTGCAATGAATTATCAACAATATATTTCTTTCAAGCCACAACTACTTCCTTGAACCCATCAAGACTATAACCCTCTAGATTTCTTTACTTATTTAACAAAAAAAATAAATTAAATAAATTACGGAGTCTGCAATCCAAAAGTACTGCATTTAAATGCACTTTCAACTGAGTTCTTAAATTTATAGTTAGCTTTTGAGCTTTAATCGTATCCAAACAACAAAACAACAAAGTAAGTTCAGAGAGAGGGTAACTTACAAACCATTAAGCTGCGGCAAGGAAACCAACCAAATTTTCCGTGTTTGATTGTGAAACGCAGCTGGGGCAGGCAAGGCAATATTTTTGTTAGTGTTTGAAATTGAAAGCAATTCACAATATAACAAAACTTTCTCAATTTACGCAAATATCAAGGGAAACGTATAAGGTCCAAGCATGTCTGCAGTAAAGGAGGCCTGGTAGCCTTAATCAAAGTTCAATCCTCCGTGACACGAACTGACAATAATACCACATGCTAGAGTTTATTGGCTATTGGTTTCTGAGATCGGATCACGAATGTTTGGACTCCCGTCTCTCTATATTACGTTTCCTAGGATTACGTGAAAGTCTTACCTTTTGCAGGTGCTCAAACTCATCCGTCAATTTCTGGATTTATTCCACACACGATACTTTACACCTGAAATTAAAGAAAAAACGATTGAAACTAAGCAATTATTACCATATCTTTTTTTAAATATAACGCATTGAAATTTATTTAGTAACAAAGTTGTAAACCAACAAAATGCAACAAAGTTATCCAGACCAAACCACGTCTTCCTTTTATTGATTAATTTATTAGGTAACTGAAAGCGACAGATATCCACAGAGCATTCATTTTTTATGAAGCTTCAACAGATTACCAGCAAAACTCGATTCACGAACTCACTCGTCATCTTCTTGTAGTTTTCTGTCAAATCTTTCCGAGCTCTTTTACTTTGTTGACATAAGTTGAGTTAGAAAAACTTGATTAAGAGCAAACAGATATCTCTTTGAACAGTTAAAAGTTTAGTAAAACACTATTTTAAAACATTAATTAAAACTAGCAACGAAGTAGAAAAGTATTTTAATTAATTATCATCCTTAAACCATTACCAACTAAAGAAGGTACAGTAGTATTAAACAGTTCTGCATCCCCCAACCCCATAATTAAGAATTATTTTTAATTCAACACCTGGACGATAAGGTCCAATAAGTTAATGTGAGTGAGTTTTTTCAGCCCTTTAACAATTTAATTCTTATAACACAGACAGTTTTATCTGGGTAAATTAAAACATGCTGATTTAATGTTTCCAGAAGCAAAAAAATAAACAAAACCAACTGTTCCTGTTAGTTTCCCCAAACTGGAATCCAATTTAGCTAGGTAAACATTAAATGCACAAACCGAGAAATGACCTTCTGGCGTCTTCCATCGTTTCGGACAATTCAGAAACCCATTACGTGTTTTTGCCCCCTTCTAGGTGAAGCTAAAGCGGGGAGATACGCCCTGGACAGATAACACCACGGGCTACTTTTTACCTACATCATCTGGCTGATTCTCATACAGCCATATAGCACGTGCAACACAATATTGGACGATAATGGGGTGGTAGCGTATGCAATACTTCACCCAACGACCGTCAAATGCTTTTAGCAGCTTGTGCATTAAGTAGAACCGATGGAAGATCGATTACAACGATGTTTTTCTTCGACGCCACCAACGTTTTGCGGATTTGCTTATCGTACTCTCGGTCTGTTGTCACTTATCTTGAATATATTTCAGAGATAATTTGCTGCCAATACTGGATCGTTTCTTTTTGCTCGTAGGCCAGATCGACATGACAAAGATTGTCGACTTAACAAAAACTAGGCAGGAGGGGATTATGAATAGAAATGAACAAGACAGGGTTTTCTGATTAATGAGAGAAAATTTATGTTTCAAACAATATTGCAAATCGATAATAGATTTAACATAAAATGTAGTGAAGAAGTTAATTATTTACTAGTAATTGTAAGAACGTGAATGCAATTACTAGCAATTTTTATTAAATATGCCTTTTGGGTTTTATAATTTTTTTTAATTATTTACAATACCTGGAAGGATAATACGAGGATGCATGTACTTCCTTAAAATGTCGCAAATATGCAGAAATATCTACTTCACATGCAGATAAGACTATCTGCATATACTTTAGTACCTGAAAATGCATATAAATCGTATCCCTAGTCAGAACATTTTTTTTAGGACTATCCCAAAAGACAGAATTTAGAGCTCCCGTAATTTTCCTTCCTTTTATTATTCCGATGTTTATTTCCTTTTCCAGTTTCCCACTTACGTCTATAACTAGTCCCTAGTTTGAAAGTCCTTGGCATTCAGAAGTGTAAAGCAAATAGTTAATAATTTGGTGGTAAACTAGAGAAATAAAATATTATTGTTCGCTAATGAAAAACAAAATCGCTTAATTTTATTTTACGATTTTGAAAAAAAGGACTAAGACCTTCTAACCGAATGTGAAATTAAAAATAGAAAAGGACAGTTCATTTACAGATTTGTCTTCTGTAATTACCGAATAATTTTCTCAATGTATTTAGAGAAATTCGTACCTACCCTGACTACTCAAGCGACATAGGGCATTTCAGAAGTAATACCAGAAAAGATTTTATCATATTCGCAGAAATAAAAATATTACCTATGTTATGCGGGTTTGAACCCACTACTACCCTATCAAAAGGTAATAATCTACCCTTTGGATAACCCACACCGACTTCAATCCTGCTCGAGAAATTTCATAGATCATTATTTTACCACAACTTTATCCTAACTACGTTACTAACCTCTGATTTAATCTTAAAATGCATCCGAACACTTTATCAAACGTTAAATTAAACACAAATTGTTTATCACTACCGTTTTTACTGTCCACTTATAGAAAAAGTCACTACACTAGACCCGAATAATAACCGCACTTCACCTTAAACACTCAAATCACAACTAATTTATTATTTCAAAATTGACGACGTTAATTCTACGTCTTTCAAGTCGCCCTACCAAAACGTTATCATCCAAGCGCTCGGTGCACTACAACCGGCCAAATGTGTAATAAAAATGAAACACCTGGAATGGAGCGGTGGAAATTCAAGCGTGTTATTGTATTAAGCCGAATTGAATAGAAAACCCATATGTAGCAAACATTAAACATATGCGGCAAAATATCTATTAAGAAATGTTTTTTTGAAAACTTATCTAAAATTTTGAATTTATATTTACTACAGCTTACTAGAAATAGTGACTAAATACTAGACTAGCTTAGACAGGAAAATACTACATGTTTTCACAATCTTCGAATTGACAAAAACATAATCAGATGGGAGGGGATGAGGGATGTTTGGCACATATTTTCCAAGTCTTTAGCCTTCATATTACATTCTGGGAATTTTATAAGGAAATCGCAAGGGGTGAGACAAATATCCAAAAAAAGAAAGAAGACTATCTATAGCCGTGCCTTTTTTTCTGAAAACTTTCTGAATTTTTTTACCAGATGGTAGGGGACGAGGGATGTTTGGGAAAACAGAAATTTTATAATGGTTGATTTAATTTAAAAAACAAATTAAACGCAGATGAAATAATAATAACCCTTAAATATTATTTTTGAAAATTCTTTTAAAAATAATAAGTAGACTGCAACCCCATAATCGACCACGAATTTTAATTCTATACAGGTTCCTTTTTTTTAAAAGGATCAGGACGTGTTTTTTATTTTATTTTTTTTTTTTTTTAGACCTCCCTTGATTTTAATTAATGAGACCCCATTAACACTTAAAATAGGGTTAAAACCAAACATCCATTATAAGAGAAAGAGGGAAAGAGATAGATTCAAAGCCCCAGGAATCTTTATTTAATGCTTTCAGAGGTAGTTCAGGTTTGATGTCTGTTAACAAGGGATCACAATTTCCGACACTTTCAGAATTTTCTTGTTATTTAGATAGTGAGGTGGTTTAAAGGGTGGTATGAGGGTGTAGTTAAACCAAGAAGGAAGATTGTTGACAATTTTAGGGATTGAAAAAATGTACCCATGATTTCAGGAAATTTTTATTTGTACTACGTTTTTTTGGCTGCTTTTCTAAAACAATTTATTTCCTACAGGAAAATCAGGAGTTCATTTTGGATGGATTATCTCTTAATCCTTGCTACATATCTAAGTGCATATTTTATCAGTTGTAAGTGCATACCACGTGCATACTAATCATATTACAACATATCCGTGGCAGTAAACATTAAGTATCGTTGTTAGCTTCGCACTTTGAAATGCCACTCGGGCACTAAACCTGCATTTCGCGTCCTAAATACACAAATAATTATTATGGTATCGTTTTATAGTTATAGAAGTTTCAACATAAATTCGATTATTAATGATAATATCCATAATGGTTTGAAAATATGTATTAGCAAATTTGCACCACATTAACAAGGCAAATCGTTTGTTAAAGCTAAAACATAATAAATTACCTTACACAAGCAGGTTATCGAACTCTCAACACTATATTCTCGTTTAATACAATAACATACATAAATAATGTTTGTGGTTTGTAGCAGATCAGGTCTATTGTGTTATATTGAGCGAAATATATAAGTCAAGGGGGTAGTTATACAGCACTGATTTGTCCAAACCAAATTATTAAACACAGGTTCTGGTTCTGGGGATGGTGTTTTCAGAGAAACGTAGTCTTTCCATAAATAAATGTAGTGTTACATTTCGATGGCAGAAAAATGTTAAAGGAAATTTTCGAATACTTAAATGAGTTATAATCAAACTGTGGTAAAATATCTCTTATCGCCTTTTGTGCTTTGACTTGTTAATGAGTTCTAAAACTACTTTAGTTTATTAAATTCTAGAGCTTTAAAGTGGTGTTATTAATATCAATTAAAAGTTAGCGGACGCAATCAATAATCTTGAATTAGGGTTTTAGAAGTTCGTCCTAAAGTCGATGGAAATTAAAATTGAAATATCTCGTAAAACTTTTAGTTTAGTCAGGAAAAAAATAATTCCGGAACTCCTGAAATACGTAATTGCGAAATGTAGATTTAAGTCGGTAGTTTTTGCAGAAGGCTAAAGTGTGTATATCTGCAGGAAAGTTCAGAAAGTAAATTCCTCTCGTAAGGAAGATTAACTAATGTAGAACTCCAAGAGGTCTGTAATTACGAGTCTTTTCCAGTTTGTTACATTTACAAATTGACACGTTCGTGCTGCTCTCTCTGGCTGTAACATTTGGCTCAGGATGGCTGAAGTTGCTAACTACCTCTCTCGACCCATTACCAACAACAAACTGATAAAAGAAACACCATTACCACCGACTCAAGTTTCACTTCTAATAGTTCTGACTTTTTCAGGGAAGATCGTTTCCTGAAACAACCTCAAAGTATCTATTGTGCTTCGAAAACATATGGCTGTACCCACGGTAACGTGTAAGAGGCGCAAGTTTAAATTGCATCTAGGTGGAGAGGTAACGCAGAATTAACTCCCGCAAACGATAAAAGCTTTTGTTTATTTTCCCTTCCTTAAACACCTTCTGCAGAACATCGGCTCAAAAATATAAACAACAAAAAGCCATGCAGTTCCAGACTGAAACTTTTTCTTATTTAGAAAGACAAGACAAAAAACCAAGACGTAGTCTCTAAGCAGCTATAAATACCAATATAACGTCTTTTCCATTTACTCACTTCTAGATTCGTTACTCAGGGGGAAAATAAATAATTTAACACACTAATTAAAATTTAAAATTATTAAATTTAATTTCAAAATTGTATTTTTTATAAATCTAAAATCTCAAATACGTGAGAATTTAAAATTAGAAAATTTCTTACACAACTTTATCTAAACCAAACGTAAATTCCGAAAAGTACAAAGTGAATTTGTCTCGTCGTCTGGAAAGTTCTTCAGAACAAGACACGAAGATTAGAAAAGCAGTGCAAACAAAATATATCTCAGTATTGTAAGTTTTTACTGCAATTACTGTTATTTTTCATTTTCCTTTCAATGTGATTTTTTGCATCCTGAAACTGCCTCTAAAATTTCCAAATTTTTCTTGTATACTTTCAGCAGTTTAAAGAAACTTGTCTGACATGTTTCTAGCCACACTACCGCTGGCCTTCACCGGCCCGAAAAAAAAATACATTCTTGAACAAAGCTGAAATACTTTCTTATGAACTAGCTTTCAGTTTTAACACGGAAACCTGTTCTACGCATTGATAAATGTTGTTATGCCATCTAAATACTCAAGTTTAATGGACGATTAGACAACGCAATCTACATTTCAAAGTAGGAATTACCATATTTAGACCAAGACAGATTTAATGCGATTAAAGAGAGATCATTGGGATTGAACGTTTATCCTTTATAGAAAATTTGTTCCTACTTCTCATTTAACCAAGATTTCCTTTTTATTCCAACTCAATAAATAAATTTCTCTTTTAAAAAACTCCTTTGTGTTAAACGTGCTAATAATCCGCTTTATTGATAATATTTTTACGAGATTTAACTGAAAACTTTTTAAACAACCTTATAAAACAACTTTCGAGAGTAGTTGGCACTTTACTGACAAATTTTTGACGGCGTCCATGCTTTAGCATTAATTTATCTTGAAGGTATTTTTCACCGACCCTCCTAAACCTTCGTCAAACCAACCACTTTTCATATTAGAAAGGTACTGTCATAATATTTCGGTAACAGACTATTTCTGTTGTATTTTTTTCAGTTTACGAATCTGAAATTACTTGCTACTTTATTATTTTTCGAAGAGTACACAATTCTGCTAAATAAAATATTTTTTTGGGAAAAAATCGAATAGGATAATGAATATTTTAAATGTTTTTTTTTAACTTACAATTTTTTTTATTTTACTACCAGGTTATGCAAATTTGTTTTCAAGTTTTGTCGTATTCTCCATCTGCTTTCCAACTTTGCTACGTTTTGTGCAACTATAATAATAGTTTCTGTTATTATTATTATTATTATTATTATTATTATTATTATTATTATGATAACACATTCATTTAGCAAATAGGTACGCAGTTTAATAAAACGAGCTGCCTTCCGATTACTTCGATATAGGCTTTCAATCTAAATCACGTCGTCTGACTCAACACCCTTAAGAGATTCAACAATTTCACTATTCTGTTGGTGAAAAACTTAAGTAAAAACACCAGGAAACCTAACACAAAATTTTCCGCTGGATTTCTAAATAAATAAACTCCTGAGACATGCAGGAAATCGTGTAAAAAAATGCCGTTCGGTTTCAACAATACTCCTGCAAGTCCCTTTTTACAACAATTCTAGGCTATCTTGATGGTATCATTGTATAGTTACACTTAGCAAGGATAAATTTTAAAAATGAAAAGAGCAAATATGTACGGTAGGTAATAAAATAAGTCAAGGTCTCGGCATGAGAATTCCTGGCACCACATTGCACCCCAACGATTAGTACAGTCTAAGAGAGAATGTCCAATTACAAGAAATGCATAAATGTTGACTATAACTCAACTCCCATGTTATGTTATTAATCGTTAATCGTTTAATTAATTTAATTTTTATGTTAGTTGGTCCTTAAATTATCCTGAACGGGGTTGAAAAATTTAATTTTGTAAAAAGTTTGTCCAATTCGGTATTTAATTAGAATGCAAATCTGTTTAAAATGTAAAATAAGAGCTAATCTGGTTTTTTGTAATTTTATTCAATAGCCTGGTCATTAATGTTGTAATTAGTACAATTTAATGTTGGCATGTTAAATGATTAGTATCGTTGAATTTTTCCGGCACGTTAAAGTTGGTGGTATTAACTCATTGGTGGACAACAAATTGTGTTCAAAAGAACACAGAAATAAAAGCTGAAAGGAGGGCAAAAAGCAAGAGTATATTTATCTCGCTGATTGCTTCATCCTTCTTACGTGTTGGTGATACATACTAGGCAGTTTCGATCTCTATTGGCCACTCATTCACAGAGATTTGGTTTGATTGTACTTTTTATGTTGCTCCATCAATATCTGAGAATCGAGTTGCGGTAACGGCGGCGTTCAAAAAATTTTTTTAAGTTTGACGCGATTCGATGTGTGTCGAGAAACGGTTACCAAATGAGGTGCGTATGGGGTGACAGAATGTAGGAAAGTACGTTTAACGCAAAGAGGTAGTTTCCCTCTCGTAGAACTTTTGATAAATCTTGCATAAATTTTTAAAGTAATTTCGTTCGGGAATAAGAACGCAAAGCGGAAATATCGTTCAACTCAATCCATTTGGGAAAATGAGTTTTTTGCAGTCGGCAACATTTGACACTTGTGCGACTTTATCGAACGAGTTAACTGGAGGACTTGCAAATGGTCTTGCACCCCCCAACAGGCCCACTTGACTTTAGAGGGTTAGTCGTTCCATATTGCGTTATTTTCGCACGTGCTCTTCGATCGGCCCAATAGGTTCACTTTGTAAGTTTTTAAACAACAAAGCAAACGAGCTACGTGATGAAAATAATTTTTGGAATCTGTGTTAACACAACTAGGAAAGATAAGGGTCCCAAAGTGCAGGAATATTGTGCTCATTCAGGCTACTCAAAGCGACAAGTAGGAATTGCGGTTCAGGATAAAGGGCTAAAGGTTAACTGTTGAGCAGTTTCCGTCACCTCGTCTCGACTTATTGTTTCGTTCCCTTGGAAACGAGCTGGCAGCCCAAGCGTCGATAATACGCAATCAGTGTTTTCCTAAAGCCGTCTTATCTATCATTAAGGCTCATCAGCATAGCACACTCTCCCTTTCATTTAGAAAAATCGTTTTCTTCCAGTTTATTTCCTTCGAGGACTAACGGAAGCGCTTTGAACGTTTGTAATGGTATTAGAGCGATTTTTAAAGACCATAAGCGCTCCAGTTTCTCTATTAACTCCTACAATTGCTTCCCTTCATTTTTTATTCTCGAGAAACGTTCAGACAGATAAAGACATTACCGTATTGATCATTTATACAACCCTCTAAATTTATACAGAACCTAGGGAGAAAATTCTCCATTTAATAGAAACGTCCATCACAATAGAATATTTTCGTTTTTTTTTTATTCCCAAATATACAGGGTATTTCACATTCCACACGGTGCACACATTTTATAATACCACTAATAGCTATAATAATATTCTCTTGGAAGGGTTTGTTATCCAACAAATTTCTGCAGCACAAATGCTGATCGTTGCAAAGGCAACATAACTAGCTGATTATTTTATGAGAATGAAAGCGTCATGTTTGCGCTATTTAGTTTGGGATTTAGGGAGTCCGTTTGGTGGAACTAAAGCTTAAACACTCCACTGTACCGTACAGGCTATCTCCAATTGGATGTCTAATCTCAAAGGGTTATAGCAACGTGCTTTTAATATACAACAAAATTTTATTTAAAAAAAAACGTTTTAGTTATAATAAGTGTGGAACTCGATCCATTCATCTTAAGCCGGTATATTTAATAATAAATTAGATAGCAATCTAAAATTTGTATCGCGAATATTTTGTTATATAAACATTGCGTGTTTTAGTTGAGCAACACGTGAAATTATTCTAAGACGTCGAGTATAAGAAATTTCCTCATAAAATTAATTTAAAATATGGTAAATAATGAAATATTTCAAATAACTAAAGTATATTCGAAAAATTCCTGCGTGTTAATCGTGTAATAAAGGATACAATGTTTAAATCCCGTAAGTGTGAAACAAAGCAATTAGAAAAGTTAAACTCGCTTTGTTTTAAATATCAGTACAATATTTTGCGTTGTCGTGGTAGTAAAAAATCGTGGCTACCCAAATAAAATAAGCCGAGAAGTTGACAACACACGCTAGTGTAATTACAGACGAATTTACATTTTAAATGTTGCTGTGTGAATTAATGAAATAACAGGAATGTGCAAAGTGAACGTACTCGAAAATTTGTTTGTTTTTAATACAATTCCAACAGTTTACTTGTTTAATTCCGTTAGAATCTCTTGTACAGCACTGCAGAGCTGGTTAACCACAAAACAGCTTTGCAATTAATTAATAAATTTTATTCTAATGAATTACAACTCTGGTGAATTCTAAATTGAAGATAACTCGGATAGAAATGTTAAATCCTTTCACTAATTTTCTGTGAATTATAAATTTTTTTCCTGAAAAACGTTTAGTATAACTAAACTACCCTTAATAGATTAAGGAGATTTAATTTTTCTTCATTTTCGGATGAACAAGGAAAATAAACCTCAATAATTTTTAGCTTCAAAAATCTCCCTAAGATCCTAAAGAACCTTTAAACGCTGAACTAATTTCTAAAATTTGAGACAATCTCTACAATTTCAAAAAAGTCTATTTGATTGAGACATTGTATAAATTGTTTTGTCGTAATTGGGAAAATCAAAGGCCACTAAATCTTGCTTAATCGATAAAAGACTTTCGTTTTCTACGTCCGATAAGAATTGAGCTTCTTTATATCGGTAATTAATGCGAATGCTTACGCCCAATTAATCCTCCCTATTGCTCAGATAAAATTGTTCCGCTAACGATGTTTATTTTCTTAATACTGATTCATCGGTATCTCCACAGAGGTTAACCTTTTCTTAGCAAGCTAAACATCTTCTGTTGAATTTAATCGTTCGCCCTCTTGGTCTAATTCGTTTATACCTAAAAGGAAACATGTCGGGAGTTTGACGGTTTTCATAGCGCACACATTCTGGCTGTTCTTGAGGAAGCCAGAAGTGCCTTTGAACCCATTGTTGACACAGAAAGTTGGAGTTGTGCGGCTCTGACATAAATATTATTTAACAAAGGAGGCCTTCATAATGGAATATAAAGCTCACTTACTGTGCCCGAATCAAACTGTGCTCCTTCTCTGCTAAATCAACTATTATCCTTTCTCAAAAGAACTCGTTTTTTATACATTTGCTCGGTTCAACGCAGATTTCGGAAATTGTAATATTTAAGAACACCTCATCGACCTCAAGAATTCTTCAAGTAAATCTCTAAACCCGCATTTCTACTATCTAACCCTTCAAGGACATTAGTTATCCTTCATATAAAATATATTTAAAATAGTCAGAGTGCGATAGCCAAGATAAGCTCTTTACACTTTGTTGCGATTAATCACATCCTATATAATATAAGCGCTCTATAATTACAAATTAGCGCATCATAACTTGATATTCAAATTAGCTTTTGAAGATAACTAGAACTCAGTTGATTTTAAGGGTGAGATACACATTGCACGTAACGTTGTAGCCTAAAACAGCCCAGCAACCCCTTTACTAAAGCTGTTTCATTCCAACCGAAGCAATAAGTATTCCCTTGAAACAATGCTGAATATTTTACACTGAATTGTGGAGCTTTAATTTTTCAGCTGAGTTATAAATTCTTTTAGATAATCCTAAGGTATGTTAGTAACTTTCGGATCTCTTCATTTGATGATTCTGCTTAAAAAATTTTGCACATTCAGTCTCACACACAGGGGTAATAAAGATGAACAATGGTGATTTGGTCAACCCTACTGGGCAAGTCTGTTAGAATCGTAAAATAAGGACGATTATCGATTTTGAAGGTTTTATATGCTTAGGGAAAATAATGGGAAACAATATTATTATAATTTTTGTGTAATCATCAAATCAAATTAATACAAAATACTGAATGTTTCGTAATACCCAAACAGACAATGGTTGTTAGTTATTACTAATTACTGGGACTTGAATCCCCAAAGGCGTCATAGATGTTTGGAATGTTACAGCACGTGAGGTAAAGCGCAATATGGACAAGTACTTTAGTAATTGTGATTATATAATTTATAATAAAATTAAAAGGGATTTAAAATATTAATAAGCGACCTTTTCAGTTTTCGAGAAGTTTATGACGAAGAAGTTAGAAGCAGTCCTACGCAGCAATAAGAAATGTCAATTGTTGTGAAGGTGAACGATTTAATAATAATCCAATAAATTGAATCAATCTTAACCTATCATGAAATCAAATCATTTTAATTCGTCATTAAGATCAACACATCAGAAGAAAGAACCATGCATAATGTATAGTATACAACAAAATGAAATGTGGTCGACAGTAATCGACGCAACAATGAATTACAAGAAATGCCACCGTAATAAAGTATATTGACCATAACTCAGTGGTTTAGTATAGAAGGTGCGGCGCGACGCGTTATGGCCAGATCGCGTGTCGTCCGACGCCCCTGACGCCCCCACATCACATGCACAAACTGCAAAACTTAGTTGGTTATATGTGAAAACCCTTGGCATTCTCATAAACGCGACCGGTTAACATCCCGCCGTTTATTGTCCAAAAATGAACGGAAATTTCTGTGCCTTCCTAGCAAATTAGATTCGCTGGACTGATTGCACCATTGCATAATGTTCGTATGCCAAATGAACATTCGATTAGTGCAACGTGATGGTCACAACCCCCTCGGCGACACACATTCATTGCTTTCTAATAAATCTCATTTTGGGTGGTTCGCTTTGGATACCGCTGTGTAATAAAAGCTAAAATAAAGAAAATATCGTAAAGAAAATATACTAACGGACTAACGAAAATAATAAAGAAATATAACGGGCGCTCCTTTAAGGTTAAGGTCACTTCCTCTACGTCATCGCAATAATCGTCAAACAAACCACCCCTGTAGAGATAGAAGTAATAAAGTGGAAAAGATCTAAATCAGGTTGGAGGGACAGAATCGGGAAATTTGCGTCATCAATCATGTTGTCTTTCCACTTACATTTACTAATCAGCTCACTTGATAGCAACAGTTTTACTGAGCTAACCCCATCGTCATTACATCATATCGATGATTGAGATATTTCAACCAAAAAAGAGGTCTTAATATTCGCGTTTAGATAAAAATATTTAAGTTCAATGTCGAAAGAAGAAAAATTATTATAGGAACTTCCTTTTATAAATTTTTACTGAAAACCATTAAAGTACGCGAAATCAAAACCAGTCGATTTTTTTAATGCGAGATACGATGGACACGCCATCTTTTGGTAGAAATCTAAAACTGTTAGAGTAAACCCTGACTCGTATTAAGTTTTTGGGGAAGAATATTCAAAACGTTCTTGAAGCGAATAATATTTCCTATTTCGTGGACTTTCTGTAACTTTAAAGTTCTAAAACCTAACCGGCAAAATAGACAGACACAGAGGTGGATATGCCCCTTATCTGGAACAAAACGTGGTTTTCGGTGCGGTCTTACATTCTCAGCCGTTCGCACGGGCACTCTCAAAACCACAACAACTTCTCTTGCTTTCCATTGCACCTAAAGTTACAGGAATTCTTCCGAATTTACGACTTGCACCGTTACTATTTTTATAAATAAACTAAAACTTCAAACGGTTTACAACAACAAAAAATTGTTCTGGTAACTGGGTACCTGCTTAGAAAGAAAAACAGGCAATATATGCATTCACACGCATAGTTCCGTTTTATAGAACACAATGCTTTATTGTGAAAATATATTTTACTGACGTTTATTTACTGGGCTTCTGTCAATCTGTATTATTCCATACAATAGTTTAAAAATATGAAAATTTTCAGCAAAAGCAATATAAAATCATTCCAAACAGGAATTGCGCGGTTTTATTCAATAAAATTTTCTACATTGATATTGATTCGTAATTAATCGCATTTAAGACCTTTTAAGCCAACTCTTATTAATTTGTCAAAAATCTGTAACAATCAATAAATTCCTTTCAGTTTTCATGTTTAAAGCTTTGTGTCGACTTTGTAGATGCGTGTTTATAATTTTAAGACTCGGTATTCAAATTAGAAGTGTGTCCGATTAATTGTGTAATAAAAGGGGGTGGAAGTGTATGCGTGAGATGACTAAAATTTGTTACCGATATTGCATTCCAAGGCATGTTCTGACAGGTCAGCGTATTATCCTATGCTCTCAGAAACTTTGTTAACGACTTGTAAACAGGCAACTAATTAACTAATTTAACTGCTAGAAGTTGTATTTTAGGAATGAGTCCGTGCTTGACTTTAATATTTTATAGGAAAGGTATCTCAACGTCTGTCTCACCATTTTAGTCTCTGATTTTTAAACGTGACTACCATTGTGCGTTTTAATAAAACGTTCCTGCGATTTCATTATCATTTTGTGGATCACTCGCATAATTTTATTGCCAGAGAAACGGAATTTATTTGTCTTTTCTTTGATTTTATTTTACATCAAATTCTAGCAACTACTTTAAATGCTTTTGAAAATACAGAGATAGGACTATAATATATTACCTACCTAATATAATAAATAAAATTTGCAATACGAGCATCATTCAGTCATACAAGGTCGTATAATACCCCCCCCCCGCCCCAGCTATTCGAAATAGCCCTTAAAGAAACTATAGAGAGAGAGAGAGATATAAAATGAGTTGATCCCACAATGGCCCAAAATAAAATGAATTAAAAAAAAAGTTAAGGAAGTTAAATATTTCTTAATGCATTTACAAAAAATATAAGGAAAATCAAAACAGGTCAAATCTGAAACTGAAAACTGTCAAATGCTTCATATTCACTTTCCCTTTACGTTTTTGTACAAATCCCCCCCCTCAAATCTTCCTATGTATTTTTTGATATTAGTTTGAATATAATTTATTTTTCCTAGACCATTAAAGGGAAAAAGCTACCCGTATATTTCCTGTTCTTTTTTTGATTGCAAAGCTACTTTTAACATTTGAAAATTCCATATAATAGGTAGTATTGAAAAATGTCCAACGAGTATAATAGAAAAACAAAACAATACAAGATATAAGTTGAACATATACAACACACAGGTAGCGATTTCGATAGATCGAACAAAGCGCCGACTTGTTCAGGAAAAGCTCATCATCCGTATCCGATAACGTACAATAGCGAGCAAAGCACAGCTTTTAATTAGACTTTGTTGTACAGTCTCGAATTCTGCCCTAAGTTAAAACTTTACAAACTGTTTAAATCAATAATAGAAGTTTTGTAAACGATATACCCTGGAACAACACGATACAAAACATTAGTACCTAATACCGATTTTCAAATCTCCAACCGCAAATAACTTGATTGAGTTCATTTTACAGTTACTGCGGAACAATGGGACGGAATGAAAAATAAATCACACGGGCCGATGCGTACCAGACTAGATTTTCATTTTTGTGCCTTATTTCATGTACATTCACTAGAATAATTGGATTTCATCCAGACAAAAACCCAGAACGACGAGGTTTAAATTTAAAACACTTTCGAGCATCTGTTCTGATAGACTTTTTCCCAACTGAATTTTTAAAATTGAAAATTCCTACTTTAACGAGTTATCGGAATATTTCTAACTGAATTATATTTTTTGTTTCAGGTCCAGCGTTTTGGGGCTTGATAAATCCTGAATGGTCACTTTGTAATAAGGGCAGAAGACAGTCGCCTGTGAATCTAGAACCCAATAAGCTGCTGTTTGACCCAAATCTTAGGCCTTTGCACATCGATAAACATCGGGTAAGAGGCTTACGTCGAGTACTCACTCACAAACTATAACAGTCCCGATTAGCTGATCCCTTGCATCAAAACCGTCACGCTAAAATCAATTCTTGTATATTATCCCTAAATGTAACAGGGAAATCAATTTCCTACGCTTCTTAAATAAAAATTTGTAACGCGACTGAAATTGGCCCAAGAATGTGAAGGATGCGAAGGGAATGCTGGTTCAGGACAACCCCTAATGTGGTGACAGGAGTTTATCTCCAAAAACCACCACGTTAGAGCCAAGTGGTGTATGAGACCACATCATTCTCTAACCCTGTTGTCAACAGGTGCTGTTCTCGTAATTAATTTAACTACGACAACAATTGTGGTGGATATCAGAATAATTTCCAAGAGAATTCTCATTGATATTAAACGTAATTAACAATCCATTGACCTAATTGCCTTATATCTAAAGAACTGGAAATTAATTTGCATTTAATAGCTTTGTTTAGTTCAAATAAATTCTTCAATTATTACAACTTAGAAGACTAGAACTTACAAACGATAAAGCACCAAGAAGGTAGTGCGGGTAAGTTATAATAAGTCATAAGCCTGACAAAACAGTACAAAAGGAGCACTACAATGGGTAAACTCAAACTTTAACATATAATTTAATTACAGCAACCAGCAAAGCAATTAAGATTAAATCAGTGCCCTTTAAAGTAAATAATAGGCTTGGTTAAATTTTTAGATGTATGAGCTATAATTATTAAAGGGTCGGTAATGCCTAATAACTAAATCCTGGTAATTTATTTTATTAAGGAATTACATAATTATTTTTAAAATAAAACAGAAAAATATTCTTCCAAATATTTTTTTAGGACACAATCCAAGGAAAATTTTTTTGTGTAATAAAATTTCAGTTTTTCTGACTAAAACTTTTTTTAGCAATAAATACCCACTCTAAACTTTTGTTTACTCATATCCCATTTTTAAGACATTTTCTCAAATATCTTTGACAGAATGTTATGTCCTTCTTGAACGCACTTGAAGTTCTTTTAGTGATTTTCTCTAAAGTACATTTTCTTATACTTTATTTAATTTACAAAGATTTTGTGGAGCTTTCTAGAGCTTTTTGTAATCTTTTTGTTATTCTTGTAGGACGACTTCGCTATTTTTGTTTGAAAATTCTAGAAATGTGTTTACTTTTCATGAATTTGCAAAAGGAGGTTAATTTAGTTTGATTTTTTTTAGGAATAAAATTTCGTTTCAGTAAACTAAAGCTCCTTTTATTCTTTCTGTAATAAACTGTTCAGATGTATTTTCAATTTTCCTTTCTTAAATAAATACCTAAAAACATTTATCCATATACATAAGCTACTTAGATTTATTTACAACATACATTCTGATATTCATCTTGGAAAATTTATACAGAAACTATGACAAGAAATACACAGTCAATATTAAAGATAAAACCAAAGCCCTTTTACTTGAATACTTTCAGATTTAAAAACTGAAATCCTTCACTTAAAAATACTTCCGCATACTTGGTAGAAAAACAATTTCTGACAAATATCCTTTTCTCAGAAACTCTCAATATTAAGGGAAAAAAAAATTATTTTGTTACTACTGAAGGCTTGCAATTTGGTTCAATTTTTAATAGGGACCCTGTGTATAATATAATTTTTCATTGTTAAAAAATACCGAGAGATGAATATTATAATTAAGCGTCACGTCCGTTGAATGTTTTGTTCGAAATCTTTCCTACATTGAAGCAATTTTGAAACCCAAACTTTCAGTTATGGAAATGATACCTTTGGGAAAAATTAAATCAAAAGCTGGATAGTATAAAATTGCGTTTGGAATTTATTAACACGAAGGCTTAACAAACTTTTTTAACAATCTGTTATAACCACACAAAAAATCCAATTAATTTAATTAATCCTGAAAGCTTATGTTTTAGATGAACATTAATAATATCTGTTTGTACATTTTAGGTTAGTGGAACTATCAGTAATACGGGTCACAGTGTAATATTCACCGTAGATAACGACACCCGCCATCACATAAATGTGACGGGAGGTCCCCTATCGTATAAGTACCAGTTTCAAGAAATTCACATCCACTACGGCCTCCACGATCAGTTTGGTTCAGAACATTCCATAAACGGATACGCCTTCCCTGCTGAAGTAAGTTGGCAATAATTTTATGTACGATAGTAGTTTAGTCCTGTTTTATCCAACTATTCTTATTAGAGTTCTACTAAACTTTTAAAACTAGACGAATCCTGCATATAAAGAAGAAAACGCTGACGGCGCCTTTTTGAAATGGGTCTCTTGGGAAAAGGAAGTACGATTTTAATCCAGAAACGATAATGAAGACTGCACGAATTGCATTCGAATTATTTGAACTTTAAATAAAACTGAAACTAGTTACAATTGCCCGACAAACCTTTAAATTGTTCCAAAATTACGTTTCCATTCAACGAAAAATACCTCCCTTAATTTTTGTCGCGTTAAAGCTGGTTCTACACAGAATCAACGCAGAACAATTTGGTGTTGCGTTGAGTTGCATTAAAGATTACTATTAGACAAGATATTATAACGAACATTGCCTTTACAGGTGAACGTTTACGAAAATTCCAAAGAGTTAATTAAGAAAGCTAATGAAATAATATTTGAATCTCAAAGTAGCAGAATAACTTTAAAGATATACTCCTAGCTATATAGTTATAATTAATTATTTTTGTAGACAGTAAGGTCAAAATAATCAAAGCTACGTGTGGCGACGTCTCGGAAAAATTAATTGCAATAAGGTTAGAAATTACATTCAAGGTTGTATGTAAGAAAGGTGGCGTAGGATATTTTTCATGTAGTAAATAATTTTTGCATGTTTAAGAACGATGTAATTTTCTTGCACGTATAGTCGTTGACGTTGATTCCAACATTAATTTTAAACTTGATTGTGAAATTGTTGAGGAGAATCGATAAAGAATTCTTAATTTTGTGGGTTCTGCCATCGTAATGTTACCACGATTAGGGACACTTCTGACTTTCCGGAGTGTTCCTAGAGGATTCGGATGAGGCTTTTCTCCTGCCACATTCCCTAAATGTTTTGCATTCCTGATTACAGCGTTTCTTGATGAACAAACTGGGACATTTCCGTATCGTTTATACACCCCTGGAGGTTTTGATATCTGAAACGACGTTTACTGGTTGAAATTATGTTACCGGAATAAACCCATTTTTTTATGTACGGAAGATTCTTTCAACGAAAAAGCTGTCAAAGTTAAGAAATGGTTTAGTGTTTTTTCGGGCAATCTTTTAAATGGTTTGCCGGACCGCCTATAAATTTCTCCGAAGAATTGTCTTA
Organism: Hemicrepidius hirtus; assembly: GCA_963082805.1. NCBI lineage: Eukaryota > Metazoa > Arthropoda > Insecta > Coleoptera > Elateridae > Hemicrepidius > Hemicrepidius hirtus. The sequence goes on from OY720167.1 coordinate 25,387,927, forward strand.
TTCTTCTACTTTTCCTTTTCACGTATGCTTGTCTCTCGACTCAATACGTCACGCACGCGTTGCTCCAATTGTGGTTGTTCCGAAAAACCAATTGCTTAGAAATTGAGAGCTCTTATTCCCGATGTAAATAGTTTTGTAACTGCAGTAAAAAGAACGGAAAAGTTGCGCTTCAGGAAAATTCGATTAAGGACATCCCCGTGTATATAATATATGTACACTGTACATGTATGAGACATAAGCGACTCCAATAATTTAATATCGATTCCAATACGTGTATAATGTTACGATGTATGGTTGGCTGAATTACAATAAATTGATAGATACAAATGGACACGAACATAATTTATGGAAAACCTAAACCGTACACCAATTTTGAATTAGGCTGCCAATAATGTAGAGAGGGCGCCAAAGGCGGCATGATTAATAGTCTCTATAATTAAACTCAAGTTCCAATATGTTGCTGCAAATTTATTTTTGGAATTCCTTATGGTTTCTCATTTTCACCAGCGAACGCAAACTACTTAACCGATGTTTCTTTTAACCCCAAAAACACTTTAACAAAAGTCGCTTCACTCCGAGACGTCGTTATTGCATCCCTTAACGATCCAAATAACAATATGCGTAGTATCCAGTTTACAGAAAAGATAAGCCTTGAAAGCTTTCTCAAACCAACTAAAAATTTTAAATGTGTAGGGATAAAAATATTTAAACAAGACATTTATACATAACTATTCAGTAAATAGTACCGAACCCTTGAAGAAATAAAGTTTATAGTTTTTACATAAAATGGGAAATGTCCAATAAATTAAGAAAAATATATCAAAAAAAAATATGAAAAATGCTTTTAGAATGAATTATAGGACCCCAAGGAAAATAAAATCACGTTTTGAGAGATATGTTCAAGACAGCTTAAAATTTTATGTGAGTGCAACCAGTGGCGGCTTTTGAAATAAATAAACATTTAGGGGATGTTTTGCGCTACAGATTATTAATACTAAAAAAATTACTATGCGTCTGGAAACTGTACCAAACTTTTGATACAACGGAAAATACCCCAATTTTTAGTAACATTAGCATTTTTCCGCGTTCTGTTGAATGTAGAGGTCCTTGTTTTAATCAACGTGTACAAGGTTTGTAGGTGTAGTCCTTACATACATCTTTAGAGTTAGAAAGTAATTGTTAAAGCAAACAATTTACCTTACAGCTCCATTCTTTAACTCTTTTTGCTTCCTGCCCAGGGCGCTGTTTCCGGTGCAAACTTGTAAAGGATTTGTTTTTTGAGAAAGCTTTGGGAATGTGTATAACGAGTGGCAGGAACAACAAACTTCGTGTTAAGCTCCTCGGTATCAAAAGTGAGGAAAGTTTAGTAGAAAGTTTTCGCAACTTATACAAGAAAATACGCCACTTTAATTTGTTCTAACAGATTACCAAACATATTGCGTCAAAAGTTCATTAAAGCTAACGTTTCTTTTAATATAATATTAGAAAAAGAAAGAATTCTTTCGTTTTACGGAATATTTAGAATTCTAACCTGAGTGAGTTTGAATGCAACTCCTGATGGATGAGATAAAATTCACGATACTTTATCCTGGAGTAAAAGCTCTTCTTGTGCACTTGACGGGTTTTTGGCTACATGCCTCGTGCTTTAAAAGCACTCCTATGAAGAGCTTTTTATAAGTTAGGCCTGAGACTACTGAATTCTCTTCAAGTAATTTTGTAATTTTTAACGAGCCTGACTTTCTAACAAAAACTCAATTTAAGTTAAATTTATTTTGTAGTAAATAATAAAGCACGTTTTGGTGAGGATCATACATAAAAGTTTATAGTAATATCTATGAAATTACGTGGTGAGAATTCCCTACACCAATAATTGAAATTGATATAGGGAATATATCACATTTATTGGCTTATCTGAAAGTGTTACGTGGTGGTGTACGTGAACCATTCAATTCGGGTATTACATTCAAGATTTACTAAATTGATTGAATTTTTCTTTTAAAACCCGAAAAACGTTTGAAATTGGAAGTTCTACGCAACTCGATTTTTCCAGAGCTATTATTGTCACTCTCACTGCCCTAATCGCAAATGAAATAAATCCTGACGGTATTCCATTCACGTTTGAAACTTCTAAAATTTGCAACAAAGTTCGTAGCGACCACAATCTTTAGATATCGACTCGTTCTCGTGGATCAAAAAACTCGTAGCGGTTCTACAGGGACTCATAGTAACTGAATTATTCACATCTCGTGGTCTTTTAAAGTTCATCCACAGAGCATTGTCATTAAATACCGCGTTGTTCGATTCGCGCGGTTAACCAATAAATATTAACCTAGAGGGCCCAAGGGTTTTGTTAAATTTCACCTTTAATATTATTTTAAACTAGGATATAAATAAATTTGTTTTAAATTCGAAAAACCCGAAATAAACGAGGAATTAAGTTTGAAATTTATACCCTTCAAAGAAATATGATAACCAAGAGATATATAATTACAGATTCCTCTAATTATTTAATCAAATTTCCTATTTAGAAGGCGCCTAATGAATAAGACGCGGTTTAAATAGTAATTTATCTCTGTAAACTAAACCGGATTCTTCAGCGGTTTGCATCCCCCCACTAGGAGAGTAATAAGTGGATTTAATAACTGGGGACTAAAAGTTTCTAATAAGAAATTAAAGCAGCCACCACCGCACTTTGTAATTGTCGCGAATTTAAGATTTCCTAAATTCATAAAGATATCAATAATTGTAATTAGTTGGGTCTGGTTAGATGTGAATTATAGCTTTAATAACATTGAGTGTTTCTGCGCTCTTCTCATCCGTCCCAAAAATTAAAGACCTCCGAACTTTCCTGACAGATTCTTGAGGAAACCCAGAAGTTTCCCGCGGATAAGTAAATTAATAGAAAAATTTAAAAGGAAAAATGAAAAGTACATAAATCTTGCTCATTTCTAGAGCCACATTGAAATTTCATTAATAAACAGACAAATTCCCGTTCTAAACTAAACTATTTGAAAGCTTTAAGCACATTAAAGTTTCCGATTAAAGCTTTATAATCGTTAAGCCTTAAACAATCGTATCAAAACAAACAAAGCTCTTTCGCGTCAGAAGAGACATTTCAAGGGGAAAACAATGGCCCTGAAAATCTCCCTGCAATGCATATGCAATGCACAGTTCCCATACATTAATTAAACGCGGTTATCTGCAAGATTCCAATTGCAACCACAAGACCACAAATATCAATTAAGGATGCACTAACCGCATCATAACTCACATTACTGTTGCACCGCCACCAAGATCTCTACCCTTCTGACTACAAATCGACTATCTGGTACCCTGTCTTTGTCAGGATTACCTTACATTAATGTTTCAGGAAAATTCAGAATTTAAACGTATAAGTACCTGGAAAACTAGTTAAAAAATTTTCATTCGTGGGTGGAATAAAAGGTCAAAGCATTAAAATTAAAACCTGAAAATAAAAATGAAGGATTTATAAAAACACTAAAATAATCTGAACTTTAACATTAAAAAAATAAAATTTAAACGAAGACTTTAGTTTGATTGTAACAATATTTATATGTTTCTTCTTTAATAAATTTTGATTTTCTCCTTGAGTTCCAAAATCGATTTCTATATTTTTCGATATATTCAATAAAAGTTGGTATTTATAAAAAAAATTTGATACGTAAGACGACAGTAAAGACTAATGAAGGTAAAACCTTGAAGAAAGCATACGACTCGTTTATATATTTTGAATATTAAGTCTTATTTGATGATTTAAAAGATTTAAGCCTCTTAAGGAAACGACAATAAAAAATATAAAGAAAAAGTTAATAATTCTGTTTGTGCAACCTTGTAAAATAAATACGGACTACCCTTAAGTCTTCTAAACAAACTATACTAAACAATAAATAATAAAAGAATAATTTAAAGAATATACAGGGAAATAAAAGGGAAGTAAATATAAACATTATTAAGTGAGTATTTTTCAGTTGAATAAATTTATAAGAGCGTATTGTATTTTCGATAAATCAAACTTTCAGGGAATCGAAGGAAGTATTTCAACGTCTCCTTAGCAGGAGGTAACGTAATGTAGATTCGTGGAGATATTTATGGGTTCGGTTATCCACCATATTGGAAGTATATAAAGGGTAACGGTGGGGCTAAGTATCTGTGGTCGTACCTAAGTCAAATATCGCGATTAACTGTAATCTGCTCTTGGGTGGTTAGTTTACAGTCCTCCTGCCCTAATGGCCTTTTGCGGCTTGAAATAACAATAGCAACTGGTGCTCCAACTTAGTACATTTATATCTGTTTGTTACATCGAGACTAATGTCGTCGGGGTTCGAAAAGAAAACAGCTCGCGATTGGAATAACTCTCAAAGCTTTAGAAAGCTTTACGAGTGCGAAAAATGGGGAAAAGTTCTCTTTGGATGGCGCGCGATGTACTAACATGTGTCAGCTAAAGAAACACTTTTATTAAATCTAGGAATTGAAGTCGTGATCTACATTATCCTCGAAGGACGCGACATCAAAACTCCATTTAAATATTGCGATTCCAACATTAAAATAGATGATTTTAAAAAGCACTTGGAGCTGTAATTTGACGAAACTTTCCTTTTATATACGAGTTTTTAAAATACCGAGTAAAATGCAAGTTTTATGTTGGGGGAGGATGAAGGGCAAAGGGTCGTCAAATTCTGGAATAAATCCTTTCCAGCCCATTCGGGCGTCCAATCGGAGATTTGTTCTCGGATGCGAAGAAGACATTTGATTTTGGCCGGCACAGTCGTCAAATATGAAATCGAATATTGAGTCAGGCTAAAGTAATCATAATATTTGCTCGACGTGTGAACTGTCGGGGCGAGAAATTTCCCGGAGCATCGCAGTAGGCAGCGATAAAATAAAATCACGGGCGGAGACGAAACAGACGGGGGAGGAAAATTCGATGAGCGGCAAAGCAATAAAGTGATGATTGCAGCAGCCGGTGAGAATGAAAGGACGCATTCTGTACATTCCGTTTGTTCCAGATACAGATTTTCGGGTTCAACTCACAACTGTATTCCAACTTCTCCGAAGCGCTTCACAAAGCCCAGGGGATTGTGGTGATTTCACTACTTTTACAGGTACGTATCCGATCTTCTATGTCTGATAAAAGTAAAACCGTGTTCTACCCCTGACGGACATTTAAATCCATTTATTTGCAACGGGAAAAAGATCAATTACTAATCAATACTACCCGGATTTTCCTGTCTTAAACTACAACAGACTGACTTTTACAGTAAAACGTTCTTCAGAGCTTTACCATAAACTCCCTCTTTTATTCAACGTTTAGGAGTTATTTATATTTCTTTTTCTTTGACTTTTTTCCGCTATTTTAACTTAGTCTATCGTATTTTATAGATAAAAGAAAAAGAAATAACTTACTTTAAATTTTAGGTTCGATCATGCAAACTATAAAAAAAAATTCGAAAACTGTTTGGATCAATTAGTCATATACTAAAGGCGCATGTTAACGAACCCTTAAACTTTTTATTAATTTTTTTATCAACCCAAAACACTAACCATTTTCACAGCAACTTGTCAGGCACAATTTGAAGTTTATACTGAAAGGTAAATATAAGTTGGACGACTTTAAACGGCATACAACCCCTATCGATGACAAATCATGGACGTATATCATGAAATTTTTAATGATTCAGTTGATTTATCTTTTTACAAGGAAACAACACTCTGTATTCCACAACCCTACGCAGTTATTTTCCATTGCTACCATTGACTATAGTTTATTGGCAAATCTAAATTACAAAGTTTGGCAAGTTTGCAAACATCGAGATTATTGCCAAATGGAAATTAATGCATGGCTCAATGGAGGTGCAGTAGTCCGATTTGTTTGATAATAATAAAGGATAAGGTAGTTTACATTTAATATTTTTGAGAATAAGCCCCATCTATTTAATAAATTTATTTAGTTACAAAAAATTATTTTTTTGTGTGTGGTAAGTCCAGATTTATTCTATGAAGGGTTGCTTTCACTTTAAAAAATGCTAAAACTTTGTAAAAACAATTTCTATAAATTTTAGGGGTTGTCCATAATTATTTTTTCTAGTTCAAAATTTGTATTTTCCTGTTTTTCTGTTGTAGGTTAAATTCCTCTATCCCTTTCACTTTTTGCCTTTTCTTTTTCGCAAAAAGAACCTCTAATTGCTTCAGAAATTGAAATGTTTTAATGAATTTTCCTGCACAAAATTAGAATTAACTTCTTGTTTACGTGATTGTTCACAAGTTTCCCGAGTTCAAGATTTTTTTTTATAAATCTTAAACAATATGGTTGTTTTAGTTTTCACTTTTTGTCCTCGTCTGCTTTGCAACCCTAAAGTTAGTTATTTGCTCCTTCGTGAGTTGGCAAAAACAAGTAAGTTTCCAACGCCGTTGTTCGAGACTGCACTTGTAGAATATTCAGCAAAAGCTCGTCAAATCGAATAGAAGGTTATTTAACGTGCGAACACGGTCATTATTGTACGATATTGAATTAATGTAGAAAATGGCATGCATACCTTGCACGTGACTCCCTAATTCACCGGCAGCCGTAATGTGAAACACAATTATTAAGGTACACGACAGAAATTTGCATGATTACTTGGTGGCTTAAAGAGCGTTTTAAAAGTTCGGCTACAATGTCATTTGCATAACAAGTGAGGGAATTTACCTAGAACCACTTTCGTTTATGTCTCTCTACTTAGTTTTACTCGAGAGATATGGCAAATTGTATCGTTATTTTACGGCGATTTTTTGCCCGAAAGTAGATTAAGAATTAAGGTTTGAATATTTAACTATTCCCGAAGCAAGCGCAAGGAAAACTTTAAGCTAATTCTATGCTTATTGTACTTTTCGGATTCGAAGTTTTCAAACTTTTCAAAAACTAATTTATTTGAAAAACTTGACACATCTATTTAAACCTGTAATTGAATAAAAAGGGGAAAAAAACATGAACCTGCAATGAAGTAAATTTCTGTATACCAAAGGCTTCAATTATCAGTAAAACTGGCGCTTTAAAGATTTGGACATTATGACAGGTAAATTTGCAACGGGAAATGCAAGTTGCTTTTAGTTTAATCGATATTTCATTTCACTGTTTCTGATATATGCAACTGATTGATGTAATGGAATACTAAGTGGTACGGAGAATGGCGTTTATTCAGAAACAGCTACAGTTTCAATCTAAAGAAAATTTTCTACATTTAAACACTAGCGTTTTTATTTATTTTGTATATTCTAATTATCATTGAGGACGACCAAACTTAACCCTAAACAAACTTATAAACTTTTAAGCAGAAGTTACAAGGCTTAAGACAGCGACCCTATGGAAAGTTCCATCCAGCGCCTATCAACAAATTGCAAACTGTTAAAATGCCACCAAAACTAATCTGAAAACACTCAATTTTTTAGGCTCCTATGTTAGATTAGTTTTAATGAAATTAACAGTTTTTATTTTTCACACCAATTTCTTCCCCCACCCATTTACTTCCCTGAACACTAAAGATGGGGATGAGTGAATGAAGAAATTCTTCAACTTTGCCTTCCCCGTTTCTCTCTTGCGTCAGCCGTCTCTTATCAATTTTTTTTCTAAATACTTAGTCTAGGACTAGGATATTTTCTAATAGTAAACCTCTTGTTTTTATTATCCTTCGTACATTTCCAATGGTCTCATGTTTAGTGCAACCTATTGTAAGCATCTTCATTGAATTGAATGTTTGATTTACTTTATTTTCAGTTGGGAGACTTATCAAACCCCGAACTAAGGATATTAACAGACCAACTTGACAAAATCCGATACGGGGGTAAGTCCAGATAATAATTCATTCAACCCTATATGCGTGGGATTTGAAAATTTTCCTTTTGTATTTACAGGAGAAGAGGTAGACGTGAAACGACTGTCAGTTCGTGGGCTGTTACCGGAAACGGATTACTATATGACATATGATGGCTCCACTACGATGCCAGCTTGCCACGAAACCGTCACGTGGCTGATCCTCAACAAGCCTATTTACATCACTAAGCAACAGGTACTGTGACATGTTACTACCCTTAGAGGGTGCTTCAAGCTGTCATACGCTGTTATTGTCACCGCTGAGATTTTGTTCCACAAAGCAAGTTGTTGAGAAGTGTTTCTAACATAATGAGGGGTGCTTCAAGTTTTAAACTCCCAAAGAACTGTTTAATGAATATTTCGAAAAGCTTTTCAGTTGAATGAAACAGGTGTAATTTTCATGACGACGATAATTAATCTATAATTAATTAAAAATTACCAGAGGTGAAGGGATGATTCTAGGTAAAAAATAAAGGGATCTAGTTAAAAGTCAAGTGGTTTCGTGAAGGGTAGACTTTTCCAATTTATCCCGCATCTCGAGTTTGTAAAGAAGTACTAACCGACAGGGTGAAATTTAATATACAGCCGTGGCAAAGTTCTACAGGAAGTAACCCCAAGCAGATAAATACTAAAATTAATTACGGGGAAGTTCGTAAATTGTAAATGATTAAGGGGCCTCTCTTGTGTGACGTAATGACATGTTATATTGTTAATTAGGCCTTACAGGTAGGGTATTGCTCATGATAGGTAGTAACTCTGCACAGGGTTCTGAGGGATCAACCGGGATGAAGTTAACTTACTAACGTGGAACGAATTGAACTACTGCTTTTTGGCCCTGCTCACCTGAATTGTCTGACGAGAAAACTCATTGCTTCCAGCGATTAATTAAAACTCTAGTTTACAACATAGTTCGTCCGAAGAAATTTTTATTTGCAGACGCAATCGACTTTGTTTAAGGATGATATTAAATTTGCTCTTCTCGTTTAACTTCTTCTCTGATTTTACGTGATGCGAGTGGATACGTTCGTTTGCCGAGGTAAACGATGATTATTGAAAAGAAAAACAAACCTTAGCTCTAATCAAAGAAACAAACTTCCTAATTTTGTATCGACGCGCATTCGCTAAACCCCTCGGCACAATCAGACCTTTTCATTTTATTTGCAATTAGTTTAAGGGGGAAAACAAATCCACATTCCATATTTCAAAAGATTGTTGGTTTAGAAAAATTTGATAAGAAATCTAATAAAGAAATTACTCGTAAAATATTGGTTAACTTTTAAGGTATTTGGAAGATTCTGGGAAAAATCAATACATCAGCTGTACAAGGAAATTTGGTAGCAATTTTTGGGATTAGTTTATCAAACAAACACAAACTTTGCAAAAATAGATGTAACACCAAGTGCGGATTTTCTTTCTTTGTTCATGTTTACAACTGAAACTCCAAAGCAGCCAAAAATATTTAAATTATGCATTTTGCATCCAGTGTTGAAATTTGCAGAAAGATCCTAAATATGCGTGCAAAAATTTTGAATATTTCTATTACGTAAAAAAACATACAATTGCATAGAAATTGTATCCCTATATTCATAAAATTCAAATATTTACAGTTTTTATTGCTCTAGCTCCAACAAATATGATGCAAATATGTAAAATATATTTAATATCTTTATATTAAAAATATTTTGTTTATAAGAATTCATGTAAGCGTAGATTCTATTTCGCCCAAGGTATTTATAAAACATTTTAAAATCTACCAAATACCTTTACAAAATTTAAGGAAAAAAAGAATTTTATAAAAATAATTTTTTAATGACAGAACAAAAAAATAAAGGGAATATAACAGAAACCATTAATAAGAGCTTTGTGAACATTCTGAATACTCTAGTTTTGACAATTTAAGCAGGAAGAATAGCTTCAGTAAAATTCTGCCATTACCCGGTGTAGAGATATATCTCATAATATTAATTTAGGTAAGAAACATTTTCCTGGTTGTATAATAAAATATGCCATAGAGAATTTATTGGAAAGAATTTTTGGAAAATTTGTGGAGGCGTTAGTAGACACAAGAAGGGCTTCGCTGTGAAATTCTTTAGGTTTAATTAACCACCTAGGCCTCAAAATATCTCTGCATATTTCTTCAATATTCAATAAATTCCATAATAATTAATGCATTTTTGGAACACATTTTTTAATGAAAAAAAAAATGAAATAACGAAGTCCTAAAAAAAATTCGTTTTATTATTAGGGATGAGATGTTTCTTCTGCATTTAATATATAAAATAATGAAGGTTACCATTTACGTGAAATTGAATATTTAAGATATTTTTATATAGGGTGCTTCGAAATTCGCGCACACGGACTGTTGTGGGTTGGTGTTATGCGACAAAAACTGAACAAAAGGTTCCTCTACCATTTTTCCAAAAGACCACTTTTCGAACAACGATAACTCGAACAGTGCTGGTCTACTATCCGTATGCGCAAATTTCGAAACACCCTGTATTATTTTTAGATGCAGAATGCACAATCTATTGTAATTACAAAAAAAAAAAGCAAAGCTGACAATCTCTTCCAAAACTAATTTTTTTAATATTTGCTAATTGTATTCTAAAGTAGCTCATTCTAAAAATAAATCTCTAACGTGACTTTAATATTTGGTAAACGAAGTAATCAACTCGGTACATTGAAATTAACACACGCAAAGAAACTTGAACCTAGACATTTGAATTATTTCCAGTGTTTTGCGATATGTTCGTGAAAAGTGACATTTTAATTTCAAGTTTTATTATTCAAACAGGAAAAAAATTAATTTAAAGTGACTTTCATAACTGAACCCCTTTATTTTATTTTTTCCAACAACAAGTCTTTAAAACTTTTTATTATTGCACAAACTAAGATAATAGAATTAATCCTGCAGCTAAATTGCTTTGCTGTTATTTTGTCCCAATGAATTGTAAATTGGTTATAAGAACCCATTTATTATTTTGTGTAAAGGATCATAGTCTGGAAAATCTAATTAAATATGCGTTCCCATCTAAATTGAGCGGAAATGTTCGATATTTAATTTTACGGCAAGTAGTGGAGCGTGCGTTTCGCACGAGCTGCCATTAATAAACAAATTTTAATTCTAAAATATGGCACTTTAATGTAAACAAACATAATTGTACTGCAGGTAGGTACAATATAGCACGAATACATTTCCCTTGCATAAATAACAAATCACGCGGCATAAATATTAAATATCAAATCTGAAATGTAAATTCTAGTGGTAATATTTTCAGAAATTAGTTTATGAAAATTCCCAAAATTATTTTCTTCTGCAGGTTATCGCTTTAATTCCTGGGAAAAGACAATTCCGGGGTGGATAGGGCGCAGACAGTCGCGTTTTCTTAATTTCGACAGGTTTACGACTCACTTCAGGGGTGTTGTTTCCCGTAATCGTGTTATGAAGTAATAACTATAACTCAATCGCTCATCGGCTGCCGGGATAGATAAGAATTCCCTGATAAACTCAACATGTTAATCAAGCGGTCACCAGTTCGATACGCCCGCGTGATTCATAGCCCATGGAAATAAATTATCTTAGGGCTATGACGAACCGACACGCAGCCCTTTCGAAACTCCAATAAAAGCCTTCATTTGCACAACAATAGCCGCACAAATTTGCTGCTCTATCGGTACAATGTTCTATTGCTTTCTCATTACGATTAAGGGGAACACCATTTTGTTACAATCAATAACGAATTCAGGACCTTGTTATTATTTTCTAAAGACACCTTGACTTTTATTATAATTCCCTTAAGAAAATTTTCTCTACTTTTTATAAACCCATGCAGTAGTACTTTTTTAAAATAAAGTAAATTGGATTATCCACCAAGGAAAAAAATGTTAAAATAGTCCAGTCACTACGTTTTTAGATTAAATTTCTCGAGTTAATTACAAATATTGCAGCTTTAATATTCATAATTTAGAAGCGCGATGATTATCTGACTTCTCTTGCAAACATTTGAGTAATTACAAAGCTTTTCGGTAAACTCATATAATTAATGTTGACAACGTGCAATTTAATAATTACCTTTAATTTAATTACAATTAACACCTAACCAAATTTTCGAACGAATTGACTGACATATGTTTTCGTGAAACTTATCTGTTTAATAATTAATTAGGTATATTACGCTATGTGGGAGGGTTGCGTATATTATACGCTGTTGCTTTAGTTCCAGCACGCACCATTTCTTGTTAAAAAGGTTTTTTCATTTACCATGATTGCTTTTCCTATTTAAAAATAAACGTTTTTTTCATACTGGTAAATAATAATCCTAACAGGACCAAAAAGAAAATTTTGAGAAAGTATAGCCATGGTCTGAAACTTCGGCACGGTTGGTAAATTCAACACGGTCTGTAAACCCGGCACGGTCAGTTCAACTAACCATTCTATTCGTATATTACTACTAAAAAAAATTTTAGGATATACTTTTACTGTTTTATTACCTACTATTAAAATATCGTAAGTCTTCCGTACTAGAATAATAAATTCAAAGTGATTTTCAAACGTTTATGAAATTCTTGTCCAACTTTTACGTTTACTTATATCCTTTTTATAACGAGGATATTTTAAAGAATCAACACCAGTTCGTAAACTCCCGTTTTATAGTTCATCATTTCGTTTTTATCACATACAACTGTTACGTGGACAGTTTCGTGAAGAACAACATTAAAAACTTTAAAAACCTTTAATATTTTAGTATTATTTACGTTGAAAGCTGGAGATTTAGGTTTTATAGATTAAAGGATTTGTTCCCTATTTTTCAAAAAAGAAAACTCCGTGAGACAAAATTTGCTCTACTTTTACAAAGAATAAAGTCGCGGGCGTGTAAAAATCGGAACGTATTCAGCGAGAAAACATTACATCTCAAGTTGTAAATGTAATTCCTGGTCTGACGGCCCTTCCGTTTCCTGCAGCCCGCAGAATTTATGGCGCAAGAGGCGGCGCCCAAGACGCCCGGTAATCTGCCTGGTTGTGTATCTCACTCTGCACAAGTTGCACCACAGAATGACACCCTACTTACCACCCGTTCTTACCACCCCATTCGTCACCACTCATGCGTGGATCTTAGTTTTAAAACGTGTTAGTCACTTCGTTTGCCACCTTCTTAATAAATTAAACTCGAATTAACCTTGTGGCGTATTAGACCCTTTACTCGTAAAACGGAAAACCCCACTTAAAAGATTCTGTACGCATAAAGTAAAGGGTGTTTCAGCTATAAAAACTTAATAGTACCAAATTGCTATGTGACTAACTTTATAGTTAAATTTCTATGAAGGTACCATTTGGAAATAATTTCCCTTTCGCAAATGTTTTATTGTTATTTTCAAATGGGTTAAATCAAGCTTGGGATTGCAGAACTCGCAGGATTTGAAATTTTAATAAAACTAAAATTCTTCTGAACAAGAACATCATTGAATAAAAATTTAAACTTTCTTTAAGACGTATCAGACATTAAACTCCATTTATTGACGATAATTTTCATTTTAGATGCACGGCTTGCGGCGACTGATGCAAGGAGATGCAAAACACCCGAAAGCTCCCTTAGGAAATAACTTTAGACCTCCACAACCCTTACATCATCGTCCAGTTCGAACAAATATTGACTTCAACGTCAAACATCCAGCATCGGTAGGTATTAGCATAGCAAATTACCAAGAGCATTTAACTTTTACAAAATAAATCTCACAAGGAATTTTTAGATAATCATGTGATCCTTACATAACAAACTGCAAGGGAAAACTCCAAAAGTTTGATTTAAATCAACTTGCAGTAAAAGCGATGTAACTGATTAATTTTTGTTAAACTATCAAAACGTGGTTAGCCCACAAAAACACAAATATTGTAATTCGGTGACCACAACAGATTAGAAACAAATTAATAAACCACTTACATATTGATAAAATTATCTTCATTCCTGTTGTTTTCCTGTTTTCTTCAGAATACGTAACCCAAACACTTTTTTTTATTGAACACGTAATTATTCACATAATTATTAATCACTTGGTTATTGTCTCACTAAACACAACACTAAAACACTAAATTGTTTCATTTTAAAAGAGTTTAACAATAAATTAACGCGTATCCGAATGCAACTAAATTTCTTCCCGTGATTGAACACCTGCACTAGACGAGACGTTAGGAAGAGGGGATTCAATAAACATTCCATACATGACGTGTACAACATTGAATAATACATCTGTTTATCAAATAACGTTAAAAACAGATAAAGAAATATTACAATACGTTTTATCTTGAAGACAAAAAACTAATGAAGATTCATACCTTCTTTGAATTTATTTTCTTTATCCTGATACATTTTTAAATGTAAAAATAAATTTAATTCATTTTTCTGTTAAAAGAGTTGTAACTAAATTTTTTTTAATTACCGTGCGCTAAGCATATTATATACAGGGTGTTAGAAAATAATGTTAACATTAATTATGCGTGGTACTATTCTGCACTACCCACCAAACTGGGAACTGCGGAAGTCCTTCCTTCAGCAAAAATTTTTTATAGTAAACAACTACTGGACAGCAACCTATAGCTTGAATTTTTAAAAAAATTCTAAATGGTAAGGGGTTTGAACCCAAATTCCATTTCGACCGCCTTTAGGACTAAATATTCCTTGCTTGCAGTGCTTTCGCTGTTCTATCTCTGATCAAAGTTTCAGGATTTCGTTTTTTACTCCTGATATCCTGACATCCAGTCCAGAATCATTCTAGTGTGTCCTCCTAGTATCGCCAATACTTCGCGAGATCAAGACATTTCATTCTGATCCTGGGAGTAAATCCGAGCCCCCTCGAAATGTTTGCGACTATTCGACCTCATGTACATAGATGTATCAAGCAACTCAAACGTCCTTGGTCTTTGTGCCATATTTAGAGACCCATTTTTGCCACAATATTCCCGATGCACTTTTTGGACGCTAGTACTCCCTCGAAACTGTTTGAGGGTCTCAGTATCATTCGAGTTCCTGCTGTTTTTTCCTAAAGCGCCCCCCCTTGGTTTTTGCTCCTAGAAATTTCCCCATAGTTGCTAGAAGAAAAGTCTAGATCTGATCACCATTTCCAAGATGCAATCAATAACTGATCAAGGAAGACAGATTCAGTGTTGGATATTTCCACAAGTTCTCTAAACGCTAATACTCTACAATCCATGTTCTGATTTAAATTACCCCTAATAGTAGATAGTTCATCCTGTGGTTACATGAATGAGAATTCGAAATTACTAATATTTAGTTTTCCAATAACCCCCCATCTGAACTGCATAGATAATGCCACTGCAACACTGATTAACAATAAGCTATTAGTTGATGCACGTACGTATGCAAATTAAATTAATAAGCGAGATGCAACAACTATGAAACTAAAGCTTTATGGATATATTTTTTGTAACAAAATGGGGATGATTCGAATTAACTACCGGAAAAAAAATGTAGCAGGATTTTTCCAGGAGGCAATAAATATAAGTCTAACGCCATTAAACGGTGATGAATTGCTAACCTATAGAATAATGTTGTCCAAACATTACTATTAATGTAACTACAGCAAACACGGCCTACATTATAAATTTACATAAATAAGCAATTTAGTTTCTAATGCAGTAATGCCACTATTGGTTTATTCAATTGCACGTTTAGATGACGGAGAATTTACAAATTATTCATATACAGGGGTTTCCTAAACTAAATCCTGTATGATAAATTACTCAACACTTTTTTTTATAAAATAATTCTCTCTGTTTGTTTTAGGGAGGCAAACACTGTCCCAGCATGTACAAAGACGTATACTACAAAGCCAACAGTTGGAAGCAACACTGAAAATCTAAAAAAAAAGTTAGTGTGAAATCGAACATAAAATTTTAAAACAATATCGTGAACGTTCATATCGTGAAAATATCATTTTCTAGTGAAATATAAAAAAACTGCAGTAGTGCTAATATAAAAAAAAAGAAAAAAAAGAAGAAATGAAACATATCATATTTTGCAAAAACTGACTGATATAATATTTGTGTGAGCTGACGTGATCTGCTTTAAAGAATAGAGTAGAAAAGTTATAGAAATTGAATGCAGTGAAAAAAATAGCTATTTTTGTTTAATAATATTATTTCCATGTAATAATGAAACCATAAAAGCAATGTATTTGTTAATTTAAGGCCTAACTGTTTTTATGTTTTGTGTATCATTTAAAAAAATGTCAATATTATAAAGCATAGGCGACGCCAGAAATGTTATTTTAGAGGTGTAAATTATAACTAAAATTTTATCACCTCCTGGCATCGTCCTTGCTATTGTTAGTTGTAATACTAGACATATCAGATATATTGTCTACAAAAAAGCTAATTTAATATTTGTAAAGGTCTGATTTATTTCCCAAATACATACGTACAAGCATTTGCAACATGTGCCTATTTTGTTTTATTACACCATTTGATACTGACTACCCTGAAGATACCTTTTGTAATCATGTACACATAACATCCACCCAAAATACCAAGTTCCTGATAACTAAAAATAATATTTCTATTAATTTATAGTTACTTCCCCGTAACATTAAAAAAAATTGCCTATGAACATGAACAACAGTATCAAGAAATCAAAACATTAAAATATGTATGCAGGTATTCTCATTAAGCGACTAATGTGATCAAAAAGCTCCTCATTACTATGTTCAACTTTAATACATCACAATATTCCGGTAAGTAAATTGTCATTCTCTCTCTTTCTCTCACTAGTTTTAATGGAACCCAAATCGATTTGAAAATTCGAGTAATAGTAAAAGCCATAAAAAATAATTATATGAGTCTAAAAATATCTGATTGAGTTGGTTTATGTTCTCGCTCTTTAAATAAATTAAAGCGTAGGCGTAGGATCTCTTAATAATTCGTCTAAATAGGAGTGAGAGAGAATCGCAAGGAGTCAAATCACAAGACAAGAAGTTTATTATCAAAACTTGTGTGCAATGCGGTTTGGCCCCGTCTTGTTGAAAACGATTCCCAACAAGCAAAAAATGAAGACAACTTTAAATATTATTTATTTTTTTCAGCCACATGTTAAGTTCATATTTCATTAATGTGACCAAAATTCGGCATTCCGTTGAATGTTAATGTACCATAAGATCGTGGTTAGGACATTATCTTCAATGGTAAGATTTCCCTCAAACATCCACCTGTCTCCTATAGGTTTAAATGGAATATACATCGATTCCATTACAAAATTTTGCCAGTAATAATGACCCTGCAAAAAAAATGCTTTAATTCTGTAATAAATTAATTTTATCCTTTACCTTTTCTAGTGGACAAGATTCAGGAAGATGGCCAACTAACTTATGCATTGTTTTTTCAAATAACATTTTATATTCTGCATTAAAATAATCGCACATGTATTTGCTGATATCTATTGCACTTCTTCTGTACTCGTTGCTTTTAAACTCGTAACCCATTATCCTTACCTTAAGAAGCATAATAAATTTTTTTTTGTTAGATTTGTTATTACATACCACAGCGGTTGTTGGAATCGTTTGATAAACATCAATAGTAGCATTTGTTGTAATTGTAGTCCTGTTACTTCTTCCTGTCTTCATCCAAACCTCCAAATACTTTTTGTTATTGTAGGGGACTTCTGTTCGTTCGGTTAGAACTTGAAATCCTGGCTTTAAACAAACCCATAAAAATATATTGAAGGAAAATCGAATAATTTTAACATTTTACGTACCCATGAATCACAAATAAAAATTATAACAAAAAAAATTAAGAATGTAAGAGTATTTTTCAAAAGTAACATTTTGTTCCGTACAAGGTTTAAAAAATACCAGCATTCGCCTTTTGTACTCAGACAACAACATTAACGTTGAATTATTCTAATAATAATAATAGCAGTAGGTAGTAAGTACTAAAGTGAGCAAGCAGAAAAAATATAATGGTAATGATCACATTACCTAGTCATTGCAATCGACATCAATTTACATTAAAAAAAATTTATGATGAGAAAAACGTGCAAACTATTTACCTACGGATATTTTACGAAATAATTATCGTACTTACAGAAACAGCACAAACCGTTCTACTTCTGCTCCTAATAAAACAATATATACTATTTTAAGGCGAAAATTTATGTAGATCCGTATTTTAAGCAATTAAATGGAGTTAGGTATATCTTAAAAAAATTATGATTTCTGATATAAAAATATCTTAATTGTGTTGTTAAACATATCGAATATATCTGGAGCGAAATGATAACGGTTAGCAAAACCAATATTCCATAAAAAGACGTTCAAGTGTCAACATTTTTATTTCCCAATAAAATAAAAGTTTCATCGAAGGTGTAGACAGGGCGATACCTCAAAAAATACTTCTAAGATTTTTTTACGAGCGTTTTGATTTATTTTGAAACATAAAACTTTATTACGGTCACGGATTTTCCCGTAGCTTTATGAATTAGTTTTCTTTCATACTTATCTAAGTCTTTTGCAGGAAATTCACGAGTTCTACCTACTGTTTATTACGTTTAGCTTCGTAAACTCGCACGCGAGAAAGACGTCAAAAAGAACAGAAAATTACAACATCGAAATTAATTTATAATTTTTATGCAGGACGTAAAATTGCTTTCTGAATTACAGTCGAGCTTTTTTATAGTTTTATTGCTGCGCCACTTTTGAAGGCGGGAAAACTCTTGACCTTTCGTTTTTTTAACAGAAACTAAATAAATTCCCAACAGTCACATGCACCTATTATAGTTATGACATTCAATACATTGAATAGAATAGGGTGGGTGCGTGGTGACGTCCTATCACATAACTCATGATGTGAATGCATTTCACTTCTAAATCATTTCCAGTCTGTTGGTCGTTCACAAGCATTGTCGGTATTTTTGCCTTAAACTTTCCTTTGGTTTTCAATGTTAAATGGAACGGAATATTGAAATGCCCTTTTAAGGGGTTCTATTGCCGTCTATTGTTTAATTGTTTCCATTCACGAGGGTTAAATAGCCTCCTCGAGTAAATTTTTTGTCGACCCATTAGCAAGAAAATATTAAGTGACTTCGTCATTGGCACTAAAGTGATCCTTCATTAACCCGTCGATCAAACTTTCCTTTTATATCCAAACCTGAAGAAAAATTCCTATACACAATAAAATATATCTCGAGCAGTAAAATCGAAACGATCACCTAGCGAAAGTAACAAACGTCCTGCAATAAAATTTGAATAGATTTCGACAAAGTAAAAAATCAGAAAAATATGAAGGCGGAGAAAATACAAAAAGAAGGTGGTGGTGTATCATCGAAGCCTATTTTGTTTTACTGCCTTCTGTAGGACCTGGCTCTTCACCCACGAGAGTCATAACTTCACACCAGAAGATGGAAAAATTGACTACACACACATACAAGATTGTTGATAGGTGAGAAACGAAACGAATCGTAGCTTGTTTTATTAGCAGAGAGGGAATCTGAGGTAATAAGGGAACGCAAAGTAATTACAAACCTCTGATGGATTTCCCTGCAGGGTATAAACCGTTTATTTTTTGAATCCCAGAACAGTTAGAAATCAAAAGCTCGTTTATGAAAGTCGTTCGTAGCGAGCATGAACGGAATTTCATATGTGCGCACCGCTTTTTGAAGATTTCGAAATTTATTTCCGCCCTCGCCGAGTCTTGGATTTAATATTCGCTAGACTAGAACATGTGCTTGTAATTCTATATTGTCTGGGGCTCGTAGCGTTCTGTTAGTTTCTGCACACCCAGCACCACCAATATCAAGTTCAACTAAGTATGTAAGCAAATATAGTTAATGTTGTGTATTTAGTAATTTATCCCAGTCCGCATTATTAGTTTACCCAGCACTTAATGAAATCTACACCTTAGAACTTTGCAAACAAAACAAGTGAACAATCTAATCCTAAGATATTATCGTACAATTTAATAAGGCACATCGCTTTGGAATTAAATGGAAACCACTTCCTTGATTAATAAACTCAAACCTATACCTATCTGCAGAATTTCAACCATCAACCTACAGAACCTCTTCCGCGCTCTACTTCAATGCCAGTAAGTATTTAAAAAAAAAGAATTTTAACACGTTGTTCCAGGTCCCAATAATCCGCACGGACAGATCATTCGGCACGTTCTGTAAAAGTCGGCACGGCACGGCGCGGCGCGGCGTACCCTATAAGGACAGAGCAACTTCAAAACCACGAAGAACTCAGTTTGGTTTCAGAAACCTAAGCATAAGGCAGTTGAATATGTTCGAGCCTTAAAATTGTAAACTCTACAGCCTAGGCTGGGAAAATTTCAACCCCTCAGAGGAATGTTTATCCTTTTATTAACAGGG
Organism: Hemicrepidius hirtus; assembly: GCA_963082805.1. Lineage (NCBI taxonomy): Eukaryota > Metazoa > Arthropoda > Insecta > Coleoptera > Elateridae > Hemicrepidius > Hemicrepidius hirtus. Next base: position 25,408,165 of record OY720167.1, read on the forward strand.
AACTTCCGATCAGGCGTGCTTACGTTTCCTTCGACATTTTAAGAAATATTTGTTTGAACCCCCGCATACGGATCCAATAGCGAAGTATCCCAAGTGTTGTCCTTCTTAATCCTGTTTACCCTTTGAGATTGTAATCGTGTAGATAGTTTAGTATAAATTTCCATATCAGGTTTTGTTACTTTAAAGTTTACGTAATATTAGAGAATACACGACAGTATAATGGAGATTATAATAATTTTAAATGCAGAGCAACCAACATTAATAGTAATTCAGGAGAACTCATGTCGTTCATGATGATTGCATCATATTCTAGGATTATAATTCGAATGATACAACAAAACTTGAAACCTTCACGAGAGAGCATATAATTCAGTTCTAACAAACTTGAACAAACTTGCGCAATCATCAACGCACACCCCGATTCCGTTTGTTTCCAAATGAGAAAGCATTATAATCTCAGCAGACAGTGTTTATTATCGTGCTTTATGCGAGCTTTCTTTGATTCTATTCCATTTAACTTTATACCATGTTCTTAATAACTCGATTATCTATGATCGCTCTAATTCAATCCTCCGCAATGAGTCTTATTATTCCTGGTTTCCCTTTATAGTCCTTCATTACAAAAATAATATTTCCGAAGCCTGTTTTTCTTCTCCAACTAAAAAATCCTTGATTGCTAAAACCCAGCATGGTTTCGAATCATTAGCAGGAGAAAATTAGGATTTTTCCTGAAATTTAAACGAATTTTTCTTATTTTTAAGAATAAAAAATTTCTTTTTAGCAGGATTTCCTTTTAAACTACGGTGAGATAATATGATAATGTGTGAATACGAGTACCGTTAAGGTGTGTCTGAACATTTCCGGTGGAAACGCTGTGACATTAAGCGTGAGTTATGACGTCAGAGAGACGGTAAGACGCCGGCTTAGCAAGGATATTATAACAAGTGAGATGTCTTGGCCCAGGACGTATAAACAATGCCCCACCTCAAAGGATTATCCTGTCAACACGTAATAGATAAATGGACAATAATTATTATAAATTGCCACCTCTAACACGGGTATTTATTGCACCTGCTGATGACAGTAATAGAAATTGGATCTCAAATAAAAAAAAACTCAATTATACCATCTTCGAAATATACAACCGACAATTTTAATTAACGAGGATTCGCGACACATGAAAGCCTCTTGAAAATTATCTATTGCTGATGATGTGTACGTGCTTATGCAATTTTTACAAATGATGTGAATGTATAATTAATTACGGAACTTATGTATACAATTAATATTTTTACAGGAACGTTTCAGTGGGAATTATTTTTGCCTATTTCCACCCATTGTACTCAACCTCTGAACTTGTGGTGATTGGGGAAAAATTATTTATCGAGGGAAAGGAAATTAAACCAAGTTCTCCAGGTTGAGAGTATAGGGTTACATTTGCAATTTTCAAATGTTGTGGTAAATCCTGCTATTATACACGTTATAGCACTTTATTTGAAGACTAGCTTTATTTCGACTTTGCCTAGACATGTGAGGATAAATAGAGGCAAGTGGTATGACACGAAAGACAAATTACAAGCACGCCGGTGTTGATACAAACCGTTTTGGTGTATAAATCATTATAAAGCGGTTGCAGTGATCCGTACTGGTGCATGTATATTTTAATTTCCTGTATTGTGATTCTATTAAAGTTTACACGTAGCGAACTGTGACGTCAGAGTTCGATTGATTCTGTCCAACAGTCATTTCCGGTTCGATTCGCGAATGTGCAATTTCAGTTCCTACTTGTCTCATCCCTTATTGCACCAAGAGCTGATTTTTAAATAAAATACCTGAAGGTTTATCTTTTTCAAATGTAAAGTGTGTAAAATAAATTAAACATTTTTCAGGTTAATATTCCGAAAATGAGGGTCGTAACGGGTATTTATGAATTTTGTGTTATAAAATCCAATTTTATCGCATTTTATCATCTCCATATCGGTAAAACAAGCAGCTACAAACCAGAAATAAATATTGTAATCTCGACTATAATCAAGTGGGCGAGCCGGGAGTGTTTTAAAATTCAAATAGGGTTGTTCATCTTTGTAAAAATGTCGGGGTGAATATGTTAAATTTCGCGTTGAAATGTTTTGATTTATCTAGTTAAATTTTAAAAACCATTCTAGGTTTTGTTCAATCACGGCCAGTCTTAATTTGAAACGTTTGAATAAATCATCCCGCGAATACATTCGGGAATATTTTGGATCCGTAGAAGCATCTGTGCGACATTAAAATTTTCTCGCTATAAATAGGATGCTTACAACTCTAATCCTGAATTATGATGGAAAGGAAAAATAAGGATATTTGCGTTATGTATTCCAAGACATTTGTTACTTTATTTAGTAGGGCAAAAGTGTGGGATTTTCTCTAACACGTATGAATGCTTAGTTTCTTTTGTAAAGCTCCTGTGAAGTTCTCGAACGAATTTATTACCTCTAAGTGTTTAGAATTTCTGAAAACTGCTTTTATAGGCCATGAGCTGGTTATATACTCCAACGTTAAATTAAATTAATTGACGAAAAAGCATTTTTATTGGTTTTCAAAGCGTCCGCTATAAAATGTTCAAATTATTTCAAAGGTTTATTTCAAACAAGTTTAAGTGGGAAATAAAAATATATAGAGCTCTTTGTCGTAAGTATCTGTATTTAGGACAAAATAATTATTAAACTTCTAATTAATAATTTTATCTTTTTGTAAACAATACGGTTTGTAATACAAACTGTTAGGGGTGAAGAGAAAGGGAAATAACAACTGTGGAGAAGATAAAGCTCCACCTATAAATGTAAAATAGTTCGGAGCAGGAAATTTTAAAGAAAGGGCAGAGGATAGAGTTCGAATTGCCCGATAGTATCAGAAAGGCGTGAAATACACCACTATTGACTTAAATACAACCAAGTGCTAGTAAAATGGGCCAGCAATTTTTATCCTGAGGCTTCGACCTATTAACAACAATCCATATGGAAAATATACCCTTATGTAACAAAACAATTTAAATAAATCCCAGTAACTTGGATATTTATTTATTAAATCCTTCCATTTTAGAGTGATTACTGGGTGGTTTTTATGACAGAAATATTTACTGTTTCCAACCAAACCGGAAGTAGTATTACTAGGTGCAATGCTTTCTAATCAGGTTACAGCACAAAGGGAGCAGTAAAACACTTATTAGCGAATATCTAGGATGTGCATTAAAATAATTGGTTAAACTTTTAGCATTACCAGGAAAAGCTTTCATTGTTTGTTACTTTTGTCTATTAGCATGTCAGCATGTCAGCTAGCGTGGATTTATTTGTAGGGCGAATGCTAATTTTTTTTTTTTTACTTTTATTGCAAATAAATATTTATAAGTAAAAACATTGACCTATGAATGAAAATAAAAAATGCCGATGAATTAAAATTTCAAAAAATAATGGAAAATAACAACCTCTGCAATTTTATTTATAGAGATGAGGCTAGAAAAAATGCACCCCTATATAAAAAAACGTAAGTTCTTTATTTTTAAAGGTAATCTATTATTATTTTTTTATTTCTTTGTTTCATATTTTCACGTTTCGTCAAATATTTTGTTAATCAACTGAATTGCGTATTTAATAAATGCATGAAATAATTTCAAACCCATTCACCTGTTCTCATCCATGCGTATTTAAATATTTACCTTTTTTTCTAGCTGGTTAAAATGTATTCAACAATTAATTTGAATTTACAGTGGCGTATACTCCCTGAATTATTAAAAAAAATTGTAGAAATATAAAACAATAAATTCAAGTTTTATATCATGTATTTACCTGAAAATTCAAAGGTTTTGTAAAGAAATTCCACACAAAAAGTAGTACCTATTACTTTAAAACAATGCTACATACATAAACATATAATTACTAAATACCTAAGACATAAAAGCACATCAATAATTCTAAAAAATAATTTTAAGGCATATTATAAAATATCTAACTACTAAAATAAGCAACAAAAAGGCGCTGTTGTTTGGTTAATGCTATGAGTGCTTGTCATCATTCCGACACTTTAATCTGGTTACTGTCGTCATCATTCTGTAACAAACAAATACTTTAGTAACTTAGAATTGCGATCAAATAGAACAAATATAACTTAGGAAATTAACAAACAAACGTTTTTATACAAAGATACCTAAAACACTTTAAAAACTGCAGGAAATTATTTACGAGAAGCAACCAAAAAGATGTTTGCATTAATATTCACGTAAGTTTCCATAAGTTTGTTACAAGCAGAAAAATCCGAGATTTTCTCTTACCTAATGAGGTCTTCCACGGTAAAGCACGGGTCTGCAAGACCCAGAAGCAGTTGCCCGAAAACCAGGAGGGCAACTGGGTAATAAATGACTGTTATGGGGTACATACACCGGTTTAGCAACCACGAAAACCGCGAGTAGCATAGCGCAAACCAACCCCAACAAAAATTTTAAACAGTACATTTTTTTTTTCAAGTAATTATCTTTACTTTGACCAAAGAAGAAAAATGATAGTTCTCGTTTAACAAACGCTTGTAAACTAATTGCAGGTTAAATGTTCCTGTTTTTATAAAGAGTTTATTAGAAAAAATGCTTATCTGCTCACCACAGGAACCTTAATACGGTGCGGTTCGTGTTCCTGAATAAATTTGTTAATTATTATGGACTGGAAACTGATTTGCGTCGCTCCAATGCAATTGCTTTGCGGTTTTCTCGAGGAAGTTGTAAGTTCGTGCGGTTTTCCTAAATTACGTAAATTCAATGACAAGAATAATAAATCGACTTGTTGATTATATTTTTGTGGTCACCAATTATATAGAAGAAGTAGGCGTTGTGGTTGATTAAATTATTTTAAAAAATATGGAATGTAAACAAACAGTAGCCTGTTTCTGGAATTACCTAATAGCCTGCAAGGATAATACCAGGACGCAAGTACTTACTAAAAAATAAAACATCCATAATGCTTTAAAAGCAGGAGTGGTTGTAAAACACAGAAAAAATTTTATCAAATCATAACTTACTCCATTCGACTAATATTCAGGTCTACATTCATCTTCTACGCTAACAAATCCCTTTCTGCAGGGTGCTACAATGAGTCGACGCGTTACAACCTTAGTTCTATTCAAATTTTCAGCTGTTTGATTCCCCTTTTGTTCATTTACAGAAGAACCAAAAGTAATTTCTAACGTCAAAAGCATAACGCACAAGAACACAACCGTTCGCTTAAAAATCATCTTTGTAACTTCGCCACCAAGTAATAAGCAATCGAGGTTATCGAGTGACATTGATTACATGTATTTTTTAACATTTTATTAACTTTGCGTCATAATTATTTAAAGAAGTATAATTATTAAGAAAAACGATTAGACAATATTACGACCTTCTATGGCTTCCATTGCGATTAATATAGACAAGTTTTACGTTTAATTTATTTTTCTTTGATTGAGATTAATAAAAATTCTAGAAAATATTACATCATTTAATTAATCAATGTCTGTAATATTGTAATAATTGTTTCAAAAAAAACTCCTTGCAACTCACTCTCATATTCTTTTAAGCATGCATCGCCCATGAACTTCGATACCATTCGGTGGTCCGTACAAAAGTACTGGAAAATACGTGACCTTTTTTTCCAAAACGATTTCGGAAAACTCACTCTTTTAAACGCTAATATTCTTTTCTACATTGATTTCCCACTCTAAGGAAACCTTTTCTACAGGGCATCACGATAAGACTACGACCAAGCACGTCTTCATCATCGACGACTGTTACATTTAGGGCGGTTGCTTCGTTCTGTGCAGTCGTTGTTACAGTTTCGTCTTCCTCATTTATAGGTAAACAAAATAGAACTTGGAAAAATAGAAAAACAAGGCAAAGAAACACAACTACACGCAAAGACACCATGTTTAGTACTTAACATGTTCGCAATTATGTTAGGGTTATCAGAAAACCATGATCTTTTGATTCGGGTATCTTTAAATTTGAAAAAAAAACATTAAACGTGATTAGTTATTGAAGAAGAGTCCTGAAGAACTAACAGGAATATAATTATAAAGAAGTTGGTGTGGACAGGAAGAATTTCCACCCCCCAGCTAGGTCGTAGATGAGATAAACTGAAGATATCTTGAAAAATTCGCCTAGCCGAACCCAGAACTTCTAGCAGAGGGTGTCTTCTGTATGATTTATGAGATCCTCGCACTGATTAATGAAATATTCACAATTTATTGTAAAATATATGTAGGTTATCATGTAAATAAATACCTTAAGAATTTATTAACGATATTCTGGTAGGCAATCATTACCAACTTTTACGTAGCCAGTTCGGCAAGGAGCGGTTATTAAAGTTGTAGGTCGTGCTGTGGTGTTTTCTTTAGCTCTTATTAAATCAGAATCAGTTACATTTGCATTTGTAAACAGAAACATTATTATGTGAAGCACAAAAATTAATAAATACACACTAAATATTGCTTTAGACATTATCAATGATCGTAACACCTCATCAGGTGACTAAATGTTGAAAACTTGTTCCTGCAATATGTATAAAAGGAAGGTCAAGCAAATTCGTCATTTAATTTGCCTTTACATTCTCTACGATTTTTTTCTGTTTGTCTACTGGATGAGATTCCTGGACTAGAACCCTGAATATTTTACCCATTAAGCAATAAGGACAAAGCAAGCGAAGCATGAAATAATTCTGAAAATCTCCTAACCCTAACATTTAAAAAAAATTAAAGACGGAACAATATTCATACGTGGGTGGCAGCGTCTTCAACAAATGTTAATAATTAGCAAGGACGTTTGTTATTCAACAGCTGAATTAATTAGAAGATAATATTTGTGTTTTGTCTGAGGTTACCACGGTGTATAATTTTGCAATAAATTGCTACATGTCGTTGTACAACAAAAGAAATTCGAAACTGAAACCTTTGGAAAAGTTACATAAATTACAAACGTTGGAAATTTCTGATTTTCCCATTCCATTCCTGAAAATTTAGTAGACTCCAATATTTGCAATAATTGCTCAAAGTTAGAGGATGATTTTTTTCGTATATTCGTAAAAGTCAGTAAATTGGTCAGAAAGTGGAAGAAACAGGTTTGGGTAGGTAATAGACGGGCGGCCGTGCATGGGGAGTGTACTACTGAAGAGTGGCGTACTGTGGAACGACTAGGATACCCAGTTCACCCTTAACCAACATGTAGGAATTCTTTTTTCTACTTACATCATTAACGGTATTTTGGTTGACAATCCTGACCAATTAAAACATAATTTTTTCGACAACCTCCAGTAATAAGAATTTCAGAATCAAATCCACTACCACCCAGAAAATTAATTCCATAACGCTCGGTTGTTGTTGTTGTTGTTGTTGAACTTGATGTTTCATGATTTTCATGAATAGACATGCTAATTGCTAACTGAATCGCGAAAACGACGAAGCACAAAATTAAAAATGCTCTACACATTATTGGATGAGCTTTTTCCTACTAATACGAAGAAACTATTTTTTTTATATTAGAATTTTTTTTCTACGGATAGTCCATTACACAATCATTCCCAACTTTGTTATAACCTTTACGACAAGGTATATCTATAAGAACTCTTTCCGTGATAATTATTTTAGTTAAAGGTTCTTCGGTTGTTGTTAAATTAAAATCTCCTCCATCAGATTCTGTAGTATTAGATGTACACAAAATTTGTTGTAGCACAAAAGTTAACAAAAGTAAATTGAGAATTGTTTTAAGCATGGTGACCATCAGTCATGTCATGCTAGTAAACTACTACTGAGGTTTTTTCCGTAAATTTTAATGCGTTGCGTGATAGATAATGAAAAAGGTTACGTAAACAACCAGTGGAGGTTATTGCAATAATTATTATAATTAAGAGTAAGACAGAAAAATTTGATTAAGAAATATTTTTTCTTATTAATTCAGAATTATTTAATGATTTGGTTTAAACCAACCTTGTACTATTTAATTCAATCAATTTTCGAAATATACAAACGTATATACGTATGTAACTTTTTTTTATGTTTAATTTACAAACCGAAAGATTCCGTGCCCGTTAATGTTAGAATAAAAAGAAAACTGGAAAGGCAAACATGGCAAGTAATTAAGAACAAATTAAACAACGTTCTGGAAAAAAGGCATAAATATACAGAAGTACCTAACATTTATTTTAAAATGTATGTTTACTAGAAAACGTTTTGAAACACGCAAAACACTTTTTTGAAATTTTTTATACCAGGACTGTACTGAGCATTCTTCAGTACCATAACACAAAGTAAGATTAATAAATAATTATGTAACTCACATTTTTACACTTTTTTCATACACACATGACCAGAAAAGGTAATTGTAATATCACCATCGCAAGGATATTTCAATCCCACCATTCTATAAAATGGCAAAACGTCTTCATCTTCCCTAGGGACTGAATTAACTCTAACAGTTACATTCTTTGGTAATTCAGTATTGGAATGTAATTCCAAATCAACTGGGGTGCAATTTACTAATTGCACAATAAGCACAATGAAAAACAAATTCAAAATTATTCCAGACATTGTTGTACAGAGGTCAACAAGCAATTCGCAACTAATATAGAAGAAAAATCCAATCGTCTTATTAGGAGTTCAAGCAATAATTATCTCCTTTGAGGTTATCAGAATTGTTATTAAAAAAGGTTAAATTTATTGCATTAATGTTTTCAAGAGAATTGTTTTTATAAATGTTCCCAAACCGTAGTAAAAGAGACAGTTCGTTATGAACTCTGAACTACAATTTTAGTTTATTTACAAAAAAGAATGCAACACCAAGTGTAGGACGTGCCAGAAAAATAGAAATTATGCATTTGGTACCTACCCATTAATAATCCTGACATTCTTTTACTTACATTAAAAAGTTAATAAAAAGAAACTCTTCTGCATCTGTAACCAGCAAAAGTAATCATAACATCTTCTGTTCGGCAAGGTAAATTAAAACCCCGTTTCCGATAGTTTTGCACAGCTTCAAAGGTTGGTCCGCGAGGGAAACGAACAGTAACATTTTTTGATAATTCGTTATTCGAATTCAAATCCGTATTTGTCGGAGCACAAGTTATAAAATTAAGTAAAAGGATTATGAAGAACAAATTCAAAAGTACTTTGAACATTTTTGCATAAAGAGGACGATGCAACTGAAATACTCCACAAGAACTGTTTTATGATCGATTCAAATAGAAAATATAATGTGTATGAGGGCTTATCTCCGTTAAAACGTCAAGGGTTACGTTTGATAGCCTAGATTTTTGAAAAAAATTATAAATTTTGCAAAGCACAGCTACATTTAACAAAGATAGTAGATTTGATAACATTGCATGTCTGACAGAGGAATAATAATTTTTGTATACGTAACAAAAATTGTTTATTTTGAATATATACGATTATTTTTGAATATTGTTGCCAACGTCTTGTTTAAACAGTTACGGGCAAAATTGTTACAGGGACTCCACAGTCCATTGTCAGCAATCTGATATTATCCTTGCGGGCATTGTATTATATTTATCCTCAAAAAACTATAAGGTCATTAGCCTACCAAGCATTTTTACGTACTTTATCATCGATATTCAGGAAGACAATCAAATCCAACAAGAACGTATCCTCTACGACAATTTACAACAACAACAACATTTGGAGCGGTAGTAGGACTACTATGAACAATTGGCTGGGGGACCCTAGTAGAAGGTTCGGTTGTAGTTAAATTTACTATCGAAGATGCATTCATGATGTTATTATTATTTATAACAATATCCCCGCACAACACAGTTTTTATTACAAATATAACAACACAGAAAGTCACAAGTTTATACATTTTAACTTTAATTACTCTCTAGGACTGAAGTAATTTTTTAAAATGTTCTTCAATGAAACTTTGAATTCTGATAATGATACAAAGGTTATCAGTTTTGATAAAAAGCCTAAACAATTAGAAAATTTTGGGTAACAACTCGCATATTTTATTGCTGCTTTCTAAACAACCCTCTACTGTTGACGCTATGAAAATTCCACTCTTTAGACTTGCGGGCTAGGTGTACTGACATTTAAATTTTTACTTACTTCATTATCGATATCCGGGAAGACAATCTGAACCAATCAAAACGTACCCTCCTCTACAATTTACAGTAATAAGAATAGGGGTAGAAATATAATCCGCGTCGTAAGACACAGGAGAGGTATCCTCCTCTATTCCGCTTACATTAAGCATTGAAGAAATATTTAGAATCTGATTTAAATCCAAAGGACCACACAACACACATTTTGTTGCAAATACAACAAAATAAAATAAAATAACTTTCCAAATCATCCGTCCAAATTATTGTATGCGACTGATTAAATTTCTAAAAATGTTAGTTAATAAATTGATAATTATATGAAGGTTATCATTTACGATTTAAAAAATAAATTGCAATCATGATTCGAAACTTTTTTGTTTCATATTTATATGTAATCCAATCTAAATAATAACGATATTACTAGGAAGGAGATTATTGATGCACAAATAGCCGTTCACAGTAAAAGATAAAGAAATGTTTTGATATTAATTCAGCGAGTTAAAATTTTAACTTACCAAGTCAACGATATTCTGGAAGACAATCTGTACCAATAAGAACGTACCCATTTCGACAATTTGTTGTAATAAGAATTGGGGTAGTTGGAATAGCAGCAACAGCAGGAAGGGGGTAAGAATGTAACTGTTCCACCACACTTAAATTCACTATCGATGAAGTGGTATTCAAGATTTGTTTAGGTTCAACAGGTAGACATATAACAATTTTTAAGAAAACCACACCAAGGCACAGACAAACAAATTCGCGCAACATTTTCGCGACTTTTACCCAAGCACTACTTCAAATAATTGACAAAGATTTCTTTGAATAATTTTCTTTTATGTCTACATAAATGTTAAACAAATTATGGAAAGAATAATATCCGTAAATAAATATTCAAAATTTATTAGCGATAAAAGTAAAATTAATTATAAACAATACGACCTTCCTATAAACAATCAGTTATAAAAAGGAACGGAACTATTTATTCATTTAAATGAGCAACTTCCTAGAAGAAATGTTGACGCAATAACCCAATGGCTCCTAGAATGGAAATTTTTCTTAAAAATTAAAATCGGAATCGAAGTAAAAAATACAATATTTCAGGAAGAGATTTATATTGAAAATAATCTAACAATTCTTCTTCGTTTTTCATTCATCCCTTAGGGTAAAAAAAATTCCATACAAATAATTTTTCCACTTACTTTTCTAACGATACGTTGGTTGACAATCATGGCCAACTAAAACATAATTTTTTCTACAACGGGCCGTAATAAGAATTTCAGGAGTAGGACCATCAAGTGGGTAAAGTTTTCCACGTCGTTTTTCAGTTGAATTTGATTTTAAAGGTCCAGAAATTACTCCATAAATTACAAAAATAATGAGGAACAAACTCAAAACAACTCTTAACATTATATTGTACTTCCGACCACAATAAAACAGTACCTATGTACTAAAAATATATACTTTCTAGTGAACTTTGTTTAGCTTATCCGTGAACTTTCGATAACTTTCTTTGTATTTTGAGTTGTTAGAGGACGAACGATTTATTACAACAAGAGATTGGAAACTAATTTTAAAAAAAATAATTACAGTTTTGGACAAAAAACTTTAACATTGCCTAAATATATTCAGATTTTTTTATCGAAAATGTAAATTTTAGCATCAAATATTACTCTTAATGATTTTTTTTGTAAAAAAGTAATCATAACGTCTTCCCTAAGACCAGGTAAATTGAAACCCCATTTTCTATAGAATTGTGCCTTATTCTCCTGCTGCAAGAGGGGAATGGCCGATTGAATTTGAATATTATTCGGTTATTAAATTCAAATTCGTATTTGTAAGAACAGAAAGCACTAATTGAAGAAAAGGATCAAAAAAGTAGAAGTCCAGATTGTTTCTAACAAAAAAAAACCTTTACAATGATTATATCATCGTGAAGAGCTCAAGGCTCAACTCATAATGAATCAGAAATTTCTTACAAAGACATAGGAAACACTCGTCCTTCCTCACTCCTCAGTAGAGGCTATCTAACTATCCTAAGGGTTTTTTAAGTCATAACTGACCGCATTACTTACTTCTTTAATATGTCATTAAACATCCTTCACCTCGTACTTTTACATGATTTTTCCGACATGGTGCCGTAATAATTTCTTCTTGCGGTTCAGGGCTATCATCCCTGCTGTTAGATTTCACGGATTTCACAGTTGAAACCGGATCAAGGGTTGTTTTGTTGGGATAACCAATGATAAATTGAGGAATAAGAATGAGAACGCACAAAATGAACACTACTCGCAACATTATTGCTAAGAGTCTTGGTTATAAACTATAGAAAATAATTCATACATAACATATTTTAAAATAAAGTGAATGGTCATTAATTACCTTGGATTTAGATACCGGTTTTAAAGCCGAATTTTTCTTTGAGTTTACAATAAAAAGTTCATTATTACTCACGATTTTTTATCGATATAGTGGTAAACAATGGACCCCGACTTTAATGAAATTTAATCGACATGGAGCATTCACAATCGCAAACCTTCTCTGTATATAATTTCCTCTAATCCGCTTTAGTTTTGGCTTCTTTTTACGTTCAGTAATATTTCTACACGTCGCTGAAACGACCAGTACCAAAATAAGGCACAATATTATTATTTTTGGCATCATACTTGAGAAAAAAATCAACGTTAATTGGAAGTAAGGCAGCAACTGTTCAGTTAAAAATTTATTAATTACCGGGGCATTTGATAACGTTAATGCGTTATCAAAGCGGATTTCTAATCTCTATAATACCGCTTTTAAAATTATACAATATGAAACACAATTATTTTATCCGAAGATACCGGTTTTGAAAAGACTGATTAGTAGAAGCCTTCAGAAAGAAATTATTACAAACAGAAGCTATTGTCTCATAGATTATTTCCTGCAGTTTTTAAAGAATTTCCGAGAATTTCGCTGCCATCCTAGTATTATCCTTTCAGGTCATTAAGATAATTCCAGTTAATTTTACAACTGGAACTTATAGTTCAGTACGTCCAGTTGAAATTATGAATTATTTGAGCCTTACACGTGGCCACAGAATGACACCAAAATCCGGGTTAAATCCGATTTTTACCGGAATTAGGAATTTAATCCAAACCACTTGATGTTCATTAAATAAACAAATAAACACTTACATTAAGAAGATAATGTGCTCTGCATATTCCTCTAACACGACCGTATCCTGCTGTACAGGGAATGGCAACAATTATACTTGGTGGTAAATGAAATTTTCCATCATTTTGAAGTGAATTTTCACTACTGGTTATTAATTCAATATCATCCGCAGTTTGTTTATCAACAGTCGTGGCGTTAAACGCTATTTTACCATCATTAAAACTAATATTGATATCAAAAAATCGTACAGGATATCCCGAAACAATTTTTATGAACAGTATAAGAAATAAATTAATAATTAGTTTCTTCATGATTCACGATAATTTATGTATTACTGTTATCTTAAAGTCTCGTCTGAATGTCTAGCAATAACTGTCGATTTCCACATAAAACAAAAATATTATAATATCACTGTTTGTTGTTATCGTTCAATTAAATTTATTTACAAAATAATATCACAACTCATATTCATGATTTTTGATCTCGATCACAATTTCAAGAAATATTACGGAATATTGCTGACTGGAATTACCTGAAAATGACCCACAAGCAAATTTCAGGATAGTTCAAAGACGAGTTTAAAATCAAGCTTCCTATCGAATAGCTAGAGAAAATATGTTTGGTGGATGATTAACCCTATTAGCCATATTTAGATCTTCCCCATACGTGTTTGTGTTGTCAAGTATTACAGATGGTTTTAGAAAATGCAATTTCACGACTCTGTAAGCAGCTGTGTCAATCAATAACACTTCTAATCTTAGCTCCTAAATATTCAGAGCCTAGTTCCCGAAAAATTAGAATAAGGAAAATTTTTAATTAGAAAAATTGGTAAAAAGAAAATTAAATTAAATTGGTGCACATTTTTTTAAGCAATGCACTAATGAAAGTTCTTACATTTAATTTAGGGGCCTCCAAATTATCTACTCCTTATATTTTTGAACTATTTTACTTACATTTTATTTAACGATATTCTGGAAGACATTCGGTGCCAATAAGAACATACCCTATTCTGCAGTTTACAGTGACAAGGATGGGGGGATTAGTTACTCCGCTGTGTTGGCGCATTGTTACGTTTAATTTTAATGTTTCATTCAAATTATCCTGGGTTTCAATAATTCCACAATTAATAGTAGTATGTAATATAAAAATACAGAAACAGAAACGAAAAATTTGATGCCACATCTTACCAACTTATGCTACTGTAAACGACTAAAGCTTAAAAAATTATCTTCAATTGCGTCGATTGTGGCAAGGTTATGATGTTATCACTTGGATTTCAATAAATAATCATTAACGTATTCAGTTTTCTAATTATAGATGTACATTTTTTTTAAATTTGAAAATAGGAAACTATATAAACGCAGTAGGACGCCTACTAAACATTTCTGGAAAGCAGATAAACAAAATTGCCCTGAGTTTTTCTTAAAAAAAAATACAGCACTAAGTGCGTCTTTCTTTTCCCTGTTCTCTCAAATAATTTCAAAGGATTAAGAAATAAACCATCCAAAATGGACTCTGGACTTGTATATTATGTTGATGCAGATGCAGCCAAAATTTTTTTAAAACTATCGGAAATTATTTACGTAAACCAGCCAAAAAAATATAAAATCATGCATTCTGTAGAACTGAACTTTTTGGGCACTTACTTCTTATCAGTACTCCGGTAAACAACCGGAACCAGGTCCTGCATAAACATAATTTGCGCGACATGGTACATTAATAATTGAATTATAAAGTATCGGTACAAAAGTAGTCTGATTTAGTTTTGGATTCTCGGTTATCTCATCTAAAGGTAAACTGTCCGAAAAAATTACACTCCCAAACACAATTAATATAAAGCACAACATAACTATTTTCTATAAAATGTTTCTTCGACTCTTTGATTAAGACGAATGAATTAAAACATTTATGTGAACGCTTTTAAATCTTTGAACTTTGATATCTTTTAATTTTTTTTAGTAGTGTAAAACGAAATTAAGAATGATCTAATAGCAGTACGCAATTTATAATATTCTGTATCATAATTAAACAAAATATCCTTGAAGGATTCTAAAATATATTCAAGAATGTTTATTTTCCTCAAGACTTATTAAATGCAATACAGGCTAACACTTACTTAAATCAAACTTCTTTCTGCAAGCGCCATAAACTTTAATGTAACCAGGTGGACAAGAAAGCTTGTTTCCAGCATTGAAAAGAATGCACAGTTGGAGAGCGTTCCATTACAGGAAAAGATTTATTCGTTTGTAATTCTGTATCAAGACCTGATATTGGTTCATCTATCGGGGTTGGAGCCGAAAATTGCGTAAAAATAGTGAAAATTATGAAAACCAAACAAAGAACTTTTAGTAGAAACATATTGATACTTCACCGAACAGAGCTTCACATTAACTTATGGGTTATCAAGTTTCTAGTTAATATCAAGTTGCTTGGTAAACATAAAATATGGAATTGCGTCATACTTCTTTTAATAAAGAATAAAAAAAACTCTTGTATTTATTTAGTTTATAATATTATGTTAATAAAGCATTATAAACTTTTTGATAATATTATTATTTGGGATTTCTATGCACTCTCACGACTTTTAAGTGCCCTTTACAAAGACATTTCTGTACTCACTCATTGATACTGTTTCCTGCATTGTCCTCTAACAGAACCATAACCTACAGTACATGGGAGAGAAATAATTACACCATCTACCGCTGGGGATGAATATACCGTTTGGGGCCCATGTCCTCGTCTTGGAAGTACTTCCTTTTTGGTAACAATTATAATTTTCGCTATAGTTTGATTATGATTTATAATATTTATTGTTATAGGATTGTACGAATAAATTTCCATATTTGGTTCAGGGGTCGTTATAGGAAAGCTTGTAACTATTTCACTTAATGTAATCGTAATTAAAAATATAGAAAGTAAACATCGCTCGTTAAACATTCCTAATAATAATAATTCACGTTTCGCGGTTGATGTACAAAATCTGACTAAACGGTTATCATATTCAGACCTCGTTTTAACAGAATCAAGAATCAATGTACTTAACAGAAACTAAAGGATTACCTAAAGAACCATCCAGAATTAAACGCAAATCGAAAACGGCTTAGAGAAGAAAATCGATCATAATTCCAAAAAAAAAACTTTATCTACACTTTATCAGGAATTTACTTACATTCAACGAATAACTTCCTACATACATTCCTGTGTAAAATATAACCTGGTTTACAAGACTTAGGTAGGTACCACAGGATGGAGCATTATAATGGTATGTGGTTCATTTGCTGCTGTTTCATTTGAAAACATGTCGGGAAAATTAATTTCTGATTCTTCTACTATCTTGTAAAGGGGCACAATACATTGCAGTAAATGCAAAAATTAAAAAAAGAACACTGAAATTTATTTTATACATCTTAAAGCACACACAACTCTCGGACATCTGAAACTAATTAGATTAGAAAATTTTAAATCGCGCAAATAATATTGTTGACTAATAAAAGGTTATCAAAACATGTCGAAAGTTGATCTTGAAATAATATGGAAATACCTAAATATTTTTTTAATAAATTGTGGGTGTACGAAAGTGTAATTAAAGAATATTTCTGTATGCATAGAATTAACTCGTTAAAACTTGAAGAAGATACGTACATTGGGTAAATTCCTTTCTACACACAGAACGGTGCAGTACATAACCATCTTCGCATGTACTATTCAAACGAGTTTGAACATTTAAAATAACAGTACGTGATGCAGAAGCTGAGGTTCGATTTGAAAGTTTTTCAGGCGAATTCGGTTTTGGTGCTCCTTCCAGGGGAATACAATAAACCGCAAAAAGAACAAAATTTAGCAAAAGAACACTAAATAATATTTTATACATTTTAATGTGATTATTAAGAAAACTTTCATACAACTAAAAATAATTATTGGGTTAGGAAATATTAAACGGAGCTAAGGTTATCAAAGAATATAAGTTATCAAATGTTCTTGAAATTTGGTCTTAGGAAATTTTTTTCAAATAAATGGCGCAATCGTTTTGGGAAACTTTTTTAATCTCGATACGAACTCGCTACCTGGATTATTCTGGGAATGACTATACTCAAAGCAAAGGTCAAGGTTTCATTATTAAAAAATATTCATTAGGAATACCGGTGAGATCATCAAAAATCCGAATGGACAATGGTTTTGACAAACCAGGAGGATTTTCTTAGGAGAACATTGTATAGAGGATGGAAAAATGTGCTTACGTTACAACAGACGAAAGGAATGGTCAGCAAAAAAATATATAAACGGCTACGGGAAGTCCCGTAAAGGCCCTGTGCTCCTAAAAAAGTAGAAGAGGAGATAATAACTATCTTCTGTATATATCCCTTTTTAATCAATGTACAGAATATAAAAGCCACAAAGGCCACTACATTAAAAAAAGATTTTTAAACGATTTTAATTTGCATTACTTACACAAAAATATCCGTTCAACATCAATTCTTCTTTATCTTTTTACAACCTCTTACAGACGGTTCGAATCCCTCTAAGCAATATAACGCAATTTTCAAACTCCTATTTCCGGTTTTATTCGACTTAAAAGGCACATTTAAAATCTGTACAGGACCTTTCGTTTTGTTTCTTAAAAGTTCCGTTTTGTTTTTCGAAATTTCAGGTTTATTACGTAACAGGCGCAATTTACTTTCAGGAGAACATAGCACGTTAAAAATTAAAAACGCCACAATTATACAGAAAATGGGCCGCACAAACATTATGCTAAGTCTTATTATAAAGATACACTATTTATGACTGATAGGTTATCGCAATTAATGTATTCCAATAGTCCGTATTTTCTTATCTTTAACCTCGCTAAACTAAAAAAAAATGTTTGAATATTTAATGTTTATTTTAAATTCTACCCTTGCAGGATTAATTCATGTGTAACTTTTATTGACCCAGAACAGTTTTAAACCAGATTAACATTTTCAGGAAAGTTTTTCAGATACATATTATTTAAAAGCAATATTTGGAAATTCTTACAGAATCATAGGAAGATTGTAAAGAAGAATCTAACCAAAACTCGACCTTGTTATGGTTTGTAGTTAATACTTTTTATACCACGAATAATTTGGACAGCTTACCTGATTAAAAAACTGGCCTGCAATTATTATTAACCATACTGTAGCCAGTTTGACACTTTACTTGAATTATCCTGTTACTCATCGTCATCCTTTCATATGATTTTACTGTATTTTCGATAGTACCATTTGTAGGTGCACCTACAATACTATTTGCAGAAACTAACAGTAAAAACGTAAATATCATTCGGAATAGCATGATGGTGTTCGAGATCACTTTAGTACTGAATACTCTGTTAAGAGTTTTTGTTTAAAAACTGTTAAAAGTTATCATGAAACTTGATGCACTGCCTTGTGGGGAAAACACAAAATTGTATCACTGTAATGTTTATTTTAATTACCTAAATTACTAAAAAATAAGTCGAAATAACACGACGCTATTAAGGGACCGGGTAAGTAATCGGTAAAGTGGCCGGACGCTTAAACTGACCTACAAAACGTCGTGGATTCGAATCTAGTTTTCTGATAAAGTTATCTTGTCCTTCAATGCTAGAAATGGACCATAACAGTTGATGCCAAAAAATAATAATATCTTACTAATAAACCTAAAACAACATTATGGAGGTGCTTACATAATCAATATTCCTCAACACAGTTGCCATTAAGATTAACATAACCTTTTCTACAAGGCGCAGTAATAATTGCAAACAAATGTATTTCCGTTTCATTCGATTTATCTATTGGTAGACTAGTTGCATTATCCGACGTATCAGATGTATCCATTACAGCACTAACTAAAAACACCCAGATACACAACGCAATTATCACACGAACCAACATGTTGGTAAAAAAACGTATTATGTGATTACAACAGGACGTTAAATAAGTAACTGACCTCTCAAAAACTGTACTCACGTTAATTTATTAAATTTACCTTTACATAACGTAATAAAGATGACCTTGCTTTGATTTATGTTAAAGAGAAACTATTTACACCTTTAAGGCATGTGTATAGAAGAATCACGTTAATGTTCATCTTTAATTGAGAATAGTTGTAAAGAAAAATTAATCCTAGTCGCAATAATTATTAAAAATTTAGCCAGAAACCTCTTGAACCTTAAAACCACTATTCCACCTCGTATTTTTTGTTTTGGTTGAATCCTTATAAAATATTAAAATCTTGAACTTAAACAGCCTAATATTCCTTCAAGCATCGTCCTTCATACAAAACCTTTTCTACAACCCCTTGAATAAACGAATACGATGGGGGGTTTTCCCATTATATCTTAACTCCTGGTACACCCATGGCACTATGAAAAATTACCCAAAGACTTATAAAAAATAAAATAAAAGACAAAGTACAACTGGTTGCGGAAACTAACAATTGCAAGCAAGATTCTCCGTTAATCAACTGCATTCAAATGATAGCACTTAATTTTTTGCTTAGTCAGTGATTGCATAATTTTTATTTAGACCTTGATATTGTCCGTATTTTAGAATTATAGATTTTATCTGATTTTCCAACCAGGACCGCATTAGGGCCACCCATTCAAGAGTACTGGCGTACTATGCAGGCGCCTTTTAACTCTCCTGATTGTACTTGAACATAAATCCAATCTGTGCAACCCGGGACACAATTTTATGATGAATCGCAATTATTTTTAAAACATCCAAGCTTACCTAAGTATAAATTGGTTTACAAATTTTATTAACCAATCTATATCCTTTTTTGCAAGGTACCCGAATAATCGAATCAACTGTATCGCATCCTGTAGTTGTAACTTCATTATTCACATCCTTTGCACTTCCACTATACGCTAAACAAACAGTCAAAAGTAACAATAAGAGCCATATTCGTACCACCAACATTGTCTGTTTTAAAGATTTTATTTGTCTGGTATAGTTTAAAGTTTCGCGGAAAGTGTATCTGATAGTGATAATATTTATAACTCAGGTCAAATGTACAGACAGAATATCAATTGTTGTCATTTGATTTAAAATAATAATCCGAAATGTATTTTTAAAAAGGAATAACCCAATTACGACAGAAAAAAAAGGAGTGGAAAACAAATAAGGGAAAAAATTGTAAGAATATTTTAGCAATAGATAATTAAAAAGTTTACAACCAGGTGTGTAATAAAGTGATCGGTTATGCAATGATTAATTCACATGGCATCACTTCCTATAATGAACAATTTGCACCCCTAAAAAAATAACGCTGCGCTAACTCCCCACTTTTCGGATACCAGTAACAATCTGAACCAATATTTACACATTAACATGCGTGTATGTTTGGTTGCCTAAAGTAATTTATAAATTGTTTAATAAATTTATTTATAATGATAACATAATCATCCCATTTTGAATAATACCACACAATACTTTCCTGGGCATATTTATTTGTTATAAAAGTATAGCCTTTGAAAAAATGATTCGCTATTAACAACTACGAATCAAATTATACCAAATATCCACTTCAAATACCTTTTTGGAAGATAAAATTAGCAACAATTATTCCTTACACATCCGATTTTTTATAAAAATGCATTGACACTGAAAAGTTTTAAAAGATTATTAAATCGCAAGGATAATTATATATTAACATAATTTCCTATAAGTTTATTTAAATTATTCTTTGTTTTACTAATTGTATGTAAAAACATAAATTTTTATCAACGTTTATGACCACCATCCGGAAATAGACTTTCCTGAAAATACCAACAGGAAAATTAGAGATTAAAAACAAATTTATTTCCTAAAACACGCACATGCTAAATGCTCTTAATTAGATTACAATATTCGAAGAAATTTAAACTAATACTAAAAACAATTTGTTAATTACTAAATACTAATTATATTAATATATTATAAATGATATAAGATCCAGAGCTAAAGCAGAAGCATTGTGTAGTTTCATATTATTATCCTACTTCCGGTTATTCTACGGAATCCTGTAACAAAAATAAATATAAATAAACATTCACCAAAAAAAGAATTTGATTAATTGGCCCCAAATCCATATGATATCTCATCAGACCGCGAACACACAAACCGAACACGTAATTTTTTTCTATACTCCTATCACTTACCCTCATGCAACAGCAAAATTTTCCCTGCAAGAGCTTCCAACTAAATGTCCACTATTACAAGGTGTTCTAATAATGCTAACAATTTGATATCCTTCAGTTGCTGGTTTCTCATTCTGATTTCGATTAGAACCAGAATTGCGTCCACCAATAGGAGTGCAATTTACACTAATCGTGAATAAAAAGTTTGCCAAACAGACACAAAAAAGCATTCGAAAAAACATAATTGCTGTTGAATATTGTTGCAGTGTTAAATTTGGATTAATAATAATAATCCTGTGTGATGGCAACTATATATAATATCCCGAAGAAAGGTTATCAGTTTGTAACCGGGAAAAAACAGAGCAAAAAAAAATTATTAACAAATGTGATAATGATAAATATACCACAAAGAAGGAAAGTTCAAACATAAATAAAAATATTTTTTTATAACTTTGATTACAATAATTATTATTTTTCCTGTTTGTGCAGAAGTTAAATTGAGTTAAAAGAATTATTTTTTTTTTGTTGTGACACCCGATTATTTGAGTCATGAGTTAATCACCCTTTATATAAAATCCTTATACCACCTGAAAGCATTACACTAAAAGTGCAGAGATTATTTTAATTGCCTTCCAGATGTTGCATAAGTTTTGAATTAACGCTATCTCTAATCTACGTATGCCATACCCACCGATAATATTTTTATTAATGAGTCATAAAAGTAAACTTAATATAAAATAGGATCGAAAATGTGCAGTCCGACTTTGAATTCCTTTAAAAGCTAAAAGTAGCACTCATGGGACTTAAAAATTCGTCAACTGTTTGGCATTTTCCGAAAAGATTTTTAATTACCTCCCTACATTCTTCGGTGAGATGAAAGGATTTATTTCAATAGCACCTGTGTTACGTTTTATTTGATAAAAATTGAAATTCAAGTACATGCACAAAAAAGCCGATTTTTTTATAAAATCAGCTTTAATCTATTTTCTTTGCAGCTTGGAATGTTCACCGTCATTGTTATTCGATCTTACACCAGTCGAAACATTTTCTTTGCTTTACATCGCATTCCCTCTTTTTTTTATTGAAAACTGTTTTATTTTGAACTTCCCAAACTTACAAACAATTACAAAGACATTTAGGAATTAAGAACAAAACGTCGGCAGTGAACCAATGTTTCTTTAAAAAAAACCCTTATGTTACACGTTCGACCCCATACCAGTTTCAATTTCCTGTACCATTGAGGACGATGGACATAAAACAAGAATTTATTTTCAAACAAGATTACATTTTTCCTTCCTTTCTTAAAAAAAATCCGATAACTTAACGTAGATAACCTGTTTGAGTAATTCCAATTCGCAACTTTGATCCTCTTGAAAAAAGAATATTTTGAATAATTTTATAAGACTTATCAGAAGTAAATATTTTTAAGTATGGAAAAGTCCAGACGAAATGATTAGTCATTGTTTTTCTTTCAGATCGAATTCCTTCAAGAGTTTGGTTGATCGAAGACGTCAATGAACGTAGTAACAAAGTTAAGATAGGAAACTATCTGAATAATATTATTGATAATAAAATTTTATTTAAATTATTTTGAACCCTCTATTGGTAGGAATTCTTCATTAAATAATTGTTAATCCCCCAAATACTTTTTTTTTGTGTGAATGTTAGAAAAATTAATCGTAAATTATTTTAAAAATGCTCACCTAATTTAAAATCGATTGAAAGAAGGTCGACATTTTCCATGTACCCGGACTTTATTGCCATTACACGGTACGTTAATAATATTCGCGGTACTAATTTTATCATCTGTAGTTTTATTAAAGAAATCCGCAAAGGGAATCATTTTTCCACTTATTTCCACTACCGATAAACAAACAATTACGATAGTAATCGTAATAATGGGAAATATTTTAAGATTCATTATTATTTACTGTAGACTTTATAACGCAAATATTATTACTGCGTGTAAATAACGAAAAAGACATAAACCAGCCGGATATCTGAGGTTTACAAAACTGAGATAAGTTTTATTTATAATAAGACGTTATCACACTTAGAACTAAACGTACTATGCATGTGAAGCAACATGATGTAAAGACATGCGATTTGCAATAATTAAAATTAATTAAAAATTACATTCCATTGTAATTTAAAATAATAAAAACTTGTCTTGCTCAATTAAAAAATCATTCTTGCGTTTTAACTTTTAAAAAAATAAAAACTCCAATTAAATCTTGATAAGCAATAGCTAGAAAGCATTGAACCAATCGGAAACTTAATAACTTCCGACTTCAAAGTCTATAACGTTCGACAAAGTGAAACCATATTAAATTTTCTTGGCGTGGGATAAAATTTCTATGCAGAAAAATATCAACGATTTATTAGCTACGGTGGAGAATCAAAGGAAATATAATTTTTTATTTTTAACACGCAGTTATTAATAAAATTCAATTTGTAACATGCGATTAAATTCAGAATTTTCTTGGGTTATAAAATAAAATTAGTTTCTTTTAATCAGAACTTTCAGAACATAAAAGGTAACAAATTTTCCAAAACGTTAAGGACTTGTCAGTAATTTTCCTAAGATAAATAATTGGGTTACTATTTTAATATCCTCTGCTTCAACGAACGATAAGAGGTTTGTGGAATAATAATTTAAAAATAACTCAGCATAAAGTTGACATTCTTATTTCAAGTATTCCATGAAAATTCCGTTGCTACATTTGCGGAACAATTCCTCAAACGATGTATATCTGTAGTTGGTAAACAAGATTAAAGTTGCTATTCCAAGTGAGACAGTGAAGGTTTGAAGGATAAAGAAGGAATAAACTGTCTAAACCTTGGTTCAACTGACAAAAATCAAAAGGCAAAAGCATTGAATCAAATCAACAGAGCAAGGGAAAAATGTTCCAGAAAAGAAAGCGAAGGAAATATACAAACAGAATAGAAAAGAGAGAAACAGATATGCTAGAACTATCGAGACATTCTATAAAACCACATTCAAAGGATGAATGAAGAAAGTTGGCCAAGATATTACCAGGAAAGACCTGCTTGACGAAGAAAAATTTATTTTTCAAGACGATAACGCTTCTTTCCATAAAATAAAACAGGATAGACTATTATCTAAAAAAAACCCACAAAAAAGAAGAATTAATCGAATCTCTGATTCAGTCCCGGTTTCGCTGTATTTCGAAGGTAGAACTGGAAAAACCTGAAAAAATACGAATTGGTCATTCCAAAAAGAGGCAGTGCTTTATACGATGAAATTTTCAGCCGTGTTTTACAGTAATATAGACAGGGAATCGCTGAAAATATTTCAAAAATAGTTTGCATATAAATTTTCGTGACCGTACTGCGAAGAATCACAACACGAGGCCAAGCGACTGTTGGTTCAAATCCAATATGGGTCGGAATTTTTCTAAATAATTTAAAGCCTTAAATATGTTCGAATATTGATGCATGTTAGATGAAGGACACATGACCTTGTTAGCAGTGTGTAGATAAAAAAAAGTTTTTTTACGCCTTTTAAACGATTTTAAAGAATACCTTACCTATACCTAAATTATCTTGACGCAATACCTTGCTTCTGAGAACTATTTACACATTTAAATACATTACCGTCCTCTTAAGTAAATCTCACATAACGTAAACAAGATTAAATTTACGTACCCAATAAAACATGATGCTTATTTGATTTTTACCAAAATACACCCTCTTCAAGGTTTAAATTTGAAAATAACAACCCTTTCTTACTAATATTTTTAATAGACAACCAGAAAAATACCTTAGAGATAACAAAAATTCCTCTTCTAATAAACTGTCCGACAAACTCCAGCATCATCCACCTTCTGACTTTTCTTATTACAACGAACACCCACAATTTCAGCCATTTCGGGTTTATTTTTCTCTATACCAAATCGTCCAAAGTATTCACTGAAAGTCACCCATTTACTTTGCACTTCACTAACTTCAAACGCCAAGTACAAAAACAAGAAACAAAATAACGCACTGCATGGTTTCATTTTCAGTTTTTATGTGAAATGGACGAATTTCACAAATACTTTAAATGTCAACACATGCTTTAGTTCGAATATAACAAAAAGCGATAAGATAATTTATTGTGTTCTCCCTGAGACTCTATCGATTAATAAAATGTTGTATTGGTTTGAACTAAACGTTCTATTCGGTATTTTATCTTCTGTAATTAGAGTTTATCAGAAAGATATGAGAGCATACTATACATTTATGCAATAAAAGGAAAGGTGTGTACAAAAATAGTTTATAGTAGGATTATAATGTTAAATTCATGTCGTAAATAAAAATCTGATCAAATATCCGGACATCTGTTTGGAGTAGATAACAATATTATGTACCTACTTAGAGATAAGAGAGAAAATATTTTATAATGTAATAGTATACAGGATTGCTCAGACAATCTTCCAAAATTAAAACAAAGAAGAAAGTTCATCTGTCCCCATATAATTTGAATCTAAAATAAGTTCTGAAATAAAATCTCGGACAGGTTTTATTGCATGGGTCCTGAAAGTTTCTGTTCTTCGGGGAAATTTCTTCATACGACTTCACTTGCAGGTATCACATGATCTGCAATCTTCCTTGAGCGACCAAGACCGCGAGAAATAATTTCCTATCAAATCATGGTCGCCTATACAACCTTTTCCTGATAAAGTTTCGCAGACGAGCCCACACACATTAATTCAGTCCAATAATCCACAATTTTCAGGAAAGTGCTTATGCAACCAAAGATACCTTCTCGAATTCATAATAAAAAATAAAATAATCAAATCATAAACAAGGACAAATGCCTATCAGCACTTCTCTTTTTTTTTTCATCGTTATCGAACATTGCATAACCGTATTTTCCCCTCTAATCTGCAGTTTTAAGAAGAAGTAATTAAAATAATTAAGACTATAGCATCTTTAACAGAGATAACCCCATTGTTAAAAGTTGGTATTTGTTCCAACCTGGATTTATCCGTACTTAGCTATTTATGTCTATATAAGACATATCGAAGGATAGGCTCGAAAAGAGAACGAATGAGTGTTACGAGAAGTCCATTTGGGTTAGATAATATCCTGCGAAACTAGTTTTGACAAATAAATAGGAGAATATAAACGGACCTGTACAGCAAGAAATTGGACCCTAAGAAGAAGAACAAAAAAAATTGGAGAAGCACGAAATCGCAAATTTAAAGAACGTCCTGGAAGTGGACCCCTTTGTCCAACAAATTATTTACACTTAAATATAATTATTCCACATACCCTTAATTTTAAAACGTTCTCCTCCATTGTTTTAATACTCAATCATTTTAACACATCTTCTATTCATAAATACATATCCAAATCTGCAAGGAACCGTTATAATATTCTTGTGATACGAAGTTGTGTTAGGACTAAGGAAAGGTTTTCCAAAAATTTTCAAAAACCAACCTTCAAAAGTGTCGGGTTGGTATTGTCTTGAATTAATAATCGCAATTAAAGCGCACAAAACGAATAATTTTATGCACACCATGATAAATAGTCGCAAATGAAACACAGTAGCAAAAATAACTTAGTAGCAAATTTCTTATCACTTTATCACCCACTATAAAGCCATAAAATTAATTCTGTTTAAATTTACAAGCAGAGATTGTTTTCTATAACATTGCGCGGCTTATGATGTTGACGCAAATCTTCAATGACTTTTATTTTAAGTTAAAAATATGTTTACTGTTGTAAAGAATAAAAACTTACAGATGTACTAGAAACATTTGGAGGTAGTGGAGGAAGGGGTGGTAAATGTCCACTCCTCCATTCCCTCACACATTTCTTATTAGCGGCTACGCTTTCTCCTTCAGGGCACCTTCCAGGCACCTGTATGACATTTCTGCCAGAATCCTGACATTCTCCTGAATCTCCACGAAATTGTCCGTGGGGACAAGGCTCATCGTTTAAATTGCGCGCAACACAATAAAGAGCACACCCCAAAATCACTAAAGCTAACACTTGAAGCTTCATTTTCGTTGCAAAAGCAAACTAACACGCGTTCACGAGAAAATACAAAAGTTATCTGGTGCTATCGTCTTAAATTGGTTTGTTTATCGTCGACGTATTCTTTAAAGAGAATTCCGCTACTTATTTAATCTTATTTGATTAATAATAATAGTCTATTACATAAAAATTATAGAAATCCCCCAATATTGCGAAATTTGATGAGATTGCATTAAAACAAAAATATATTAATAGTTTATCATTTAAAGTTGATATAACTTATGGCCACTGTGAACTTCAAGGGGGGGGGGGGTGATCTAATACTCTAAAACTAAGAACAATCATTTAATATAACACTCCAACCTTTAAGAGCAGGTAATAGGGCGCCAAGAAATGAAAAAAAAACTACAACATGCCATCAAGGCTGTACTGTGTTTATAACGACTCAAATTGTTTGTAATCTAAGGGGAGTTTTACTACTCTTGCTTTGCAATATATTTAAGAAAATCAAAGAAACCTCGAATTACAAGGACCATTTTTTGTTACTTGAGATAAATATTCGCTAATCTTCAGACAAGTCATAGGGCAAGTACAAATAACATTATCGCTTCTTAAAATATCTTCTCTGTAGTATTCTTATTTGTTAACTTAACAAAAAATGTTCAGTAACTTCAAGAAGACTAAATATTACAATAAAATAAGTTTGAAATTTTAATGTTGGGCAATATGCGATTACAAAACAACTTGGAACCTGCATTTAACACCTTTTTTAAACTTGACCATCCATATCCAAAAAAATTAATTCTCATTTAATAAATAAAATACAACATAAATCGAAATAACTTTAATATGCTAATTACAATAACTTATATTACAAACCCACTAAAAATTACCACCACTAAGAACATTATTATAAAATAGCAAAATAAAGCACCATGAGTAAATTCTTAATCATTTCCCCCACATGGAGTAAGCAGTTGTTTGATCTGTTTTATCTGTGACGGGATTTTCATCATTCGTCTCCTCATCTCCTTCCTCTGTAGAATTAACTTTATTTTCTGTATCCTCCTCCTCCTCCCCTTCTGTAGCTACAATCAAAGTTCCGGAGCCAGGATTTGTTTCCGGTTTGGAATACGTTGTAATATCAACCTTAGGATCCGAAGAATCAGAATCGAACGTCCTTGTTATAGTTGTGGTAGATTGTGAGGTATCAGTATTTGTATGAACCTCACGATAAGTATTATCCAATGGTTGTGAATTGGTGTTGTTTACAGTTTGGTTCAAGTGAGTTTCATTAAATTCAGGCAAAACCGGAACACCTCCCCAATTTAATCCAGGATAGAAGGGTACGTTCGAATTAGGTAATAACTGAGAATGGGGTATATCAAAATTTCCATTCGCATCTACGTCGATTATTTCTGTTGGAATATGTGCGTATGGATCAGGTTGAGTTTGAAAAGGTCTTTGTTGAAACGGATAAGAAGGATAAGATGATGGATAAGACATTGGATAACCAGAACCATAAGAAGGATATGAAGGCATCCCCCAGGAATTACTTTGAGGATAAGGAAACGATTGAAAAGGAATTTGTTGGAAACCACCCATTTGAAAATTTGGATAGCCAAAGCTTGGTTGATAAGATTGATAAGGATATTGATTAGGATATTGATTAGGATAGGAATACATCGGTTGATGTTGTTGGAAATTTAAACTTCTCACATTTCTTTGATTATGGGGGTAAGAAAAAACAGTTCCCACAAACAAACCAACCACCAAATATTTTAAGCCACTCATGATACGTGTTTCTTAATCAAAACTGCTGATTGCACTATTTTATGAAGCTGGTCGAAGTGGTTGTTATCGAATGACCTTTGACGCGCGTTTGTCAACTAGCTATTTTAATTTTTTCTTGAAGCTTGCCTTTGTTCCTAATTATTACCAGAATTAGAAGAGTGGTAACGTTGACGATAAGAATCATAAAAGGGTCCATGATTCTGACCATTATGAGGATAAAATCCATAAGTGTAATGGGTATGGGTATGCGCACAAGTAGGACACGTGTTTTGGCGAGGATAATGCCCGACATTGGTATGTTCTGCATTATACGGATACGGAATTTGACATGAAACCATGCCAAAAAGTACCACCATGAAAAATAAAATTAAACACTTGAACTGGGCCATGTTGAAACTCGTTAAAGCACTTAACTGTACTAACTTTGCTAGATACAGACTCTTTGTAGATATTTTTTGACCTATTACGTTATATCGTCCTTGAGTAACCTGATAAATATTATTAAACGGAAATTTTATAGGTTTTCAAGTCAAAAAAAAAATTAAAAAACGCGAATTATAAGCAACGTATGTTTATTTTTTAAAATAAAAATCAGAAAATAATTTACAGGAAATAACAAAACGCGATTATTTCAAAAATAATGTATTTGTTTCAAATTATTGTCGTAAACACGTAATAATCTTCCCTAAGGAGTCAAAAGTTTATCTTTCAAGAGCGCAATTGCGCCAGAAAAAGTTTTCTAAACATCTTTATCGTCTTAACACGAGGCTGCGCATGATTACGGTTCTAAGAATCATTATAATGTCATTTTATAGGATGGCCAAACTAAGCAAGAATTTTCGAATTTTTTGAACCCTACTCGTATATGATGGATAGATTTATTTGTGGATCGGCGATGGTTTGGAATGGAATCTATATCGGCCATCTCAGGAAGACTTAATATTAAGCCAAAGATTATTCAAAGGACAACATATGTGGGGCCAAAAGGCCAATGCAACATTTTGAAGGACCCAAAAAGTACAGTTCTTCTAAAAACCCAGCAAGATCCAGATACCTTAAAGTGATTTTAGAATAATCTTTGCCAAGCCTTTGGGAAAAAGGAGGAAGTTCTTGCAGGGTGGAGAGGTGATTTTTGTATTTGTCAGGGGAAGAAAGGAGAATATCCCTTAAAAATTCTATAATTTCTAAATTCTTTGGAAGGAAGTTTTAATAATTTCCTATAATAATAAAAGTATAAAAAGGACAACTTAAAAGAGGGATTTTAATTTAAAAAATCACATTTCGTCCTACGTAATAAATCTTGTTAATAAAATATTAAAACTTAACATCTTCAGTTGTTACAATGCTACATTCTTGAACAACAAAATTTAAAAACAAAGTATAATATGAAGTAATTTTCAGAAATATTCCCTACAACGACCGTGTCTATCTCTTCGTCCATAAACACAATTGTCAGGAAAACGTATCACATACTCAAGCACTTCTTCTTTTGGTGTTGAACTCACCATTTCTTCTAGTACCGTATCAAATGTCTTCAAATCACTTGAAAACTCCTCTAAATTTTTTGAACCATTTTCAATCCATTCCACATCTGAATCTTATCATAAAAATTTAAAAAATGATGGTTTTTATTCAAATAAGATTTACCTTCCCAAAATGTTCCTCCAGGTTGGGCTTGATCTGGAAATTCAGGAGCATGACGATGATTATCATTATTAGAAGGATAAAGAGAAGTGTAACTTGGAAAAGCCTTGATTAGAAAACAGGAAGTGAGCAGAAGAAAAAGTTTTAAAAACTTTGCGCAATTCATTTTGTGACTTACTGTATGAAACTTTCACAGTTATCTGAATTGAGTTTATTAACGACCTTTGGTTTAATGTTGATCTAATTAGGATCTGATTGGTTTATGTTGTCTTCTGACCCTGACCTTAATGTTGATTTGCGTTTCTCGAAACGTGTTTGAATTATTTGACGCTATTTTTGTGCGTAGGTAAAACAAAAACAAGTCACCAAGTTTATTATATTCCGATTCAAATTTTTTTATTACAAGATATTAATTACTAACAATTTAGTTTTATTTCCTAAAGCTTTCTCTGCATTTTGTTCCAACTAATTGTTGACCAGGTGGGCAATTACTAGGTACATCGACTAGATTTCTTGAACCAATTTGTACAGTAGTTGTTTGCGGTGTCGTACTACTACTAGTGCCTTAAACGAGACAAAAAATGATCAACAATAATACTATCATGAGTTTGTTAAACTTACTAATTTTTGAAGGTACAACTTCATCATCTGGAAAAATAAAGTTCGTATTTTCATCACTGTCTTGTAAAGGAACCGAATGGGAAATATGATTAAATATTTGGACACAAATAAATACTACCAAAAGCTTGGTTAACATTTTTATTTTTTCGTTGGTGTTTTATTAATCAAAGTTCGAACAACACTGCTGCACCAAAATAAGATATGTGTACACTTCCTATTATCTTTTGATAAATTCCCATGAGCTCATTACGCGGAATTTCCAGAACAAAAACAACATTCGCTAGGTTTTTACTTTTATATATTTTATTTTAAATTATTACCAAAAAAAAAACATCTTAATAAACGGGTCTACATTGCCCGGCCTGGTTTATTTTTTCTCCTGGAGGACAACCAGCACCTACGTTGATTAATTTTCTGGTATTTCCTTGCCCAGGTTCAACATTCGGACCATCGGTATTCAGACGTACATCAATATTGTCTAAAAATAAATCTGCAATAAAAAAACCTTTAACATTTTTTTTACTACTTACAATTTTCTTCAGTGGTAGGTAAGACAGTTGTTGATTTCCTGCTTGGATGAAAAAAATCACAAGCTGTTTGAGAAAAACTTCTTAATTTATCCAAAATATAACCTGTTGATTCAACCTGTACGAAGTGGTTGCAAAAACAAGCTAATATAACGGTTAAAATAATTATTTTGGAATGAAACATTCTTGTTGTTGTTGTTCGTATCTTAACGCGGTTAAGAATGATCTCAATTTTAATTTGGTGGCCTTATCTAGTGTAACCGTTGACGGGGATTTAAAAAAATGTTGGAATAACAATGACGTAGGTCATAAGTTGGGAAAAACTTTTGCTTTTTTATTGTAATTATTTTTTTTATTATAACACGAACACCACCTGCTACAGGTACCTGCTAACTACCCGGTACAAAAGTTGGTTGTCCTTGCTTCTGAGCGTGCATCTTCCTTCTCCGCGACTTGTTTCCATCCTTTTCTATCTGCAACTATTCTTATCCAATTCTCAAAAGCTGTCGTCGATCAAATCTTCCTTCCCCTATCACCAACATAAGTTTACGTCTATGGTCCCAACTGAAATCAACCAATTTACTCCGAATTCGAAACAATCTTCAACTTCCTTTTATCGGTCCTCAAATATCTCTTATTTTATTATTATATTCAAGAAATGCTATTAACTATTACATATCAAGAAAAATACTTAAAAATAAAACTTAACAAACTGAAAACAGCAAACTAAAACAAGAACTATTCCAACTCTTTGGGATGTTGCTCCACTTATTATTATACGATGAGCATCACTTCCTTCCCTAACAAAATAAGGAAGTGTATTAATAGGTGCGTTATAATCT
The DNA here is from genome assembly GCA_963082805.1 of Hemicrepidius hirtus. Lineage (NCBI taxonomy): Eukaryota > Metazoa > Arthropoda > Insecta > Coleoptera > Elateridae > Hemicrepidius > Hemicrepidius hirtus. Next base: position 25,440,956 of record OY720167.1, read on the forward strand.
TGAATTTCTTTAGGCCCTTGATGTACAGTTCCTGTATTTCCATCGACCCAATTTCCAGAAGGCAAGAAAATATTTCTTTTCACTCCTCCTTCTGTAATTACAGGAGCAGACAAAACATCTTCACCAAGTAAAAATTCTACAACCAAAAACGGGTAAAAATTAATTAAATCGAACCTTTTTTTTTTACCTGTATCCTCTTTTTGGGCAATTTCATTGGTTGGATCTACCCACCATATGGGAGGGTTAACAGGAGTTCCGTTTTGGATGCTACCCTCCATTTGCTGTTTGATATAGGGCGCGAATTTTTGATGCAAACTTACCATACTCTTTGAAATTTCTTCAACAGCGATCTAAATTGAAAATATTATGTTATTCCTAGTTAATTTTTTGGTAGTACTTACATTTTCTTCATCTTTAAAGTCCCATGGGACGTAACTGAATTGAATACTTGGCATGAATACATTAGCTTGAAGCCATCGGATAAATAATTCAGCGTTTGGTCGTCCATTGTATCCGTTACCACCAACCATATCAGGGAGAACCCTAAAACAAAACATTTGGGCAATGTTTTTCCCTATAGTTAAAGAATACCACATACATGGTGTAACCATTCATATTCATTTGAAGAAGAGTTGTTATCAAAGTGTACAATCCGTTGTTAGATCCCCAAACAGAGTCTTTATCGATCATTCTAACAAAAACTGGCAAATCTTGTGTCCTTCAAAAAAATAACCATTTCAAACATATTCTAACCAATAACCCTTAAAAATATTACTTCCAACCAACTCTAACTTCCACAAGATCACCAAATTTGGCACAAGTTCTTACATAATCAACTCCTATGTTATTAGGAGTTGTTTCAATATCTCCACTTAACACAGGAACCTAAATTTAAAAAAATTGATACATGTATAGATTAAAATTAATCTCCGCATACCTGTGGTGCCCAACTACTTTCGCCTGCATCAAATTTAAAGCTATCGATCCCATGATTTGCCTGTATTGTTCTTAATCTGTCAACAAACCAGTCCCTAACTTCGGGTTTAGTAAAATCCAAATAATGAGCTTCTTGCGCGTCACTGTTCCACCATTGAGTTAAATCACTACCAGCTGAACTTTTTGCAAAATAACCTGGAAACAAGGATTATTCTTCTCTGATTAACCAAAGGAAGGGAAACGTGGAGCAAATATAAAAAGAACATCCGCTTGGATGAAGTAAAGAAAGAAATGGTCAAGGAAATGATTAAAGACCACAATAAATGCACTAAACAACTTATATTTAGGAAAATGACACGGAAGAACTTATCCCTTGTCATCTTATGGTTTGTCGTAAAACTGCGAGGAGAAGGACCCTTACCATATTTTCTTCCAATTTCCTGATATTTCGTACAGTTGGTATTAACAAAAGGATGGGCCCATAACGTTACAGTAAAGTCCATTTTTTTAATCTCGGATACCGTGTTGGTAATGTCACCAAACCTTGAGTTTCTAAAAGTAAGGGCACCATAGCAATCCTAGAAAAAAACCTTAAAAAGGGACGAATACGAGAATTAAATCTACACACCTCCCAATCATCATCGATTTCAAATTGTCCTTTAGGATATCCATGATCAATTATTTCCTTGGCGAAAGCAAGAACAGCTGTGTCGTTTACATCCCTTTTATACCTTGCCCATGTTGACCAAATGGGTCTTTCAATAATTCTATAATTTGGATGACCTTCAACACAAAAATTAGTAACCAAACGGTAATTATGAAGAATGATTACCTGAAGGTTTTCCTAAAAAGTGTTTTACAGCATGAAGATGAGCTGCTTTTGCATTTTCCTTCACAACTATGGTATAATGCAATACCACCTATTAAAACGAGTAATTTTTGGTAGGTACTATAAAATAATATCAAAAAAAATATATACCTTTGACCGTGGTGTTGGATAAGGTCTGGTAAGTTTAGCAGAAAAGCAAACTTTCCCTTGTGTCGAAGGTGTGTTTTGATTAATGAAAAGAGGAACCCTTTCATCAACAAAAATATATGCCCCTGCTGAATTTAACCAATAAGGTTCAACAACAGCGCCCCATTGGTCTTCTTGAAGAACATTAGCAAAATTCGTAAGTTTTAATTTGTTTAAAGGCCATTCTTGTTCGAATCGTTCAGGACCTCCATACCAACTATAATCACCAAGTTCAAAACAATCTTCCAATATAGTTGCTGTATCGGTGGTTATCCAATATAAAGAAAAACCATTTTCTATTGAGTCCGTAACGTGAAGCCTTATTCCGTTTGCAAACTCCAAACAATTTGGTACATCCGTACAAACCGTGCTTGTAAGTGAAGCTAGATTATTTCCAATATTACCCTGGAGTTTTGTATTTGAACCTATAAGAACAATTTTAGGGGTTTCCTTTTAAAGATTATTAAATTAACTTTTAACCTTCTTTTAGGGTTAATTTTAAAATTCCTTGTTCTTGTTTAATGTCAATCGAGATTCCATTTCTTTCGATTGATATTTTCTGTCCGTTGGTTAGGTATAAACAAGTAAGAATTATAACTAAAATTAATAAACAAAAAAAATAAACAAGTCGTAATTTAAAAAAATATTAAAAGTTCTTACACGTACTAAAGATCCTGTACTCCCACATTATGCTGACTGCACAAATTTTCTGGTGTTGGGGTTATTATATACCTTTATTTTTTAAGATAACTTATCGAAATAGGATTTTATAGCGCAATCGCAAATTTGATCAACAATTTTCCTATAGGTGACATTTACTGAAGTGCTTTCATAAATTTTACGACTATTTTGAATGCGCTATATTATACAATTAAAAAAAATATATAATTCTACTGTACAAAAAGAAATACTAGCTGCTTGTTTGTATGAAATTGTCCATGGGTGTTGTACATATTTTATAGAGAACTAAGGACCTCAGTCATAATCGTCTTGTATGCTTTAAATTTATGAAATAACCTTGAATGACTTCAAATAATGAATCAGTATTAGGTATACAGCCATACACAATTTAAACAAAAATTACAAGTGGAAGACTTATTGCGGATTAGTAGATACCAATATCACTGTTGATAATACAACAAAAAATGTTTGCCCCTAAAGATATTAGTTACGTAAACTGCAATACAGAGAAAGAAATGCAAAATTTCTAGAACGTTTGTACAGATTACAAGGCATACAAATCCTGTCCCTAATAATAAAGGACTTTCTTTGGGATTTATCAAAATACAGGGTGCCTACTAGCGTACTTTCATTTCAAACTGTATTTCTTATATATTTTAGAAATAGCCACACTCTATACAGAGTGTTCCAAAAAGAAACGGCATCCAGTTAAGGGCATGTTCCTTTCATGATAATAAGAGGAACAGTTCCTATTAACATGGTACGCAAATTCTTCGTTACCGAGATAGTACAAGCTTTTTACACCCATACTGTATATGGTATCAAAAACAATTATTTTTTCACAAACACAACGAATTTTCAAACAGAATTTTCTTAATCTACCCTTTCAATCAACATATTTATCTAATGAGGTCATATTCATGATACTCACACGTGGAAATCGTGAAAATTAAAAAACTTTGTAAGATACGATAATAAACTCCTCGTAATTGCAATTTTTCTCTTTCTTTTTACCATCAAATCCTATTTATCACGTATGTTGTAATCTATTTTATATCCTGAACAGTAACATATCACTTGATAGTTGATACACGTATCGCGTGTTTTTCGAAGTTCTAAGTCGAAAATAATTGCAACTTTGCAAACTTTTTTGTTATAATATGTATATTCAATAAATAATTTTAAACACTGCAAAACTAAGCAAATCTTTTAATAAACACCACAGGATTGATACTGACAAACTTTAACCTTGGAATTAGTGCACGTGTGGAAAATTATTGGACAGAACCGTTTTTGGGGAAAAAGATTTTCATCAGTTTTGTTAAATCAAAAAAGTAAATGTCAATAAAAAAAGCTAAACTAAAAAAATTATACAATTACCTACTGTTACGGTCGTATGTCCCCATGAAACACATGGACCGGGTTTTAACATTTTTAGAAAACATCTACCCTCTTCGTGATACGTTCTGTGGAAAACTTAACCAGGTGAAAATTTGACCTAAGCCGTTCCTGGATTTAAATCTAACCTGAATTGTTATGCATATTTAATCATTATTGTTGATTACCACCAAGGTTGCATTATTATTTTTTTGAAATGCATTGTTTGCGTGCAGTGAATTGAACAAAAAAATATCTAAATTGATGTTTGCATACATAGAAGTCTACGCGCCTATTATCAATTTTCTCTAAAATTCGACTCAAATTTCCAATCATTTTCTCCACAGGTACTTATTGGCTGTTAGGGTCAAATTCCTAACAACACAGTAACATTTTAGGGTGCGTGGTTCGATGTTTATACCAAGTGTTCTACGTACTTGAACCAGTAGGTCTCGCTAAGCTACTAAATATTTTTTTTAAACAAACTTAAACTAAATCATCCTGTACGCTTATAAAATTTAAAATCATGTATTTATTTTAATATTTAAGCCATCTTAACATTCTTGTGAACAAAACCTGACAAGCACGAATATTAAAAAGTTCTCCACGTGTCCTTAGACGATTTCTTGCACTTTATCACTGCTGAATTTCAATTTTGTTTCGATAAAAGTGCTATAATCTTACGGGGTCAATTTGAAGTATAAAAGGGTGAAATTCAATTCTGAGAGTTAGTAGTTTTCACAATGGTGCCCAAAGTTATTCTTCTAACTGTGCTATTAGCGACTGTAAGTATTTATAAGAATTAAATGTTGTGTTATTGATTGCAATTTTGGTCTATCCTTTTCGTGTTTTTTCCACAAGAGATCCTACATTTAATTATTTTATTTCTAGGTAGCACTTTCGGAATGTCATTCCCATAAAAGGTCTAAAAGATTCGGGCACTCCAACACAGACGCAGACCACACTTCTCAAGAATCTAAGTATCAAAAACAACAACAAAGCGCTGAAGACAGTTCAAGCAGTGTTTCAAACAGTCAAGAACAACAAGAAAGGAAATTAAGTCCAAGATCAAGTCAATATAATTACGTAAATGATTATCAACAACAGGGAAAACATCAAAAATACCATGGAATTGGACATCAACAACACGGCAAAATTGTATACCCTAATGGACAAGAATCTGGAGGTTATCCATCTCAAGAACGGTTTGGTTACCAACAACAAGGAATGAAATCTCAATGGGGAGGAAAACAAAACCAAGGTAGTTCTGAAGAACAACAATTTGGTTATCAACAACAAGGAATGAAATCCCAATGGGGAGGAAAACAAAACCAAGGTAGTTCTGAAGAACAACAATTTGGTTATCAACAACAAGGAATGAACTCTCAATGGGGAGCAAATCACAATCAAGGTGGTAGTTCTGAATCGCAAGAACAACAGTTTGGTTACCAACAACAAAAAATAAACCCTCAATACCAAGGTAATCAATACCAAGGCAGTTCTGAATCAGATGAATCCACGGGACACCAATACCAAAAAAAGAAAATTAATTTCAGACAAGGGAAAAAACATTACCAACAACAAGGTAGTTCAGAATCTCAAGAACAACAGCAATACCAACAAAGTGGGCAAATGTACCCTAAACAAGGGAGACAAAACTACCACCAAGGACAACAATATCAACAACAAAGTTCAGAATCGCAGTATGGTGGATATCAGCAAAGCTATGTAAAACGTGAAAATCCACAAAATAATCAAGATAGCTCTTCTCAAGAAGTTTCCAACGAACAACAATCTCAAAACCAAAAATACCCAAATACAAAACAAGTTGGATATGGTCAACAACAAAATTCTGATGAGTCTTTTGAAATAAGACAAGGGCAAAAACAAATTGTTCGTGTATGTACACAAAAAAATTTATAAAACGATTATTTTCTTATTATTTATGTTTACAGCATCCTAATCAACATTTAGGAGGACGATATATTGAGAACCAACAAAAGAGACGTGGTGGAAATTCTCAAGAACAGGGTAATGTAAACCAACCTGGAAAACAATTCTCTAGTGAGGTAAGATAAAGTTTTAAGATTAAAATTATTAGTTTTTCCTTTACGAGGTTTAGTTATGACTTATAATTGTTGTTATGAACCTGGAAAACAACAAAATTATAAAAAAATATCTATACATTACTCAACTGTATTAGTTTTTTCTCTTATCTATCAATATACTGATAAGTTTATTGGAATTTTCAAATTTTTAAAAAGGTACGAGTTTAGATAAGTGGTGAGGTAATTAAGACCGAACTACTTCAAAATTGTGTATAAAAAATTGCATTTTCTAGTTAAATAATTAAAATTTTCACAAACGTCTGTTTGAAACGTATATCGGAAATTTATTTCAGCCTAAATTGATTCTCTTCGCATTATCAATAAAATCAGACATTATGTCATGAAAAGTAACGCTCAGAAATATTGGGAGGCAGAAAATGCTGAAAAGTTTTTCCTCAATAAATTCAGAATTTTTTAGACATATAATTGCTTTCCATGGATATGGGTAAAGACTTAAAGCTGTCTTGTCCATGGGTGTTTGTAATTTATTTCGTCTTTTGGATTAAGAAAATACATTTCTTCTTTTTTTTTGCAGGAAATTTCCTCGTAATTGGAGAATTCAAGAACACATCTACAATTTATATTTATCATTGAGCTTATATTTTATTCTGATTGTAAATAATGTAACAATATCTACATTGTAACATATTGAAAAAATAAAAACAAAAAATATAATATGTGGTATAGTAATCAGCAAGGGTAGGAAAATGTAGAAATGCGACGGGAATATTGAAATCGTTTACGAGAAGCAATCAAAGAGATATAAAATATGCATTTATATGCACTTCAACATCCTATCCCTAGTAATCCTAGGATTCCTGTTTAGTTTTTAAACTCCCACATCCCAGTGTAAATGCGAGATTTAATTTGGAGCAAGATGTCTCTAAGTACATCCGATAAAGACTTCGCACTCCTTGCAGCAATGGAGTTAAGGAATGCATTTAAATTGAGTCTTAAAGACAGAGCCTATCCATCAAGGGGTATTGAGTTGTCCCAGGGGGCGCCGGTGGCACGTAGCGGTAGACTCCTAAAACCGCGCCAGGCTCGACTTCCTGTACACCCCGGAAACTAGGGGTTAGTGTTTGTGTTCTTCTAATATACTTCCGGTTTACAACTATTCCTGCTACGTGATTCTCCTATCAAGTGGTTGCTAACTGGGATACCTCTTAAATGTTTTATAGTGCTTAGTTTAGTTGTAAAACTAGCAAGGAGGGCGGTAGTGAAAAAAATTAACGAGAATGAAATGTTCCAGAAAGTTTTAAAAGCTCCAATCGTAAAATTCTTTACAGATTAATGGTTTCGGTTTATGAAGCTTCAAAATTATACTGTAGGGAACGGAAAACAAGGGTGTTTTCATTTAAAACATTGTAAGAATAACAAAGAAAAATTTTAAATAATTATAAAAATAGGTATTGAAGAAAAAATTAGCCTACGATGCCGGTAATGTATAAGAGTGAGGTAATAGGGGTTATTTTACCTGAATTATACGTGAGGCTAAGTTAATGACGTAATCTAGACGTGTAGCAGGTTTTACGTGGAGAAAAGCAATTTTTCCTTCATTTGCCGTTTCCATCAGCTATAAAAACGTAAAAAGGCTCCTTTAGTAAAATGAGAAGCTTTAGTTGTCTTAAAATCGCGTAACTTAATCGAACTGATATGAATCAGCTAGTGCGATTTTTGAGCGTAAAACGTGAGAGGAGCAAAACGTAGTTTAGGTAAAGCAATACAAATTTGCATATCTAAAATGAGCATCTCATTTACAAGAGCTAGAGCAAAGACAACCACAGAGTCTGAGCATATCATCAGTCAAATTTGGACCTGACAAGCAAACTTGACGCTAATCCCGTATACAGAAAATGCAGGAGGGCGGTCTGGTGATAATGTCATTTTTAAACGACATCGACGTGATACATTCAGGGTAATCTACAGATCAGAAACGTCTTATCCGGGAACCGTTTGTATTCTCGCAGGGATCCCCAAGTCATATATCAGACACTATTTTTCATGCACTTGCCGTATTTATAAGAGAATATTACCGTTTCTAATGTCGAGCCACTTTTCAGTATAAATTTGTAATATCTCGAGCGTTATCTTCCGCTTGGGTTAGAGTTTTTTACTGTTTTCTCTGCGTTATAACTTTAAGAGACTCAAGTATGCCACAAAGAATATTGTCTTTTGTAGTACCGCATAAGAGAGAAACTGAGGGATATTGCAATGGATTATTCACAAGTGCTTACACGGCGCAGAACAAGCCTGGAAATTGCCAATAACGTTACACAGAACGTTCTAACCGTCCTTTACAAAATTTCGCAATATGATCTTTTATCAAATTAAATTAAAATCTTTAATATCGGAAAATAAAAACTCAAAAATACATTTTTTAACTTCTACTGATATTAAAAATTTTATACATTATTAATTTCCTGAAATTACTCAGAAGGTATCCTTTCCAGGAGACTAACCTAACCCCTTGATAGAGTCTGCAGAAAACAGTTCCACCAGGGGTTAATAATTTCCAGAAGAAATAATGCTTCTCTCCTGATTCTAAAGAGAATGGAAAAAAAATTCCTTCTTGTGTCATCCATTCAAGTCAAAATTCAAAAGGATCTAAAGACGCCTAAAAGTGCCCAAAATATTCTATTCAACCAATACCACAGTCCTAGGTGGTAACTCCCTACTCGGGCATTTACCCTACCAAAGAATGGTAGATCCTTAATTTCCAACTCGCTGCAGAACAATCGCAAGATATTATATTCTATAAGAACGAATCTCGAATTAGTCGCCGGCTTCGACGCTTCAGTCACGGTCCTATCTCACCCCTAAGAGCGCCCTTTGGCTACAGGATTAATTTTATTCCAAATGTTACTTAATAAATTTAAGAAACCGGCATAGGTTAGCGGTAAATTGACCAAACGCTTAAACTGACCTGCAAAACTGTTAAAACTGTCGTGTTCATGGATATTAAAGAGTTCGAGTTTGATTAAGTGTTAAATGGGGAAACATATGACCTTGTAGTATAATTGAAGTATAAATAAATATTCAAAAAAAATTACCGACATAAAAGTTTTGTAGAATCCAACCAACACAAATATTTTTCCCAAGGTTGAGAATGAATTTTTTATGAATAACAAATTGCTTACACCATTCCACATTCGTAACACAGATTATACTTTAAATATTATGTTTACGTACCAAAATATGCTTCAAATACTAAACCTCAAGCATTTGTGTCAACTTAATTTAGTTTTTGTCTCCCTTTTAGCACATCTAATCTGATTTGATCTCTTTAGCCATAAAAATATGATACACCAATTAGGAATCTTCCTAAATATTTTTATTAAACGTTATCAGTTAATTCACTCTCGATTACTATTTTCTGCTTTCCAAGCCTTCAGATTTGGTTTACTTAAAATATTCTAAATTCGATACCACTTAACCTTTGTTAACCCAGAATTCATTATATTTACAATTGACTTGGTAATTTGCAGTGTTTCCTCTAAAAGAAGAATAATTTTTGCTTAAAATATTAAACTGATAATAATAGAATGGAAAATGAATGGGATTACCTATCATGCAGGTTCATCTTAAACTTATCTTAAGACTAAATCCAATCAATCAATTTTTTAAAGTAGTATGTAATCCATTAGGACACATTTTGATATAACCAAGTTTACCCATCATGACTCACGACAAACGAATCTGCTTTATTAATGTTTCTTAATTCTAATATAACACATTTTCTGGCTTTCCACTGTTTCTTTCAGGATTTTTCCTAATTCAACCGTTCTGGTAATAAAAATTCTGTCTGTGGACTTTTATAACAGGTTGTAGGTCGTAAAGGTGGACATTTTTTCGTATTTCAGCTTCCATATTTCAGGGCAAAACAGTGCGTGTCTTTATTGTAATAAAAACTAGATAAATATCCCCTATGATTTCAGTCCTAAATGGGAAAAGGGGAAATATAAGATCGTGGTGCGTCAGAATAATCCCTCGCGGCCGAAGATAAAACTAAGGGACGTGAGTCTAATTCTTATTTGGCAGTTTTTCATCACGTTACCGTTTTAACTGTCGTTTTCATAACATTGCTTAAAGGCATTACTTATATTAAATCAAAAGTTTTCTCCAGGAAAAAACTACAAGTCGATCACGTTAATATTTTCTTTATATCGCATTTCTGAAAACTATATTCTGTTTTAGCACTCTAATGTAGTAATCTTTAATGAAAAAGTCTTCTTTGTCCCAAGGGAAACAACCACTACGGCTAGAGCTATTGTTCGAGCAACCACAGACAGGGATTTTCCCCGACAAATATATAAATTACATCCCTTGATTAAATACCACCTTGAAGTGCAAATTTTGTTGTTGACCTCCAGTTTAAAAATATTTAATCATTCGACATTGTATTCAGATTTCACTAAAACCGTTTAACAATGGCAGGATATTAATTCTTACCCAGCCCTTGCATAAATTTTAAAACAAAAGTTTAAGGCCTTAGAAAAGTTTCCTTGAAAAACTTTTTTTTAGTAGTATCTATAGTGAATTTTTTTGTTCGTTCACCAATCGTGGTCGCTGTATCCAAACCACACATTTAGAAACATTCTAAGTGGATTTTCCTGCTGACCTATGAAAACAGTATTTCTCAATGAAAGGAAATCCCTAAAGAAAATCCCACGTAAATAGAAATAGTGGGAATTAATATACGGTAGCTTAAGTGAAACAAAGTCTAAAAGTTGGGATTGTTATTTATTTTTCAGGGTGCATTCTTGCATTGTACATAAAAGTTTGTTAGAAGACATTTAGAAATTTATTGTTATTACGGCTTTCTAAATTGACAATGTAATTTGGTTTTAATAAAAAGTTACTATCTGAAAAGTTTTCAGAAAAAATGTAAACCTATGCTTATTTTAAAATGGATCCAATTATTTATTATATAATTATATTTATTTATTGAACCAACCATTTATTAATAAAAAATTACGAGAAATATATTTTCAACACGACAGAGACCGTATTGTAAAATAATTGTGCAATTATTTCATGATAAAAAGCACAGTATAATAAGAAAATCGTATAAAGGATAGAGAAATCTTTATCTAACGTGCCAGAGATATTATTTAAACGTAATCCAGTTAAAGTCATTTTTATTGTATTGACAAAAATCTTGAGTATGATGTGGAAAAATAATAATAACATACTCGTCTTCTAATCCTATGTAGACTAATCTGATATGAACGGTTTGCATGAAAACTTTGATAAAACAAGACATCTAGCAAAACAACAGGATATAGATATCTAAAAAATCTGATTTTCAACGGGTTGTGAAATGAAAATTCCATCAACAGTACTTAGATATTATTTCCTTTCTTTATAATATCCATATATTTTGTTTTATTTTTTTAAATACAAATAACAAAGAAGTAAAAAAAAATTACATATTACTTGAATATTTAATTTAACAGTTTATTAAGAACAAACTTAAATTATACTAGCAATAAATAATGGATTTGTTGGTATAATAAGCAACGTTATGTAAAAATACATCAAACGTAATTTTTTCATTAATTTGTTCCATGGAACATGCAATTCCATTAACGTTAGTGACGTCATAGCGGCCAGCAGTGTTTTCGGAAGTTTCAATATTTACACTCTTGAAAAATTGAACTAGATTCGTTAACAGCGTACAAGACCACAAATTGTCATTAATTGTTAACGTCCTTATCGTCGGAGCGTTCGTATGCACGGAATGAGCGTCTAAATAATACAAACCATTCCTGGATATATCTAAATTAGAAATTTTACCCAAAGGCAATAAAGCTGAAGCATCGAACTCTGTAAACTCATTGTTTGCCAAATTTAACGATAACAAATTCCTCAACCCCGAAAAAGTACCGGGAATAAACGACCTTAGTTTGTTTCCGCATAAATTCAAATCCCTCACCAATTGGACGTACTGGAATAACCCCAAAGGGATGTAACATAATTTGTTATGTTGCAAATCTAAGACTTCTAAATTCACCAAACCATTAAAGGATTCTTTATATAAAATTCCTATTTGATTATAAGATAAATTTAAGGCCATTATTCCTAAAACTCCTTCAAAAACATTTGAGGAGATTTGTTTTAAACGATTTTGACTTAAACTCACGCTGACCGCCTCGATTCCTTTAAAGCTCCCTTTTCTTAAATCTGATAACTCATTATTTTGTAAATCAAGCTCGTAAAGTTGTCTAAGATTAACGAAAGCTTGAGGTGCGATTCCTTGAATTTTATTATTTTGAAGATACAAATATTGAAGCATTGGAAGAACAGCAAAAGCTCCTGTTGTAATATTTTGAATGCCACTATTGGATGCGTTGAAGGAAATTAACTCTGCTTGGATGGGGAAAGTTTCTGCACTGAAGATTTTAATTTGACAATCTTTACATTTTAAATGATAATTTCCATAAAACTGTGATGGAAATCTTTCCGTTATTCCTGTACAAATATAAGTTCTTTTGTCATGGATAAAATTACAACCTTCTTCTATTTGATACGAAACAACGACCGTGAAAGCCAGGAAAATGTAAAGTCTTGGTAAATCCATGCCTGAAAAGAAAAACCTTTGCTTGAAATTTTTGAAAAACCTAAGGGATAGTTTTCCTGCGTGGTGGCGACCAAAATTATTTTAGAACCTCTAAACGCATCAATAGATCAAAATAATCACTTTCCATGAAATTAATTTCTAAAATGGGTTTTGGAACTTTAATAAAAGGCCTACAAGTGTAAAACCTTGTTCCTGAATATGTAAGATTGGGGTTAACAAACGTTAAAGATGTCGACTCATTAAATAAAGACAATTAATCATGAACAATTTACAAATTCTTCCACGGTATCTAAAAAGAAAACAATCTTACCTTTAATTGTTTTAAACACACACACAGATATGCAGACTGTTAAGATACACAGCACGCGAGTGCTATTAATATGAAACGAGGCCTATTGTTCCAGTTCACTATAATTAATGAATAATGTTAATTGTGTTTCCTCCAATTTTGTTGAATTTATAAGTGGAGGCAATAATACGTCTTTAACAAGAACCAAAATTAATGGTTTGGTTTAAAACGTGACACAATTGCAAAAAAATGTTGAGTCACACGTTTAATATTCTATAAATTTTTAATCAGTTTCTCACCTTAATAAACACAAGGTAAAACTAAAAAAGCTTAAGGGTTTGAATTCAAAACGGTAGTGAAGGGCTTGTTATTACAAGAACATTATTTTCACCCTCATCATCATTTGGACGCAAGAAATTAGTCCATTTTCTCGGGCTGCTGAGTCCATTAAGTGCTTTTGTTGTATTTAAGCCGGCTTACACATTTATTCTGTTTTAAACATTAGCAGGTGAAAGCTACAATGTTATCAAGTATATGGAGTGTAATTAAAAGGCAGGGTAAATTTTCAAACCCCTGATGGATTAAATATTACAACATTCATTTTTGAACCACCGATGTTACAGTTAGGTATTTACAAAAAGAAAAACATTGTTTTCTGAAAAAGTCGTGCTTAACACAAAATCTTCATAATTTTTAAAATTCAACCCTTCATTGCTTTCATTTCGGCTCCTGCAACCTCCAGTCTAAATTTCAAACACCAATAACAATAACCCTCCTAAAGACGAATGTTTGTAGAGTTCACAGAAATAGGGATCGCCAAAACCCAATTGAAGGAAGAGCAATGAAAAATGGGTACTATAGGTACTAGCGTTGATTGAGGTGTGCATGTCCTGAAAGACTTAAATGGAATGGGGGGTATAAAAAACTGGGAAGAATATTTAGACGCGGTCAATTTGGTAGAAACGCGTCCTTCCTACGAGAAAAAAGTTTGGAAATTTTGCAGGGGATGATCAGAACCCTAACTGAAGGAAAAGCAATGGAAAGATATGGGTACTAGAGGATGTCCTGAAAGATTTAAATGGAATGGGGGTGTAGGAAACTGAGGAGAATACTTAGACACGATCAATTTGGCAGAAACGCGACCTTCCTACGAGAAAGAAGTTTTGAAACTTTCCAGGGTATGGTTAGAACCCAACTGGAAAAAGAGCAATGGAAAGATGGGTACTAGAGGATGTCCTGGAAGACTTAAATGGAATAGGCGGTGTAGGAAACTAAGGAGAATACTTAGACACGGTCAATTTGACAGAAACGCGTCCTTCCAACGAAAAATAAGTTTGGAAACTTTCCAGGGGATGGTCAAAACCCAACTGAAGGAAGAGCAATACAAAGCTGGATACTACAGCATGTCCTGGAAGACTTAAATGGAATGAGGGGGTATAGAAAACTGGAGAAAATCCTTAGACACGGCAACTTGTTGCAGAAAAGCGTCCTTTTCTTACAAGAATGGATTCTGGAAGTTAACCAGAGGATAGCCAGAACTCTAATAGAGTTATGCGGACTTCAAGAAAGACTTTTATTGAATAATCTATTTGCGGTACAAATTTGTTATTCTTGTTATGTTTGCAAAACAAATCCTAGTAATCCCGTACTAGTAGAGTGAGGTATGATCGGAACCAGTTAATTTCACCCCTTTTTGGGGAGATTTCTGGGTCTGAAGATGGCTATATAATTCAATACAAGTTAAATGGAAATATATCCAACTTTACCCCCTTTTTAGATTAAGTACATATTTTCACTGCACCCTAACAAGATCTCTTAGCTTTAAATTTAATATAGGTATAGACATAAATGAACAACTTAATAGCTAGGTAGGTACCATAAATAAAAGACAATTCATTGTGAAAAATATTTTATTTCGTCTTACATAAATGCATCAGATTGCTACTTATTTCTAAAAACGTAAATCTATTGTATTTTATCAATAATAAACATAAAATGATTAAGATTGTTCCGTTACTGATCCATCTGCTTGACCGAAATAGACTTTTTTAGCCATTTTAACAAACAATCCAGTTTCCACAACACCTGGAATTAAAGAGATTTGTGTGTTAATTCTCTCCCAATCATCAGTTGGTTTGAAATTCTTCCAATCGAGAATAAAATTTCCATTATCAGTCATAAGAGGTCCTGCTTTAGCTACAGCCATGCGAAGAACTGCATCCCCTCCGAATAACTTTTCAATCTTGTTCTTTACCGGAACATAACTTATAGGTGCTACTTCAATCGGAATACCTTTCTTATATTGATCTCCTAATTTAATAGAATTTTTAGTGTAATCTGCAATTATAATAAGTTCCTTTGCACAGCTTCCTACAATTTTTTCTTGTAACAAACAACCACCGCCGCCTTTTATTAAATTAAGATTTGCATCCACTTCATCGGCACCATCAATACAAACATCTAGTTCTGGATGTATTTCCAATTCGCTTAAAGTTAATTTATGTTCGATTATTAATTGTCTGGCTTGGAATGATGTAGGTATGCAGACGATGTTCAATTTTTCTTGACGTACCCTTTCGGCTAATCGTTCCACTGCAAATACAACTGTTGAACCAGAACCAACACCAACTACATGGTTGTCTTTTACGTATTGATCCACTGCTTTAAAAGCTGCTATTTTCTTTGCTTCTTGAAGAGAACTCATTGTAGAAAACTTTTTAAATGAGGTTAGAGTATGTCTTAGGAGGGACATGTGGTTGGTAATTTTGGTTATTATTGGGTAATTGTAGTAGTGGAAGGTAAAGAGATGGACTTAGGTCATGCTTAGGTACTTAAGTTTTAAATTGTGGGATGATTCGACGTTTTTTTTTTTGGAACATATACAGGATGTTACAGAATTGGGGAATACTTCTTAATTGGGGCCAAGAGGCTAAACAAGCATTAATGCATTCAATTCAGTTTTTAATTCTCTACAAATCATTCCTGTAGTATTTTACTCTAAAATAATTAGGAAAGCCAATAATTAAAATAGTTTGGCTCTACATGTTAAATCCCTACGTTTTTAAATTATTGAAGAGTTTTTGTTATTAATTTGTGGTCGAGGTACGCAATTTAAAAAATAATTAGTGCATTAGATGCAGTTTTAAATTCTCTACAAATCATTCCGGTAGTAATTTTGCTCTAAAATAATTAAGAGAGCTAATAATTGAATAGTTTGCTTGAAACCCGTTAATCGGCACAAAACCAACTTCTGTTCCGCACAGAATTATATTTCAAACATTAAATACACAAGATATACAGAAAAAACCTTACAATAAGACATTTTAAAAATAAACATTCATAGAAAAATGTAATAAAACTCTTTTTTAAGAAAAAATGGATATAATTCCTACCACACATACATAAAAATCTTACAACTGTGCAAAACACGCATGCGAAGTGCATTTAATAATATTTTTTTCAATTTCTACTCAATACAAACTAGTTTTCTTCATGATCCTCAAAAACTCCTCCTGACTAATTTCTCCATCTCCATCACGATCAGCCTCATCTATCATTTCCTGCAACTCCTCGTCTGTTAAATTTTCCCCGAGTTCTTTGGCAACACGTTTGAGATTCTTAAAGCTGATTTTACCGGTATCGTCATCATCAAACAACCGAAAAGCTTTAAGTATTTCTTCTTTGGAATCCTTCTCAGCCATTTTAATACTCATAAGTGTTAGGAAGTCGTTGAACGATAATTTTCCTGAATCGTGTGGGTCAATATCGGCAATCATTTTTTTGATTTCTTCTTTCTTCGGTTCAAATCCCAAAGCTCTTATAGCAACTTTAAGTTCTTTTGTATCAATTTTACCAACGCCTTCTGTATCGAATAAATCAAAAGCTTCTCGAATGTCATTTTTCTGTTCTTCTGAAAGTTCAAATTTTGGTCCTGCTTTCTTACGATTAATTGCAGCTACAGAAGGTTTTTTGGCAAAAGATGTGGTTGATTGATCAAAAGACTAAAATTATTAAATAACTTTATTTAAAGAAAATAATCAGTTTTACTTACCATCTTTTGTAGATCAATAAAATTCAAACTGTTTATCTTGACAAGTTCAGTATCATAGCAGCGGTACAAACGGAAATGTCAAAGGTAACACTTGTATTTTTTATATTATTTAGATATTTTTTAACGCACACAGATTAATTACGTTTAGTTTTAATTGTATATTTAGGAAATAACTTACATTTTAGAATAGAAACAGAAAAAGAAATTCCAAGTTGTAAAAAATCACTAGGGAATTTTTTTTTATTACTGTTTATTTGATTCCCCTAAATTTTTCTGGAATGTAACCCCAGTGGCGTCGATTCAGCAAGGGTTTAGGGTTTAGGGGGCATGAAATTTATTCAAAAAAATATTTTGTCAACTTTACCTGATTTTTATATTCTTATTCTTCTTCTCTGAAGGCCCCTAAGCACTTTCTGCAGTTTAGTCACCCCCCCATGGTAACTTAACTGAATTTTTTCCTTTAGAGCCAAATTTCTTCTTCTGGGGAATCCCCATACCACGCTTAATGGTCTTCCTCTTGTATTCTTTCATTCTAGACTCGATTCCATTGCTTTCCTTGAATTCTTATGCTGCCACTGATTCATTTATTAGTAATTTCTCTAGGTTTAAGTTGGCTGTGGCTTTACAACCACTTCTTGGTTCTTGGTTCCTTTCCCGCCGCCGTGTTGAGCAAATGGCTTTTGTGTGTTTACTGTAACGAATTCTTGTTCAAATTCTGTGTGTAGTTTATAAGTTTAGTAAAGGAATAAGTGTAAACATGTCTAAACCTGAAGAAAAAACCCCGGAGACGGGTGATACAGGAGAAAACTCTGTAAGTTAACTGTTTAAAAAATAATTCCGTTACGTTCTTTGTGTTTTACCTCTATGGTTCATTGACTCACTCCATTTTACGTTCTTTTCCCCTGTTATAGAATGCCTCTTCTTCCGATACCCTATCTTCCAGAGGTAAAGGAGAAGACTTTGAAACCAAATTGGAAACGGATCGAGGAAAGCGTTTCGATTACCTACTTAAGCAAACGGAAATCTTTTCCCATTTCATGTCATCGCAACCTTCGAAAGGTACTCCGAAGCCAAAGACAGGAAGACCTAAAAAGGTTAAACCGGAACCTGAGCCTGAACCGGAACCAGAACCAGACAAAGACGAACATCTTGAACCCGGAGAGTAAGCATGATATAACCGTAAAATATTTTAAAACTCACCTAATAATTTTAGTCACAGACATCGTAAAACTGAACAAGAAGAAGATGAAGAGCTTCTGGCAGAATCCAACACGAAAGTTAAGCCTACGGTGCGATTTGAATGCTCACCTCATTACATTAAGAATGGGGAAATGCGTGATTATCAGATACGGGGACTTAATTGGATGATTTCGTTATACGAAAATGGCATTAATGGAATTTTAGCTGATGAAATGGGTTTGGGAAAAACCCTACAAACTATTTCCTTGTTGGGATTTATGAAACATTACAAAAACATTCCAGGACCACATATCGTAATCGTTCCGAAATCAACTTTAGCTAATTGGATGAATGAATTTAGTAAATGGTGCCCCAGTCTTAGGGCTGTGTGTTTAATCGGAGACCAAGAAGCTAGGGTATGCATTTTTAAGAATTTTTAACATAACTGTTGCGTCTGTTTATTTCGGATGTTTATTAAACGTAATTGATTTTAGTTTTCAAAGCCAACTCTTTTTTATTTCTATACAGAGTACATTCATAAGAGAAGTAATGATGCCAGGAGAATGGGATGTCTGTGTAACTTCTTACGAAATGGTAATTAAAGAAAAATCAGTATTCAAAAAATTCAATTGGCGTTACATGGTCATCGATGAAGCCCACAGAATCAAAAATGAAAAATCAAAGCTCTCAGAAATTCTACGAGAATTTAAAACCACCAACAGGTTACTCCTAACAGGAACCCCATTACAAAACAATCTTCATGAACTATGGTCCCTTTTAAATTTCCTTTTACCAGATGTTTTCAATTCTGCAGACGATTTCGATGCTTGGTTCAACACAAACCAATGCTTGGGTGATAATGCTCTAATAGAGCGTCTACATGCAGTATTAAAACCATTTTTACTTCGCCGTTTGAAATCTGAAGTGGAAAAAAAGCTTAAACCTAAAAAAGAAGTTAAAGTTTACGTGGGTTTAAGTAAAATGCAACGAGAATGGTACACAAAAGTACTTATGAAAGATATTGATATTGTAAACGGGGCAGGAAAAATTGAGAAAATGAGATTACAAAATATTCTTATGCAACTTCGTAAGTGTACAAACCATCCTTATTTGTTTGATGGCGCTGAACCTGGACCACCTTACACCACTGATGAACATTTGGTTTATAATTGTGGCAAGTTGGTTATCTTAGATAAATTGTTACCGAGAATGAGGGAACAAGACTCCAGGGTACTGATTTTTTCACAAATGACAAGGATGTTAGATATTTTAGAAGATTACTGTTTGTGGAGACAGTATCAAGTAAATATTACGTTTATTACCACATTTTTGTAGTATTAATCGCGTAATTTTTTTAGTACTGCCGTTTGGATGGTCAAACCCCACACGAAGACCGTCAACGTCAAATTAATGAGTACAACGAACCGGGTAGCAGTAAATTCATATTCATGTTGTCTACAAGAGCTGGTGGACTTGGAATTAATTTAGCTACAGCCGATGTGGTTATAATTTACGATTCTGACTGGAATCCTCAAATGGATCTTCAAGCTATGGACCGTGCCCATAGAATTGGGCAAACAAAACAAGTTAGAGTCTTTAGGTATGTTTTATTTTAAGGGAAATGTTAATAATAATTAAAATTTTATTAAATTCAGATTTATTACGGAAAATACCGTCGAAGAAAAAATAGTGGAACGTGCTGAAATTAAATTAAGACTTGACAAATTGGTTATTCAACAAGGACGCCTTGCAGATAATAAATCAACAACCCTAAACAAAGACGAAATGTTAAGCATGATTCGATATGGAGCCAACCATGTCTTCGCTTCAAAGGATTCCGCAATCACCGACGAAGACATTGACTCTATTTTACAAAAGGGTGAAGCAAAAGTAATGCCTTTGATTAAATTAAACTTGTAGACCCTAACTAAATTAATTTTATTAATTTTATAGACTGCAGAACTTAATCAGAAATATGAAGCACTTGGGGAATCTTCTTTACGTAATTTTACTGTGGACACGCCAAATGAATCCGTTTATCAATTCGAAGGTGAAGATTACAGGGAAAAACAAAAAACTTTAGGGATTGGTAACTGGATTGAACCCCCAAAACGTGAACGTAAAGCTAATTATGCTGTGGATGCGTACTTCAGGGAAGCTTTAAGAGTTTCAGAACCCAAGGCTCCAAAGGTAATTTAAATTACACCATCCACCTGGTCTAAGCCAAGTGACCCATTTTTAGTCCATAATGGATTTCTTTCTTCCAACATGCCCCCCTTTTCTCTTTAGATATGAAAATTTTATTATTTTTATTTATTTGATTACAGGCTCCACGTCCACCAAAACAACCGATTGTTCAAGACTTCCAATTTTTCCCTCCACGTCTCTTTGAGCTCTTAGATCAAGAAATCTATTACTACAGAAAAACTTTGGGATATAAAGTTCCTAAAAATCCAGAACTGGGACCGGAAGCAAGCAAACAACAAAAAGAAGAGCAGCGTAAAATCGATGAATCAGAACCCCTGAGTGAAGATGAACAATCAGAAAAAGAAAGTTTACTTACACAAGGTTTTACTAATTGGACTAAAAGAGATTTTAACCAATTCATCAAAGCTAACGAAAAATACGGACGAGATGATATAGAAAATATCGCAAAAGAAGTTGAAGGTAAAACCCCTGAAGAAGTTATGGAATATTCCGCTGTATTTTGGGAACGCTGTCATGAACTAACAGATATTGATCGTATAATGGCACAAATTGAACGTGGAGAAGCAAAAATCCAAAGAAGAGCCAGTATTAAAAGGGCTTTGGATGCTAAAATGGCGCGATATCGTGCCCCATTCCATCAATTAAGAATTGCTTATGGCACCAACAAAGGGAAAAACTACATGGAAGAAGAAGACCGATTCCTTGTTTGTATGTTACATAAATTAGGATTTGATCGAGAAAACGTCTATGAAGAACTCCGAGCTGCAATTAGAGCTTCACCCCAATTTAGATTTGATTGGTTTTTGAAATCTCGTACTGCAATGGAATTGCAAAGACGTTGTAATACCCTCATAACTTTAATTGAAAGGGAAAATCAGGAATTGGAAGAGAAAGAGAAAGCTGAACGTAAGAAGAAGCTTCCAAAGACAGGTTCCGTAGCTGGGGCACCTTCACAAGTGACCACGAAAACAGCCCAAAAACGTAAAAACGACAGCACCGGTGGTGGTGCAGAAAAGAAAAAGAAGAAAAAATGAGAATTACCGTATATATTTAAGTTAAATTAATGTTTTTGTTTTTTTTCTCTTATACCATATAAAATTTGTATGAACAGAATGTTAAGTGTAACTGGCATTTATTTATTAATGTGGAGTAAATGTATTCAATAAAACTACGGATAATTCAAAGAAGTTTATTGTTTTATTAAAGATTTAGAAGTTATTGTAACCTAATAAGGATCCATGTCACAATTTCCAGGTCCAGGAATCTGCAGGACCCTAATACAAATACAAATTTCATTAATTTGCAAAACCATAACTGGCAACCACAAAATGTGCTGTAACTCTGTTATTTGTAATTATTTTGAAAGGGTCACATAAGACTTTTAGATAGAGAACACTGGATACATCCAATCATCAAAAATATATACAGGGCGTTACGAAAAAATAAAAAAACAAAAGGTCAAAGGGCTGTAACTCCGCAACCAGTAATTTTTTCAGATTGTCGTGTGCGCCATTGAATCAGAAATAAAAAATACTACAATTTTGCTTATTTAATCGTATTCGTATCTTTACAAACAAAAAAGTTGCAGCCTGTAAATTTTCATTAATTTATTTTTCAATGCAAGTTAAAACGTAAAATCTGAAAAGAGCGGATCCAAAATGTCCCTTTAACTCGGTTATTTGTAATTATTTTGAAAGGGTCACATAAGACTTTTAGATAGAGAACACTTGGATACATCCAATCATCAAAAATATATACAGGGCGTTACGAAAAAATAAAAAAACAAAGGGTCAAAGGGCTGTAACTCCGCAACCAGTAATTTTTTCAGATTGTCGTGTGCGCCATTGAATCAGAAATAAAAAATACTACAATTTTGCTTATTTAATCGTATTCGTATCTTTACAAACAAAAAAGTTGCAACCTGTAAATTTTCATTAATTTTTCAATGCAAGTTAAAACGTAAAATCTGAAAAGAGCGGATCTGGCCCAAAATGTCCCTTTAACTCGGTTATTTGTAATTATTTTGAAAGGGTCGTTAAACACTTTTAGATAGAGGAGAATTAGATACATCCAAATATTAAAAGATATACAGGGTGTTGCGGGAAAAATAAGGTTTCAAACTGCTGTAACTCCGCAACCAGACGATCTTGAAAATTTCTTTGTACGTCATTAATTCGGAAATAAAAAATACTACAAATTTGCTTCTTTAATCATATTCGTATCTTTCAATACAAAAAAGCTACAGGCATAGGCGAAACTAGAGTATTTTTTTACAAAAAGGCACCGACTATTCAAAAGTAAATAAAATGAATTTTTATTAAATAATAATCTTATAAACAAAAACGAACATATATTTCAGAATCGGTCTTTTTTTCATTGTGGCCTCTTAGAGGACGCCCTCCTATAGCCAAACACAGAACAATATTTATAAGTCTTTCGAATAGTTGGTGGTTTTCGATTCGCTTTTGCTCTTCTTTCGAAATAAAATCGCGTTTAGTTTGATCTAACAAAATATCAATCGAGATCCCGTTTTCATAATGGTTCCATGAAGAAATACTAAATACTATGCATATGCACAGTAGTTCGTTCTTTCATGATTCTTAAACGCTTCAATGGCCCTATGCCAATTATTATTAAAACCTTTCTTTGTAAATGCAGTATGACCCTTATATGAGGCGTCGTTTGACCCAAAAAAACGACAATGGAAACAGAATGCTGAATCCAACTGCTGGCTGTATTCTAGCCATTTGAAAGAATCATACCAATTTTTCTGAAAGTTTCTGAATTTTGAGCCTATTTTTCTACGCGGAAATATCGTCAAAGTGGGTTGATATGGTAGCTTTATTAAAAAGTGGAGGTGCAAACCTCCCCTGGACTTTCCCATACTAAAAATAAACATTTTGTTTTTGCTATTCAACAGTAGTTCGCGAGGCAGCATTGGAAATCATTTGAATGCCTCGCGAGAAAAACGAGACTATACAGGTTCGATATGAACGAAAGAAAGACACCAAGATACGCATCTACCTGTACTCTGTAGTAGGTACCGGCTAGAAATTACAACTGGCGAAGCTGGACGATCGCTATCGACCGACCGACGTGCCGTTCTCGTTCGGATCAGATCGGCTAACATCGGGTTTCGCTCACTACTCCCTTATCCTTGGAGCTACGATGCTGAAACTCGGTAGGTAGACTATTGACGTCTCCGTCTTTCAAACGCCGTCGAGCAATTAAAGCTACGACGTGCCGTTCTCGTTCGGATCAGATCGGCTAACGTCGGGTTTCGCTCATAACTCCCTTTTCCTTTGAGCTACGATGCTGAAACTCGGTAGGTAGACTATTGACGTCTCCGCCTTTTCAACGCCGTCGAGCAATTTAAGCTACGACGTGCCGTTCTCGTTCGGATCAGATCGGCTAACATCGGGTTTCGCTCATAACTCCCTTTTCCTTGGAGCTACGATGCTGAAACTCGGTAGGTAGACTATTGACGTCTCCGCCTTTTCAACGCCGTCGAGCAATTTAAGCTACGACGTGCCGTTCTCGTTCGGATCAGATCGGCTAACATCGGGTTTCGCTCATAACTCCCTTATCCTTGGAGCTACGATGCTGAAACTCGGTAGGTAAACTATTGACGTCTCCGCCTTTTCAACGCCGTCGAGCAATTTAAGCTACGACGTGCCGTTCTCGTTCGGATCAGATCGGCTAACATCGGGTTTCGCTCATAACTCCCTTATCCTTGGAGCTACGATGCTGAAACTCGGTAGGTAGACTATTGACGTCTCCGCCTTTTCAACGCCGTCGAGCAATTTAAGCTACGACGTGCCGTTCTCGTTCGGATCAGATCGGCTAACATCGGGTTTCGCTCATAACTCCCTTATCCTTGGAGCTACGATGCTGAAACTCGGTAGGTAGACTATTGACGTCTCCGCCTTTTCAACGCCGTCGAGCAATTTAAGCTACGACGTGCCGTTCTCGTTCGGATCAGATCGGCTAACATCGGGTTTCGCTCATAACTCCCTTATCCTTGGAGCTACGATGCTGAAACTCGGTAGGTAGACTATTGACGTCTCCGCCTTTTCAACGCCGTCGAGCAATTTAAGCTACGACGTGCCGTTCTCGTTCGGATCAGATCGGCTAACATCGGGTTTCGCTCATAACTCCCTTATCCTTGGAGCTACGATGCTGAAACTCGGTAGGTAGACTATTGACGTCTCCGCCTTTTCAACGCCGTCGAGCAATTTAAGCTACGACGTGCCGTTCTCGTTCGGATCAGATCGGCTAACATCGGGTTTCGCTCATAACTCCCTTATCCTTGGAGCTACGATGCTGAAACTCGGTAGGTAGACTATTGACGTCTCCGCCTTTTCAACGCCGTCGAGCAATTTAAGCTACGACGTGCCGTTCTCGTTCGGATCAGATCGGCTAACATCGGGTTTCGCTCATAACTCCCTTATCCTTGGAGCTACGATGCTGAAACTCGGTAGGTAGACTATTGACGTCTCCGCCTTTTCAACGCCGTCGAGCAATTTAAGCTACGACGTGCCGTTCTCGTTCGGATCAGATCGGCTAACATCGGGTTTCGCTCATAACTCCCTTATCCTTGGAGCTACGATGCTGAAACTCGGTAGGTAGACAGACAGACATTTTTCTAGACCACCTTTTTGGGTTCCTAGGGGCCCAAAATACGTATTTCCGCGAAAATCTCGATTTCAAAAATTTTCATGATATCAATACTTCCCTATACCAGTGGTGGTATGGGAAAGTAAAAACCGATCAATTTTCGACTTAAAAGTTTAAACTGCAACATCCAAAGCGGGTTTTCGAATGTGTAAAAGAAGACTGAGAAGGCAAAATACTTACAGCAATCAATATTGAATAGTCTAATAACGATTTACTATTCATAAGCATTGGTGTAATTTTCGACGCGGTGGCGAAATGCTGAAATTAATACTTACGGCGACGTATTACCGTACTAGAGCAAATTCTCGAAAGTGATAGCGGTCGTCTTTATAATATTTAATATACCTATTACGTAAGTTTCCGGTGACCCCTTAAATATTGTTGAGATCAAGTATCGAAGACATAATAAATACTCTTTCCGTTTTTTAGGCCGCTTGCATTTTCAGTTTTACTTTCTTTAGGTGGTGCCCGGGCACACCCGGCACCACCCGTAGTTTCGCCTATGGCTACAGGTTGTTAACTCGCCTTGAAAATTTACATCTGTTCTATTTTGTGAATAACATTATAAATAGTTACGTTTTGTTAACTATTATACACAGACCTTGAAATGTCGGAAATTAGAAAAACTGTTAAAATCACATTAAGTATATTGTGTAACATTAAAAATTTGTTTATTTAGAATTGTTCTGCTTTACTGGATTTATGGAAGCATAAACGCAATGAGATGATTTCTTTTTGAAACCCTTTTTCAATTATATTCAATGCTTTTCTTTAGTTATATGCAGGGTGTCCTTGTTTCCAAAAATGTAAAGGAAAAATTCTACCGCCCAAAATAAAATAAATGAATTTGGATAAACGCGTTATTTTTAAAATAGAGTATTTAACACGGAATCAGAAATTCAATTAATTTATGCCTCTTTATTTGGTTCCAAGGCATCAGGTGGTATTTTTTTTTCTCCAGGACCGGTCACAAAAAATTCAGGTCCTGGGGAAGGAATATACAATAGTCCTCCTCCTTTCTCTGAGAAAGATATTAACTAACACTTGCAGTTTGAAAAAACGAAACGTACTATTTGATTAGTTTGAAGGCGCGATCACCTTTGCAACACAGGGCCCTAGGAATTAATCCTCTCTCTTCCCTATTATACCAGGGCTGAGGGTTTACCTCACCCCCTTTCTGTATCATACATGCATCGTTGGAGTTTTTGTTTAAAATAAAAAGAAAACGTTCCAGGGACGTTTCGTACATGTCCCAGTGAAACATGGAACTTTATATGAAACGTCCCAAAGACGTTCCAAAGGCATTCTTGGAAACATCTTCCTTGAATTTTATTACTTATTACTACGTCTTGTATTGTAAGTGCAATTACCTAATGAGTTCAAAACAATAAGAAAATAGATACTACTTCTTGGTAATGAGTTTATTCTTCGTTGATGTTATTTAACTAAGAAATTAGATAAATATTTATGTTTCATTTATTATTCAAATTTCATTATCCTTAACTGTAGTAAAAAGACAATAGATATCAAGTGGTTTATGTAACCACTCAAGCTAATAAACACTCATCATATTATATTTTCCTGAGTAGCTAGGTACTAGAAGTTAGCTA
Source organism: Hemicrepidius hirtus (assembly GCA_963082805.1). Classification (NCBI taxonomy): domain Eukaryota; kingdom Metazoa; phylum Arthropoda; class Insecta; order Coleoptera; family Elateridae; genus Hemicrepidius; species Hemicrepidius hirtus. Next base: position 25,467,670 of record OY720167.1, read on the forward strand.
ACAGAGCCATCATCATTAACAATTTGGATGATACCAACACTTCCCATAAGCTGATGGTTTTGTTTTTTCGAGATTCACTGGAGCGTACCATCAATATCCAGATAATACACAGAAGCCATTAATATATAATGACAAAACATGATTTTATCAAAAGATGACCGCTCCACAGACACATTACAATGAGATAAAAATCTATGTTCAGCTTGCATGTTATGAGAACAATAAATTATTTATTAAACAGATTACTTTCAATGTCAACCCTAATATCGGTGATATACATTACCTCTTGTAATTTTGAACAATACAGTCAGTACCTGTACAGTAGCTCTTCGGTTAGGAATTTTTTTTATATTTCCAATAAATTTATTGCTATAACATAACACTCGAAGTGTAGGTACCTACAAAGTGTTTAACTATGTGCGGTGCAAAAAACTTTTTTAAATAATGAATAAAAATTGTCCCATCATTGTTGCAGTGGTGGGTTTTATTGTTCTTTTTACTGGAATAATCTGCTCGTGGTATGCTTTTCCTAAACTTGCCGAATATGGGGTTGCTAAGGTAAGCGAGTTTTTTTCCTGAATTTTTGCGAACTTTGGAAATTTATTTTAGCAAATTGCTTTGGTGGAAGGTAATGAAGTTTATGAAATATGGAGAAAACAACCCTTTCCTTTAAAATTTAAAGTTTACCTTTTTAATGTTTCCAATCCAAGTGAAGTGCAAATGGGGGCCAACCCCATTGTTAAAGAAGTTGGGCCTTATATTTATGAGTAAGTGGGAATTTTTATGAAAAGGGTTAGGATTTAATTTTTTTTTATTAAAATAATAAAAAACTGTCTTAAATTTTTACCTACTGAACAATAGGGGAAAGCTAAGGGCCTCGCAACTAAGGCCCCTCGTCAGGATCATTTTCAAAACGTAACTAAAAATTATAATTTTATTAAAAAAAATAAAGCCCTCTCTCTGACCTTTATTTGCTTTTGGGTTCTTCCTTGAAACCTTTCCTTCTGGTAGTAATACTTTAAATTTTTTGAACTCAACACCCCCAACTTATAGGGGTGGATTCCTTAAAACAAATCTAATTTTTGCGCACTAGATAGAGCAGGAAAAACCAGAATGTTGTAGAATAAAGGATTTTAAGGGTCTTTGTCGGGATTTTGAATTATGATTGTGGAAGTTTCCTTTTCAGGATACTAGAATATATCATTGGTGGGTGACGCAAATCTCTAGAACCGTCGGAAATATTTTTTTAAGAGGGTCGTAAATTTACAAAAGTTTGATTTTGCCACTTTAAGGAGACGCCACCCTTCTTTGGTGTTCTCTGAAGTATTACATGTTGCTTTTAGTTGTTTTCAACGTCTTTTGATATTTTTTTTTTCACGTCAATTGCTTATTGCTTATCCGAACTTTTGTTAGGGGTTACATACATCATGAAGTACTCTAATGCACTTATTTTTCTTTGTTGGCAATTGACTACGTGTATTTTTCTAATTCATTTACAATTTTTTATTATGTTTATTTAAAAATCAATGATTTTATCGCCACAATAATAATTTATATTTGAAAAAGGTAGGTAATGTTGCAAACAGTAATCACAAAAGTGATTTTATAACAAAAGATATTAAATCGAATTTTTAAAAATGTATGTAAGCCTTTGTTCATTAATGATTTTTAATTTAATTCGTATTAATAAGAAATAGAGTTCCCAAATGATTTTATTACACGTCATATTTTATAAAACGCCGGAATGTAGGTACACCCGACTCCATTGAAAATGAACGGGGCCAAGTTTTCTTTTGGTTAATATGGAAATATAAAAAAAAACTCTATACCACAAAAAGTTTAGGAAGCTTTATTTTGGGGTTTATAAAAAAATTCAAATTTATATTACCCTTAACTTTTCTTACCTATATAAAAAAATTAATACAAGACTAAGTGCGAAATTCCTAATTTTTCTTTTTTATTTCTAATTAATAATTTTCAGTGAATACTGGGAAAGAGTAAATGTCTCAATAAATGATGAAGAAGATACCATACAATACATGCTAAAAAGATCTTTTACTTTTAACGAAAAAGAAACGGGATGCAGATCTGAAACTGATATGGTAACAATAATTAACGGAGCCCTCGTGGTAATTTTTATTTACATTTATAATATTATTTCCCTAAGGTTAAAATATTAATATTCTAGAGTACTGCTTTACAAGTTTACATGTTGCTACCTTCAGCCATGGCCACCATAAATGACGCCATACCATATTTGTACAAGGGCGCAAAGGACGTATTTATACGTGCAACCGTTAAAGAAATTTTGTTTGATGGAGTTTTTATAACTTGTCATGATCCTGAAGTTGGTTGGTATTTTTTCTAATTTTTTCAAATACAGATAAATTTTAACTTTAATATTTGAAGATTTTATATGCGGGGCAATGAAGAGCATGTTACCACCAACAATGGAATATGTCAACAATGGTACAGATTTTAAATTCTCCCTATTTGGATATGTACGTTTTTTGACTCAACCTCATTTTTTTCTAAGCACTTTTTTATAGATGAATACCACTCTGGCAGGACCTTTTGTAATTGGTAGGGGGTTGAAGAATACGACAAGAGGTGATGTTTTAGCTTTTAAAGGACAAAGCGATATAGGGGTTTGGGCAGGACCTACATGTAATATGTTTAATGGAAGTGATTCAACACTTTTTTATCCTCAAAAAACACCTCCGGAAAGGATGTATGCGTTTAGTCCGGATATATGCAGGTATAATTTTATAATCAAAAATGTAATAGGATAATGGGTATTGGATTAAATTTTTTCTTTAGATCAATGTATGTTAATTACGAAAAAGACGTCGTAGTCGACGGAATCCCAACATGGAGATACTCCAACAAAGCAGAATCAATAGTTTTCAACGGAATGGACGATTGTTTCTGTCCTCGGGTTAAAGACGAAAACTACGAAGACGTCCCTAAATGTCCAGCAAGTGGTTTAGTAGACATAACATTCTGTGTAAAAGGCCCAATTTTGGTATCCAACCCCCATTTCTATTTAGGAGACCCAGCTCTAGTCAAATTTGCTCAAGGAGTTAAACCTGAAAAACATTTACATGAAAATTTTATGTATTTTGAACCTGTACGTATTAAAAAATATATTTTTTGGTTAAATAATTTAAAATCACGTTTAGATCACAGGAAGTCCAGTCCATGGGGCGAAAAGACTTCAAATGAACGTTGAATTAAAACGTTTTGAAGACTTTACCCTTTTACAAAACGTTAGTGAAGGTATTTGTCCTATGTTATGGATCGAGGAAGTAAGTTTTGTTTAAAATTAATTCTATAAACTAAGGGTTCCGTGTTTTAGGGTGTACACGTACCACCAGCGTTCAGAAGTAAAATAACCGATGGATTAAAACTTCTCGGGATGTTAGATACGTTCAAATGGGTTTTGATAGTACTCGGAATATTAATAATGATCTCCTCTTTTGCTTTGGTGATGTACAAGGAAAGATTGATGTGTTTTTCAAATGTTTCTTCAGGAAAAGTTGCAATTACTGAAGTTAAAGAAAGTAACAATCGGATGGGGATTGCAGAACCAATTTCGGAAATTAATTTTAATAGTACTGCTTTGTATCCTGCGTTATATCCTCAAATTGATGATAAAAATATGCACGATAGGGTTGTTCATAGAAATAATTTTAATGCGCATGGACAAAATGCTTGGCAATTGAAGAATTAAATGATTAGTAATCAGTTTTATCAATTTTTTTTAATGTAAAGGTGTTTGATTTTACGTATCCCCCTGAAACTTATAAAGTACCCGCCGAACAGGGCAAATTACATCCAAATATTAACAGAGACTTCTTGGCAAAAAATAAAATTTGGCATTAAGTTTAGTACTAGTAAGTTTTGTGCCCTACTTATTCTGGGATATTGGGAGAAGGGTTGCAGTTTTGGGCTGGTGGAGATATAATCGGCTTCTGGTGCCCTAAATAAAAAATTAATCCAACTATCATTCATTGCGTAAGTTTCAGGTAGGATCGCGTTTTTGTTGTGTAAATATATTAAAAAAATTAATTACTTAATACGTGTATTATGCACCATTAAAATAATTTATTAATTAGAGTGTACAGTGTTATACATATCAGAGAAATTTATTTGTCCATAATTTTTGAAATATAATTTATCGTAGAACCAGTAAATGTGCCTGTTTTAAAAAAATATGTTGTGTTTGTTTGTTAATAAATATTTATCTATGAATAGTCCATTAATATCCTGGCTTTATTTTTTTTTATTTGAGCTTGTCATATAAATTAAATTATTTTACACTTTGCAGATTTTTTTGTGTCTTTTCTGACTCAGGTACGTTGTACATCAAATTAAATTATTTTTCAATGCGTTACTTTAGTTTTAAACCTCAGTCTTACTTTCTTTTGGTACCGAACTATCTCCCACCATAATAGTAACGACACTTAAGTAACTAGTTTCAATTATTTAATTTAGTATTCACACTTCTTAAACTACCTTGGTTACATCTTTATGTTTGTCCATCAACTTTTAACATTTAACAATGCCTTGACCTAAATATCCCAAATAGAATAACTTTCCCATATCATACATATTAGACTAACCTATAGTCTGTACCATACATCAAAGTCAGTATTGGTTTTATGGCGACCGGTATTGAAAAAAATATTTGAGTTCTCAGTACACAAAATAAGTTTCAGTTTTATGAGTTTTAAGGTTTTGGTTTAAATCCATTTTAGCACGGGCCAATCAATACCTTGGCAATTAAGGGAGCAAGTGCAGTGCTATTATCCAATCATTTTGCAGATATTCTTCAGCCATGAAGCTTCTTTTTCCTAACACCTCTTATGTATCAAATTCCTCCAGACGGTTCAAGGTGACATGAAGGCACTCAAATAGGGAATATTTTTAATTTTCTGACTAAGATTTATTATTTGCTTTTTACACAAATTGTATCAGATATTAATTTTAATATTAAATATTCCTTCTTCATGCATTATTAAAACTTTAGATTAATTTTTATTAAACTTTATTAAAAGAATCACTTAAACTAATAAAGCAATTCTCATAATAAATGTTCATAACTGCAATTTATCTTCACAGCAATAATCATTAATGATACTCTTAAACCAACCCTTAATGTTCAATAATAACAAAAAAAATTAATTAAACGAATAAAATTTATTAAGAAAGATCATTTGCAATGGGGTTTTGTAATATCCATGAAATAGTCATTTGGTTGCTTGGAAGTTTATAAGACTGCAACTATTTTTTATCATGAAGAAAAACTATCCCTTTATTCTCGGTGTAGTGGGGGTGGTAATACTTTTAATTGGAATAATTTGGTCATTTGCTTTTCCAAAAATAGTGGATTCTGCAATTACGAATGTAATATTCTTTTAAACAACTTCTTTCTTCTCAACAAGTTTTACATCAAAATTTAATTCTAGCGTCTTGCTTTGGTAGAAGGCAGTGAACTTTTTGAATTCTGGAAAAAACCGCCTTTTCCCTTAACATTTAAAGCGTATTTTTTTAATGTTACCAATCCAAGTCAAGTGCAAATGGGAGCACGCCCAATATTTAAAGAAATAGGACCTTATGTGTTTGAGTAAGTAAAATATTCGTGACCATATTCCCGAGAATAAAATAATAAGTTTTATCTCTTATCATAAATTTTAGTGAATACTTTGAAAGAGTAAACGTTTCAATAAATGAAGAAGACGACACGGTAGAATTTCTTTTTAAAAGAACATGGGTTTACAATAAAAAAGAAACAGCTTGCAGATCAGTAGATGATATGATAACAATGATTAATGGACCTCTTCTGGTTATTCTCAAGTTTAATTATTAATTTCTGTTTAAAATTATAATATTGTAGATTACAGCCATACTAGTCCAAATGCTTTTACCAGCAGCTATGGGTACGGTAAACGACGCTATTCCATTTTTATACAAAGGAGCAAAAGACGTGTTTGTACGTGCAACAATTAAAGACATACTATTTGATGGGATTGTAATCTCATGCCATGATCCTGAAGTTGGTTGGTATTTCCCCTTACCACTCATTTTGTAACTTACCCCAATCCGTTTTGCCTTTTAAGATTTTATATGCGGAGCCATAAAGGAAGTGCTACCACCAAATATTAAAACCTCCAACAATGGTAGCGATATAAAATTCGCTATTTTAGGAGCTGTATGTCTTTGAATTAAAATTCGTTTGATTTAGTTTTAATTACTTATTGTGTAGCTGAATGGATCTACAATAGGACCCCTTGTAATAGCTAGAGGAATTAAGGGAGACAGAATAAGAGGGCAAGTTGTATCATATCGAGGGCAAACTAAAATGGATACTTGGGCAGGACCTACGTGTAATATGATTAACGGAAGCGAGTCTCTTTTTAATCCAATGAAGACACCACCGGAAAAATTGTATGGATTTGGAGCGGAAGTATGCAGGTGTGAGGGGTTTTATGATTTCTTCGTCCGTTTCACCATCCCTACCCCTATTCTATCTCAAGTTTCCTGATGATCTCTTTAAATTTTATTGAGACACCTCAGGGTTGAGTTTGCTGTTGGGGGATTGTAAATCTTTATTTCAGACTTCTCTCTTTCTTCGTTTCTTGGTTTTCTTTTTTAATCAAAATGCACATAGAATATAAACTTAAATAATTTGTAAACCAAAATTGCAACACTCGTCCTTCGCCCTCTTTCCCTCCCTTGATGTATAATCTATTATTTTTTCTAGATCTCTGTATATTAGTTATATAGAAGATTACGATTACGAAGGAATTCCAACGTGGAAATTTGGGGCAACACCTGAAGCAATTTCCTTCACTGGTGAAGATGATTGTTTCTGTCCACGAGTAAAAGACGAAAATTACGAAGACATTCCTGAATGTCCTCAAAGTGGTTTAATAAACGTTATGCCCTGTCTAAAAGTTCCACTTTTAATATCCAATCCCCATTTTTATTTAGCAGATCCAGCTTTACCTAGATTTGCCCGTGGATTAAAACCTGAAAAGCGCTTACATGAAAGCTTTGTTTATTTTGAACCTGTACGTAGTACTTAGAATCTTAACAAAGGGAGGATTTAAAAATAATGTTTTAGGTTACTGGAAATCCAGTTTCTGGAGCAAGAAGAGGTCAGTTGAATATTCAAATGAAACGTTTTGAAGAAATTACTCTTTTAAATAATGTTAGTGATGGTGTTTGTCCATTGATGTGGGTAGAAGAGGTAGAATTTGAAAATAAAATATAGGGAAAAAAACTAAAAAGTGTATATTGCAGGTAGCGTCAGCACCAGAAGAATTAAGGGAACAATTAGCCACCGCTTTAAAAATTCTTAGAATATTGGATGCTGTTAAATGGGTCTTGATTATTATAGGAATTTTATTATTAATATCCTCGTTTATTTTAATTTTTTACCAAGAAAAATTAAAGAGTTTTGCAAAAAACGTCTCTTCAAGCAACATCGCCATTATAAAAGTTAAAAAAATTGGAATTGAAGAACCAGTTTCTGAAATAAATTTTAATAATACAATCTTATATCCTTCTCTGTATCCTCAAATTTATGAAAAAAATGAGAAGCTTGTTCGCAGGAATAATACTTTTTATAATAAAAATATTTGGCAATTTAAAAATTAATGTTTTAAAAAATTTATTGTCACATGTTTGTGGTTTTTTTAAAGCTGTAAATAAGAATGGTAAAATTTCAGAAATAATTAAAATTGCTGAAATTTTATCACAAAAATTTTAAGTACTAACTTAAATTTATTATTAATACAATGTGTTAAAAATAAAAGGAGCACCCCTTTAAATAATAAATAAATAAATTAAAACTAAAATATTTCACATGTCATCGGCAATGCAATGTTAGTATAATAATGTTAATAATAATCACTAGTTTAGTAACTATTCTTATAGTAGTAAACACACTGGTACCAGAACTTTGAAAAAAAAGGGATTTAATACTCAAAGACACAGCCATAACATACTTTTGATAATTTAAGGGTAAGTATTTTATGTACTTATCACATATTGCTAATTTAATTATAAAAATAAAGTAGTTGTAATAAAAAATTGTTTGTACTTTGTATTTTATGTAATGTTCTGGGACCATTGTATGGGTACCTATGTATTTTTTTATTTAAACCGTTTTAAAAGATATAATCAAATTATTCTGTATATTACTGTAAAATTATCACATAATACCAACAATACAAGCTTCATTTTGTGAATATTAAACTGTTTTTTACAGATTCAAATGTGTATAGGGTAACTAACAGTCTTTAAATAATTACCTCAGTATTAGATAAAAATTACCAAAAATATGGCAGCACTATTTCGTTGAATAATCTGAACATAACATTTGAGGGTCTTTATATTATTAAACGACTAGAACCTCTTTTTTTTTAATTTTTTTAAATCAATTTGAAATTACAATACTTTATTAATATTGTCTTGAAATCTAATTACGTCATTTTTATTCAATAAACCCATGACGTAGTATAAAATGAATTCAAAAACGAATTCACAAAATTTTAAATTTCCTACATAGTTCCAAAAACGTCTAACTGTTTTTTTTCTGAATTATTTTCCAATAATTTATTTATACTTTGAATTGTACCGGAGACCAAAGCGAAAATTGCGAAACATCCAAGGAAGATGTTTTTGCAAAGCCTCCATTTAAGGAAACCCAATCCACCATCCCAACGTTGAACTGTTTCCACAACGGATGGTATCAAAAGACCTAAGGTTGAGAAACAAATAGAACCGACTAAACCAATAATTGGTTCTAAATCTGGCACGGCTGCGGCAACTCCAATGGTGATAAATACGAAAGTGCATCTAATTCCAACTTGAGCGAGATGTCTTGGCCAAGTTCCACGAACTACAGGACCTACCAATTTCCTCCAGATTATATCCATGGGTACGTACATTTGAAGATTGTATGTGAAGAAAACGGAAAGGGCGATTAGGAGTTTTACGACTTGTGCGGGTCTGTGAATTAGAAATAAAAATTAATTTTTAATTCTTACCCTAAATACGAAGGTAACTTACATTTCATGTACAGGTAAGTTGTGGGTTACACTTCCTTGAGTTCCGTCTCCATATTTTAAATAACCAAAGAATCCAATTACAGCGTACAAGACAACGACAATACTCATGGCGCTATTTAAAACTCCAGGACATCCTAAGAAGTGTTGTGGCTTTTGCATGTTATTTTCCACAGGCATTACTACACCAATTCCTTCCATAGCGAAAATTACAGTACTGAAGAACAGGGGTAATTGGCCAACGGAAGTAAACAATTCACGTTCTTTTATACTAGGAATATCCATAAACATGTAGTAAAGAGTAATAGCGAAAGAAATAATCATAAAGATGTTAGCCAAAAAGGAAAATGGTACTAGATGTCTTAATTCCCGAACTTGAGATGTTACCAGGAGGAAACCCATGACCATTAACATGTACATGTAGATGCTTACACGCGGGGCGTACCAGTAATCAAATAACTGTAAAAAAAATTAGTATTAGTATAAATTCCAAACTTTCCGTATTGTTTGGGATTACAACAATTCAAAATTAAGAACGAATCGAAACACGTATCTAATTTCAATGTCAATGGAAAAAATAAAAGCCTAGATACCAAGACCCAGTCCAATGCTAATCCTTTGAAGAAGAATGTAAGCAAAAAATTTTAGAAAAAAACAAGAGTCAGTGAACTCAATTCGTAACAAAATATTCGTAGGCAATGCGCGACTCAACAATTCTCAGACGAATGTGGTTTTGGGTTGGGTACAATTTTTCTCGTCTTTTATAAACTTGATTAAATGTTCTTTGTTGCAACTCACCTGTTTTATAGACTCCGAAATGAAGACAATGTACACACAGTTTCCCATTACGTATGTTATTACCAAGGCGATGTCCACGAATATTCTAGAAAAAAAAATTATTTGGTTAAATTGAAGAAAGGTAAAAAATTTTATATCACCCAAGTTTTAACAAACAACCAAAAAATTTTAGAAACATAGTTAGAGATTGCAAGCGCTTTTAAATAAAAATCCAATTATCAGCAGAATCTTTACAAGAATTCAAGACCTTAAAGATCTCCCCTTTAGGGATGTTTAACGACTGACCTGGGAGGGATGACTGAAGGAAATTAGGAAGAACACCTAATATGGTGAAAACAAAAGGTTTCCCGAGGAATAATTTTCTTGGTTTTTCCATGGAAGGGAAAAACAAGTCTTCTCTTCCCTGAGGGGGCTAAGGGGCTCACTACATCTCCTGAATTCTAGGGACCAAGAATGGACTCCGAAGGTTGAAAGTTGGTCATAAGCGTCGTGCGATGGTTTTAGGAAGCTAAGACCCTCCCTAAAAGGATGTGCAACCCCCGGTGAGTACATTTTCACCCTTTGGTGCATAACAGATCAGTAAATATTTTTTTATTTTATGTTCCATTTATTGACGTCATTACTGGAGAATGGACAGTATAGGCTACCTATGGAATCAATTCTCTAGGTCAGTGCGTAACTTTACGTTACGGATCATGATTGTCATAGATGTTAATTTGTAAAACATTCCAAATATGTAACATAACTAAATTATTTACCAACACAAATCACAATCGTGTCCAGGTCATGGTGGATTTATAGACGCAAGGTTAGTTACTCATGTCGCATCATTTCCACCTTGCTTCCTACTCAATATTAAATTCCTAAAATAAAGGTCCGGAATGTTTGTTTCCTATTCCTAAACGGATTCTCTCAGACACGCACGTCTAATTAAATTAAAAAATTCATTTGCAAGACAAAAAATACATCCTTGATTTATATAAATATATAAACTAGTTTTATACGTCATTATCTGTTGGAAAATAAATATTTTGAATTAAAAGTTCGTCATTAAAGTGATTCTTCTTAAAAGAAAATTATGTCTACAGGTCTGACTCATTTTTCTAATTACTTGAATAAATGTAGAAAACCTTCAGGAATTAGTTATAAAAATTCATTCATAAATAACGGGAATAAAGGTACTAGTGTGCAAGTAACCGAATCATTAATCATCATCAACATTATCCTTGAAATTTTAATTCAAAGAAAATTCATTTTTATCATGAAATCAAGTCTAAACTGGTTAAGTTCACCAGAATTGAATGTCAGATCTTCCCAATAACAAATTTGTTTATAATAAATCTTTTATCTTCCTAAATTGAAGTTTATAAGTTTGTCCGCATTAATTAAACACAATAAAGGTTGTTGGAAAGTTATAAACATATAATTGTTTTTTATTGTAATGTGAATCCCTTATATAGATTTGTAACCTTTCACAAACTTCATTGTCAAACGTGCTCAAATCAATGCAATTGAAGTTTTAAACGTGAGGATTGCTATTAACTTTGCAAGGATTTTGTCATTAACACTGAGAGTCTGCATGTATTGGCGTCGCAATTATTTTGCAACTAGTAGTTATTATGTACTTTGATTTTTTTTCTACACACCCTTTTTTCATACTTAAACAAGAATTTTAATTTTATATCTGCACCTGCTATATTTCTTACGTTGGTAATGACATTAAACGGATTTTAGGGATCCAAAAAATTCATATCAAAGACTTCTAATATTAAATCATAATTACGGAAACATGTTTGATATTGTTGCGTTGCGTTCTGAACTTTAAAAAAGATCTCGTACACGAAATGTCTTAATACCCCCACGATTTTCGAATGAATTATCATAAAAAAACAAGATTATAGATCCAAGCCGCTAATAAAATTCAAAACAATTTAGAAATTCCTTCCTGTAGACATGAATACGTAATACCTTTTCATTTCTATAATTGTTTGTAATTCACCTCTCGTGGCATTGAATTTGAATGTGTAATTTCCGTATTTGTAATGAATTTAATAACAATACAATTTACATTATTTACAGTTAATAAACAACACGATATTGGAAATTAAAAAAAAATCTAAATTGATTCCTCACGACGAGTCTTCCGCTGTAATTAAATTAATATGGGTTTCTTGATTTTTATTTTTTTTACCAACTGTTCTTGCATCAATCCCATTGTTCCTTTTCTTAAGTCACAATGGACAATTTCCTGAGAGCATATACAATCCATGCAAGTAGGTCTGTTAATAAGGTATGCAAGAAGTGTTTCCACTTTTTCAAGTGCCGTAGGATCATGCGATGTGTACCACAATGCTCCCATTGGTGAAATGTAAACGGTCATGGTGCAACGTAATCCTTACACATATAATTTTTGTTCTGTTTTTGGCCCCTGAGGGACTATTCTCGTCAGACAAGCCTTTTTACTCTTTTTTAGGCCTAACCGCTTCTGGTTGATCAAAGAGGAAGAACAATTTCGTGCAAGCTCAGCAGGAATTGCGCTGCAGACTGCTTGGCTTCTTTGGAACTCGGAAAGTAGCGTGAAACTTTTACTTTGTCTTTTACGTTGTTGTAGGTTTGTTTAAGAATTTGTAGATTTAGAATGTTTAAAGTTACGTAAGATAATTATACAGATTAAAGTAATTACGTTTTATTTATCATAAAGATAATTAAACTTGATTTAGTTTGATAGTTGCAATTTTTTAAAAGGCGCTAGCAAAATGAATTTGCGTAAATAAATCAAATTCGAAATGTAAAATACTAGAAATTAGTTTAGATCTAATCTGAATGAATTATAATTTTTAGAAGAGAATATTTGCAGAATGATTTTAATTAACCTTCATATTTCTGCTCCTAAATTATTTTTTATGCTTTCTTTTTACTTATTTTTAGACATAAATTAATTGATTAATATTTCTTCAGTTGACTTTAAATATTTTTCTAGTTCTAACATGTTTTACCATTTTTGAGTGCATACAAATCCGATTTCTATTGATGACCTAATACTGCATTTCTATTAATGAACTATTGATCTTTATTATAAGTACCTGTTGATTCATTTAATGATTTATGATGTAGTACATAATAAAAATGTACATTAATTATAAAGTTAAACAGTTGTCTATTAAAAAATAAGAACAAACTTTAGAGTCCTTACTTTATACTCGTAGTAATTTATTTTATATTTTTTGCATTATATCTTGGGCAAAAAATAGTTTGTGTACATCCTATTACTCATCATAATCATTATTTGTATACTCAAAAGGAAATCAAGGAAATTCCGACTGTGTTTCGATGCAAAAAATCTAAGTCAGGGTCTGTTAGGAGCTTCCATGCATGCGTTTTTTGTTCATTGTCCTTCACATGTTCTAAATCAGTGATTTTTAAACTGTGATCCTTGGAATTCCACAGGGATCCTTTTAACCCTTTGAGGGTGCAATTAAAAGTCTACAGTACAGCTCGTACTAGAACAAAAATTCTCAAACTGGGGTTCCCCGGAAATTTTCTTTTTTTGAATGCCAATAACAAATACTTTGAAAGTTTTCAGGACTTCCCAAAAAATTAAGTCAACAGGATAGGTTCTATGGATTAAAACGGATGTACTATACCATTTGGAAATGGCTACAATTTTTTATTTGGTGAAGTTAACCTTCTAAGAGGTCTCAAAGTTTAAAGAACTCAAAAATATCCTAAAACACATTCTCGTGAAATCCTCCCTTAAACAGGATTTTTACACCAAAGTATTCTAGAATTTTACTTACTTAGCAGCTGTGGCAAATTTTCTCATTGGTTTTGGGCCATATTCGAAGGCTGCCCCACATGTTTCGGCAAATCCCAAAGATGGGATCTTTGCTTTTTTGCATATATCATGGGACACAGATACCTGCAATTATAAATCAGGATAAGACCAGTTTTAAAAAATAAAACGAAAACAATAAAATTAACATTTTTTTGTTGAAACCGGATTGTTACATAATCTTGTTATTAGGAAGCAAAATTATTTTATTATTTTCCTTAAATACTTATTGCCAAAAGCGTTGGGTCTGTTTATTCCAAACAATGAGGTACTAATTGAAGCTCGAAGAATAGGAATGTTGTTATGTTAAATTTAAATAAAAGACAAATTCAACCTTGGTAGAAATGAAATCATTGTTAGAATTGTCTTCGAACCATGAAAGTGAAATGAAGCAAGCAAACTTTTTACGATACAGGAAAGAAATTATGGTAAATAAATTTTGGCATTTAAGATAAAAGGAAATTGGCCCAAACACTTTCACTTTATATAAACACGATTCAAGCTAATGGTAGAATTGAAATGCTCCATTTAATCTCTTGTGTAATCTCATCGCAAATAAAAAATATTTATCGATAGGGTTTATTGTTCTTATAAGTAGCAGAAAATATAGGTGAAGTGTTTTGAAATTTCCCATAACAGGTGATACCTACATACGTTTCCAGTATGATTTCTATTATGGTATTACTCTAACACGACCTTAAATATTTTAAATTCTTGTTGAATTGTCTGTAAAAATCAGTGAAAGTCGCTTCACGTACTAACATTCAAACAAGTCAGCAACTAAATCTAAAAACAGTTAGTAAAAGGGATTTCTTTTCAATCTTTAAACAAATACTAAATGATAATTTTAATTCCACCTATTTTAGCTTTAATCCATTGCAATAGAGTTAAGCAAGACAGCCTTGAGTCCATAATAATTAAATGCTTTCAAATTCAAACTCCATTTGAAATTGAATTTAGGTCGTACAGAATATAATAATCAATTTTTAAATGTTTCCTTTGAAAGTACATAAAGGCACGAGCCATAATTAAGAAACGAATCAGGAAATAAGTTCCTTTCATTCAAAGGAAATTTAATTGTACTACGATTATTTTATATCAAAACTTTCCCCCAATTAAAAATACCCAAAATGAGATAACTAACCATGGACTATTCTCATCAGAAAAATGACAATTCAAGTTATATTTTTTTAAACATTGATGATCTCATAGTCTATAATTAATTCTTCACACAGAAGTTAATCTTTCTCTTTAGAATAATCAAACGGGAACTTTCAAAACTAACAGTTCCAATTTCTAAGTAAATCTTGAAGATTTTTAATTCCCGTTAAATTTTGCCGGACGTTGTTTGCATAAACTGACGTCAATGGTAATAAAAAGAAGCCTTTCTTGTTAATAAGGATCGCTAATTTACATAAAACGTTCAGTGTCCTTATAAATCACTATCCGCATTACAAGTACCAACACAAGGTTTTTATTTGAAATCTTATCAAAATTACGAAGAAATAATTAATATAAGGAAGTAGGAATTGTAGAATTACTCGAAGTTACTTCATGGTCAATTTAAGAAAAAAATACTTACAAGAATGTGGACGCAGTAAGTACAAACGAAGCCCACTACAATAGTTCCAATAAATCCAAAAAGTAAACCCCCATTTTTGAAAGCTGCTGGCATAGCAAGAATCCCAGTTCCTAGAGAACTTTTAAGAAGATGGATTAAAGATCCTGTTGTCCTAGAAAAGAAAAAATATTTATTAAAGGGAAATTTTTAATTTTGATGGTAAAAACTTACGAGGTGGGATGTGAAGGATTCCTGTGGTCAAAAGGATTGTAGAGGTCATCTTTTTCGTTTACAGATTCTTTACTCGGCCTTTTTGCTTCACTATTCGCTAGTTTTGTTCTGTAAATAGAAAGAAAATTAAAGAAATAATTAATTATACAAAATATCTTTAAATTGAATAAGAGCTGAACAATGCCCGAGCGGGTTGAGTCTTTGGCCACTATGTCCTAGTCCATGGGTGTTGTATAAATTAACCAAAAAATTCCTGTTTGGAGTCAAGGCGTTGAGGTTTTGTCTTATTAAACATCCGTTGTGTATCACACTTAAATCAGGTTTTTTTTATATTTTATTATGTCATTAATATTAAACAAACTAAAACCAGTATGTCGCCCGAGTTTTCACCTTGGTAAGAGGTGTTTAAAATTAAATGTTAAAAGTTTATTCACCCAATGTTCTATAAAATTGAATTTAATAAAAAATATTGGATCAAACTTTGTGTAATATTTTTGGAAAGTTTAAAATAATAATTTTTTCTGTGAGAATTTTTTTATTAAGGTCATCCTTGTCAATTAAATAAGTGGTTGTGAGGTGCATTATTATTGACAATTAGTTTTTAAATTGTTCCATTTAAAATGGACCATTTAAAGAAATTTCAATGCAACAACTTTTCAACATTGCATCATCTCCAAATTTTTCTTTTCAATTGTCTTTGATTGTTATACATTCAGGCAGATAAAAGATTAGTGGTAGTGAAGCAATCAGTTTTGAATTGCCCTAATCATTATCAATCAAGCGGGACCAAAGGTTTTCAATCGTTTAATTATTTTGAAGAAGCACTTGAATGCAATAATCCAGTACAATGGAAAAAAATTCCTTTACAATTTAGGTATTGTTTGGCTCTTTTATCTTTTAACAATCGCCACCTAACAATAGTCGTTTTTTATGTATTATGAAAGATTGCGCTTTTTATTAGGTATTGGTCTGTAAAAATTAAGGATTTTCCTAAACAGAATGGAAAATGATAAAAGTTTTTCTTTATCAACGATAAAAACTTGATTGCAGATTTTGATTAATAGGCTTGTAACCTTGACCATTAAAATTGTTTATGAATGTAAATTGTAGTGTACCATGCATGAAAATATTTAGTGTAACAAGCAATTAACTCTATTATGCAGATCAACCTCCACAGTTTTGCAATAAATGTTTAAGACTTTAAAATTACGCAAAAATTTGGTTTCTACATTAGTTCGAACGAAAATAAAACATCTCTGAAACTTTTGAAAATTCATAGGGGTTATCACTATAGCACTAGAGGGTTGAAACATACACCAACTTACAGTTCTTTTGTCACTCTATTCGGATGCCCAATAGCAAGAATTTCTGATTTCAAGATTTAAAAAAATTAATTTTTTAAAAGGTCGTTCTATTTTTGAAAAAATTACCTTTACACATCGAAACTTTCAAGATGCATAGAAATCGATACAGTGGCGCTAGAGAATTAAGGTACACCCTAAATTGTAGCCCAAAATTTCCTCTATCAGACTGCTAAAGACGATTACTACCTGAACAATAGGTTTAGAGGGACGATTTTTTAAAAGAGAACCCTATTTAAAAAATCTGAAAAATTGAAAATTTTGAATATTCATAAAACTCGTCACGGTAACACTACAGGGTTGTAATTAGACAAAATTATTGCCCTTATTGCCCTCTTTTTAACATGTAAAGTAATTTTAAAAAACTGACTAGAAAAATAAAAAACTCCACTAAACGAATTCACTTAAATTTTGACATATTTCCAATGGGCCAATACGACTCTGGATACGAATTATTTTGCAACTACCACTTCACACCCAATCAGACTTTAAAGATAGATTATTACCTTAAAGTACACCCAAATTCAAACACTTCAGCAGGCATTGCAACTTTTTTAACAATTCACTGTTAAATCGAACCGATTACAAAAAATCTTTTGTTGTAAAAATTTACAATCCATCAAAATCTTTAGTACCTAATAAAAATTTAATTTGCGAATAAAAAATATATACTTACGTTGAACTAAAGTTGTCAAGTGTAAAAGTGGAAGGATAATTATTATGCTTCTCGTTACTCATTTTGCTACCTGAAAACAAATTATTTTATTTGTTTGCTCTCATTAGCATTGGCCTTAACATTTAAATTTTTAAAATGAAAAGATGTTTATTGGGTTTTTGTGGTTGCGGTTTGGTTAAAACAAAAATTTGCGTTCTATATGCATTAGACGTTTTGTATGGCATAATTAGAAGAGAAAGTATATAAACAATATCACGTGACTAGGCCATCAGCCGTAGTTATAATGTAATTATGTTGTTATGTTACACAAAGGGGGCACAATTGTATAATAGTTCCTTATTTAATTAAATTCTTGACATTTTTTTATATTAGGGCGAACCATTTGGAAAATTTGGTATTATTACACATAGGGTGTTACATTAATAAAATAAAAAAACAATGGGTATTTCATAAAACCCCTGCAAAAAATAATTTTAACTGAAAGATTATCCAAAAAAATTTGTGATTAATTTAACGGGTAATTTATTGAATTTTTTTCTATTAAACACTCTTGATTTTTGGAAAATTTCTACTAAACCAGCAAGAATATAAACCCAAAAATATTACAGAATATTTCTTTTGAATAAAAAAAATTAATACTTACTTATAAATAAATATTAAACTAAAAATTTAACACAATTATTTAAAAACACAAAATCACAATTGCCATTAAGACTTGTACAATTAGTTCAAACCGTGATTACTCAGATTGAATGAGAGAACGCGCTTTTACGAACTAAATAAATGGTTTCACCTGTGATACTATATATATTAGTGGGGGCAATTCAGGTGTATTATCTGTTGGGGGGATTGGTCTCTGCGAATCCGATCTCTGATATTACAATATTCGAGTGGATCTGATATGCTAAAGTGCACCCAAACTGGCTTTTTAATGTATAGCGATTCTTGGAAAATGTTTTTCTTTATTTTTATTAAACATTTTCAATGCTACAGATGTTAGACGTCTGTAAACATCGGAACGTGAATAATAATGCGAAAAACGTGCATGTTTTTGATTCACAGGAATTTTAAAACTTAGTTTTGGTTTTAATCATGAATTTCGTGAAGGAAATTTTTAACATTTTTTGTTAGAAAAAATAATACAGGGATGTTAATAAAGTTTATCCTTCCTTTAGATATTCTTGATTAATGTACAAATGTAAGTAAAAGGATAAAATATAATAAATAAAAGTCTACATAGAAATGCTATTGTTTATTATTTTAGAATAATCCTTATTCTCAAAAATCAATTTTCATATTTTCTTGGTTGAAAATTAAAAAATAATTTATTAACTTTAACTGTTGCAAAACGTAATTTATTTATTTACTTTAAGGTAATGGATAATAAATAAACATTTAAGTAGATGGGTAAGGTATTAATTACAGTTAGTATCTTGAAAGCGAGACAGGTAATTATGGCTCTTTTAGAACAATTCCTTAAACGTTTCTCTTTCAGGATTTTTTCTGCATTTTCCGATATAATATTTTTATTGACATCTTATCATTTAAAAAAAAGGAGATGATTTACCGAGTGTGAAAATGTGAAAAATATGGTTTGCGGTTTTTATTAGTCAACAAAATACTTAAAAAAGTCATTAAATTTATTCCATTAACAATAGACTAATAATAATATTTCGTTATGCAATTTGTGGTTACAGTATTTAGGCATTAAATGTCATATTTCTTGTTATATATATTAAGAACTCCTTCTTGTATTTAAAATTCCATTAACTTTTACTTTTTCTTACTCCAATTTACTTGTTTGTGTATTTCTAGATACAAAATTAAGGTAACTAGAATTTTGAAAGTCGTTTAGTGAGGGATGTTTAACAACTTTTCACTTTTGTACATTAATTCGCTTTAATGAGATTTGGCGTCATCATAATGGACCCCTCTTGTCCTGGACGTCATTGAGGTTTCCTTTATAGGGAAAAGAGCAGTTTTTCAGACCACAATCCAGAAACTTAGAATTTACCCCATTTGAGGAGCAAACCCATGAATCAAATGGCAGCACAGACTTTGATACTTTTCAGGTAAAAGTTTTAAAACCTGAAGCTGTTGATTTTATGTGGTGCCTATTTCCTGACTCACACACTTTCTTTGGGGTGCTCATATTACCCCTAGTGCATCTTAAAAATCGAAAACTCTATTTTTTTCAACCCCAAAAAACCCTAAAAATTAACTACCATCTACTATTAAACTATTTAACAATCCTTTTAAATTATTAAAGTCCCTATTGCACTCAAAGAACGTTTTAGGTCTATGACTCTCTGAAAATATCACCCCAGGAGGTGTTCCAATTACATTTGCACTTAGAGCTTGCAAATAGATAAGCACAGGACTTGTTAGTTACTGCCAGTAATCAGTTAATTGTTATGATAAGCCCCATTAATTAATTATCCACATGTATGAAGGATAACCAGAGCTTAGCAGGAATTATTTGTGTACCTAATTGTATATAAAAGTAGTGAAACAAAATAGTTTCCCTTGTTTCTTCCTTGGTGGTAAATTAAAGAACGTTTCCCAAAAATGTTAATTACAAAATTCTAACCCTTACAAAATTATTCTAATGACGACCTTGAAAAATTATGTTTTCCTCATCCTATCTTAAATTTCATTGACAAGTTACCACTTAACCTTCTTTATTTAACCAACCTAGATTGGTTATAACATTACAATCTTGCAATCTCTCAAAACTATTGCATAGTATGATAAGTAAACCATATTAATTTATTTTTTTTAATAAATCCGTAGTTAGTAAAATAATTGCCGGTATTTAACTTATAATTTAGTTTTATTAACTTGTCATAACTTTCAAGTGGCAGGAAAATCACGTTATCAGATCATGACGAAGTAAATCTTTAGAATAAGGATTTATTTGGCGAATTAGGTACTACGTACAATAAAATAAATCTTGAATAGGTGATAAAATGTAAGATAAGTTCAAAATGACGTCCAGGTAGAAAAATAATAAAAGTTCTGAATCAACACGTCATTTTCATCTTGCGAAAAAAATCCTTCTTGAGTCTTACAGTTCGTCTATTTGTAGGCAACACCCTCTGAGGTTTATCCTTAGGCTTCTGAGGTGAGGAAAATTAGGGATGCGAAATACGGATTATAAAGGGGATAGCTTAGTTCACTAACGGGAATTCTTGTAGGATTCCTTGAATTTTGATCATGACATGACGTTGATCGCTTAGGAATCACTTGGGAAAAATTTTGGCAATAGCCGTACGCCGTTGCAGTGATTATAAAAAAAATTTAAAGAGTATATTCAATCAAATATACCTTTAATAAATCCCAAAACATGCTTACCATGGATTTTCAGGCTGAAAATTACGAGTGAGACAAAATCCCATTTCAGGACCGAATGTTTTCTCAAGGCCATTACTTTTTCATTAAGAAATCGGAGTCAGCTTTACTAGATTTATTACAATTTTAAATTGTTCTATATAAACCATGAAATATCTACTTATGAGTGAAATGCAAATTTTTAGCATATTAATGAGTGTAATTAAAGTTCTAATGATTAAAATTATAATTGATTCCCATTTTATTATTTTGTTCTTGCTTTTATAATGTCGTCTATAACCGTTTTATGTTTACTATTACCGGAACAGGAATTGATAGGTTCGAAATTAGAAAAAATCTTAATATTATTTTATTAGCTTTCTCTCTTTAATAATTTTTTTTTTCGATTAATTTCCTACATTATATGTGATTCGAAATATAATAAAATTAATACATAATTGTCTAATACGAGGGAACGTTAGTAAATCGAGCTTGCATACTTACATAGGTCTTGCTTGAGGGGGGTGTACTAGCGAAGAGCAGCCTGATTAGGCACGCTTTTAATTAAATAGCTAAGGAGAAGGATTTCTTCAACATCCATTTTTAACAACGAAGAGGTTGAAAATGGGGTACGAACGTAGCTGAGGCTGAGACGATAAAACAAAGACTTCTATGCCTCGAAGGAATTAAATCGTAAATTTGTGAAAACTGTTTTTTTTTAATTGACTTTGACCTAAATTTCGATTATCTTAATTATTCGTATAAACTAGTTTCTGCAACTCATTTATCAGCAAAATGGGAAGCGATGTGTGGTTAAACCAGACAGATAATCTCGATAACTAACAGATTTCCCTATGTTTATACAAAATTAAACAATGGGATTTTTTTCTTCAAATGAATAAGTTTTTATGGAGTACTGACCTACAGAGCAAGGTTGATTTAAAACGATAAGCATTTTTATGATGAATTACTAATGAATTTTAATGTAAAATTGCATAATGCGGTGGTAGCGTGCAAGGTTTTCTCTGATAAGTGCAATGGGAATGCATCTAAAGAATAAATTACGATTTTGCACTAATTTTTAATAATAATTTTTGTCATTATTATGTTTTGGCTTTGCAAGAACTACATTTCAGCCTCCTATTTTTATGTGAAGCTAAAGACCGAAAATTTCCTGAAAAAAATACTTTGGATTATCCTATGGCAGTCCCGGTGATCGAACTCGGAACTCTTTGTGTTGTATTTAGTACCTATTTAGCACCTATAGCACCCTCTCCATCTCTCCCTTTCTTTCTCTCTCTTACTAAAAGTATCTAAACTATTCATTTTGTCTTCTACCAAATTTTAACCACAAAATCGTAATAAAAAAAAAGGTAAATTTCCAGGAAATTAACAACAAAGTCTCTGTAATTAAGACATAATTGAATATCTGGTAAATATTTTAAGTGCTTTCAAATTTTCCAATGTAATCTTTAATTGTTACAATTAATGAAGTGGACAATATTGAATAAAAAAGTTCAAAGTATAAAACTTTGAACTTTTTTTATAACAAAAATTGTTATTTATTAGCTACGGTTGATTAGTCACTTGATGTTTCTCTTATCATATTCACACTATTGTGAAAAGAATAGAAGAACAGAAAAAAAATAAAAAATAATAATCATACTGATTAAGATATTTTACAAGTAGTATAGTTTTTAAAATTCAATTTGATAAAACATCAACCTATTGTAATTTTTGATTTAATCCGAAAGAGAAAACAATTGTGGTCCTGAGGAGGATCTTCAAGATAAGATCCTTAAATCCTACAAGCTTGCCTGTGGGCAACCGATAATAACCACGTTACGATACAGTGAACCCTATTTCGATACTAAATTCTTATGCAATTTATAAAAAATGATTATAATTGTTTCATCACCTATAATTTTCTTTTTTATCAACTTTTAGTTATCTATCGATAAACTATTTAATTGTTATAAAAAAAACAAATACTTAAAAATTTTATCGTTTAGTTGAATCCTTTTTTCATGAAAGATGAACAGCCTCGAGTTTACATTAAAATTATTAAATTACACACCAGCAGAAACTAGATTTATTAATATATGCATGCAAATATTAAAATATGCATAATAATTTCCACTATCTACGTTCTTTAAATATGTAGAGTAAACAAAATTTTGTAGACCACATCATTTATTCAGATTTCTACAAGAAAAAATGCAAGTAAACTGCATTTATTTATACGTTTTATGTTTTATGAAAACAGTTCTTTGTGACAATCAGCAAAATTGAATCTTCCAATGTAAGTTAAAAAATGTTAGACAAGTAATTTCTTCATAATTTTATGAATAATTTATTATTTTAAGCAATTAACATAATTCTATGCTTAAAATGCGTGAAACAAAAATAATTGCAATAATAACGAATTCACTTGCAAATAGAATTTAAAATTAATGTATCAGCTTGGATCTTTGCATATTTGAGCAAATTCAGGCCAGCATAACTGTCCTGAATTTTTATATTAAAAATTTTATGGATCAAGGCCCCAACTATAAGGCTTGTCATAGCCACTCGATTCAAGTATTCTTTGTTTTTTTTTTAATCTACTGCACAATTAGATAAAAACATATGTTTAATTAAGTATACAATTACAAGTGCCTATTCTTTGGAATTTTAACATTTTAGATAATTTTAATGGAAATATTTAAAATTACTGATAAATTCTCAAGACGCTAGTTTGTAATTTGAAAAGGAAAAAAACCTAATTTTTGTTCAGTTTTAGAACTTTCCGTTATTGTTCTATGATTTAATTTATCTAAACTTTAATATGTTTTATGACCTAACAAAAGTGATTATAATTTTACTAATTTGTGTTAAAAACAAACCTTCAACTCAGTTTTAACATAAAGTTAAGCAAGTTTTATTACAATGGCTTTAAAAAGTTTTGCATCAGTTTCCAGAATTTTGATCAAAATTTTCGTCACATGCTTCAATGCGTTTCTGAACTTTTCGGCATCTAAATTATGAATAAAAATTCGAAATAGTTGGTATAAGATTACCGAAACAAATCATAAGGGGTGGTGGCTCCGTCCTATAGAATCCTCTCCTAATTCGACTACAAAAACGATTACAGGCCTTACTGTAGCAAAACTTTTTAAGACTACTGTAACTTCCAATGTTTATATTATTTTTGTTGTAAATTATTTTACGATCTTGTCTAACCTTTGGGTGTCCAACATCTAGCTGTTTGTTATTAAAATTGACCTACTAAAGCATGGAAATTTCTATTTTGCCTAACTTCAACAGTTTTCTGATAATTTAGGGAAAAAAATTAAATAGTTTCTTTACATTTTACTACAATAGAACTATTTATTAAATAAATATTAAAAATCCCAGATTAAATTCTTTAATCCCTGACGTGTTAGCAACAACTGATTAGATTATGACATTGTTAGAATAACAATACATTTGAAAGGAATCCTGACATTTTTTTTGTAATTGCATGGAAACGACCTTTGCAGTTTTTTCAAAAACAAGTACACACTTATTCCAGGATTTAAGTTAATATCACATTGTGTTTATTCTTCATAATTGTTTTTGTAATTAAATTAAAGATTGTGGGCTCCTGACCTTCAACCATCCCTATTATTTTTTCTTATAGTTATTTTGCAATTTGGAAAAATACAAGCTAACACCAAAAGATAACCCATAACTATCCCTTCGATTCTCATCCAGTTATCCAACGCAACCCATTAGAAAAATAAATCTAACGTTTACAACCTCTCAAAGAAGGAATTTTTTAAATTGTTGTCTCTAATCTGGTTAGTTCTGATAATGATAAAAAAATATGTTATGGAAAAGCAAGTTTATTTGTAAATCCTAGAACAAATCGCTTGCAACGAGTTAGCAACCGTGTGCTACTCAAGGCTAGATATGCTAATCCTACAACTTTATAAATTCCTTAATAATAAGACTTGTTGTTAAAAGATTTCCCAGAAATAAAATAATTTTAATTAAGATTTATTTTGTTTACTACCGTACTACCACGGGTACATAAGGAATTTTCTGTGCTAATAAGTTTTTAGTGCGCAATGCGGCGTGGCCCCGTCTTGTTGAAAATAGCCATCTCGTAATTCGTAACCATTCAGTTCATTAATAAAAATGTCTTCAAGGATGTAGTATATTATAAAAGGATAAAATGATTAAATAAAATGCAATTAAAATTCATTATGAATATATTTGTGACGTAAATTCGACCACTATGAGAAGTTTCTGTATAAATTAAGAGCTTCAAACACATGTGAGGAATTTCTAACACTTTTTATATTTAATAGACCATTAAAAATAAATAAAATTCTTATCCAATAGAAATCGTAGGTAGAGCCATTATTTTTAATTACTAGAAGCATATAATATTATATTATTCATCCCTTCCTTACGTGGAAGCGCCCATAGAAACATTAAGAAAGTTTTATGGACCAAACAACAATACCCAGGATATAAAAATAAACACCTGGCTAGGGAGATGGTAAAGCAACACAAGATAACTAGAAAATTAGATAAAGGTAACCCAAGAAAGAAAGAAAAAGAAGATGAAAAGAATTGTAGATGCCCTTAGGGAAGATAAACGTAGGGTTGAGAAAACAAGCGAAAAGGATTTTGAACCCCATGGTTTGATTGACGATATTTCCTCTTTCTGTCTTCTTCTGGGGATTGTTTCTTCTCTTTTCTTTCCATAAATCTTCTTAGATTTAATATTTGTTGTGTTTAATTCCCCTATACTTTTTTTCAACAATGCAGTTTCGTTTTTAATTGAAAAACATCAATGGTTGTTTTAGTTGTACTTTGGTTGTACTATATCAAAGTCAAGCTAGAAACGCCTTGTATATATGCAACTCAAGATACTATAAATTTATTTTGTGTACCATCTGATTTAATGCAAAAATATTTAGATTTTATTATATCTGAAGAGATCATGATCCTGCTGAGATTAATTTAACTAAAGGAAACCCAGATAGGTGCCACATTGTTTAAGCACACCCTGTAGATATAAAATATTCATGTTTTTAATAAATACAATTTTTTTATTGATCTGTTTTATAATGAAACTGTTTTTAATTCTAATTAATAATTAAAAAAATCGTTAACAATTAATTAGAATTATTTGTATTGCTTTTTTTTTATTCATAATTAACAGTTTTTTAATTTCCTATAATTAATTCCTAATCCTTTTTCTAATTGGCATTCAAATTTTATTATTTCCAGTGTTGATTTTATGAATGACCGTTTCCCCCCTCAAATTTACTATGAAAATACTACGTTTACTAGCCGCCGTTTGGCGCCTACTACGTCCTTGAGCGAGGGTGGAGACCACGTGACGACCTTGTCTGGAATGTCTGGTCCAAATAGTTCCGCTTGATCCCGTTAGGAGCGCTCGCGAAAATAAATAAAACCCTTAAAAACGCTTTTTAAACGATTTTTTCATTATTAAAGTGCCTTTATTACGTTTTTCTATCAAGCTGAAATAAGCAGGGTTCATATTTAAGGATAAATGCGAAGACAAAATTATTCTGAGCTGTCATAAAAAAATGCTGAACTTGTGTTTATTTCTACCTACCTAATATTTTTAAATTATTAAGGGGTTTGTTAAGTTTATGAAGATAAATTAAGTGTTTTAGGGCTTAACAGGACATTTTGAATGATGGGAGTAAAGGAAAGCAAGTTGACAACTCTTGGTTATATTTTCTTGTACCTGTCCCGATCTGACTCTTGCAAGGTGTAATCTTTTGAAATGTTGTAAGTTATCAGTGCTAAGGTAATAGTTCCCAGTTAATCTACATATCTTTTACAGTGGTGCTTATATACCCCAAAGAAGTGATGTCGAAGTCGAAAAATAGAGCAATCGATTGTTAAACAGCTATCGATCTAATCGAAGCTAGGCTTGTCAGAAACATTAGTAGGTGCTGTCCCTTGGTAGAAGAAGAATTTTCTAGGATAAACACCCCCATCATTACAGGAAGCACCTACTTCACAGTATAAACATTTATTTCTTTTAACTAGTTTGATTTTCAGATATGCAGTGGTTGTCGCACCCTAAAAGAATAAACGGTAAGGAGTACGAAGAAGACTAGACCTGTATTGTGTCATGCTACAATTAGAGAAAGTATTTAAACATATTTCAGTTCTAGTTTTTTAATGAAAACCTTTTTGATTATCCAGTTTACGTTTTAACACATTTGTTACGGAATGATGTAAATTATGTGATATTTTATGTACTACTACTTAAAAGTTATTATAATTTAAAACAAATCTTTTGAATACATTTTATGGTAAATTATATGAATTAGCTGTCTTTAAATTCCAGGGTGTTTAAGAACTGTCTTGCTTTCTACCTCTTAGGTATAACTCCCCAATTGTTCGCTTATTGTATTTAATATCTTCGTGTATGGATTTTAACGACTGCCTTTTCTTACCTTCCTCTTCTGATTATTCCTTCCTGTTTTTTATTATGTTTAAGAAAAGGTTTAGTGAATTGGGACCCCCTTATCGATTTCCCATGATTTACTTGATCGGAGAAAACTGTAAACGTAATGCAATTTACAGTATTGCAGTAAAACTTTGCTTATAATCAATTACTTAAACCCAGTTGTATCATAGATAAGTTGTTTGACTGTTATTTTCCTTTGCTATTAATGATCCTTAACTATTAAATGTAGGAGGTGGTTCTTGTTAGATTTAGCAGGGCCAAACGATAGATCGAAACACTTGTTACAGATTAAAAACAAATTATTTGCTTTCTTTTAAGTGAAACTTGATAATTTATTGTCAATAATAGCTTAAACTACTTGAATGTTTTGATTCTACTGGTTTAGAAATGTCCAACCCTGTGTATTAGTGGGTAACTGAAATAGATATTAAAGGGACCTTTAAAAAATTGACTTAGAAATTCATAAATTGAAATATTTTTTTTAATTTTCTTATGAATGTTAATCTTGTCCTACAGTGTTAGAGAACATATTACAATTAAATAAGAGTTTGATTTAAAACAAATCCATTAAATTTTTTATAAATTTTAATTGAATTTTATGAAATTTTAAATTTAGCGCCAAATTATCAATTATAATTCGGCTATTCTCCACTAAAACAATCGTCTATCGTATGTTTTGCTGTACCACGAGAAGAAGGGCTTAAGTAAAAAGTGTAAAAGTTAGTGAAAAATGTGTTGGGACAACCCCAAAAGTGTGTGGAAAAGAAGCATTTAAGGGTGAGGAATAATTTGGTGCAATTAGTTTAACCCGATCTTTTATTTTTTAATTTTTATCACATCCTAAAAATTGGAAAGGGTTGTATGAATATAATCCGTCATCGATCTTGCATCTCTTTCTATGTTTCTTTCGAGCGTCACTTCCCCGCAAAGAGGGGAACCATCTTGTGCTGTGAATGTTGTCCGTAATTTGTTGCAAAAAAGTTATAAATATTAGTGAAAACAATCAGGAGGTATGTTTTAAAATGATATTTTGAGTACGGGGAACAATTTGGGATAATTGGAATCGATCGATGATTTTTTTTTTAATAATTATCAGACTTTGTAAATTTGAGTTGGATATTCCTAGAATTTGTTGAAAATAGTTCCCATAGTAACCATTGCATTTGAGCTGTCGAACCTCTTGTTTTGCGATTGTTTTCAAATCGCCATCTTGGAAATCACGCATTTTTATGATGCTTGGTGTAAAAAAATGTTTTTTGATTGCGTTTTAAAGTGTTTTGCATAAGTGCAGTAGTGAATTTAATTATCTTCTCGATATGTGATAAGGTTGTGCGATTTTGGTTATATGGCTTGGGAGATTTTCGCATGGTTTCCATTGTAGGTACGTAACAATTTTCATCTCCTAGGTACTCATGTAAAATATTTAGGGGTAGCATTGCCGAACTTCGAGGTGTAAAGGGGGCTTAGCGCTCCCCATCCCCAATCAAACGAATTAAGGGAACCACTCACGAAAATTTAAGCAAAATGCCCCTATCACAGTGCCTATTTTCGGTTCTAGTGGGCCCAGAAATAAACTGTTGTTTTAAAAAGTTACAGTTGGGTCGAGCGTGGGGCCCCCTGGCTCAGGGGCCCCAGACACGGGCCTATCAGTGTGTTTTTACTCTTAATTTGTGATTATAACAAAAACTTTGAGTCCCCCCGGTCCAAACAACCCCCAAAGCTGCTAAAAATATTTATATCATAGCATCAATTCAGGTAATTTTATCAGTGTATAAGCATGCTGAGGTGTGCCATAAAAAGTGGTTCTCTTATCGCAACTGCCAGACAGAGTGTTGCCAGATGCAGCAGTTTGCATCGAAGTTCCCTATCTGTGTGTCTCACTCTATACACGTACAATTTACTTCCATCTTACTCACCTAAAATGCGTTTTTACACAACTTTTGTTCAAGCAAATACCTAAACACCTTTTAATTAGTTAAAGAAAGGTTAGATTCATGACTAGTTATAAATTTGGTGAACTGTGATCTGAATAATTTACAATTTATGGTTAATTACTGAATGTAAACGAGAGGGTAAGGTGATAATTACCATTATATTTGATGTTATTTGATTGATAATCAAAATTTAATCACCCTTAATTCATTTAAACCCCCTAAACGCTTGAAAAAAAGTAAGTCATTACTTGTGTAACACCAAATTCTGTTTGTTTTTAATTTTCAATCATTTGCTTGACTGGTACTTTCCAATTTCACGCAGGAGTAACTCCGAGTAGCGTTGTGTTTCTCCAAGTAACACTGAGTAGCTTCGAGCTAGGTACTCCAAGCTTCTCGGTGCTACCATAGTGCTACTCAAAGTTACTCCTGCCTTCAATTACATGCAAGAGTAACTCCGAAAAGCATTGAGTTTCTTCAAGTAACCTAACCCTGTGTAGGTTCGAGCTAGGTACTCCAAGCTACTTGGTGCTACTCAAAGTTACTTCTGCCTTCAATTGCATGCAGGAGTAACTCCGAATAGCATTGAGTTTCTCCAAGTAACCCTGTGTAGCTTCGAGCTAGGTACTCCAAGCTACTCGGTGCTACTCAAAGTTACACCTGTCTTCAATTGCATGCAGGAGTAACTCCGAATAGCATTGAGTTTCTCCAAGTAACCCTGTGTAACTTCGAGCTAGGTACTCCAAGCTACTCCGTGCTACACAAAGTTACTCCTGCATTCAATTGCATGCAAGAGTAACTCCGAATAGCATTGAGTTTCTCCAAGTAACCCTGTGTAACTTCGAGCTAGGTACTCCAAACTACTCGGTGCTACTCTAAGTTACTCCTCCTGCGTGCAATTGAAAAGCACTTCAGGTAATTAGAATTTTTTGCATGAATGGGAAGTTTTTTCAAAGAGTCCTTGCACCTCCTGTAGCTGTAATTAAATAAAATATTGAAACAACTTCAAATTGGATTTTTTATTCTTGCAGATTCAACTTCTAAAATTCAGGGGATCTTACAGAATAACGAATTACATTCTTCTCTCCTGGAATCATGATGGAACCAGTGGAATGGTAAATAGTTTTTTTATCTATACCTACACTGTTTTTTTTAAATCTCATTTAATGTTTCAATATTTAATTTTATTTTCTAATTTGCAGATTTGTGTTTGTGAGTGTCAAGGAACTAAAGTGTAAAGTGTAAAGTGCCTGATGCAACTGTAGAATTTAGCAGTCAACATAATCTTCATAAAGGTAACTATTTTATTAATTTAAACTGTTAGGTATAATAAATGTAAAACCATTTGTGTTCCATGCAAATAATTTATTTCTTTTTTTAATTTAATGTTTCTTGTTTCATCAGGTTAGTTCTCTCATCCTTGGATGGCGTTTCTGGGACGAAGACATCACCGTGTAAGTGACTACATTTTTCTCAGCAACAACACCAGTAATTAAAACCCATTTAGGTGATTTACAAAATCAGAACTGTTACATGCGAGAATATATCCTTTTGCACCCATTGTAAAATTTTCAGGAATGCTACACAAATGTAGGTTTTTCCAGGTAATATTCTGTTCCATAACAAGACATAAGAAAATAAGGAATTCCTTCAGAGTTAGTTTAAACGTTGCAACACAATTTTAACATTTACACACCTTTAACATGTGTACAGTTTGTTTTTTTTACAACTGTTGAATAGATTTTTATGCAATAAGTGCATAGTAGTCATTTTTTCACGATGACACTTTAAATGTGTGTTTTTTTTACTATTGCCATAAAGATACCAAACATATTATACCAATTTTTTTTAACAGTCGTAGAAAACTATTTACTACATGTATTTTTTGTCACCTATTTTTGTGTGGGTGAGGGTGCTCGTCTCCGCTAGCGAGACATTATAATATTTTATTTCATACTGCATCGTAACACCCATGTTTAAGTTAACGATTTGAGTCCGGTAAATAAGACTTTACGGTATCAGGTCCGGTAAAAACTTTTACCGGACTCAAATGAAATAAATCGATAATCAAACTATTTATTACTAAAAAACTACAAAATTAATAAATATGACAATTAAAAAGAAACTAAATATTAAAATTGACATTAATTGTGCAATAGATTTACTAAGAACTTCGTCAAAAATGTTATAATTTTCTCCCGTTTTGACAAGACAAACAGTCAAAAAACAAACACTTCCATTTCATAGATGTCCATATTATGAATTCAAATTTTTATTTTTAATTTTTTCAATTTTAAACAAAGATTTAGTGCCTGCAGTATGAAATAAAACGCATTACGACATACGTCCGGTAAACTCTTACAGTAACTCGTCTCAAAATTCCTGACTCGGCTCCTTCGTCGCCTCGTCCTTAAACATTTCGACTCGTTACTGTAAAAAAGTGAGTTTACCGTACTTATAACGTAAATTACTATTACAGGTCCAATAAGTCTTACACTTTATGTAGGAACAGAGGGAACACATTCATGGAATGACGTTATATCATAAATATCATAAATTCTTGCTCTTGTGATCCTCTACGGGGGTTGTTCTGAATTCTGAAATATTTTCTGTGTACTTTCTTTTAAATCACAAAGGTAACGCAAGGGTACCTATAGTTACCCAACGAATTATTTTGCGCAATTTCTTAGTAGCGCCTTTTATGTTATTGCTCTTTTTCGGTGAGAGCATCAATTCGTACTTTCGCAAAGTGTTATGTGTTTGGTGTATCTGTGTATCCTTAAAAAAGTTGAGTGAAAATATTAGAAGTGTAAAGGTAAGTAGGTACCTATGTGTGGTTTATTATTAATGATTATAATGACCGACCAGCTTAAATCATTTCTTTTACAGTGTACCTACAGGTTGTTCTTAACAAATTAAATTAATAAGAATGGTAGGTAACTAGAATACAATTATTCTAATGGTAAGGTACATTTTTCCCCATAACATTTTCTCCGGTATCTTTTGCAATTGGTTTTCTGACATTTTCGGGAAATATTACGGTTGTGTTTGTGTGTGTTGTGTGCCAGTTTAAAAACGTATCGTAAGTATATAAGGTTCTAAAATAGTGGTAAGAACATGTTCAATAAAAATACTCTACAGCATTTTTTTGAAATGTTATATCTACAATTTATTATTCGTGCCACCCTGAACCAAGGATATTATGTAGATCGAATAACGGAAGGAAAGAAAGATTTAGAAACAGTTACAAATATTTTTTTCAGGTAGTTTAAGACTTTTAGGTAGCTGCTGGTGGTAAAGCAGAAGAAGACCAAGACTTTGGCAGACACCACCAAAGAGTTCCAGGTATTTTTTTCAGGTAGTTTAAGATTTTTAGGTAGCAGCTGGTGGTAAAGCAGAAGAAGACCAAGACTTTAGCAGACACCACCAAAGAGTTCAACAGTTCCAAGTATTTTTTTCAGGTAGTTTAAGATTTTTAGGTAGCAGCTGGTGGTAAAGCAGAAGAAGACCAAGACTTTAGCAGACACCACCAAAGAGTTCAACAGTTCCAGGCATTTTTTTCAGGTAGTTTAAGATTTTTAGGTAGCAGCTGGTGGTAAAGCAGAAGAAGACCAAGACTTTGGCAGACACCACCAAAGAGTTCAACAGTTCCAAGTATTTTTTTCAGGTAGTTTAAGATTTTTAGGTAGCAGCTGGTGGTAAAGCAGAAGAAGACCAAGACTTTAGCAGACACCACCAAAGAGTTCAACAGTTCCAAGTATTTTTTTCAGGTAGTTTAAGATTTTTAGGTAGCAGCTGGTGGTAAAGCAGAAGAAGAGTAAGACTTTGGAAGACACCACCAAAGAGTTCAACAGTTCCAGGTATTTTTTTCAGGTAGTTTAAAATTTTTAGGTAGCAGCTGGTGGTAAAGCAGAAGAAGGCCAAGATTTTGGCAGACACCACCAAAGAGTTCAACAGTTCCAAGTATTTTTTTCAAGTAGTTTAAGATTTTTAGGTAGCAGCTGATGGTAAAGCAGAAGAAGACCAAGATTTTGGCAGACACCACCAAAGAGTTCAACAGTTCCAGGTATTTTTTTCAGGTAGTTTAAGATTTTTAGGTAGCAGCTGATGGTAAAGCAGAAGAAGACCAAGATTTTGACAGACACCACCAAAGAGTTCAACAGTTCCAGGTATTTTTTTCAGGTAGTTTAAGATTTTTAGGTAGCAGCTGGTGGTAAAGCAGAAGAAGAGCAAGACTTTGGAAGACACCACCAAAGAGTTCAACAGTTCCAGGTATTTTTTTCAGGTAGTTTATGATTTTTAGGTAGCAGCTGGTGGTAAAGCAGAAGAAGACCAAGACTTTAGCAGACACCACCAAAGAGTTCAACAGTTCCAGGTATTTTTTTCAGGTAGTTTAAGATTTTTAGGTAGCAGCTGGTGGTAAAGCAGAAGAAGACCAAGACTTTGGCAGACACCACCAAAGAGTTCAACAGTTCCAGGTATTTTTTTCAGGTAGTTTAAGATTTTTAGGTAGCAGCTGGTGGTAAAGCAGAAGAAGACCAAGACTTTGGCAGACACCACCAAATAGTTCAACAGTTCCAAGTATTTTTTTCAGGTAGTTTAAGATTTTTAGGTACAGGCTGGTGGTAATGCAGAAGAAGAAAGATTTTAATGGATACTGCCAACCATTTCAGCACTCCCAAGTATTTATTTCAGGTAGATGCAATATATTTTAGCTGTCAGCGGATGGAGAAGGAGAGAAAGAGGGATATTGTGGAAGATACCGCCAACCATTTCAGCAGTCAAAGTATTTATTTCAGGTAGATGCAGTATTTTAGTTGCAACCTGATGGAGAAGGAGAAAAAGAGCGAAATTGTGGGAAATTACCCCTACCGGTTCAGTTTTGGAAGATACTGTCATTACATTTAAAATGTAAGTATTTACGCAACTTGTATAACTATAAAGCCAGTTAAAAACTTATAGTTTTGAATTTTCAATTAATTTCGAAGTTTAATAATACTTTTAAAAATTTCAGATTGTCTTTATGGAAAGTAAGTGCCGGAATGTTTAGTGGCTATCGACTACCTGTCGAGTTCTATCTTTCTCCTGTAAAATCATCATTAACAAAAAAACATTAAGTGGTAAGTGTTTGTTTTTTACGCCCTGTTTATTTTAAACCTTATTTTGATTTTTTTCTAATATTAATTTTATTTTTCAATTTACAGATGTAGTGCGTTGTGTAGACTGTAGTGCGTGTGTGAACTGTCAAGTGCAACTAGGAGTGCGTGCATCGTGGGAAATGACATCGTAGACTACGTTGCTAACAGATCATCGTCTTCGTAAAAGGTAATTTTTCTTAATTTTTGTATTATTAAAAAACTAGAGTTATTTATGTTCCATGAGAACAGTTTATTACCTTGTTAACAATATATATTAATGAATCTTTGTTGTTTCAGGTAAGTTTCTTGATCATCCATCGTTGGATAATGGACAAACACATGGGTGAGTGCTTTTTTGTCTTTCAACAACATAGCCAGTAGTTAAAACCTATCTAGGTAGTTTACAGAGCAAGAACTGTTACATGCGAAAATACATCTTTATCATTAAACTACAACAAAATCCCTGAAATCAAAAAAAAAAGTTTGTTGAAAACGTTTTATTATACAGGGTGTCCCGAAAATGGCGCATAATATTATATGGTACGCTGTTCAGTACCGCTAAATAAGTGTGAGAAAAATGTTAAAAAAAATCTTTTCGCTCAAATTTGTATGATATGAAGATGTAAAGTTAACACTTGTAACTTTTTAAAAATTGGAAATGCAACTGACTAAGGGTACTCTATTTGTAGAAAATAATGTCTTTTATTGTTTCCAAATTTTAAAAATTGCAAAAAAGCACGCAATTACAAATTATTACATTATTACTGAAGACATTTTTACATCGAGATAGCGCGAAAATGATTCTGGCAACATTGTGCTCTGTTCAAAAACCAGTCGTATGGTTTCCTAGGTAATAATGAGTAGGTAACAATCAAAATAAATAGCTTCCTAACAAGTTATAAAATGTGGATGTGCCAGATTGTGCACATCTTTTTCGGTTAATAACTACAAAAACACGGCAGGTAGAATTTTTTTTGTATTTTTCCCTTACTCCCTTGTCAGTCACCTACAACGCCCCATAAATATTATGCGCCATATTCGGGACAGCCTGTATATATTATAGCACAGCAGGCCTTATAGGCCGAAGGGTTGATGTACGACTTCTCTCCATGTTTTCCTTTCCGTTGCCTTTTCTCTCCAGTTTCTGAGGTTGAGCTCTTGTGGGTCTTGTTCCACATTGTCTATCCATTTGCTCTTTGGTCTTCCTCTTCTTTTTCTGGTTCTTATTCCGCCTTCTAGTACTGTTTTTGTTGCACGTTCTGCCGGCAGCCTAAACACATGTCCTAGCCATCGAATTCTGTGGAACTTGATCACCGCTGTTATGGTTGGTTTACCATAGAGTGCCAGTAGTTCAGCATTTGTTATTCTCTCCCATTCGTTGTCCACTTTTTTCCCTCCATAAATTTGTCTTAGTACTTTTCTTTCCCATACTTCCAGTATTTTTATTTAGGATCCACATCTCGCACACCACCGGCCTAATTCAGTTTGATGTATTTGCACTTTCACATCCCCGGATACATTTTAAGGTCCGCCGCATGGCCCCCATCACGCACTTACTACCCCTGATTAGCCTTTCGTTTATTTCTGGGATTTCGTCGTTATTGTTCGATAGCGTTACACCAAGATACTTGAAGCTTTCAACTCTTTTGAAGCTATACCGTTTACCGTCACCTGCACTGTTTATCACCAAGTTTTGGATACTACTAAGGATTGCGAAAAGTTTGTTGAAAACGTTTTATTGGTGTAGGTAAATAAATGGTACTTTTTTGAATTTTTACAGTTAAATAATCGGAGTGTATTCTGATTCGTTATTAGCCAAGTAGAAGAAATCTACGGATTTTCAGGAGTCTACTTTTACTAGCTTTTAGAAAAGCTTTCTGAAACCCCAATGGAAACCCTAGCGCATTTTCTCATAAAAGGATATTCTCAAAGCATTTACCCTGTTTACAATTTCTAAATGATGCAGTAATGTCATCTATTATTTAGTAACAGTTTCTTGCTTTGTAAATTGTCAATGTTTCTGTTACACTAACAACATTATGCACGTTACCGGGAGTGAAGTGAACCGTCGTTTTTAACTTTTTATAATAAAATCGAAGCTTAGGCCTGATGGACCCAGTTTACTGCAAACTCGATTTAACTGCCTCTTCGGCTGCTTCACGATCAGTTGTCATGCATATGCGATTATTACAACATTCGTATTGTTGTATCGATATTATCTAATTTTTTTGTTACAATATTCATATTATTGTAACAGGCGTGTCCATTACAATTGATCGGAGATCAGCTTCAAGGGGGTTCAAAAGCACCAGCGCTCTTAAGGGTCGGTTTTATAAAGTCTGGTTGACCGACGGTTATCTCAACCACGATCAATTGTCATGGATACGATTGTTTTTAAGAATCGTATCCTTGACAATTTCTCGTGGTTGAGTCAACCGTCGGTCGGTCAACTTGACTTTATAAAACCGGCCCTTAGGGCTGGTTTTATAAAGCCTGGTTGACCGACGGTTATCTCAACTACGATCACTTGTCCTGGATACGATTGTTCCTTAAGAATCGTATCCTTGACAATTGCTCGTCGTTGAGCCAACCATCGATCGGTCAAAGGGCTGGTTTTATAAAGTCTGGTTGACCGACGGTTATCTCAACTACGATCAATTGTCCTGGATACGATTGTTCCTTAAGAATCGTATCCTTGAAAATTGCTCGTCGTTGAGCCAACCATCGGTCGGTCAACTTGACTTTATAAAACCGGCCCTTAACATATTAGGTATCAGTTAAAGGGCCGCTATTTCAGTTCGGGTTTAAGCTTCAGCTTGGTTAAGCCTCGATCATTGCCATGCATACAATTGTATCTATGGCAATGATCGAAGCTTATTCAAGCTGAAGCTTAAACCCGAACTGAAATACCGGCCCTTTTCTTCCACAGGTTATCTGGAACAAACAGCAAGGAGCTCTTACGTATTTATGATTCCACAAAAACAAATTGTTACTATTTTTAGAAAGCGACTGTATGCTGAAAGGGATTTCAGTATTTACCTTTTGCGCCTATTACGGGAAAACATTAATTTATGAACGGGGGGTGAAAATAGTTTCACTGCGCCATTTATTTTTCGTGGAAATCGGAGAAATATTTGCATATGTCACGAGTGTAACAGAACATAATTGCAGTTGATTTTCAGTTAGTAATACTTTATTATAAAAAAATTCTTCCTTTATTGGAATTAAAACTAACAATTGTTTATTGTGATACTTATTAAAATAATGAACTGCAAATGGGTTTTAACAGATTTAAGAGAATTCAAAATTCAATTTCTGTTTAAGGAAACTTTCTGAAAATTCAATGCAAGTTGTGAAAATTCAGGAATACGGTTCGGAGTTGCTCACTCTTGCTTTGTGTTTATTCTCTTAAATCAAATCAAATACTGGCTTTGTTGTTGCTTTCTTTTATTATACAGGACCATTTTATTAATAATACAATATGTTGCGGTTGGTACGTACCCCAAGTACTGGATTCTAAGGTCCCAAACCCACGCATCATTAAGTTCTGACATAATAAACACATTTGTAGTGTACCTATACATTATAAAAATGTAGCCTATGTAGTAAACTGTTACTATCTTCGATTTTTCTACCATTGATCGTGCAAAAAATAGGTCATTATTTAGTAATTTTCAGTATAAAAAGTGACATTTTATTGCACTATGTGCACTAGTACACTAAATTGTTTTTTCTATAGCAGATATTAAAGTGTGCTTTGTTCGACTAAAAATAGTTGATCAAGTATTACTTTAACCGCAAGGGTAGATAAAGTAACACTTTAACCGCAAGGATAGATAAAGTAGTTTAATTTTCTGGAAACTCCATGGAAACCGAATGGAAACCTTTGCTACTGAGATTTTCGGGTTTAATATAATCTAATTTTAAATTGTTTTTTTTACAAATTTTTCTTATTTTTTTAACATCTGCTATAGAAAAAAATTGAATTTTATACACGACGATAAAATTTAATAAAACATAATTTTATCGTCTTGTATAAAAAATAACTATATTGCACTCCAGTAAATATTATTGATATTTTATTTTACTGTGTATAAAGTTTGTGCAGTTGCTATATGATAGTATAATTAATAACGTAAATCAATACTTTTTTGACATTATTGCAAACTATCGATGGCAGAACAATTTTATTGTTATATGGAAAAGGTGCAGTAATTTTTAACCACAATTTTTATTTACTACACAATTCGCTACATTTTTATGTTACCTTTATGTTTTATTATGTATATTACTTAATATATTTTTCTATGATCGTGCAAAAAGTAGGCCATTATT
This sequence comes from Hemicrepidius hirtus, assembly GCA_963082805.1. Lineage (NCBI taxonomy): Eukaryota > Metazoa > Arthropoda > Insecta > Coleoptera > Elateridae > Hemicrepidius > Hemicrepidius hirtus. The sequence goes on from OY720167.1 coordinate 25,506,427, forward strand.
TATTAATTTTCAGTGCAAAAAGTACCACTTTATTGCACTAATACAAAAATAATAGGTATATTACGCAACGAGTTTAGAAAAGTGATATTTTACTAAACGAGTACCCAACAGCCATACGAGTTTAGTAAAACCACTTTATTTTCGCATTTCATATTCGACAATTAAAATATTTGATTTTCAATATTTTTTTTGACATTAATATTACATGTCAAAGCAAGTAGTGACAATTGAAAATAAAATAGTAGGCAACCATAGCAAGCATATAGTTTTTTTTGTGTAAAATCCCTTGCTATCCAGTAAAGGTTGCTACGTTGCAAATTTCCACTTTAATAATGTCTGGTTTCTGGAAAAAAATATGACACCCATAACTTATGTATTCGATAAACAAGCAATAAGGCAGTATAATCAGGCCTATAGCCTTACTTCTTTTTTTGGACATTTTTTCACCTCTTCAGATCTCGTTTGTTGGAGGCCATACACTTAGAAATTATCGACCAAACTTCCCTCACCCCTTCCATCTAGTTAGAGAATTTTCAGAATTTTCTGCAAGCTTTCTGATTTTTCTTTTACCAGATGGGAGGGGATGAGGAACGTTTGGCACTTATTTTCCAAGTGTTTGCTCTTCATATTCCAGTCTGGGAATTTCCTAAGGAAACCGGAAGGGGTGAGAAAAAATATCCTTCTTTTTTTGGACATTTTTTTCACCTCCTCAGATCTCATTAATATTTTCCCAGAATGTTATTTGGAGGCCAATGGTCATGGACTTCCTTATCGATTGGTTATCGAATATTTATTTGTTATAGGTTTCGTAAATTTAGAAGAGACCGGGCATAAATAATTTTGAAATTAGCAATACTAATGACTATATGAAATGCAAAAATAAAAATTGTATACAGGGTGTAACACAACTTAGCCGAAAAAATTTAACCATATATGCACTTTTAAATAAGAAAACGATTTGTTAAAAAAAATTTTAATAAAGGTCCAACAGAAAACGAGATAAAAATTGTTAAAGTTACAAATTAATGAAAAAAACAAAACACAACTTATCCGAAAAAATTTAATCATAGATGCACTTTTAAATAAGAAATCGATTTGTTAAAAAAAATGTTAATAAAAGTCCAACAGAAAAGAGATAAAAATTGTTAAAGTTACAAATTAATGAAAATGTTTTTTTTTTCATTAATTTGTAACTTTAACAATTTTTATCTCATTTTGTGTTGGACTTTTATTAAAAAAAATTTTAACAGATCGATTTCTTATTTAAAAGTGCATCTATGGTTAATTTTTTTCGGATAATAAGTTGTGTTTTGTTTTTTTCATTAAGTTGTAACTTTAACAATTTTTATCTCGTTTTCTGTTGGACTTTTATTAAAAAAAATTTAACAAATCGATTTCTTATTTAAAAGTGCATATATGGTTAAATTTTTTCGGCTAAGTTGTGTTACACCCCGTATTGCACTCGCTTGGATTCATGATGTCTAAATTTTGTGCGATTTCTATGGTAACCACCGGTGCTTTACTTAAGAACACCGGAAGTTACTGTTTTTTATTTAACCTGTCATTAATCCACAATATACCTAAATCAAAATTTTTTTATATATTATAGACGTTCGATCGTAGAAAAAATATTGTATGCAAACTAGTGCAAAAATTATTCAGTCGTCTTTTAAACTTGTTGCATAATTATTAACTGTTTTCTAATAATCATAACAGGCTCAGTATCTTGTCCCTTGGGGTACGTTAAAACCAACATATATTGCATTTTTTTTTTAAAGTAAATTCGATGAAATTTATATTTTGCTATTAATTTAATTGATTTAAAATGGTCCTTCATTTGTGTTATATTGTCAGAGTTGATAATCTTCAAAAATGTGTATCTTTTTTGTGAGTTTTCATAATCTTTTTCTTTCATGATATACGTGTGTCCGCGTAAGTTGCCTACATATGGAAAACTTTGTTATTATTGATTTTATGAAAAACAGTTATTCTTCATAAAAAGTTCTGCATGTTCTAAAACCCAAAATTCAACCATCAGATATTAATTTATATCAGTCGTATCATAATAATAATAATTATAGATATTATTTTTGTTCAAGAGTAAAGTACCTTCATTTTTGCCCATATCGAAAAAAATTTATAAGAAAAGATGTTATGGATTAAAAATAATTTTTCAATATTCAATATTGTTTATTTATAATTAAAAAATATTATTAATTAATTAATGAATTATTAAAATGTATCTTCAAACTTAAACTTTCAATGTTATCCTTATCGCAGAGAAAATGTAAAAATAATATTTTTTAATTGTAAATAAACTATATTGAATATTTAAAAATTATTTTTAATCCATAACATCTTTTCTTATAAACATTTTTCGATATGGTCAAAAATGAAGGTACTTTATACTCTTGAACAAAAATGATATAATTATTATTATTATGATACGACTGATATAATTTAATATCTGATGGTTGAATTTTGGGTTTTAGAACATGCAGAACTTTTTATGAAGAATAACTTTTTTTCATAAAATCAATAATAACAAAGTTTTCCACATGTAGCCAACTTACGTGGACACACTGTATATTTTTCTTTTCCCACTCATCACAGTTAAGATGTATGTATTTATTTGTGTAAAAGAAAACTCATAAAAGTAAATGCACATTTCCCGATTATCCATTTTGGCCTGTACAGTGTTAAGGGATTAATTATTGGTCAACACAAACAACTCTTCATGCTTTTTTTTATTGCAATGATCAAAATTTATATTAAACTGCATTAGAAGACAATTTTTTTATATCATAAATTTTTTGTAGAATTATTAAATAAGAAGAGTCAGTCTAAACGTTGCAACCTATAATTAATTCTTTAATATGTGTACAGTTTTTTTTTTTTTTTTTTCTACAACTGTTAAATAGATTTTTATGCGATAAGTGCATAAAGTAGTTTTTTTCACAAAGACACTTTAAATGTGTGTTATTTTTTCACTGTTGGCATAAAGATATGTAATATGCAACAGTGAAAAATACCTAGTTTTTAACAGTCGTAGAAAATTATTTAGGTACTCCCACTGGCCTTGCTCCCTCCCTGGGCAAATTCTCTGTTGTCGGTCCTGGTACAACTCTGTTGCTCGTTCTTTTGCTGTACGAACATATTTCATGAAAACATCTGTACTACATGTTTTTTTTTGTCACCTGTTTTTGTGTGTGTGAGGGTGCTCGTCTCCGCTAGCGAGACATTATAATATTTTACAGGTCCAATAAGTCTTACCTCTTACATTTTATGTAACAGAGGAAACACATTCATGGAATGACGTTATATCATAAATTCTTGCTCTTGTGTATCCTCTACGGAGGCAAGAGGGGGTTGTTCTGAATTCTGAAATTTTTTCTATGTACTTTCTTTTAAATCATAAAGATAACTTGAGGGTATAATAGTTATCTAACGAATTATTTTGCGCTTTAATACGCCTTTTCTGTTGCTGCATATTTTTTGTTAGCAACAGCCCGCGCTTTCGGTACGTTGTCAGTGTACTGTGTTTGTGTATCCTCTACGGAGGCAAGAGGGGGTTGTTCTGAATTCTAAAATATTTTCTATGTACTTTCTTTTAAATCATAAAGATAACTTGAGGGTATAATAGTTATCTAACGAATTCTTTTGCGCCTTGATACGCCTTTTCTGTTGCTGCATATTTTTTGTTAGCAACAGCCCGCGCTTTCGGTACGTTGTCAATGTACTGTGTTTGTGTACCCTCTACGGAGGCAAGATGGGGTTGTTCTGAATTCTGAAATATTTTCTATGTACTTTCTTTTAAATCATAAAGATAACTCGAGGGTAGTTATCTAACGAATTCTTTTGCGCCTTGATACGCCTTTTCTGTTGCTGCATATTTTTTCAATTTTTTGTTAGCAACAGCCCGCGCTTTCGGTACCTAAGTTTTCAGTGTACTGTGTATCAACAATGTGAAGTACCCACAGTGCAAGAGGCGAATGTGAAGAAACTAGAAAGTAGCCACTGGGAAGGAAGCCAAATATGTCGTCAACAATCACAAACGAGGGTCAATAGAAGAAGGCGTTTCAGGAAATAAAGATGCATGGTTGATGGTGGGGATTGCCAGGGGTGCTTGAATCTGGTTGGCCCTTTCAAGGCTTTGGCGACACCCTCATCCCCAGATAAAAAGTTGATGATGAAGCAAGAATTTGGAAAATACTATTAGGGGAACAAATACCAGCTCAGCAGCCCAATGACGTTCAACCGAAGGAAGCGCTTTAAGAAACCAAGTTGGAAGCAGAAGAAAGACAAGAATTTAGAAGACATCATCACAGTTGGGAACAATTAAGAATTAAAATTTATTTATGGTACATATCGCAAGCTAGGGTTGTTGATTATTAATACTGAAGTTTAAAATCTTCCAGATTTTCTATTGTAACTGCGCCACCCTCGTTTGAATCACTTAACGTCAACTACCCTGTTGCAGCCGCCAGCCTGTTAGGATGTTTCAAAAATGCTGAAGTTTTATCTCTGTAAATAAAAATTAAAATTATGTAAGAATCAGAATGTCTTACTATCCTTCAATTTTATTGTAGATTGTTAATGAAACTTCCCCTTGAAGACTGTATGTCTCAATCAAGATAAGAGGGTAGCAAAGAGAAAGAATTCTTGGGCACATATGGAGGGGGCGGGGCATTTTCTAACTAACAGAGGATGGGAATGTGGTAGAATTAAAGAATAATCATGGAAGTATCAAGAAGTATTGGAGAAAGAAATTATCTCTTTTTGGATTCAGAATTTGGGAGATTTTGGATACTCTGGGACACCCTTTGAACTCTACAGTACTCTTAGGTGTAGTTCCTTGGAGTCTCTCTTGCTACTGTGGACTTTAGAAGACTTCTTGGAGTTTGCTTTTGAATTTACACCATTCCCTCTTGGATTTGTTATATCCACTGAATGCCCCCTGCCGGCTAGTCTTTCATATAGGCTAGACCAAGAGGCAGAATCCTGAGTGTGACCTCAGTTGTCTATGATCGTACGGGAGTTTGCCAATAGATGGCAACATGTTTTGAAAAACATTTTGAAATGTCATTTTCCAGCCGCAAATGTCAGTGTCAGAGTGCAAAATAGGCTTTTTGATAACATATTCCAAAATTTAGTCCTAATCCCTTACAAAGATTAGTGTAATATTCTAAGATTCACATTTACTCCTAACACATAATTATAATTTATTTTTGTTTTTAATTACTATATTATGTGGTTATGTTTTATTAACATAAACATTCCTTTACATTGTTAAATTTTATCCCTATTATTTATTACAAACCAATATGTTACACCGATCTTATATTTTTGTTAAATATGTTTATCAATGTACTCCGAAAACTGAGTGTCGTCGATATTGTAAGTAAGAGGAACCTTCGAAAAACTTATTAATTACTTGAGTCGTTTTCAGTTATTTTAAGAAAACATCTAAGTATATTACTAAGAAATTGTGATAATTATAATAAAATCAAACCATCTGTACGCACATTTATTTGTTCTCAAATACTCGCAAGTTCTCAAAAAGGTGAAAAATCAATCGAAATCCTAACTACAGGTGAACAAAAAAAGCTTCCGACAGAAATTAAACTCACAGACCTAAACCAAAATGATTCAAATCTTGATCTCGCTAAAGCAGGAATTTTAAATGTTGACTTAGAGAAAAACATTCCTGAAAAAGGAAGAATAATCGAGAAAAAACCTTCTTTATTGAATGTACTAACATCAAAAGTAAAAGATGTGGAAGTCAAAGAAAAGGTGAACTTGGAAAACATTAAAGAACAAAGCTTGGAAAAGCCAAAAATCACATTAACAGCAGAACCTTTACAAAAATTAAAAGACAAGATTTTAGATTTGAAAAAAGATGACGTTAAACCAACTAAAATTGAAGCCGGTAAGATTATAAATGGTACTTACAAAAAAAGGGGTCAACTTAGGCTCCTGAAATTCCTTGTAAAGCTAATTTGACTCCCTTTTTTGGAAACTCTTGGTCCTTGTTACAGAGGCTATGAGTCACAGCCTCCTTAACCAAAACCAGGAGCATAATTAAATAAATGCGCAGACAAATAAAGGTCCACCCTCATATAATTAAAATTTTAGTTAAGGGTCCTCCGAAAAAACAACGAAAACGAGTTGATCTTTCTGCATCATCCCTTGAAAGGAATTTTATAACCCCTGTTAAAGCTATGTCTGATTTTCTTTTAAAACCATCTGATTTGGAATCCTTGCCCAAAACTAAGCGGCGTTCCCCATACGAATGTGAACCTCCAATTACAGTCTATTGGAGGAAAGATGTTGAAGCAAAAGCTTTAGAAGTTTGGGGTTCTAAAGAAAATTTATTGAAGGAATTATTAAAGAGAGATATAGAAAGAAGAAAATATCAGCAAAGTATGTTTAAATTTTAAAAAGGTTTTTTTAAAACTAAATAATACTTTTCTTTAGATATATTTACTGTTAAGCGACGTTTGAGGGATTACAGAAGGGAATTGGGAAGAACACCTGATATGGTGGAAGCAGAAGAAGGTCTTATGGGTCGATCTGGAAAAGTAGTTTTAACAGCTGTTGCAATGTAAATCGATTTATACAGTGTGTCCACAGATTCATTCTCAACATGGGGATCTCTCGTATCATAAAATATACAGATTTGGTTAAATGGCATGAAACACTCCTTAGTTAAAGTTCTGCCAAACCCCAAAAATAAACTTTCGATATTTAAATTCGACTTCCTCTTAAAATAAATGATTTATAGACGAAAATGAAAAAGTCAAAAATCCACGTTTTTTGCCACAGTTCCAAAAGTACCTTAAATATTCAAAGTTTATTTATTGGGTTTGGTGTAACTTTAACCAAGAAATATTTTGTTCCATTTAACCAAATCTGTATCTCTCATAATAAGCGAGATCCCCATATTGAGAATGAGTCTGTGGACACACTGTATTTGAAAATTAGCAAAAGAATAATTTTTTATTCTTTACAGAAATGCCACTAACTGCTTGTTTAAGTTATTTGCCTGGATTTACACAGGCTCTCATAGTATGTTTTCTGAATGTATCCATTCTCTTGCGGACACCATAAATCAAATCATATTAGCATACGGTATTCATAAATCAATCCAGGTACGAAACAATTATTAATTAAACATTTAAATTATTGATGTTTTCAAACTTTACTTTATTTGTTAAAATATGAATTTTAATCAAAGGGTAAACCACATGGAAAGTTTCGTGTACATACCCTGGAGAAGTCTGGTTAGTGCTTGGGAAGTCTGGGTTGTCCCTGGGAAGTGTCTAGGGAGTCTGGATAGCCCTTGGGAGGTCAGGCTAGTGCTTGGGAAGTCTAGGTTGTCCCTGGGAAGTCTGGGAAGAGTGGGTAGTGCTTGGGAAGTCTGGGTTGTCCCTGGGAAGTGTAGATAGTCCTTTGGAGGTCAGGGTAGTGCTTGGGAAGTCTCTAGGCAGTGTGGGTAGTACTTGGGAAGTCTAGGTTGTCCCTGGGAAGTCTAGGTCTAAGTGTGGGTAGTGCTTTGGAAGTCTAGGTTGTCCCTGGGAAGTCTTTAGGCAGTCTGGGAAGTGTGGGTAGTGCTTGGGATGTCTCTAAGCAGTCTGGGTATTCTCTAGGAAGTCCAGGTAATCCTGGTTAGCCTTTCACATTGGGTAGTTTGGTGCACACATTTTTTACCGTGGCTTATCCCTTGATTTCTGTAAATAATTGTATTTTGACATCAAAGTGTCATTTTCAAGAACATATTTATATAATTATAATTAAACACCAAACCCTGTAGAAACTAATCATTTTAGATAGCAGACTCTCACCATCCTTATGGTTACACTAACATGAAATATGTTGCATCTTTAATATCTGGTGTAGGAATATTTTGTGTTGGCACCGGTCTATCATTTTACCATGGTGTAACAGGACTTCTTTCTCCACAACCTATGGAAGATTTCTATTGGGTAGGAACCGTATGAATTTGAAAAAAAAAGTAGTTAATTTAATTTGTTTTAGGCTTACTTCATTCTTGCTGGTTCTTTAGTATCTGAGGGTGCTACTTGCCTTGTAGCTTTAAATTCTGTCCGCAAAGGTGCAAGAAATGCAAATATGGCAGTTAAAGATTACAGTGAGAAGAAGTTACATTCCTAAAATTAATAATTTCTATATAAAAACTCTTTTTAAAGTAACTCGAGGGCAGGATCCAAGTGTAAACGTAGTCTTACTTGAAGATTTTGCTGCTGTTATTGGAGTTCTAGTAGCAGGTTCTTGCATGGGCCTTTCTTCTTTAACCCATAGCCCTATACCTGATTCAATGGGTTCATTATTAGTAGGATGTATTCTTGGATCTGTTGCTTCCTTTATTATTTATACCAATGTAGCTGCTTTAGTCGGAAGGTATTACATTCGATTTTAATTTTTAAAATCCTTTAATAGGCTTGGTAATTTACAGATCGATTCCTCAAGAAAATTTGGATAAAATAAACTCTGAATTAGAATCAGATGTGATGATAAGGGCAATCCATGATGTAAAAGGTATTGATATGGGAAATTTCCTTGTTAGATATAAGGCTGAATTGGATTTCGATGGAAGAGAATTAACGAGGATGTATCTTGATAAACAAGAATTAAGTGCGTTATTAGATGTGCGTATAATTTTCTTCTGGGTAAATAGGAATGTAATTAATATTTTAAATTTACAGGAAATAAAAAAGTTTGATAATATTGATCAACTGGAAGAATTTATGCTAAAGCATGGGGAATGTATTGTGGATATGATGGGAGGTGAAATAGATAGGATAGAAATGAAATTAAGGGTACTATTTATTCCCTTTAAAATCATTAATAAGATTTTTAACAATTCACTTTTACAGAAAAGCCATCCAGAGATACGACATTGTGACTTGGAAATTTTATAGACAGCTTTATTTTTTTTTTTTGTAAATAGAATTTTGTAAATATTGTTTTTGTAAGCCATATTTTCCTACTTATTGTATGTTGAAATGACACCATAGTAAATTTTATTTCTTCATTTTTAATTAAGCTGCCAATAACCAGTATTTAGTATGTCTTTGTTACAATGTGATGTTTTTTTTAGCTTAAAGCACAAAATAATTGTTTTTTATTTATTAGGTATAATATTTGGTAGGCTTTACACAAATATTTGCATTATAAAATTATAATAAATAATAATTGTGAATTCAGTTTTACTGTTTAATATTTATTTTCTGTTATTATTTAATCAATATTTTATTTGATCTTGGTTTTAAATGATAAATTGAAAATAAAATTCGTTGCTCAAATCCCTGAAACATCGCGCGAACTGATTGTTCCTTTGGTTTCTTAAGAGAGTAACACCTTGGACCCCTATTTCTCAAGATACACTCTCCAAAGAGGCTCTTATTATTCCTTTCACAAAAATAAAATATAACTTTCCAGGCACATTGAGATACCTACTGATAGAACCTTGAGGGTTTCCACTTGCACATTATTACCCAAACTCCTAAAGGTTTTCTCCATTTTTCCGCCTCTGACTTTGGTTTTCTAATTTCCATTTGATTTTTCCCTTATTCCGTACTCCCTTCATCAACCCTTCTGGGGAGTAGAAAGTCGGCGTCAAATCTTCCTATTTCGCACTGAACCGCTGAAATACAAACAAGCGGAAATTGTTTTATCGCCCTCGAATATCCAGGTCTGGAACCTAAGATGGTTACTAAATACCTAGACTTTCACCCCTCGACATTGTCCTGCTGCTAGAGCTTAACAAAAAAAATGCTAGAAACCAAGACCTCAACTGGAAATTTCGCGCAAATTGATTTAATCTTCCACACCGTTTTAGAATAATCGATCGCTATTGAACTTAATTATTTATAATTTAAAAAATCAATCAATGACGAAATTGTTAGGATAAAGTAACACAACACATATATTACGTACTGAACCGCATTACTTCTTCAAGACTGTAGCTTGTGGGTATATTTTGATCAGAATCCATAGCTTTCTTTGCTTTATACCTACTACTCTTTAGTTCAGGAGGCATGAATGATTTTAAACGAGAAATTTGTAAGCATAGCCTTCTCATGCTAGAAATTATTAGTTCGAGTCATAATAAAGAGATAGGTACTATAGTAGTACCTACTTTTTCTGAACCCTTCCTGTCCAAAGGTGTTTTGACTGTTTTGTACGACTGATCGCACTCCCCCATACAGTTATGTTACGAAAATAAAAAATAAAAAATTAAGATTCTTCTGCTTGACTTCCCTACTAAACACCTTTAAAATTAATGTTGAATAGCAAGTCTTTAAAGTTTATGTTGTAATCTATTGTTATGTTTACATTTCGAAATGCCATAGTTTTTCATTTTACAGTAAATGCCTTTGTTTAACACGCGATGTTAAAACAAAATTTTCTCTTTTAATACCTACAAGAGAAAGTAATAATCAGAAGAGCCTACAATTTATACTAAAACAAAACGTTAACATAATTCGCAGAAAATACAGGTCAAATTAATTAATTGCTTGTCACGTGTGCATCTTGTGCAGCCAAGATAATTAAAAATTCTTGTTAAGTTAGTTTTTGTTCTTGAAAATATTACGTAGCAGACATTGTTATTAAATTGAACGTAACATTAAAAAAAAGGATAATTAATACGTAACAAACTAAAAAACTAAATTTTCGGTTATGTGAACACTTAGTTTTCCGGAAAAATGATTTTTATATTGTGTAAACACAACCCGATTAATTTTATTATTTATTCCAAGGCCAAAAAATACAATTAAAACAATTATTTGTTATTTTGAACCAACCCAGCTGCTTAAATAATATTCTGCACCTGATTGTTAAGTCACCATTCAATAAAAACCACATGATTGTATTAATTTGCATTTTTAACACACCTACAACACGTGAGGATTTTATTTTCTTTTCATCTTTCTAAAGTTGAAAACACAAAAGATTTATTCGCAGGTAATTGTTTTTATCCAAAAGAAGATTAATTTCATAAACAAGTAATCGCCGTAACTCTTACATAATTAGAAAATTTCCCAAAGTGGGTTACATAATTATTGGGAAATCTTGTTATGAAAAATAAAAAGCCTCCAGGGTACGATATATTTGACACTGCATGTAGAAATTTAAAATAACGGGAACGTGGCTTATATTTGTTGGATTTTATATTATGGATTTTTTAGTAGTTGTGCAGAATCCGTTATTGTTAATAAATTCATATTTAATAAAAAAAAATTCAAAGGTCAACAATGTTATTCGTACAAAGATAACAATATTACTCTTCCTCACACAATCTTTGTAACATTTCCAAAAACAAATCAAGTATTTGTACGACATTATCAATGCACTTAAGACCAATCAAAATTCCTAGTCTTAGAGTAGATAAAAAAAAGTGATAAAGTGAACACTGCATTGTAATAATTTAACTGTGAAGCAGATATGTACCTGCTTGTAGTGGGAAAGAATCTTCTTGCAGGAATACCCACCTTCATTTACTCTGCTGCTGAATTGCGTGACGGATCAATAAATCCGCGAATGTGGGCTAATTGTCGCGTGTAGTTGACAAAAATTTATCAACAAAGTGGAAATTAAATTATTATAGTTTGTTTAATCTTTAAAAGTTCTATTTAACTGCGCAAAGGGTAAGTTAAATAGATTTTCAAAATAATCCTGAAGATTTCTACATAATTAAAGCTGAAACGTAACCATCTCTTAAAAATTATTCTTATTTATGCAAACTAAAACTGTTTTAGGAGCTGGATATAACAAATAATAATGTCAAAGACTAATTTACAATTTTCAAAAGTTTTTTATTTATTTTGGTTTTTACAAACCGTGATTTGTGAAACTAGAAGACCTAATATAATTTTTATCATAGCTGATGATTTGGTAAGCTAATTTTTATTTTATACTTTTCCTTCCTATAACACCTACTACTTGGTTAAAATTACAAGGACTTTTCAAAATAGGCAAATAGGTCAATATCAGAAAAAAAAATCAATAATAACCTTAAGAAATGTAAAATAAATTTTTTTCTTAATAACTCAATTTTTTAAATACTGAAGGTCATTCTTTCATTGCCAAATTTGTTATTCTGAGAAAGGTATTTAAAAAATTAAATCACTCGCATTATTTATCCTGTAAACCAGCGGTTCTTAAACTTTTCTCTTGGGGGTTTCATGGAAAAATGTTAGTCACATGTAAATTCATTGGAATTGGTAACTTTTAATAATATACGTAAAATATTTAAAAATTCTTAAACATGTCGCTTAGAGTCCTCCAGAACTTCGATTATCGAAGCATCTCATACAGGATTTTCTGGAAGAAACTATTTCTCCCAATTCAGGAGTCTCCCAAAATCCTCAAATCTTAGGGTCTCGCAAAAGGGCTGAGTTTTTAATTTTAGGAGTCCGCTGATTGTCCCAGAGCCTTGTAGTCCCCTATAGAAATCCATAAAAGTCCTCCAGTTTCCATAAAGTTCGCAGGATCTCTTCTGAGACCTCAAATTTTAATTACCCGGAGTTCCTCAAAACCTCGGAGTCGTCCAAAGACCTCAACGGTCGCTTTAACCCCTTCCAACTAATTTGAACTATTTTAGGGATGGAACGACGTGGGCTTTCATGGTTCTTCTCAAATACCAACACCAAATATAGACGCATTAGCATATTCTGGATTAATATTAAATAATTATTACGTTACTGCAATATGTACCCCCTCAAGAAGCGCTCTTATGACTGGAAAACATCCTATACATACAGGAATGCAACATGGTGTACTTTACGGAGCGGAACCTCGTGGATTACCACTTACTGAAAGAATTTTACCTCAATATTTGAAAGACTTGGGTTATGCTACCCATATTGTAGGAAAATGGCATTTGGGGTCGTATAAAAAGGAATATACACCACTTTATAGGGGGTTTGATTCGCATTTAGGTAAAGTATATCAATTCACTTCTTCATCTCTCCTAAGTTTTTCATTTTTTCATTCTAAATCAGTGATTGATGTGTTTAGGTTACTGGACGGGCCATCATGATTATTTTGATCATACCGCTGTGGAAAATCCAGGTTGGGGGTTAGATATGAGACGAAACATGGATGTGGCATGGGATTTACATGGGCATTATTCCACAGACGTGTTTACCAAAGAATCTGAAAAGATAATATCCAATCATAATATTTCCAAGCCGTTATTTTTATATTTGGCCCATGCTGCTGTTCATTCAGCAAATCCTTACAACCCTCTTCCAGCACCTGATGATTATGTAGCTAGATTTAACCACATTGATCAATATAATCGGCGTAGATTTGCAGGCTAGTACCTATTTGATATTTTATTCTTTTAAATCCATGAATACATATCTCACATGCGTATTACAGAAGGACCTACAGTTTAGAACTTTAGGACCTAAACTGGCACTCTTCTTTTCAGGTGTTTTATCAAAGTTAGATGAATCGGTGGGTAAAGTAGTAGCAGCCCTTAATGCTCGAAATATGTTGGAAAATAGCATAATTGTATTTACTACTGATAATGGTGGTCCAGCTGAAGGTTTTAATATTAATGCCGCTTCAAATTGGCCTTTAAGGGGTGTTAAAAATACTCTCTGGGAAGGAGGTGTACGTGGAGCAGCCCTTATGTGGAGTTCTTTAATGCCTCAACCTCAAAGGGTTGCTTTACAAACCATGCATATTATGGATTGGCTGCCTACGCTTTATTTTGCAGCAGGTGGTGACACCAGGTAACATCCCTTCCCATCCCTTCTTTATTCTTTTTAATCACATCGAGTTTTAGAAATTTGGGTCAACTAGATGGTATGAATTTATGGGAAGCTTTAACTGAAAACAAACAATCCGCAAGAACGGAAATTTTACATAACATTGATGATATCTATGGCAATTCCGCTCTTACTATTGGCGAATGGAAAATACTTAAAGGTAAACTTTGGAAAAAAATTTGATGTTTACATCTTTTATTTATCTTCTTAATTCAGGATCTACGTATGGTGGGCAATGGGATTCTTGGTATGGCCCTTCCGGGAGAACAGGCCCATACAACATATCCGCAGTTTTATCATCCCCAGCAGGAAAAGCCCTATCATCTATTAACAAAGCACCAAATCCTAACAAAATACATTCTTTACGTGAAAAAGCAGAAGTTCGTTGTGCAGATCCGTCAACGGAAAAAGCAACGTCTTGTAAACCATTAAAAGCACCCTGTCTTTTTAATATTCGTCAAGACCCTTGCGAAAAGCACAATCTTGCTGAAACGTATGATTTTTATTTAACTTTCGATTTAAGAAATTTAATATTCAATTTTATAGGTTCCCTGATATTCTTAAACAATTAGAAGATAGTTTGGATTGGTGGAATAAAACTGCAGTTCCTCCAAAAAATTTACCTTTAGATCCAAGGGGTGATCCACGATTTTGGGATTATACATGGACTAATTTTGGGGATTATAGTATAATAAGTAATGTTGTTAGCTGATTTTTGCAGCAATTCAAAGAGTTTTTAATTAAAACCTAAACTAAGAATATAATTATTAGAGTAGGTATTTATAAATGAAAAATCGCTGAAGAAAATGTGATTGAAGGAAAAGAGGAAATGTCTTCTAACCATTTAATATGGTAAACGACTTTTATGTAATAAATTATAAAACTACGCATCAAAAATATATTTATATCATTTATTACAAGTTTTTATTGAATATTATTATCTACACACTGAATTTTGTATTTGTTTCCACTTTCTGTGCTTAAAAATATAAAACTGTTTTAAATGTTACGTTAACGCGTCCTAAAAAGGTTCCTTCTAACAGAAGGCACGTGCCGTACTTAAAATAATTAATCTTTGAGGTCTCAAACGTAATTTGCGAATTTTCAAGAAAATGGTGGAGGCGCCACGGATACAAACCGCCTGTTTCGCCTGTTTTGACGTAAAATGAAAACCATCAAAAAAAGATTCTAGATACATGTCCCTAACGTTATTTATTCGAACATTAAAAAAATGCCTTCATTGAATTTTTCATAAGAGGAAATTTTACTGGAATTTCTTGAAAATATTTTTCTAGGGATTTGTTTTTGAAGATTCTCTTTAGTTCTTTCCATTCTCTGGCTCTGCTTCGCATTGTTTGTTTTATTTCCTCCTTCTGTTTCTTATATAGAATCCTTTGTGATCTTTCATGGACTTTTTCCTGAATTGTTCCTTTATTTCATTCCCCGGAACAAACTAACCGCGTTGTAAAATCCCCTGAATTAATTTCCGGTTACACCAGAGCTTTTATAATTACTTTGTCAGAAAAAGACACCTGCGGAGGTACTAAACCTTTTGCAAACCCCGTCTGACTCATAAATAAACCCAAAATAAGTAAAACCCCATTATTTTATATCCAAAACTCTCTTAATTTTTATTTTATCAAAATAATAACTTACATTAGATACGACATTAAAACATAATATAAATAAAAGTTTCCTACGTTTCTTTGGTATTACGTTGATATCTTCACGCATCTGTAAAGAAACGTAACACAATTGATTTAAAACATTTACCATGAAGTAAAAATTACGTACCTGCATTCATTTTCCATCCAAAAAGTTCCTGTAGTACATGATTTACTTTGTTGACAAAGACACGAACAAGTTTTTTCATCCCAATGCATATTTTCATTAGAATTGTCCATACATTTTTCATAATCCTTCTACAACAAATCCAAATAAGCTTTGATTTTGTTTCAATACAAAAAAATAATTAACCTTATTTTTGCAAATACAAGAACATCTTTCTTTACTGTAAGTTTGATTTTGAGTACAATCACTTGGTTTTTGTAGGCAAGCACATTTACAGCTTATGTCTTCAGATACAAGAATCGAACTGCAGTACATTTGATTATCTTTAATTGTCCTTACGTAGAATTTTACGTCGATTTTTTGAATTGGTAAACACCTTTTTGATCCGCTACACATTCCTCCACAACGTTTTACCACAACCGCATTTGGAGTTATCTGAAAAATATTTAAGTAGTTTAGGGAATGCAATATCGTAGAGAAATTGAATGTCAGGGATACACATACTGAGACCTCGAACCCTCAATAATACACAATAAAGTTTTCTCCTAGGGGTTGGAATACCGAGACTTATTATAAACAAACAAAATACTTACAATATCCCCTACAGCAGAAATTAAATCCACCACAGTGTCTCTGGGTTCACATTTGATTTTTTGCTTTAAGAGATTGAGTTCTGTCTTGAAAGTTTTCGTTTGGCAATTTTCTAAAAATTAAATTAAAAATATGCAACACTTTTCCACGTTTTCTTTGATTTTATTACCTCGAACTGGTTGAACATTTGTGTTGATTCTTCTGCGTGTGATGGTAGGTTCCATTTTGTCTGTATTATTATCAAGAAAATCAATTTTAGGAAACTTTACAGTAAACACGTGAGTTTTTTCAAAAATTTCATTTTCACTCGTTTTCGTATAAACTTTATCTCTTTTTCTGAGACAAACCGGTGCAATTAAAAACAGTAGGTGTAAACCAATTAAAATTCCTTGTAATTGAACATGCATGCCTGTCGATTACTGGATTTTAATAAAGAAACTGCTCTACTTTAATAGTTTTTTAAAAGTTTATTTGTTCTGTGATTGCCGATTCCAGTGGCAGAGGGGATAAGTTTTACTCAACAAAACTATGCGTATAAAGTCGCAGATAATTATAACTTCATGGTACTGGTTAGTACAATCAAAGTATTTATATTTGAAGTAATAAACAACTGCATATAATTATCGATAAAATAGAATCAGAAATTATTAAACGTTAAAATAATTGTCGTGACGAAGTGCCACTGAACTAATTTCCTGAAACGTTTCCTTTGCGGTTAAGATATCACCACTTTTACAGTTTACGTAAGAAACTTAATTTTGGATGCAACTGAATTTTAAAAAGAAAAAAAAGTTCTTAGTATTTTGATGATGCGTCCTGCGGATCCCGGAAACTCGTAATTTTCATTCTCCTGCGGTTAAGATGAAAACGCATTTGTTTATTATTGATATTTTCTTAAGTTTGTTGAACTAAACAGGATTACTCATTATTTTGACGTATAAATGACGTTTTAGGTGAAATAAACTAACCCAAATTTCATCTCTTCCTTTTTTATCTCGTCTGTTTGGATTTTCGTTGATACAATTTCAAAAATATTACATAATTAAATTAAAATAGGACGTTTACTACACAATTTTTTTAAGATAAGATATTTTTGACAATCAATGAAATATTTAAACAATTTTAAAAGAAATCAAAGCAATCCTGTGTTAGTTTGAATGTCGGTTTACTTCTACGGCTTAACACCGACGCGACACCAGAGACCTGCAAATTCCTCCAACCCAAGGGGTGTCTCTAAAATTCAACTTTTGTCGTGAACAATTCTTTTGTAATGACGAATATTTATATAACGTCAAACATTTCAGTTTAAAAATAATTAATTTACTCAGAACTTTCTTCTAGTGTAATGACGTCGGGAATTACTTGCATTCAACGTAGGTACGTTGCCGCCAGGAAGTTACACCATTTTACGTCTGTTTATCACGAACAATGATGTTAATTTTACGGATCGTTTTCCACGTTTTATTTTGCGCTAAAGTAAACTCAGTCATTGAACATTTATTTCTGTAACATGTTTTGAGTCATGGCTTTAAAACTTCCCCTTCGGGGATTTACAATAACGTATAAAAATTATTCATTATATTATTTTGTCGTCGTGGGTGATCATGGAAATATTATGGCTTAGGACTAAAGCCCTAACTTGCAATTACGATTGAAGAATGTTGGGGGAACGTATCCTAAAGTAGAAGACAGTGCAACATCCGGTTGATACCAGATTTTAGACAATCTGATCCTTGGTACTTATAAAAGCAGGAATTATTTGCTTTTGCCACAAGTTCAAGATATGTCGGACCAATCAGGTTTCTTTCAATAAAAAAATGGACCGGATAAACAATTGTCCTGGGAGATCCCCTGCTTATCGTAAAAGGTAACTAGTTGGGACGCTTCTTCTTCTATCTTTCGCACCTCCTTGTTTATTCAAAATAGAAATAGGGGTTGATTCGCAAAATCAACACATCGATTAGATCAGTATTTAGGGGTAGAATTTTCTGTAGTTTTGTCTGCGTTTTTCAGTACTTTTGAGTTTTGGATGCAGAATGCATAATTTATATCGTTTTGACTCCTTCTCGTAAACAACTTCCAAACATTTTGCTGCATCTCCACCAATTTTCAAGTTCAGAGTATTTTGGATATGTTTAATCTTTGAAGTTCTTGGAATATTGGCAATTTAAAAAATGTAATTTTATAACATTATCTTTTAACACTTCATGATTAAACACTACTTTGAATTTCTGAGACTGTAATCTAATTTTCTTGTCAGTAACACTCATTAAACTTGTTTATGCAAACATACTGAGAAGATTAAACATTCCTGGTCCTATTCAACCACATCGTGAACTTGTTTTAAATTCGAAAAAAATCAGTTGCGACTTACGAGTGCAAATCATGTTAGAAGGAGGTATTTTGGACAAGTTTCAAGTGGGGGGTATATATTTAAGCCTTGGCAGCAGAAATAAATCGCCTTTAACAAATGTAAAAAAAAGAAGAAGGCCTTCTCCATCTTTCCCTGTAAACTGTACCATGATCGGCCAGCAAACGCCCAAACGGAAAGGATTTCCAACTTTCAAAAAACTGGATAATACCAACTTTAGCCCCATGGCCCACTTATTCGCCAGACCAGGGCTAAGACCGCCGAATTTCTCTGTGTTGCCTCGAGGCAAAAATTCAATATTTTGAACTCATTCGTTGCAGGACTTTCTGTCGATTTCTGTGTTGGCGTCGTTGAGCAATAAATTGATCGAATGTTCTTGTAATATTCTACAAGACAACAATCTACAATCAAATAACGTATAGTAGTATCGCGCAATGAGAGTTCAAAAACCTTAAAAAATAAAAATATCTCTCATTTAAACATACAACGTTAGATGTCCTTACAGAAGGATATTTGCGGATACTTTTATGTGGGAGTTTCAAAGTCCGCAAGCGCCAAAATAAACGAGTCATCGTTATCATCGATTGTTGCGCAGCAGGGAGTTCCCTCTTACTCTCCCCATTGTCGTCGTTATCATATCACGTTACTGTGCACCCGCACCTAAAAGGTATTAAAACGATTAGCGGCGCTATTTCATTACAACAATGTTGCTACAAATCTAATAACAAGTGTGTTCAGTTTAAGTTTTTAAGTTCTAGTCATAAATATTATTAACCATGGCCTTTGCAAATAACTCTTCCATTTTAAAAGCTCCTACAGCTTTAGAGCAGCTTTTGGAAGAAATTAATTTTCAAAGAACCAAAGAAATGAGACAATTACTCAAAGATGGTAAGTAATCAATAAAATTACGTACCGAGTAATGAATTATTAATTAATTTTTTTTGTAATTAGATTCAGGTTTTGTTATGCTCCAAGGTACAACGTATTGGACTGATCTGTTCGTCAGACATTTCCTTTTTCAAAACGAATCTACTATAGATGGGGATGATCTTTTATTCTTTGTACGGAAGAAACATATTAAAGGATCTCCTAGATATCTACCAAAATTTGAGGTAAATAAAAAAAACGTGACTATATGAATCCATTACATGGAATCGCAGCCAACTTGACCAAGAATACTTTATTCTTTTCTTGTCTAAATTATTTTGCATAATTCGAAAAATTAAAACATCTCTAATGCTGCAGTCTTGAACTATAGTCCCAAGGGCTGTTGATACGGGTTGTCGAATAATCGTTACTTGATTGATTGATGGAAGCCTTTTAAGGTTTTCAGGAACGCTGTTAAAGCTAATGGTTTTATTTCCTTTTAAAAATACGCAATAGAACCAATCACGGGAGTACCTACCTATCAAAAGTTTATTTTTTAGACTGAAGTGGATGTGTTCCGTAAAGACAGTCGAAAATTGCCTATTGGAGACCCCGATATTGACTGGGAAGAAACCGTGTACTTAAATTTAATCATTCACCAATTCGAATACACATTAACTCTAGCAATCTGTACACGAACAAGCCCAAAACAATTGCAAGTACTCAAAAGGCATTCCCAGAAAGTTTACGCATCCCCCAGTCGTCGAAGGATGGACACCAAAGGGGACTTGGAGGAAATTACGTACCCTCATATTTGTTTCATGGTTGATAACTTCGACGAAGTTTTTTGTGATATTCTAGTCAGAGATGGGGAAATGGTGTGCGTCGAATTGGTCGCTTCTGACCGTGAAGGAACAGTACAAGGAGTAATTTTCTTAGGCTCTATTCGTTACGATGCCTTGAAAAAAGTTTACGACGCTAGGGTCAGTAACTAAAATTATGAATCAACTTAAATTATAATAATTTTATTCCAGCAATCAAGTTTAAGCACAAAAATGGCCCAACGCATGACTTTTGGATTGTTTTCGACTTCAAGCTCGCAAAGATGTGAATTCGTCAGGATGAAAGGGCCGCAAGGGAAAGGCCACGCCGAAATGGCTGTTACAAAACCAAAAGGTTCAGGAGCAGAAACTCCTTCTTCAGAACCAGGATATTGTGCTACCGATATGTGGGATTCTGACTGGGATGAAGACCCAGAAGAATTCTTCATGTATCGACAACAAAGGAGATTGAGCGACCCAAGCTCCAATTTGAATAATTTTGTTAGGGGTGGTTGGAAATCTAAATTAGATATTAAATCTAGATCTGAAAATGAAGGTTTAGATTGTATTGATAATGGAATTAGCGAGATTGAAGCTGGAGATGTTAGAGATGGTGAGTTGCTTGAAAATATTTTATGTGCTTGACATAAAATGGCGTAATTATTGTTAAACGCGCCATATTTTGCTAGTAGTTTTGCGATTGGTGGAGGGGGGTTGGATATTCTTTCAAAAAGTTGTTCATTTTGTGAAGAATTGCCAAACTATGGACAGATCTTCGGTTTACGATCAGTCTATGGTGCACGCAATGTTTAACACAATTTTTATTATGTAATAATTGGTTAAAAACGCAAGAAGCAGGACTGGAAAATCCAAATTAATTACAATTAAATTAAACCTATTTGCATACAGGGTGAAACGTTTTTTGTAACCGTGTGAATCTTAACTTTTATATCGGATTGAAAAGCTAAAAGAAAACAAAAAGATTATAAAATGTGCTTTTTGATCTCATATCCATATTCTCACAATAATGAAAAGAAACGCACCCTTTATACAAAAATATAACCAGTAGAGTAGCTTCGTAGTTTTTGTCTACCAGAAGTTTAATAAAATGTTTTGGTTGTAGTGTCTGGTCCTGCTTCTGCCTCTAAAGCTGGTTGCTGTGGCTGCTTTCAACGACAAAAGCGAGCATCAATAGCTCTCTCAGAAATGTACTGTCGTGCATGTTCCTCGCCAGAAGCTTGCGCTCAGAGAGCCCCTTTGGGCCCCCTAGATGACCAGTGCATGTGCAATACACATAAAATACATAGCTTGTTAAATCAGTCAGAATATGAATTAGGAAAAGAACAAACAAAGACTAAAAACCCCAAAAAAATAATACGAGATCTTCGTGACAATGCAAACTTCACCGAATTTGAGTTTGCTGATGATGCAATTAGCCTCAATGGTGATGCTGGTGAAGACCGGCCACCTAGCAGGAACTCAATAACAAGTGCAAAATCTTTCAAAGAAACAACCTTTACCGAAAATCCATATATCAATGTTAATGGAAAAGAGGAATTACCATGTGCAGAAGAAATCCGAAAATATCCCATATCAGATTTGGTATCAGTGGTACCAAAACCAGACGATTTTCAAACGGAAATTAACGAAGAAGACGATGTCTTAAACCCTAAACATACCAATAATGATAATATTAATAATTATAACGATAAGGAATCTTTAGATTTTGATTCTAACTATAATAAGCTTGTATATAATAAAATACACAGGTATTGCACTTTACCAAAGCAGAAATTTAGAAATCATAAAATGATTTACCGTCCCGTTGTTATACCACCACATAGAGTTACACCAGATGGGACTCATATATTTTATTGGTGCGATTTACCCAAAAAGACAGGTAATTTTTTTTTAATCCCATAGGTCTAGGACTCCGAGAAATTATCCCAAGCTGGAATTGAACCAATAACTTTTAATAAATCAATATTTATAAAACTAACAATAATTTTCTTTTAAGAACTTGATGATGGTGCTTATAATCCTCTGTGGACTATGCGTGGTTTTACCCAAACTTTTCACTTCTGGAAAGAAAATAAAAGAGCCCAATCAACCCCTTTGAACGCTTTTTTGACTTATGTTACCTTACCATGGTGGAGTATTGCCAAAGGTAATATTCTACAAACTTAATTTATTTAGTAATGATAACTCTTTTCTTTTAGATATTTTAGATCATCGTGAAAGCCCAATTTTAACGTTCTAGTACATAAAATCGACTTGTTAGCTTTGTGTATTAAAAAAAATTTACATAACTCTGACAAAACCGGATTTTGCAAATTTTTTTATATCCTATGTAACTTTTTGAAGTCAAGGTTTTGTCTGGTGGCATCGTTACTATTTTTGGATGTATAATGAGATTAGATTAAACGAAAATCCTTATACTTACTGTATCCTATAATTTTGTTTGGGATATTTTTCGAAAAACTCTTTGTAAAATCGACGTTTTATAACAATATGTATCTAATATTTTAAAATTATCGAAGTAGAGAAAATATACAGTTCAAATTAGTTTTAATGCCATGTATGAGCTGTGATAATAATTTTAAATGTATTTGTTTGTGTACTATATTTTAAATAAATCGTACAAGGAAAGGCTGTTTTTATGCATATTACTTTTTTTTTATTGACTTTTAACCTCACCCCTGGGTCAGCCAACACATGATTAAAGGTCTTCTAGATAAGAACTGATGAACGGGGCATATATAAAATTTTTAACAAGCATTATTATAATCTAGAACGTTAGAAGAGTAAGCAACAAGAGTCAATATGTTAAAAACTTTAATATTTTTATTAATTCTTTACGATTTCTCATGGGGGTGTAATCGCGAACCCAGTGTCTATCATTCGCGTGTTGCAAAAATATCTGGAGACAATGGATATAAAATTAAACTTCAAGATGATTTACAAAAATATGTTCCAGGAGAAGTCTACACAGGTATAGATAAGGTTTTCTTATTACTATATTAATGTTTCTTTTTGGTGGCAACAATAATTTTCGGAAAATTATAGGGACCGACACGGCCTTGTGGTCTTTGGTTCTTAAATAGATTCGTAATAGCTGCGGGTTCAAATCATTACAGGCAGCCTGAAAATATTCCTTAAATTAATTAAATAGTTAGTCCATGGGTGTAACGTCGTCGAAAATCTTATCAGTTGATGCCCTTCTTTCTGTTGCTAAGGCTTATACCCAACCCTATTTGTGGAAACAATCTCATTTCTTTACATTCCCGATGACTTATCTTCATCTATTGTTACTGTGACTTGACAGTGTCGTCTTACCTTCGAGATAAATGAGCGGCCCATTTTCCTTAAAATATATTTTCTTTTAGTTTATGTTATGGGTTCGAGAACCTTCAACAAAATCCAACATTTCCGTCGTTTTACGACCAATATAGACTCAGTCAACGAACCAGGTAATAATTCCCCTCAAAAAGTGGGCACTTTTCAACTATTCGGTGACAATTTATCCAAATTTAACGAAGATTGCATAAACACCATTTCTGAAACTAATAATTTACCCAAAACCGAAGTTTCATTCTTATGGACAGCACCTCCTGCTGGTTCTGGTTGTCTCACATTTAGGTATGATTCCCAATTCAACAAAATATTTTCCCAAAATAATATTTCTTTTATATTAGAGCTATGGTCTTAGAAGATGCTTCCCATTGGTTTGCTGATGATGGACAATTAAGTAAAACTGTTTGTGAACAAACTGAGAAAGACAAGAAATTTAATGCTGATGATTGTTGCGCTTGTGATGAAGCAAAATACAACGTAAGTTTCAAAAATCGCGTCTTCGGAACGTTTCTTAAACATTTTTACTTGTAGTTAATATTCGAAGGGATTTGGTCAAATAAAACCCATCCAAAAGATTTCCCATTCTCTTTATGGTTAACTCATTTTTCTGATGCCATTGGAGCTTCACACGAACGCAATTATAGTTTCTGGGGTGAAGGTCAAATTGCATCTGATGGTTTCAGAAGTTTAGCGGAATGGGGTTCAGTAAGATTACTAGAAAGTGAATTAAGGGCTGAAAGTAAACGCATGAGGAGTATTATTAAAGCAGCTGGGCTTTGGTATCCTAAAGTTAACACCAATACTACTACAACATTTAGAGTAGATCGTCGACATCACTTGGTATCTTTAGCATCAATGCTTGGTAAAATAAACTTTCTTCTTTTGCTTCTGTGTTTAATTTTTTTATTTAAGGGCCAACCCCTGATTGGGTGGTTGGAGTAAATGGATTGAATTTGTGTTTGAAAAACTGTACTTGGATTGAGAATTTAATTGTTGATTTGTATCCTTGGGATGCTGGTACTGATAGTGGAATAAGCTACATGGTTGGTATTTAAAAAACTTCCTTAAAGTTTTATGTAAATTAAAACAAATTTCTAGTCCCCTAATGCTGAAACTAAACCAAGAGAACGAATGTATCGGATAACAACCAAATACCCTGAAGATCCCAGAGCCCCATTTTATGATCCGACTAAGGAAGAAATGCATCCATTAGCGCGCTTTTATTTTACAAGAGAAAAAGTTGTTCCCAAAAGTTGTGATGAAAGTTTTTTAACCGCACAACTTGAAGTTAGTGAAAATACCGAAGACACAAGCAGACGTAATATTTACTCTCTTTTTTCCTTTACATTTTATTAATAAATGATTATTTGTAGCTGAATGTGCTGTTACGGAGTACAACGAATGGAGTCCATGTTCAGTAACTTGTGGTAAAGGTCTAAGTATGAGAACTAGGGAATATTTAATGCCCCAAAAAGCCCAAATGTTCCAATGTAATAGACAATTGGTTTCTAAGGAAATGTGTGTTGCGGATGTTCCAGAATGCGAAGGGTTAGTCTTTGGAAATATAAAATTAACACCAATACAAAATAAAATTATTTAGAGGACAAGCAGAAGCCGATTCTGAAGAAAAACTCGAAGAAAATGAAGGAATTTGCGCAACCACATCGTGGAGTGCATGGTCTGAATGTTCGCAAACTTGCGCAATTGGATTTATATCCAGAACAAGACTTTTTGTTGACCGTATGGGCCGCAAGAAGTGCCCTCATGTTAACACTTGTGAGTATCTTCAAGCCACTGCTCTGTAGGCAAATATCGATTTATTGCACATCAAACCGATTTTTGCCTACAAAGCAGTTGCCTTTCGCGCAATACCACGTCATATGAAGATGGTCCATTTCTTCAACAGTTGAAAGAGAAACATGTATGGGTCCTCCATGCGCAAATGAAGAAGCGGAAGTACCAGATCCTATGTGTCCGGTAACTGATTGGAGTGACTGGAGCCCTTGTAGTGCGTCCTGTGGAAAAGGAGTTAAGCTAAGGACTAGATTGCTTCTTGTAGATCCAGGACTTCAAGAAAAATGCAGTTCCCGCGTTGAACTGATTCAGCAAAGACCTTGCATGGATACCCCTGATTGCACTTTTGATATGGCAACAGCTAAAGGTTAATCGTGGATTAATTTCAAAACTGAGACATTATCCTGATTTTTTTTAGAGGTTTGTATGCAAGAAAGTGTTCAAGGTCCTTGCAATGGACATTTTAATCGATGGTACTTTGAATCAAACAAGCTGATGTGTGTACCATTTGTCTATGGTGGATGTAGAGGAAATAGAAACAATTTCCTTACATCTGAAGAATGTACAGAGGCTTGTAAAGTAGTTAGAGGTAAAATTAAAGGAGTTTAACTTGAAATAATTTAATATTTGATTAAATTTTTAGATGGGTTAACTGGAAACTTACAAAATATACCATTACAAGGTTCCCCATCCGCAGTTCTTGCTAATCCACCAATAGATTGCATGATAACAGAATGGTCTAATTGGTCACCCTGTAGCAAAACATGTGGTAATGGTTACTCAGAAAGGTTTAGGATGATAAAACGGCCTGCTGAGAATGGTGGAAGGCCTTGTCCTAATCGCCTACAAAAAAGGCGCAAATGCAATGTAATTCCTTGCAATTAATTAATCAAAACATAATATAGTCTATTTTATTTACAAAACTTTTTAAAAATGATAATTATTATATACAAGTACTTTATATACATAATGATATACTGTTTGCTTTAATTTAATCAGTGGCGGATACATAAAGGGATAAATTTGATTAGTATACAAAAAATTAATAAAGATTTTTAATTTTACAAGCCGCGAGTGTAAAAATAACAAGATTGAAAAAGTTTGCTCATATGGGAAAAATGAAGCTGAAGAAAGTGGGAAGAAAAAATGGAGGGAATGTGTAAAGGAGGATCTGCAGAGGATGGGTGTAAAAGGTTAGGAAAAGGAAGAATAGATTTTTGGAAGAAGAGCTTCAGAAACCAAGAAAAGGAAGATCAAAAAAAATGGAGATGGAGTGTACAAGGGAGCATCTTTAAAGGAAGGGTGTAAAAAATTAGAGAAAGAAATTACAAAATTGTCAGGAATAGAGAAGAGTCATGGGAATCCCCTAATAGTGACAATCCCGAGAAAAATGTGAAGGTGGAAGAGAGGTAGAAGCAGTGAAAGGAAGGAATGGAATGCCAATAAACTAAAAGTATCAGATATATATTTTCTTGCCCTTTACACCTTATTTGTGTACGCCACTGATGCTAATTCAGTTAAAAGGGAATTATTTATAAAGATTAAAATTAAATTGATAATACAATTCTTAAAAGCAACCCCCAGGTTGTATTAGATAAATAACAAAATTATACAATTATTTAAGTCCATAGATAATCCCCTTAAAGGCAGTTTTGCCGTTTACACTGAAACACATTATTCTATTATTATTATTCACACACTTAACAATGAAATGCGTATTTGTAACTATTTTCTAAGACTTTGGGAAAATATCAGGGCTCCTATGTAAAGTTCAAAAATGTTTCTTTTACTAAAGGATGTACCAGAAATATTTTTCAGTATAAAAAATAAATATAATTGTAAAATCGTTTAAAAATTAATAAGAACCCTAAAAAATAAAGTTTTGACTTTAAATTAAAACATGAATTACTCGTCAAGAGCATTTCCTTCACACATACTCATAAAATCTTCATTATTTGATTCTTCCACAAGATCTTCTTCATTATTTATAGTCGAATCTTCAACATGTCCGTGTTGCCATAAAACTTTTACCACAAATTCTTGTGAACTGTTCCCCGATTTCCAATTATCTAACTCATCTGTCCGACCTGGATATTTATCTATTCTATCCAGTATTGATTGTGGTTTAATCCGTTTAATTTTTTTCTTCCTACCCGGATGTGCTTCTCTTATGTGATTGTCACATATTTGTTTCCGTAAAAAAAATTTGTCACAATAAATACAAGGAAAAGAATGAATTAAATGTTCATTTAAATGCTCTTCGTATAATCTTTTATTTGTAAATTCTTCGGAACAGTATATGCAGTAGGATAGAAATGTCAGAAAGTGTTTCTCCTTGTGTTTCTCCAAATGCTCTCTAAAAGAAGATAATCAATTAAAAGTCAGAAAAGTTTATTATAAAATTATTAAACTTACTGTGAGAGGTAACTGAATTTGCATTGTTCGCACCAAAACAGCGCCATTTCATTATGTTCTTTAACCCTGTGTTCTGTAATTTGTTCCAAATTAAACAATACTTCGTTGCATGACTTGTACGGACATTCGTAGATAATTCTATCATATTCCTGAAGCAATTTGTCTCTTAGTTCGCTTGCATACCTTGTCTTAATAACTCTTCCTCTACGTTTCTTCTTCTTCTTATATCCAGTAACATTATAATCATCATCATCATCATCCATATCAATATCAGTCAAAAATTCCCCCTTTCTAATTAAATATGCGCGTGTAAACTGAGCAAGGGAATCATCTTGAGCTAAAAAGTCACTTAGTATGCGTTGGTTTTGTAACGATTGTCCTTGTTCTTGAATTTGGTGTTTCTTACTAGCTGTTGTTCCTCTTGAAGACCGACTATGTGCAGTACTTCGACTGTATCTTGAATAATTGCTTGAACGGGCGTGTGAATGGCTTCTTGATCTTTGACTGCCTTTTCTTCTAGTCCAATTGTGTCCTCTTGTTTTACGCCTCCCCCTGAAATTTACCCTTTGTACTTCTCGGTCTAAAATTGGTGTTGCACGTTCGTAATATCGATATTTATTGTTTGCTATTTCCATATCTGTATCTGGACGGTCCTCATATGCAATGGTCTG
The DNA here is from genome assembly GCA_963082805.1 of Hemicrepidius hirtus. NCBI lineage: Eukaryota > Metazoa > Arthropoda > Insecta > Coleoptera > Elateridae > Hemicrepidius > Hemicrepidius hirtus. The sequence continues at coordinate 25,534,904 of OY720167.1, forward strand.
TTTAATCATGAGTAAGTTATCAGGTGATGCCCCCATATAATTATTTGGTGATGGTGAAGAAGGAGTCAAAACATTTCTTGGAGATGTTCTTGATAAATTAGTGCTACTCTCACACTCTTCTTCAGAGTCCTCGTAATCTGAGTAGTAGTTTGAAAGTTGGAGCATTTTCGGACCTTTCATGTTTGGATCGTTGGATCGATTAGTTCTGTAGTCAAGGATTGTATCGTAAATTTCGCGTTTAACACTGGCAGCCCGGTCTAAGACGGTAATGCATCTTGAGCATACCAAATCATCGTTTTCTAAATACTGTGCAACCTAGAAATTTAATAAATAAAGTGATTAAACTAAAAGGGAGTTATGAATTAAAAAACTTACTGAATTACCACATATTTCTAATATATCATCTTTAGCACTGTTTCGTCCGTTCCTATAACATATATTAATAAAGTCGCGGTCAGTTTTCCTGCAAAGCATACAACTGTATGCCTGCATTTTGCATAAACTAAGGGGGTAACGATAAGTTGTTGTTTAAAAAACCTAACAAACCTAACAAGTAAACTAACCGTGTCAAACGTCAAAATTGATGGATAGACTCATGATAGACTCACTATTGGTACCAACTGCGATACCAATGACTCACAAGATGATTTTAGAGAAGCACTCGTTAACGTACAGTCGGTAACTCTCTGACTCATTCCAATTATAGAAAGTTCTACTTTCTCGCCTGCAGTTAGTTAATCTTCGTTCTGCAATCACACGTAGGTCGACCAAACCATCTTTCTCCTTTTCCCTTCCTCCTAGGAGCCTCCTCTATTCTAGTGTATCCACTTTATCCTAGATGGTTCTTTCTTCTATAGCTATAGCTCCAGGTTCCCATATTAATCCGACTGCCTTTCTGTTCCCATTCTACAGATATCAGAGATTACCAAACTCTTACCATACCTTTCTACATTCCATTCTGCATCTCACTTTATTTGAGGCCTAGTCATATAGAAGTACTCGTTTGATACTTGATTATCTTTTGGTTGATCTTCTAACTGTCCTTTATAGCTGATGACAGTCGGTTTATATCCTATGGGGGTTAAGGTTCCCAATTTTTCCCTGTTTCATCCGTCTGGGTTCCGGATGAAGAATAGACCCGGGGAATCCCCTGCCTGTCGTAAAAGGCGACTATTTGGGACGACTGTCTTCTAGCCTTTCTGTTTACCTCAAAATTGTCTAAGTGTTCGTGTGAGATTTGACACCCCACTGGGTCACCCTTAATATTGTTCTCTGTTGTATCCTCTTCTATGGTGTTTTTCTAAACGGTTTGTAAGGAAACCGGGACTGGAGGAAATCATAAACGTCTTGATTTTCACGACAAAATCAATTTAAATCCTGCTACGTGCGGTTTCTCATGCCAAAGTGACGTAAAAATCAAAAATCAACCTTCTAACATGCACTATTTTTTAAGTTTTACATTAATTTTGTGCTCTGGTAATATCTTTGTCTATAATTCGTAAAATTTCCCTAATCCTTCTATAATTTTAGTAACCATACCTGTTAAGACCACAAACTTTACGTCTGCATTTTCAGCATCAGTAAGATTCCTATTGGTTCCTCGAATATCTTAACATTAATAAATATTTTAAGGTTTTTATATTTTTTGACGATGGAAATAGATTATCATTGAATAACGAGATAACCACTTTAAAATTTTGGTGTTCTGGGTGTATACTTTCGTCTAAACTTATTTTAACAACAGCTTCTTGTTTTAATACAACGTATGTATTTAATGGATCTTTTTCTTTAATCTTATGCTTCACGTTATAGAAAAATTTATGCAGAATCCTTAATTGTTGTACCTACAGAAGGTGCACGTGTATTCGAAGATTCGATTAACAAAAAAAGCTACGAGGTAGACAGTATTATCGTAGGGCCTGAAGAAAAAATTAGTTTAGCCTTATTACTGGTACTTTTTACATAAAAAAACTTAAGTAATTATTCTGAATAACTTTTTTAGTTAAAACAAGACGTTATTTTTAGTAATAACATAAATAAAGTTCATATGCCATCTTATGCTATAAAATCAGGGATGAAATGTACAAGCTTGTTGTGGATGAGAGAAGTATACTAACTAAAATTTAACAAAATAATTTTCATTTGAAGCATTTAACAAACAACATTGTAGCCTTCTCCTAAATCGGCGAGCGTTATATTTAAATCAAATATTGTAAGCGGAGAAATTGATATGGATTGTATAGAAAAATACGGAAATCAATATGAATTTTGTTTTATTTTTAATGTGGATGAAGATTCTTGTTACGTAAGATTATAAAAAAAATAGTAATTAAATGTTTCTTTATTAATTTTCATTTTAGGATGTTCAAGGTAGTATTTTAACTTGTAATGATATCCTTCAAGGTATTTCTAGCTCAAAATACGGTGGTGCAGATCCGTATTGCCCTAATCCAAAGAATAGTTCTTTTTTAAATGTTTTTTACATAAATTTAAAAAAATTTGAAACTTGGATACACGGTCATGTTCGTACAACAATGAATGAAATAGCTCAAAGCAAGAAAGAAGGAGAAGAATGGTTCGAATATTACAATAAAAGTAATAACGGACGTTTTTCTAAACTCATTCAATTGATATTATTTTTTTTAATATTGAGCCTGTAATTTAATAAAATTGCTTCTTTTAAAAATAATAATTATTATTTCCCATAATACATTCAGAAAACTCCCGTGAATGTAGGAGCAAGAGTGCTAGTGGTGTATAATGGGTTGCCTATATTCCAATGATAAAGTGGACGATCCATTTAACTTGCAATAGGCTATATTGCAGAATTAAATGGACTTCACTGTATAAATATTATAACCATTAATAGTTCGGAAAGTAAAACTGTATAAACTATAAAGATCTCTCCTGGGTGTTTAAATTCCTCCTGGTATTGGCAAAAATAATTCAGTTAGGGTATGGTTAGAGTATAGAATAGGCCACAGCTGGCCTTAGGAGGATTTAGTATTCCAAGACCTCGACCCATTACCTTTGGTACTCGGCGCTTGGGTCTTTGCTTAAAAATCACCTTTTAGTTTCTATGGGTTATGACCTTGAATGGATATTTTGGGGTTACATTAAAAAAAACAAAATAGTTGCCAAATTGACAAGAAATTAACATTTTGAAAATATTACAATTCTTCATTAAAATGGTGAAGATAAGTTTGCAAATCAAAGCAAATCTTGAATTCATTGAAGAATTATACACCTGCCATCCGGATTTCAATTTTTGTTTAAAACTCAAGTGTTTGAACTGCGGTGAAGTCTCTGAAAAATGGCACGATATTGCTGAATCTGATTCATTTCCCACACAAAATAAACACCAAAGCAGTCATTTCACTGCTAAATGTAAACTCTGTGGCAGAGAAAATTCCTTGGACATCATTAAAGACAGCAATGGTAATCCTAGCACACCGATCAGTCAAGTTGGCTTTGTTACCCCATTTAACATCCAGAGCCAACTTGATCAAACCCTTAATAACTTTTTAGTAAGACTGTATCCTTATTTTTAGGAAAATTAACAAATAAAGATGCAGAAAAGTTTAAATCAATTGTAACTTTTGATTGTCGAGGCATAGAACCTGTAGATTTTGGTCCAGCTTCCGGCTGGATAGCTAAAGTTGACGGAAGTTCAACTGTTTATCGTGATATTGACTTAAGTGAGAAAGAGTGGGTGGAGTATGATGATAAGATTAAAGAGTCTGTAGGTATTTATGATTTACAACATCAATTTGTGAAGGTGAAATAAGCAACATTTACGATGAACATACAGATTTATTTTTATTCCGATACATTTATGTTACACATACATACAGTTTAATGTGACAAAAATTTAATATTTTGTTAAAAATACTTGAATAAAATATAATTACAGAAAACTAGAATATATTTCTATTCCCTAAAAGGCTAAAATAAAGGGTGTTCAAAAAAAAGAAGTCAAGTTGATGGCTGTGATGGAAACAAAGCCAACTTGACTCATTTTTTTTTTGAACACCCTTTTAGTAACAGCTGTAAAATTGAAAGAAGTTCTCTATAATAATTTACTAAAAATAAAATCCTTTTAAATTTATATCCAGATTATAAATACACATTGGAATGGATAATAAGAAATGGTCGATGATTAGAATTAAACCTAGCCGGGTTATAGTAAAAAAATTGTGTAAAAATACAAACATTGCAGACAAAAAAAATTATGATGTGTATAATAATTTTGATTTTAAAACATTTTACTGTGTATTATTATTATTTCTCAATTACTTACATTTACATCACGTTTCACAAAACTTCCGTTACATATTTTTTGAGCTTTCATATTATATTGAATAAGCGAATATTAACGTAAGTCATGTATCACGTGGATTTCACTTTTACACATTCATATTGAATTTATTGATTTCGGAAAATCAATAAAAAAATAAAAGCCTTTCTTGATGACTCGCACTCAGTAAGTGCCAACCACGCTTTATACTTAAGTACTGCACGATTGCACGAATACAAATTATCAATCCTGAAAATAAAACTTGTTAGAATACTAAAAAATTCATACATCTAGATTACCAAAAATCATGACGAGCCACCATAACCATCCGTTTTCACGGGATCCAAAATCAGTCGAATGTTTCACAATGAGCGTCCATTTGGCTAATGACAAGCCAAACCCAGATAAAGCACCATAACGTGCTGCAATCGTGTTACAAAAGCAGGTGACCAGCAAAAATCCAATCCAGTTAAATATAAATGCCACTGTTAAACAATTAAAACCAATATTATTTCTAACATCAAGTAGATCTTAAGAATATTATTTTTACCGAAAAATGCTGTATAGAACATAAAATCGGTTCCAAGAAGAGATGTATCAACATCATCAGCACCCTCGGCATCTATTGCTAATAACTGCCCCAAAGTTCTGGTTTCCCTCAGCTATAATTCAATGAATTCATTTTAAATTTAAAATATTATTCAAACACCTTACTCTTGGTACTTCTCCAAGGGGAACCGGGATAGGCTGACCTTCTCGGCTCTTTTCCCTTTGGACTTCTTCATATGATGGTAATTTAGTAGCAATCTCATATGGGGGCGGTGCCGAAAAGTCTGGCTTAGGGGGTGGAATATCATCGTTGCTTCCACAGGGCAAAAACACTGGACTTATAGGTAATGCCTCATTTAATCTGTTGGCTTCGGAATTATTCTGTAGACAAATTCCTTTCATGACCTGTTTTAAAATATTTAAAAAAAGGTATTTACCGTTTCTGTTTCATAGTGGACGTCCGTAATTGGACGGTTAGCTGGTATTCCGTCCATTATTCCTCAGTGAAAATAACGAAAAAATATGTCAATATTTCTTAATAGGACCTTTACATGTTTCGTCACCGATTTCGTACTTGACAGATGGTGTTCAGCCTCTTTCACTACGTTTATATGATATCGCTTGATTATTTTAACCCCGGCCAATGAAAACTCGGCAGGGGCAAGTTCTGATTGGTGGATAGTTTAAAAATCGATATCATGAGTTGTAATGTAGTCAAAGTAAATTGAAGTTACCATGTAGATGTCGCTTAGAAGTTCATAAAACTTCCACGATAGCGTTGGTGTTGATTAAATATTTTTGTAAGAAAAAAAGCAACAGTTTACAACAGTTCTTAGTGGGGTTTGTTTCAAATGAGTTTAAGAACTCGCGTGCTTGACCTTTTCAAAGTTTAAACTTGTCGGAGGATTCAGTATAAAACCACCAAGCAATATTTTTCGCGTTTATAGTGAAATAAACAAGTTTTCTTTTAGTTTTGTGCTTTTAGAAAAGTTTTCTCATGTAGCGAAAGTACTGACTTGTTACGGATTATATTTTATAGTTGTGTAACTTATATAGTTTAGGTAAGTACTTTCATTTAGTTTACTGGAATAGGAAAAAATAATCAGCGTGAGTGACACAATCTAATTGCCAAGGCAATTAAAGTAATCAGATTAATTTAAATGTGTCTTTTTTTTTGTTTGGTTTCATAACATACATTTACTTGCACCAGTCTAGTCCAGTCGTTTTTGAAGGCTTTTGAAACGCAAATGTTAACCAGTTTTTTAAAAAACAATTTGGAATGCAGTTTTATTATTAATCCTGAAAATGGTAAGGATTTGTAGATATAATTTTTTAAGGGTTTTAAAAACTTTCAAAGAGAATATTTCATACCTTTGTATCTTATTAGATACAGGGTGTCCCATTTAGTTCGTTTATATCTCCCTAATAATGTGTTACGGTATCTTCGGAATTTAGTATATAGTTTTAGTGTACGTGGATCACCCTGTATATGCAGGATATCCAATTAGGGAATAAAGAATATTTTAGGTTTGTTGTACGGCGTATAAATAATCGCGATAGAAATGTTTATATGTTGTCAGATCCTAGAAATAAATTAATATTCAAAATAGCAAATACTGTAAAACATCGGAGAATAAAATCCAGGTCCGTATTTAAAAAAATTGTGACGCTTGCCTGAAAACGCAGGGTTCTTTAAAAAAGCAGCAACACAATTTTGTAAAAGTCCCAAAATACTCTAATAAGTACAGCAAATCCCATCGCAAATTTCCTTATAAGGAAATTTTGTAAAATAAGATCTTTTTTGAAAGCCTCTATATCAATGTAATCTACCACACTTTCCTTGATTGCGGTTAAAGTCTTCCGTTTTGACATTTTCACGATCAGTTTATAATAAACTACAAGGCTTTAACTCGAGAATAATTTGCTTCATTGTCATCAACTCCTCATCATCTTCATCCAAACACTTACGCCCACGATTGGACAGAAGTCTCTCCATCCACTTCTATGTTCTGAGCAAACTTCATTCAATTCTCTACCACTCTTCTACCCCTGGACGTCTTCTGATCATCATGTAGCTGCCTCCCCCCTTTAGCTTACAACAAAGATTTTCTCGGTACATCCGAAATCTTCCTCCTTGAATCTGTGTCCATAGCACCGTACATTCAGCCTTCTTGATGTCTTTTTCTCTACGTTTATGGAACACAATCTTCCAAAATTTTTCTGGTCCATCTGCCATCCCTAATTATTGATCCAGTGTATCCGTCTGGGTTCCGGATGAAGAATAAGCCCAGGCCCCAGGGAATCCCCTGCCTGTCGTAAAAGGCGACTAATTGGGGCGACTGTCCTTTACTTTTCCAATTGCTCCTCCTCCCACATTCTACTTACCTGTTTATTGGAATTCCTTCAAGTTTGTACCATCGCCTCTAATGTGTAAAGGAGCTTTAGCGCAATGGTGTGCCCGGAATCCGCATTCCAAGAGCTTCCCTTTCTAGTTGTTTAGTAATTAACTCTACGGTGTGTTTTATGTATAATGGATTAATAATGGAACATTGTTACTCGTATAAAAATATCTTTGATCTCGTCGTTATGCAGAGGTTAAAATCATTAAATATTTCTAGAAATTGTGTTAAATTAAAATCATCCGTCAGCATTTTAACGTTGTTGTTTAAATAACAACCTACGTAAAAATTTAACCTTAATAGCTTTAAATACCAAAAATGAGGAATGCGAACTTGTGTACTTACAACAAATTAACCAAACCACGTCAGGTACCAACAATTACAGACTTCGTAACAAACATATTATAGAAATTTCGTATAAAATGAAATTAAATTTTCTTAAATAAATATATTTCTGATTTACTTATAAAATGAGAACCGAAAACAATTTCATGACCTCGAACTTTATAACAAAAATAAAGTAGGTAGGAATTTTAAAATTTATATGCAGTTTTAATTCTTGTTAAAGTTAGGCTGATTTCTTTTGACGTGGTCTGTTGAATTTTGTGCTCTGGTTACGTCCCTATTTGTTCTGTGATAGTTTTCTGAGGCAAAATGCCGGATAAAGTATCTATCAACAATTAAAACAAATCTATAGTTCAATAAAATTATCAAACTAGAACCAAAATACAAACAAAGACTCGGGAGGCACATTACAATACAATCTTCTGGTGCTTTAGGTAAAGATTTTTAAAATGATATCCTAAAAATGCCATTAGACTTTTGCTCGGACTTTTGTAATTATTTATCTTGTTTGCTCGTTAAAATATTCATGATAGGTATCCATTTTAGTTGGCATCCAAAATTGAAAGACCAACTGTTGAGTAGAGAAATAAATTATTTGGTTAGTGCTTGAAGGCCGAAGCTTCCTGGGTACGCAATTAACTTTACGGTGTAATTATTGTAGTGGCACCGCATCGACATGGGCATAATTTATTTAGCCCAGCTTGGGCAGTTATAATTACATTCAGGTGATTGAAGTCTCATTTCACGTAGGTAGTTATTGTTTTCATGATGATTTTTCTATATAAGGACGCTACTTACCCACGCAGTTCATCAGGTAAACAAAAACAATTATACGCACGAATAGGAACTGCACAACAAAATTAGTAAGAAGGAATTAGTAGTAAGAGTCATTGGAAAGTTGTAGAAGTTTATAATAGAGCGACTTGAAATAGGTTTCGTGAAACCTGAAAGGTTGAAATGTTTTAAGAGAAGGATTATACAATTCGCGAGATTTCATTTGTTAACGGATTTTCTGAATCAATCAACTTAAATTTTATTACATCAAAGAACCTTCCTTAACTTCCAATTCCCGCAAAGTTTCCTCGCTTTTCCAAAAAAATCTCCCCATTTTCTATCCCTCGAATCACCTCAACTTCTATAAAAAAAATTCCAAAGTCCCTTAAAAAGTCTTGGAATTTCCCAAGAGATCCCAGAAGTTTTCTTGATTCTTCATAAGTTTCCAGAGATTCCGAGACCTCTAAGAGAGCTTAACTTCCAATCAATTTGCAATTTCAGGAACTCGCCAGAGTCTACAGATTCCTCCAGAGACGCTTCAATTTCCCAAAAAATCTCAAGTTTCAATTTCCGAAGATTCCCGGAAATGCGCTAAAATTCAAGAACACAAAATAAAAAATTTCCCTGCGAATTGAATCAATTTTGCATGCTGCTATGAGAGACCTTCCCCGCTTTCAGTTTACAAGCTGAAACTTGTCTAGTGTTTCTGTCATGGCTAGGTGGACGGTAGATTCTTGGTTCCCCTTTGACCCTTTGTACAGTTGTGGGTTAGAGGCTATAGAAGAGGGTGATCAAGGAGTGGAACCTTGAGAGTTCCACCTGTAAAAAAATTGTTATCGAATTATTATTAATTATATAAAAAAAATGCAACGAAATTTATTTATAGCGAATAAATTACTAATGTCAAAAAATTAATTAAAATAAAAAACCTTGAAATCTGTAATTTTCAGGAAATCAAACATAAATTGCTATTTCTTTTGATAAAAACCAATGACTCGATAAAAAGAGAAGCAATTTAATATCAACAAAGATAAACAATAGGAAAAGTCATTTAAAAAACTGTTATCTACTAAATAAACAGAGCAATATTCCAGTTCGTGCACACTTGGTCGCACATTAACGTAAAAATTTCACTTTGTTGTCGTTTGACGAGTTTAAAATCTGTAGGTTCAAGAACAATTTACTATCAACAAGGTATCTTTTTGCCCCGGTAATTTTTCCGGTTTACACACGCAACTCATAACTTTCTAGATTTTTTTTACATGCTGTGCTATTATAATGGTTGTGTTAATCGCGAAATTCGAATCATTGTTTCGTTATTGTACGTGAAAATGCAGAAATTGTTATTTGCTTTCTCATACGGATTAGTTATGGAATAATAAAAATGAAACAAATCTAGGTATGCTCGTGTCGGCAAACCTATTACGTTAGGTTTATGCTATTCTTTACTTTTGGGAATTGAATAACTTGGTGTGATAAATATGTAGGTCAAATGGAACCAACAAATGTTGTGTACAGGATTTGTTTGTCTCCAATTTGTTTTGGGAAAATCGGACTCTTCAAATTTCAAATTGGCACATTTTGGCGGGAGGGGGTCCAAGACTTTAGAAAATAAACGAATCTAGATATCTACAGGGCTGGGGAATCAGTGAGACCGATGTGAACTCTTGGAAACTGCAAATATTGAAACTTTAGGACTTAGCCTACCCTTACAAAAAATATTAATGATCGTAAATGCATATTTTATACTTTATTCTAAACGGTTTTCAATAAAAATTCCTTAGGATTTAAATTCCGGTCGTTAAATGTAACAATTCATCTGATTTTTTGAAGATCAAAGAAATTGTTCAAAACGTTATTCAAGCGTAGCTTTCCCTTTCTTTGAAGTGTATGGATGGATCTTGCATATTAAATTATGTAAATCGGAAAAAGCAGCAAGAAATTGTAAAATTTTCGTTAGACGTCATAAGTTAACCGTAAGAAAACCCTTGAGAAACACAAACTGCTTGGGGATCTAGACTTTTCTCAGACTTATCAAATATTTAGTTGAAAGGTAGTTTGCTGCCCTGCTGCACGAATACTAAACATTCGTTTCTTTTCTAAAGTGAAATCGGTTATTTTCTGTAATTTTTACGCAATATTAAATAACACCCGTATTAAAAGAACAATCTATGAATAGAATAGTAATTTTTACATTAACCTTTTTGTTGAGGTGAAGCTGCATTTTGCGCCCGTTGAATATTTATGCTTGCCGAATTTGCATAGAAAGTTTGCAAAGCAGTTGGTGACATCAGTGAGCTTAGACTTGTTAGTCAAAGGTTAGCAAAGTTCTTTGGGCGAACTGACCCACTTGGTTTATTGCCTTACAGCTATTGATCTTGTCAAAGTCAATTTTGTAATGAAGTTCAACTACATACAAGAGAACTTTATGGTCACAAGAAATCTCGACCACAATCTCAACAAAAATTGGATACTGACATTTTTGTATTCCCAACTTATTATAAGGGTTGAAAAATTTTAAACGTCGAAACGGGCTGAGCATTTAAAATTAGAACATGCGTTTACGTTTCCATAAGATTATCTGACCGGTTTTTTTATTGAACCCCCTGGTTAGCTGAAAGCCCAGACTTAAATCCTATATTTTTCTGTGAAAGATCAGTGGAACGGAAATTGCTCTTCCCCCTAACAGGAAATTACGCATATTCCAAGTTCATTTATGCTCAATATGGTTAAAACAATAACAAATGTGTTCATTACATTACAAAAATGTTTATTCAGATAATTAATGCATGCAAGCTATGCAAAAGAGTGTTGACATCTCACTTCAACTTCCTGCATTTTGCAATATTTAACCACCACGTGGTGTGGGCTACTGTTTCCCAGACAATTTCGTCGAACCCGACATACCGTCTGCTAGCAGAACTAAATTTTTTGCAGGATTATTCCCATTCGTTTTCAATTTTTTGTCAGTATATCTACTTTCCACGCACTTAGTTGGCTGGGAATTGAAATTTAATAAAAGGAAAAAAAGCGAAATAAGAAGGCTTACTTGGCAAGGCTCGTCTCAATTCGATTACGACGTATTGGGAAAAGCTCGTTTTACTGAGGTTTATTTAGAAATAAATGAGATGTTCCTTCACTTTTTCTGCCACCGAATTCAGTTTGAAATTGAGAACTACGACCTTTGTTCGTGTCCGTTAACGTGAAATGAAGAAGAGCCGAGATAAATTTAATGAATTTTATGAACTTCTACTTGTTGTTAACTTGTATTTATTTTTCCTTTTGTGGGGTTAAAGAGTTCGCCACTTTAAAAGTTCGAGGAAATTAAAAATTAAACGTATTAAATGCGAATACGTAATTATTTATAGTTTACCTACACCTGTATGACCTGTATCAACCGTGACCTTTCGCAGTACATAAACTAGGGACTTTATTGGCGCAATACAAGTCATAGACAGTTTTTCAGAAACCAACGCTGACGAAGAATAAAAACAGTGACTAATAGATAAACATCCTGAGGATTGAGGTCGGGTGAACACGCAGGCCAAGCAATATATTTATTGGGAAACTTTTGGCTTTTGTATCCTTTGCTTGTAAGACTGGACCTCGTCATGCATGAACCCGTACAAAATTTAGAGATCACTCCACCGATTACAACTTTTCTTCGTAAAACTACCCCAATACTGTACCTACTTTTTTTTAACTATACTCCGCACGCTGTTTTCTTTGAAAGATGTCAAGTTCTAAAACCAACCGTTTTTGTGTCTTTTAGTAACGGTACCTTCAAAGATACAATCTCGATTCTGCAGAAAGAACCCTAAAGAAGTTAATGGGCACAAAAAAATTCTAATACAAATGAATGCAAAAATCAATTTTTTCTATGAAACTTTAAGAAAAAGACTGTGTTCACTTAAGCAATAAATTTAAATTTCGTAATGCGAGAATTTCCTAAAATCGCATATTCGGACATTTTTGGGATAAAAGCGTGACTAACCAAGAATCCCTGCAGCTTCAGACACAATTCGGCGTCAATTTTATCAAGGAAGGTATATAGAGAAGACTGACAGGCGCCGCTATTTTAAGCTAAACCCCGAATCTTGCTACAAATTTGAAATTCCCAAGAACTGAGTCATCTCGCTACCGAAAAGAATGTCGAATCCAGACTTTTTCATAGGAAAAAATGGGAAAATACGCGTTAAGGGTAGAAAAGTTACAAAAAGGAATATTTTGTTGAGATTGAGTAGGGTAGGAAAACATTTTAATCAAGTTAAATTAAGATGTGTGCGTGTTGTGGAAAATTTGAAAACATACCTTGCGAAATATTCCTTCTTACACCATCTGCGTTTCGAGAAAACCGCTAAATATAAATTTAGACTTGTTCCAGTTTGTTGCCCCGTTTAAAAATATATTTGTAGACGAATACGATGATGGATTTTAATAATTGACTTATAATTACACATTTTAAATAAAAATTAAAAATAGTTTTTCCTTCGAGAATACTTCATCGTCCAACATTAAATAATTTTTAACATTCTACATCAGAGGGGTTGACAAATCGTGTATTTTACATTTCTTCATGCTAATCCTTGAAGAATCCTAGTAAAAGTTTCTTAATTTTTGTGTCTGCTCGATTCTAGCTTTACGGTGTCTTAAATAAACGTTAATTTCTCCCCAAATTTGTACTTTAAACAACGCCAACTTGCGAATATAACTGTTGTCTTAAATAATATTTACTTATCCTAAATAAATAATGTTTAGCAAGTATTCAACACACATGCCATACAGAGTGGTACAGGATGAATCTGCTAAACTGCTTCTTCAAATAAAATTCATAATAAAAAAAAATGCTAGAGTGAAACATGATTCGATTCTCTATAAAGAGGGTGCCGACGAAGAAGCGAGGAAATGCTTTTGGTGCAGAATAAAGCCATAGAAGAAGAAAATCTTGCGTGCTTGGCATGTTACTCGCTTGAGATTACTCCCTCGTTTTACATAAGCTTCTCGATTGTAATGTAACACCAGACGATAGATTACAAGAGGAACTAGACCAGTTGAAGGCTGTGGAAGGTAAAATCCACACCAAGTGGGGAATATCGCCAGAGAAGAAGTCGAACAATGGAGTTACAGGAAGAGAACTAGGACAGTAGTTGCAGAAGGCTTGCTTACAGGAAACCCACACACTCCTAATGGAGAATAAAACCGAAACTCTTTGTTCTCTGTGGTTTTTTTGTACACTCTGTAGGTACCTATATTGTTTAAGAAATTCCCAACTCTTTATTTTGTGATTTGAGATCACAAACCACAAACTGCGAGCAAGAAGCTGCAAGTCACCTACCTGTTGCAGTCACAGAAAAGTGCAACGAAAATAAAAGTCAAATCGGTTTTCACTTCGCTGACAGTTAAAATTGCGGGAAGTTAATTCAAGTGTTATCACGTAAAAAGATCGTGTAGCAAGCCATTAAAAGGATAGCTTTCTCTATCAAACCGTCTAGTCTCCACCAGTACGTACGACCCTATCTCATCTGCAAATGCGGAAGTGTCATGTTCTTCGTCCTGTCGCCGCTTGTACGTCACGTTAGGTTAACAGTATTTACTCGCATTAATTGCGCGTTTTGAATCATAATTTGGTGTTGCAAAACGAAGTACGTGAACGCAATTTTAGATGCGGCAAGCCCCTCATTTTGCTGTTTTTTCCAAGGTTATTTTTGGAGCAGTCAAGATATCACGACACTCCTTGTTTTACACAAACGGAAATATGTTTTAACTCGTACCATATTAAAAGGATTGGTCTATATTTATTGCATACACGTTTTACTTATTTAATGTTGGGGTAGTCCAATTATCAGACTATTTTTGGAGTGGCGCGACTTTAACGGGTCCAAGGGTGTGGAAAGAGGTCACGCACTTAAAGAAATTATAGTTGACCTCTAATTAATCTTAACACTGTTATGTATTAACCGTTAAATTTTTCATTAAACAAAAAATAGTGGGTGTATTTTTACAGAAATTTTCACTTCAACAAAAAACTGTCTTTTGAAGAATTCCTCTAAAAGATTTCGAATGATCATTTTATATTCCAAATTGTTGAAGATTTTCTGATGCAATTTTTTTTAGAAATCGACAAGGTTTCCGAAAGAGTGACCTTTTTGATTATAAAACTAATTCTCTAGTAAATGTTTTTTCTAAACGCATGAAGTAGCTGAGATTGTGTATAATATTAAAACAAACAGTGATGACCTTAATGTGTTTATGATTTGTTTATCTAGAAATTTTAAGTTTACTTTAAATCCAAACAAATTAAGGAAGCATAATATTATATTTGATGTAGTTCTCAGAACGAGAAGCCAGAGTCTCTAGATCACTTTATTGTTTAACCTTTAAACAATGTAAACCACAAATGATCAGTGTATGTGGGTGGATATACACAAAGTAATAGAAATTTTTATGTCTGCATTGTTTTCACTCCATAGAAATGTTGTATTATGACAATGCTCAGCTTTCGAACATTCCTGATAATACATACAGAGTGTTTCTGAAATAATCTTATTAAAGGATGTGTCTATAACAGGATGGAGCTCCTCCACATTTTCAGGGCCTTGGATTATCATTAGGTTGACATTGGACAGTTACATCGTAAAAATAAAATCGATGATGGAATATTAATTATTTTTATATCCCAATAACTTAAAAATGGAAGTTGAACTAATGTTTCAACCCACTTACAGTCAGAAAGGCAATAAAACATTAATAATCCTCCACGTATACAATAAAAATTAAATAAACATCAATCTTTTTTAAACTCCTTTACATATAAACGTAATAAATTCACCAACTTTGTTCCTACAATAAATTACATGTAATAGAAACTAAATTTACAAACAGTTTGTTCAATTTTGCATTTCTATTTAAGTAGTGAAAGTATGACTGATAAAAATTTTTGATGGGATGCAATTAATATTTTTTAAAAATTATTATAAACGGGATTTATTGATCTTGACCAGTGAAAGTTCCACTTTTTAAGTTTTTTCTTGTGAAAGGTTAAAATTTTGCGATTTTTAACATCATCGTAGCTTCCAACTAATAATTTTAAAACTGACAAACAATAATTTATGATAATTATAGCGACCTTTGAATTGATTTTTGTTTGTTGAATAACATGTCATCGTTTAAAATTTATGAGTATTTGATGTTAGGTACTTCTTCAAGAACAAAACTATATCAAACCCTTCACAAGATATAAAACGGCGATCTTTTTGGCGCAATAAATTACTTACAGTACGCAAAAGTGGAAAATAACGTCTGCAAGTTTTCAAAGCTCTTCGGTAGTACACTCCTTGTACAGAATTCCCGGTTTTAACTTTTTGTGGGTGTGATTTGTTTTGTATAATCGAATATTACTTGTGTCCGGAAACAAAGTATACAAGAAAGAAACGTTTGTTACGGGAATTTCAAAGTTTACAGTTAAAGAATCGATTATGAAAACCAATTGACGTAAACATGCTGTCTTTACTACCGTAGTGGCATAAATATTTATTTTACTCGTAAATTTTCCTAATGTAAAATGTTGACTGTTTGTTTTTGTAGTTTACTTCAAGCAAACAATGTTTAGTTTCATTATTTCTTATTAAAATACGAGATAAATTAATTGTTCTGACAGTGGCATGACTGGAAACCACACACAATCAGTATTGAATATTTTTTTAAATTTATTTGCTAAATTTGTTCTATGGGAGTTAAAAATCTTTCTTAGTAAATCGTCTGTATTCGAGCCATGATTGAGAAAATAAGAAAACTTTGTCGTAATTTTCCTCGTACATCACTCGGCAATTTTCTCAATTATCTCCTAAATGTTCCGGATGCGAGAACTTCAAGGGAGGGTTTCTATCTTGTTTGGAATTTCATATGAGTAGAATATTTTTAACCCAAGGAAAAACTGTGTTTTATTTTACTTCAAGTAGTGTGCTTTGTAAAAGTTAAAGTTAATGGACAGACGAGTGTAAGTAGGCGGATGTTGTTTGGCTTCATTATTTATTCTGAGATAAAAGTTTTTTTCTTTTTGTGTTGCAGGTTTTCCCTAGCTCAAAAAATGCGATGAATAATCAAACATAAAAGGTTGGTATTTAAATAGACACGGGAGTACTATCATAAGTGGTTAAATATTGCCGAAATAATTTAACCACGTATTTTTTAGTTCGTCATAATGACTTTAGAAAAAAGAAATTGACTCATTATTGGATTGGATAGTTATGTCAATCTATTTAATATAACATCAATGTTACCTACTTTAAAAAAAGGATTTTTGCTTTAATTATTTTTAAAAAAACTTTCACAATTTTAACTGATTATCAAAAATCCATTTTTGTACGTCACTGTCCAAGACTCCTACAAGCCTTAAGAAGTTTAATTACGTAATTAAGCGAGTAAATACAGCACTTAATTACGGGAAAGTTAGGTTAGTTAACATTAAAGTGATTGTCTAATCTGAATTGCTAGTTTATGTCTCTTTATGTTTATAAGGGAAATGTAACCAAACCAAAGTAGTTCGCGCATTTCCTATTCGTAAAGGTCGTGAAGAAGATCGTTCTTTTTTTTTGGGTTAACTGTTTTTGTGTAGTTGTAAAAATTAAAGCACCGGTGATCGAAATCTTTTAACCTACTTGTTTTGCATTAATTTTGTTGCGTGTTATTATAATAAGGACTGGGCTTTGTTGTGCGTGGAAGTGTGGGAAAAATTTAAGATCAAAATAGCGTGCGTAAAATAATGCCGGATTAAGTTTAATTGTGTCACGTTAAAAGAGTTACGGAACGAATGGTTTTATTTTAGGTATTCCTATTTGTTCTTAATTTTTTTTATAGCTTTAATAAAAAAATTATTAGTCCAGTTTAATTTTTTTTATGATATGTAATATTAATGCTATGCCCTCTGAATTACCCCACAGCCCCTGGATAGGAAGGAAAAATAATGGGGTAAAAAAAGTTTCAAACTAAACTTCTTGTTTATTAGAGTACGACCATCAATCATTCTATTTGACATAAAGTGAAATAGATGTGAGATGAGATCTTAAAAAGTAGAATTTTAGAAGACAAAATTTAGTACTTTCAGTTAAATATTCCTAAAATTCTAGGAATTAATATTCAGAAGAAAATCCAGTGTAGTTGATCTGGAAATAAATTTTATTTTGTGTCCTATTGGTTAAAGTTTTAAAAATTGCGGATCAAATAAAATTCTCCGTGACTCTTTCAATTTTTTTCTGGAAAGTTTTCTAACCGTGTAATCATTTTGAAAATGATTTAATTATTTTTTCAATTTCATTGCATAAAAGACTCCTGACGTGATCAGAAAAAAAAGCCATTACTGAAATGCCGAGCAGAATCGTGATATTCCATTTACTCGTAATAATTGTGAAGGGTCTCAAGTCGGTTAGTAGGGGCGCGTTCCTTTATTCCTAAAACGCAAAACCGGGAATTTAGAACCCGAAAGTGTAGGGGAAGGTCGGTTACAGCCAGGGTCTAGGTCAACTCCGATCGATAGGGATGCTGAGGACGCACTTTCCACGTAGGGGGGTGGCTATAAATTTATTTTTCTGTGTTATCTGGCTTCCTAACTTTCTCGAGGCTAAAAGCAAAGGGCTGTTATGTTACCACAGCGTATAAAAATTTAATCGTGATTTTCATCTCAATTTTCACAGTGCAACGCCCTTTTAACTTTTAAAGCCATTAGTTTGGTCTAATGGACACGCTTTTAGTTGTGGTGTTTTGTAGTATCAATATCAGTGTTGGTCACTTTCATCTGATTAACGAGACTAGGGCTATTAGGGATAGGATTTTATGCACTTATGAATAAGGGTCGCAAATATGCACTTTTGCGGTTGTAGAATTATTCCGCGAAATGTGACCAGGAATATACCCAACTGGAAGTACCTAATGACCTACAAGTGCAAGAAATATTGTTCACGTGCAGAAAAACATGGAAATGCATAGAAATCCGATCCCTTCTAACCAAGTAGCAAAATTAGGGTTCAAGGTTTTGTTTAACTTTTTTTTTTAATTGAAAGGGTTGGGTTAGAGTTATCCCGTTAATGAAATGGCGGGTTCCCTGGAGTACAAATCTCGTTAATTAATCATTGTATACATTTTCAATCTCTGTTTGCTCATTAAAATTTTAAACACAAAATTTAAACAAAACTAAAACCTTGAAAAGTCACTTTATCCACTACATAATAAACGAGCATTGATTTTTATATAAAACACGTCATTTTAAAAATATAGGACATGAAAATGTCAGTTTTCGTTTAGAAAGATCAGTTCAATATTTTAGCCTCGCATGTGACGTCATAATATTTACCCAAACGAAGATTTCTAAATATTCAAAAAGTTTTCCTCAAACTAATGGATTTTGTGCTTTTATTTTCAGAGACATGGCTTCCACAGCTGTAGGTACGCATACAGGAGGGGCTGGCCCCCTTAGCCTCATGTCCTGCGTGCGTGAATCTTCTCCACAAGAATCGATTCACGATTACGATAACGATAAAAATGGTAAGATTAATAATGTTTGGTGTTATGAGGAATTTTATTTTCTCAATCATCTGCGATTTCCTATTATACAAAATGTTAAGTACGAAATCGTAATAAACGTAAACGGCGACGTCGTTGGCGCAATATATTTACTACGCAAATTTGTGAAATGTAAAGTAAAATTACAAAACGTTAAATATTGGGTCCTGGGTGGTAGCAGCGGGATGCTATACCGATTTGACATTTTGGATATGAAAAATTCAGTGTACATCCAACATTTTATTGGATTTACCAACACGAGTTGTTTTATCAAATAAACTTGTTAAAATACAAACCCCAAATAAGAAATGAAAATAAGAATGCGCTCCTGAAACTCCAGGATATACCCAGGACAGTAAAGTAATTGAATTTTCTTTTCTTATTTATATCTATATCGTTTTTGTATGTCCAAAAACGTGCGCTTTGGTTGTTAGAAAGCCACCTGTGTTCGGGAACAAAAATAGAGCGAGTGGTGCGTGTTCGCCTCTCCTGGGACACAGTATTATTATGTGATAATAAATCTCGTTGTAGTTACATATTTCACTGGATTTAGCCGCAGCTCTGCGGATTTTGATGATGAAATATGTATCTGGTAAAGGAAATGGAAAGATATTTTGTTCTTGTTTCAGTATCCACTTTATTTCAATTGATTTAAAAGCATGTGTTGACATGCCGCTTGATATTAATTATCATAAAGAGGTTTTCATTGCGCTATTTGATAAACGATAAGTGTGTGTATTAGTTATCTCGTGAGTAGGGTGTGAAAATATTTTGATAGTCTGATTATGAGATCAAGTGGACTGAAGTAGGTCCTTGTATTTTATATTTTTCAACGTGCACTTTCTTGTGGAAATATCATGAACGCCTCTTGGGAAAAGAGACCCCATTTAAAGTAAACGAGCACATAGATATCTGTTCGGCGGACCTTTCTCAAGCATTCAATAGTTGGAGTGTCTTCTCTTCTTTCAAGAGTCAAGACTTTGTGTTAGGCGTAAGTGAAAAGTCCTGGAATTTTTACGATACTCGGGGAAGTAATACAGAAATTCTTTTTGCTTTTGCTTTTCATATTGTGCTAGAGCATTAAAGAAAAGAAAGAAACGAATACTTTCAAAACTATACGGCCGGGTACGTTTTATCGACTGTAAAAATGTTACGATGGGATGTTACAATCTTCCGGGTTAAGATCCTGAGCTCGATTAAATAACTCCGGTAATCGGAACGAAAGTCTTTATTATGTTTTAGTATTATAACAATTACTTCATCCGATAGAGAATGCGGTCGGTGACGCTGTTGGAGTTGGGTGTGACAACGACGATCGTCAACATTTCAAGATCGAATTATCAAACCTTTCACCAACAGATATGCATACGCCTGCACCTGCAATGTGGATGCTGTTTACGTTGATGCAATTAGAAATATTTCTTTAACAGGTTTTCCAACAAATTGGAATAAATAGAAAATTAGCTTGCTGTGCTGGTTTTTGAATTTTATTTATGCAAAATTAAATTTGTACATTCTTTCATCCTCTGAAAGTGCATATTTATGCCTATTGCAGTTTTGAAAGCATCTATGCGTTCACAATCCATTTAGGATGGTTTATTTCTGAATTCTTGCCAGCTTAAGTAAGTACTTGCATCCTGGTGTTATCATTGCAGGGGCAGGCCATTAGATAATTCCACTTGGCAATATTTCATGGAAAAATTGTACAACTGGAACTTTGCAGGAAATTTCAACATGCTCATTGATAGTTTTAATTATTTGAGTTTTAAACATGGCCAAGGAATGACACACGATCCGCCCTAAGTGTTGTCCTCGAGGCAACTTTTTAATTGCATACACATCCTTTTTCTACGTACAAGAAAAAAAGTGACTTTAAAAAAAATCCCATTGATCATGAGCTTAATTTAACTAAAACTATATGAAAATATTCATTGAATGTTTACTTAAAACAGAAATAGTTGGTGATTACCACATACTGTTACCAAGCTAAAAAAATCACAATGGACTTGCGTATGTAGGATTATAGCGAGTATAAATATTTAATAAATCATAAAAACAGAAAATTATTTGCACTAGAAAATGTCCCTCTAAGGCCGTTCCACCATTTGATATTAATAGATTTATGAATAATTTATGTAATTGCCCCTCCTAGGTTTAAAACTAAGCTTCTAGAATCCAATCAGGCCCGTAGATGGTAATTTATAATTACCTTACACCACCTGTGCACCAGATAATTTCTTACTTCAGTTGGTTTCTCTCGGGAATTACACGAACGATATAATGATTTATTTATATAAAAAGATTTTAAAATATCTTCTACTTTTTAACACTAGTACAACATTTAATGAAAATTATGATGACTTGCATTATCGTAAAGTTTAATTATTCACTTTACGGACGCTGAATTGTTCTAGTAATAATCTTCGAAAGTTAATAACAAAAATCCTTGAAAGATAACATGACAAATTTATGGAATTCCATTTAAACGTCGTCTTTTCAGTTCGACCTACATTTTGATAGCAATTACTGTTCAGAACTAACTACATTTTAAGTGGAAATGAACTATTTTAATCATTAGAGCGTTACGTTTTAGTATTTTACATTTTTTTTTGTGTTTCGGGGTGGTCAAAAGTACAGGGGTAGTGCGTAGGTACTATTTAATTATTATACATGGCATACACTTAAGGGCATGTTCCTTTCATGAAAATAAGAGGAAAAGTTCCTATTAACATGGGTCCGCAAATGCTTCGTTATCGAGATACAGAGGGTGCTGAATTTTTTTTTCATATATTCGGAAATGATTATTATTATTATTATTATTTTACAAATAATGTTCAAAATGACCGCCATTAGCTTCAAGACAAGCTTCTATTCTTGGAACAAAATTTTGAGGCTAAAGGCGGTCATTATTCAAAAAACGGATTTGCAGAGTTATTTTTTTATTCGCATTTTTCATCTTTGAAGTGTGATTTACACGAAAACGGTTGATGGTAGGAAAAAATCTCAAGAGACTGTTTCAACCGTAAATTAGTTGATAAATTTGAAAATTGTGCCAAAAACAAAAAAACAGTGGCGTACCATTTTTTACACACTCTGTATCTCGGTAACGAAGCATTTGCGGAACTTTTCCTCTTATTTTCATGAAAGGAACATGCCCTCAACTGGATGCTATTTCATTTTGGGACACCCTGTATATTGTGCAAGCGAAGTCGAACGAATCAAACAAATCCTTGTCCGCAAAGTACAAATATTAAACAACATTTTCCAGATAAAATAAATGATTCAGAATATGCACGGCACTGTTTTCTTTCATACACATACTGTGTCTATTCCAAGCATAAACATAAATACAAGATATTGTCTGTAGAGAACAATAGAACACGATAAGCTTATGTAGGAGTGTGAATAAACGTAATAAATAGTGTTGTATCCATCTCTGCATGTTCTATGGATTCGAGTTGAGAGAGAGAAACTAGACCCATATCCATCCCACCCACATTTCTAATACCGTTATTACAAACTCGTAATTCTATGTATATGCATAAACTCTTGAAATTACAGTGTGTTACAACATGACATGTTCTACGCTAACTGTTGTAGTCTATTGCTTTAGGTTACTATTAATTACAACCTTGACAACTAGATCAGTTCAACAACGTGTAGACGAAAAGTGTAACAAAATAACGTTGTTGGCAATAAATTTATGCGTTTGAATTTTAATTTACAGCTAATCAAGTAGATTTGTTTCCAGTAATGATAAGAATAATTTGGTTGTATTATTGTTATGTTTGATCCACTTTTTTAATTAGTAACAATAAATTTTTTGTTATAGAGAGCGAATTAGACTTCCACAAAAGCACATTGATTAGTTTTTCCCCCATCCCATGCTCTGCAGATCTTCATCAACTCTGTTGATGTATTCAGTATTCCCCATCAGGTTTTTCTCTAGCTCTGTGGTATACTACTGTTTTTTTTGACGCTACAGTCACGGTCTATGTAGCAATGTACACCGTCTTTATTCGTTTTGGCCACATTCAGTGGCTATTGGGTATTTCATGAAACGCACATTATTTTAGTCTCTAACTTCCAAGGTTTGGTATGTTCTGCTGTGTGATTGGAATAGCTTTGGGGTACTTTCCACCACTCTCTAGAAGAACCGAACAATACATCTTTGTGCACAGGAATAGTGACAGACCAAATAATATTTTATGTCGAGGAACTAGCCACGCGCTCTTCGAAACAATACATTTCCCAATATAAAAAAGCGTGTTGATAAGAATTACAATTCAAATCAAATTTTTGATTCAATGATTTACAATGCTACATGTAACAACCCATAGGAAAATCATAATTGATTAAATCGCAATAATATACAGAGGAATAAAAAATAATTAATTATAGAGTGATAAGATTGAATTTTTCAAGGGGGTTAGAGAGATATTATTTATCATTGTCAGTGAAATACGAATGCTTGCTTCTGCAGTTAGGTTTAAGAAATCGGTTAGGAAGGAAGTGTATATCCACACTTGTTCACTGTTAGTTGTGATGAATACCAGGAATTTGTGTTAAAACAGAGTCAGAAACCTTGTGAGTCATGCAAGACTGATCAAATCAAATGCTGTAATCAAACTAAACGGATCCCAATTGTCCAAACAATAAAAAAGGCCCCCTCACAGGTCGTAGGTCGTGACAAATATTTTTAGTGCACTTAAAACTGTTCGGTGTACTTCTTGTTCGATGGGTCCTAGAAAATATAGACTGGGTAATTATTTTGGTCATGTTCAGCACCTACTAGAGCGAATTTTAACCACACCTCATTATATTTTATCTACATAACGTATGTTTTTACGCTCTAATTAATTTTCAAGAGCTATACTTTGATTGTAATTGCTATTTTATGTTGTTAATTATTAACTGTAATTATAACCTTTCAAAAAGAGCTCGGTTTTTTTAACGATTTTAATTTGCATCCCGTTCTTTTTCTTTCGTAATAATTGATAAATAAATGCAAAAATAAGGTGCTTAGTATTATTAGCCATGTTTGCATTGAGCAACAATTACTACTTCGCAATTTTTTGACCTCATTGTTGTTTCACACGAAATGGGTAATTTATTTATTTCCCCATAATTATTTAAACGAACTTGAACTAAATTTTATAAATAATATTATTTTTTTTCTTTTAGTGGCCTCAAAGAAAAAATTTTGGAACCCCCGAAAATGGTTCAAACGAAAAACCAATAAAGTATCAGAAGATGTTTCTCCAAGTCCGGATATTCCGGAACCAATCATAAAAGAAGCCATTCGTAGCAGGTCTACCAGTGAGCTTTCCGAAACAGATGAACCTATAAGGCGGAGGTGAGTTATTTGGAAATTGATATCAACTTTATGTTAAACTTGATTTTTTCCAGGAGTGGGACACCTTTACATCCTGGATTAAGCGTCTCGCACGATAGTATATTTCATTCACCAAATTCCGGATCGGAACTCGATTTAGAAGAGGCACAAAGCTCGTCCTCTTTATCCATTCAACATCAACCTACACAAACGGAATTAAGGCTACAGGTGGGACATTGTTAAACTTAGTTTTCGTGTCGTCTCATACAACGAAATAAAAAAATAATGTCTTCGCGCATCCAAATCCAGAACCCTGACAATCGGCTTTCTTTCTCTTTCTCAACCTTGCTTTGTTAAGAGTCCTGCGGTTCTTTTAATTGCCATCTCGAGAAATACGTGTCGAAGAACGCGGATTGAAAACAACCGCTTTCCTCCCAAGGAACATGGGTATCTGTCTGGAGAACTTTTCTTGATATTCAAGTACCTCCATAGGCAGCAAAATTATAACCGTATCAATATCAACGTATGGTTTTGTTCTACCGGAATGGTTTATATGATCTAGTCCTGTATCTCCTAAAATGCAGTATCCTTTCGCTCCTTCCAAAACATGTGTATTTTGGAACGTCTAATTTTCGCTATACAAGCATGTCGTGACTCTTGGATTACAAGTAAAGCTTAACAACACGAAGGGCTACTACTTGTAAAATTTAAGGACGTAAAGTAGGGTGGTGTTTCTAACAATTTTTTTTTAAAACTGTGTTAGTTAAAGGGGTAGGAAAAAATGTCTCCTACTTACTGTAGATTATTTGTTGAAAAGAATGGAGAATGGAGAATTCTATTGGATAAAACTTAGCAGGTCATTTCTCGATTTTCTATTCTTAATGAAGCCAACTAAATTGGCTTAGATACCACCAATCACCCCCAGGTTGACCAATACGGAAAAGTAAATATTATACGGCGTCGCGACGGCGACCCCTAACGATTTTACGTGCACGTGCACGCGATGGTACCCATTCTCTAGATGTAAAGTATTCCAAGTCCTAATTCAATCGATATCATCAACCCCAATAAAAGGATTAAAATTGACAAAATCGGAATTTGCTAATTGCTTTGGTTAATGGAAATTTCAGACCATTTTAACTATTTATAACGTAATTCGTTTTGTAAATTCGGCGATATTGGATTTTTCGAGTGGCAAACATTCATTTGAGTTATCGAGAAAGGGAAAGTATTATGTAGGTGGTAGTTATAAGAGACTAGGTTACGTTAATAAAAAAAATTAGGAAAATCGTTAAATATTCGTGGATTACTTTAGGTTTTTTTTTTGTATAAATGGAAGGAAAAACCTGTGTACGATATAAATGTTATTTACGAACGTGCTAAAATGCAAATTTGAAACAGGCGTAGTGTTTTAAGGTACGGATAAAATTAGAGCAGATAGCCTGCTTACTGGTTACCGGCGTGTATATATTATCAAGGGCAACTTGTTCGTCTTCCTAGAGAAGTGATTTCCAAAGTCCTTGGTAAATATGATCTCTGACCGGTCCTGATTATTATACACAAAACAAAAATAAATAATTGTTTAATAGAAAAAAATGTTCAGGTACAATAAACATGAACGTAATTCTTATCAGCTTCCAATGAGTCAACCATTAATGTTTAATTTTTCCGTGTTATCGTTGCTTTTTGTTATGAAACCTTCATTTATACACTCATACACAATGCACTACATCTTACAACCATAAACAATACGTGTGTTATATTTTTTAACTGCATTGTTCAAATTTATCGGAAATGTATGTAGGATGCAGGCAGGGTCGATATTAAAAGCCTTGAATTCGAAGTTGTTAACCATATTTTAAAGTAAAAACGTGTATTATTCAACGAACATGTGTAACGGTGGCTGTTATTCACGAGGGTTAAGTTTACGAAACGAGTCGTAGGCGAGTCCTAGTAAATAATAGCCATTACATGTGGATAAAATAATACTAGGGAGGTTTTTTATAATTTCTTTCCAAATTTCTAATCGTAATACACGTACGTTTAAAAAAATGTATCGATCTAATCTTAAAAGGTGTTCGTGCCTATTCGATTTATTTAGAAAGATTTTGTCGGTTTTCCCAAGTGAATTTCGAGTGTTCCACCAATTTTATGTTAACCATTTAACGAAAGCGTGCTTCGGCACGTTAATCAGTTAATTCGATACCTGTTGGCAAAGCATCTACTCCAAGCTTACAATTCTCGTAGTCGAAACATATCACGTTCGTTTGAGTACATATTTATATCAAGGCTGCTTCTCTGGATATACTTATTCCTTGTCTGCATCGTATGTGATACTTTCCAATTCACTTAAGTTCAATGTACAATTACTTCGTCGACCTTGGCGTTTCTTGTAAACCTTTTCCTTACCAATTAGTGTCTCCGATCTGACCCTTAGGGTCTTCTTTCATTAGTACAACGCTCTTAAATCATCTCGATTACTTGTTAAAATAAAGTTATCTAACAAATTTCTCATTCAATATTTATTTGAGTCTTGGTTCTTTGTATTGTTGACATGACATGACACTCGTATCCGAGATTGTGGTCTTTCCATTTTTTTAAGCTAATCAGAAAAATTAGTTTACTGTTTGTCCACGTGCAATTTCCTTTTAGAACCTTCCTAGCATTGAGTGATTAAAAAACTTGCAACCTCCCCCCCCCCCTGACATAATAATAATGATTATAGGTGTGTGTGAAATTAAATTAAATTCATCAAACCGTGTTCCCATTTCAAACCAGCGCCTTCTTCAGAATTGTTCTATAACCGCGTCTAGGCTTTATCAACTTCCTTGTCATTTTAACAATAGAGTCGCCTTCCGTCCTAAAATAATATTCAGTATGTGTTCGATTCCTATATTTATGTCATCAAAGTATTACATAATAGTCTCCTCGTCTCTCTGACAGAAGTCGACTTCTGGTAGAGTTTAAAATAAACCAGGAAATGGCAGTGGAATTTCGATACGCAAGGTAGGAAAATAAACGTCCAAGTTTATATATAGGCGAGTACAACAAGAATGTATTATCATTTCGGTCAATAATTTGGGGTTGTTGCTCCCAACTGACCTTATCAAAAATTAACGAAGGGGGTTCAATCAAACTTCAATCGTTTGTTTATTATACACAAAGACATCAAAATGAGTCAAGAGTAAAGTTTATGAGACTTCCTTTATTTTTCTCCTAATCAGCTCTCAACAGGAAGAATGATTACCTCGAAATGTGATAGCAAACTTTTCAAAACTGCTCTCGTTGTGGTTTAGAAGTTAATGACATTTGCAATTTTGCTTCTCTTGCATAACTTTTGGTATCTTCTACTTTAAATAGAATGTAGCTCACTTTTGTGGTACTTCGAACTTCTAAGACTGTCACTTCCTGCTCGAATGAAACGTAATAGTATCCGAAAAGACGTTCTTACCATAATAGTGCTTCCTCTTAGCTTTAACTTCGGCCTCGAGCTATCAGATTTCATTAATAAGAGTGATTGGAAGATGGTGGTTTTATTTTTAGAATGTTTTTCCTGAATCTTGCAAAATTCGAAATAAAACAAATAGTCAGGTAAACACTCAACCCGCTTTATAAAGGTTAATTTTCTATTAAGTGAGTAACTGCGTTTAAGAATTTGAAGGAAACTGAAAGATTTTTCATGAAAATTCAAAAAATTGAATCTGGTTTTTCGCGAAAATGGCAAAGTGTACAGGAAAATTGTATACGACACTTTTTATAGAGAATTTAATTCTCTTTCTATTTTGTCTGAAACATTTTTGTCTAAAAATATTTTATGAAAATTTTCAAAATTTAATTTGATTTTTCTGGAAAATGGTGAACTTTACAGGAAAATTTTCTGGAATATTTGTTGTGGGGAATTTAATTCTCGTTATATCTTGTCTGAAGCATTTTTTTGTAAGTGTAACGGTTTTTGATAAAAACGGGTATTAAGGAAACTGAAAGATTTTTCATGAAAATTCAAAAACTTGAATCCGCTTTTTCGCGAAAATCGCAAAGTGTACAGGAAAATTGTATACGACACTTTTTATAGAGAATTTAATTCTCTTTCTATTTTGTCTGAAACATTTTTGTCTAAAAATATTTTATGAAAATTTTCAAAATTTAATTTGATTTTTCTGGAAAATGGTGAACTTTACAGGAAAATTTTCTGGAATATTTGTTGTAGGGAATTTAATTCTCGTTATATATTGTCTGAAGCATTTTTTTGTAAGTGTAACGGTTTTTGATAAAAACGGGTATTAAGGAAACTGAAAGATTTTTCATGAAAATTCAAAAACTTGAATCCGCTTTTTCGCGAAAATCGCAAAGTGTACAGGAAAATTGTATACGACACTTTTTATAGAGAATTTAATTCTCTTTCTATTTTGTCTGAAACATTTTTGTCTAAAAATATTTTATGAAAATTTTCAAAATTTAATTTGATTTTTCTGGAAAATGGTGAACTTTACAGGAAAATTTTCTGGAATATTTGTTGTAGGGAATTTAATTCTCGTTATATCTTGTCTGAAGCATTTTTTTGTAAGTGTAACGGTTTTTGATAAAAACGGGTATTAAGGAAACTGAAAGATTTTTCATGAAAATTCAAAAACTTGAATTCGCTTTTTCGCGAAAATCGCAAAATCTAAAGTAGCATAATCGGTTACTGTTGCTACCCTTGCCCTTTAAGAGATGTTGCGAATTAAAAAATAATATAATGGGTTGTTTGGTATCACATTGGCCCAGCCCTGATTTTTTTATGAATACTAAAAAAGTTTAAAATTCGTCTTTTTGTTTTAAGAGCTTTGAACTGTAAAATTCCATTGCAAAGGAACCCAAACAAAATTTATGGTCTCGTAAAAGTGTCCCAATACCTTCCGGTCCTCAACCTTCGCATTTAGGCAAATTTCCAGTAAGTGTATCTTTGGAAGCAGAGCCTTGATCGGATCGGGGTCGGTTCGGGGCCCCTAGGTACTAATCGGTATCAAAAACCGCAAAACTGAATGAGTAATGCGGCTCATTGTTGCTTCACCAGCTTGGGCTGCCATTCAGTGCCGTTACCCAAGACTTGAACAGGTCGAAGTAAAGCCGTCAGACGAGTTTCAAGCAGTTCGCGGTGTACATGTTGGACAATTTTAAAGTTGAATTATACTCTTCGAGTGGTCAGTTGGGTCTTGAGGAGCCCGTCGAGGGCGCCAATTAGTAAGACGCCGGTTCAAATTAAAATAGTTCGGTTTGAGCAACGGTCGACGTCGGACGTCTTTAGGCGTCGATGGGCAGCACCACGAGTTGGCAAATGTCAGCTGTGGGCTGCGAATGGTGGTGGGTGATCAACTTCACAACTTTTACAACGTTCAGTTTGTGCAGTTGCCGCGCTACATTAATTCCTCCTAAACATTTTTTTACGAATTCCATAAATCATCAGCGAAAGTAGATTAAAAACCAACCAACATCCGCTGTTCTTTAAAATCGTGACAAAATTTCCTGTGTGGTTTTGCTTGCTTACAGTCCTTTGATACCAGTGCGTGAGCTCTGCTTGATAAAGTCCGTGTGCTTTTTAAAAGTTATGCGTGCCAAAGTGCAGTGTTTTATCCCAAGCCTGTGATTTCAGCTTCCTATTAGGTTTTTAATGTGTCTGTGTGTGCTGTGCCTTAACAAAAAAATATGTTCAAGTTATGTGTGATAGTTTGTGAAACCGAAATTTCGGATGGATCAAGAAATTTGTGTTAAAGAGATGAAAGTTAGGGCTAAATCCGAAGGAAGATGTTGGGGTAGGGGAAATCGTCCTGCGACGACCAACATTTTCTGCAGGATATGGGTAAGCAGAGGAGTTTGTGTTCGCAGGCGTGGCGTTGCATTTTTTCCATTATATCAAGAACTATGAGTCATAATAAGCAATTAAAATAATCAAATCACTAAAAATTACTAGAGTGTGGAAACAATAACTGCATTATTGTATGCGGTTTAAGATGGAATAAAATTATCATCGAAATAACACAAAAAAAATACTCCGTTCCTGTTTCTCATCGTCTAATTTGGGCCGTATTTTAATCCTTATTAATATCTCCGAATTTTACTGAAAACATCCCTTATTATTACAGTAATAAACATGTGTTTACAATTACTCGCCACCGACAGTAACGTTAGAAAAAAAATGACAAAGTCAATGGAGTAATAAATAAAGCAAATTGTGACATACACAGGGCGCACCTATGTATTGGTCGATTGTAAATATTTATAAACAACAGTTACCTGAAAAAAAACATGTTTTTGATAATAATTCGATCGAATCACGTTCAGACTTTTAATCATTCTGGTGCGCTTTGTATCAAGCTGAAATTTGGAATGGATGCATTTTTATTACGCAAACCCATTGGAGAAATGTGTATCATACATTTTTTTCGTCTTATTTCTAAAATTGCCCTTCACCATTACTACGTAAATATAAAATTATTTTGCAATGGAGCCTGGCATAATTCTCGGTTTTCACGGAAATTTTCAGGAATTTTCGGGAATTACGAAACTACAGAGACAGGCATCGAAATGAATTGTTTCAGGAGCTCTGTCTGTCCCAGCTCTGCTCCTATTTACTGTTTTCAAACAAACCTGGGTTTTCTGAAATATTGGTCCAAAGGGCTTGCGATAATATCCGATGAACCGTTAATTCAAATCCCCAAAAGTTCGCGATTCGTGGCTGGGAATTGCCTATAAATGTTTTTTTTTCGCGATTACTGCTCTTGATGCTGTGGCCCCGAAATTTAGGAATCGATCCTGGCACCCTGGGTTATTCGTCCAAAGGACTTGCTTTTGGTAATACCTGCTGAACATACTGATCCCAAGTTCTTGATTCCTCACTAGGATCTGCCTCCAAATGCATTTTCTCGCGATTTCTGTCTTAATGCTACTCTCTTGAACTTGAGGAATCAAATCTGATCCTCTCGATTGCTGATCCAAACTAATTATTTGCCATTACATTAGTTGCTACAGTGCCCGTTGGGTCGACAATTTAGATTCCAATTTCGATTCTTGCTTGGAGACCATTTTTACATTTTTGCTTTAATACTATCGTTATATAATGAAGGATTCAAACCTAAGACTCTAGGTGGCTCAGGTTCAAATCCTAAGCTCTTTACATACCTACATTTTTTTCATAACTATTAATACTGGCGTCATTTATCTAATTGACGTGATTAATAATTTGGAACTAGCAAACGA
Source organism: Hemicrepidius hirtus (assembly GCA_963082805.1). NCBI lineage: Eukaryota > Metazoa > Arthropoda > Insecta > Coleoptera > Elateridae > Hemicrepidius > Hemicrepidius hirtus. The sequence continues at coordinate 25,566,390 of OY720167.1, forward strand.
AACAAACAATTATTAAAACATTCCTTCAGGTTATAATATTTTGACTTAGTTCTGTGAAAAGATGATTAAAAAGAAACTCGTCTGGATAGTGTATGGTAATGCCTCTTAACTAAATTCTTTTTGAATAACTTGATGAAGCATCATTTCTTAGATCGCCGTTATTAAACCCACACCAGGTTTCAAACTTGAATTTTCAACCGTTGGTCAGTAATTGTAAAAACCGAGGTAAAAATAAAACCAGTGATCCAGACTAAACTGTCCCCTATTCGTCTCGAGTTCATCTTGACTGTAATTACTTCGTCTATTTTATCTTCTTCTTTGTTTGTTTTTCATGTTTTATTTGTGGAAACTCTATACTCATACTGTCTTTGTGTTTTACTTTCCACGCACTTTCCTAATACTTATCCTAGAATTGTTGAGTCGTAAAAAAGACAGATTTGAACGGAAATGTGTTACATATTTTTTGTAAGGACTTCCTTAAGCTGGCAAGGATTAAGAAAATCAATCTAAAATGCACTCTGGTCGCGTAAATTAGTGCAAATAATGCTTTAAAAACTGTAACAACCAAATGTGCTGAAGTAGAATTTTTATGATCCACTTTAAAATAAATTTAAAATTTATTGTGAACTGTTTTGGTAACCGCAGGCGTTTATAAATTAATTTGCGTTTCAACAATAATTAAAATAGGTATACTTGTACATTATTCATAAGCAACTTTTTTTATTGTAACAGCTGTTATCTAAGCTTGAAAAAAAATTAATTTAAAAGTGCAGATGTTTCCAATCCGCATTCCAATTATTTGCAAACACTTTGAGAACTCCAGATGTGAAATCTCAGTCTCCTGGAAGATAAATATGTATGACAAACGTATTGGTGACCTGCCATTAAACTTCCGCATATTTTTTTCGCAAGTTTATACTAAAATTAAGTATTTATATAATTAGAACTGTTTCAATCATCACAATACAAGCTATTCTGCATTCCCACGCATCTTATGGAACTGCACTCTTGTAGATTTTTTAAAATGGCATAATGCCAATCACCTTTCTTTTGGAATGTTTTAGATCGCTTCCTTGAGCTATAATTTATGGTTCGGATTTCCAACACGTAATAGTTTGATATTATCTTATTTAATGTAATTACGTTTATTTATTTGTTGCTGATAAAACGAGTTCTTAGAAGCTTTCGTTTATCTCTGTTTATTGATATTTGTTGGAAAAGTAAGCATTTTCCTTATGCGTAAGCTATTCCAATAGTAGTTTGTTCAGAAAAATAAATTTAAAACTCATTAGTAGGGATAGGATTTGTATGCACTTAAGAATGTTAGGATGTGCTTTAAAAAATCTAATAATTAAGATATGCAAAAATATGCACTTTCAAATTCAGTCCGTTTCTATTAATGACTGTATTACAAGAATTGTTAAACGATAAAGAAATTCTTAAAAACGATGTAAAAAGAGTAAAAAACTTCACGATTCATCGACCGTGAATGAATGCAAATCGTGATCTCATGCAATTATTGGATTTGGAAATATATTCTTCCATCGTTTTATTTATAGAGAGTGAGTCAATATGTGACCGAAGCACCAGTTTGTAGGTTACTTTGTATATTTACAGTTAGTAAATCCATCCATAGCTAGTTTTGAGTCACTAATTTTGGCGGCATGACCCAGTAACATGAAATTTGGCATTTATTGGTTCCATCCTTTTGATATTTAAAAATTCATTTTACAGACCGAGCTGAGCGAGAGGTTGAGGTTGAGGAGGGGGCGTGGAGATACCAGCGAAGATGATGAAGGACTTCCACGCAGCCCTTGCTGTAATTCACCTACCGCCACAGAAGGCCTCCTTGAAAAGACTGCTGTTAAAGTAAGTTATACGTAGTGGAAAACAGAAAATAAATCAAAACAAAAAAAATATTTAAAACTTCTGATCGATTATTTTTTAAAACTACGTGAGGAACTCATTGGTGGTGAAAAGCCTTTGCAGCAGAAATATATCGACATGAAAAATAAAAATCCGATACTGGGACAACAAAAAAAGTGTCATGTGTGAGGGTTCAAAAATAATAAAGAAGGGTATTATCTTATAAAGCTCGGATTCAAAGAGATAAACAGAAATCTGAAACCTTCCTCGCGGTTGCTTTTATTTAAGATCTATTTTCATCAACAAGTTCTTGCTTTTAATAACTCATATCAAACTTTTTATCTAGAAATTTATGTAAATAACATGTACAACCTGTACCTATTACAGTTAAACACGGTAGGGTTCTAATGTTGTTGAACCACAAATTATGCTAATGTCAAAGCGAGTTAAATGAGGAAGTGATAAATGCATTAGTACTCGGTGGCGTACTCATGCATTTCTTAATTAAATTTAAACAAGCTAAGTAAACAATGACGCTCGTTTATGAGAATCAAAGTGTGTGTAATCGAAAGAGCCATTTTAAATTTTTCTGGTCACTCACTGAAATTTGAACTTCATTCGTCTTGGGTCGTTGATAAAAAAAAGGCAAGGCACATGTACCTTGTAGGGGAAGTCCCCAATTCAAAAACTAGGAGCTATAATATTAAAAAACTGTCCACATGGTTTGTTTTTGTGAATAATAATCAAATAAAAGTCCATGCAATGGCAACGATAAAAAAATGGAAATTTTAAAGGAAACGCAATAGCCTTCTGTAACACCTCCCATAATTTTTTTTTTCTAAATCAGTAAAAAAAAGTATTGCACGAATTTGTTAACACGAATGTCTGTATTTTTCCTCTCCTTGAAATTCTTTTGTACGAAAATTACTGTAATTTTAATTATTTTGGGTAAGGGAATTATTTAGAGACTATTTATTAAGAGTTGCGGTTAGAAATGTTTTTTTAAATGATTGTATCCTTTAAATTTGCTATTTTTACGTTTGAGTGCATCTTTAAAAATAGGACTTTACTTGTCCGCATTCTGATGTCTCGAATTTATTTTTTTTTTTGTTTGAAATGTTATTTATTAATTATTGTCCTGTTGCTTGAATGTAATCTCTCAAAAACGGATTTAGTCTGAATTTTGGTCTATTTTACGTCGTTTGAAGCCGTGGTAGTAGAAACGGAGGTCTTTAAGGACTCGTTTACGTCCCAATTTAATCCCTGTCTTTGTAACCCATAAATAACGTTTGGCTAAATTTTTTAAATGAAAGTAACAAAAGAATTATCTTTATATAAAATAATTATGTAGTAATATTTAATAATTTCCGGTTAATATAAGAATAGAACAGATTAGACCGGAAAAAGTAGGTGTAATACAAATTCATATATACTTTAACCATAAAACTAAATAGAAAAAGTTAAAAGGAATAATTAAATAGTGGATGAATGTCATTCACGCTAAAATTTCTCCAATTATATTTGCAACAATACTTTGTAGCGATGATTAACCACTCGGGATGATGTAATGACATACACTCATGTACGCGAGGAAATTGCAAAACATTCAAAGGCTAATGAGCGTTACACATCCGTAATAACGTGAAACTGCGTGTAGTATTATCAAATCAAACCCCTAATAAGGTAAAATATTTTTTTTAATGTGAAGTCATTAAAAGAAATTAAACTGTCGTGGTATAACTCACGTTTGAGAGTCGGATTAGAAATTATTTATTAATACAGTTGGTCTGTACCTAATGGTGTCATTCACTTAGAATTTTACAAGCTGGTAAATTGCCAGCAATTTAATTACACCTGCAACGTGCTAGTTTAGTAAAACAAGCGTTAGAACTGCATTTTGCATTGTAATTAAATACAGTTTAACTCGTTTACTTCGTCATTGTTCGAAGAAAGCAGCGGGAATCAAAAGAAAGAACTTGAAAATGGTTCGACTTTAAAATTATAGATCGCTGTAAAACTTGTGAAAAATAGAAATTCTGACTTTCTTCACGATTTATGAAAGCCTTGTTTTCGATTAAAAATAATTCACAATTTAAAAATACAGAAAAGGTGCAATTGTGTAGGCGAAAAACCTTTTTAGTGCAAAGCGGAAATTGAAATGGGTTATAGTTTTACGTCTTCTGAATGTGTGGGTGTGAATGTAGGATTGCACATGCAAATAAGAATTAAAATAACATTTACTTGTCTGTGGAAACGAACTTTCTCATAATTTTTCTGTAACTTCCACAACCTATTACTACCTATTTGTGAAAATATTTCAGGGAATTAAAACTTTATTTACACAGGGTTCACAGCAACCTGGAAAACCTGGAAAACCTGGAAATGTCAGGGAATTTAAAAGTGGGTCACATAGTCAGGGAAAAGTCAGGGAAATTGTGAATTTTACCAAAAAAGTCAGGGAATTTATTTCATGTGACTGGAAAAAAGACCTTAAACATAATTGAGAAATTAAATAAATTTAAATATTTTAGGGCGTTACTCAGAAAACAAGTACATACCAGGGAGCATTAATAACGCAAATTCGAAGAATTTTGTTTTGCAGAGTTTGTATTTGTGTTCCTCGCGATTTAATTTACAATGAAGTCAATAATTGTTTTTTTAAATTATTTATTAACTTCAAGGGAGTACAAGACGACAACTTTGTTACAGCAAAACTTCAATCAAGACTGGTTACATTTTAGGTGGTTACAATATTTATAAACAAGATGTACGTGCTAACGTGCATTATAGTCTATTGTTCCAAAATATTACAAAGAACGGATATCTAGCTACGCCAACCGGAAGATATACCAATAAAACGTATTTCTTATATTTTGGAGGGTGGCGTTCTTCTACTATGTTTACTAATATATTTACTTATCTAAATAAAAAGGGTTGAGATGTTATTACTCGCGCAGCTCCCTGTTTCTAGTTTTAAGCACGTTTTAAGTAGGTATTGCCACGCGTACATTTTACTCGTTACCGCAATTAACAGTGTGCGTAAATAAATAAAAAGCCATTTTCGACAGTTTTATTTGAATTAATAGTTATAAATAGTTCACCAACACGTTAAAAGTAAGTATGCAACATGCATCCACAAATATCCGATTCAAAAAAACTTGGTGGTAAATGGTCTATTCAAGTTTAACTTTTTTTAGTGTCAAAAAAAGGACAAAAATTATTGGGAAACAGTCAGGGAAAACTTGAAAAATGGTCAGGGAAAACCTGGAAAAGTCAGGGAATTTGAAAATTTAGAACTGCTGTGAACCCTTACACGTTTTTGACGGTTGTACAACCCCAGCATAGAAAATAAGGTTCAAACCTAAAATCGCAATACAATGCAATCAACCTCAAAATCAGAGACTTTCGAGACAACCCTCGTAGTGGCCTATCAAAGATAATCTTCAACCCTTATCGATAAAAGCCCGAAATTGTAGACACTATCAAAATGGTGTTGGACCGACAGTGGGGAAAAGCCTTCTTAGGTTTGGTTGTAAAACACGAGAAAAAAAAAATTTGTGTGACCCGTTCAATCCCCGGACTTAAATTCCATAGAAAATTTACGTAAATCTTTACTGATAGAAGCCTTGTAGGGAACTAACGAAATGGTGCTGGTTCGAATTCTTGCAAATGCAATTCTTTACTCAGTTTAATGTTAAACTCTTCCAGGATTTTTTTTCTGCTACTTCCCCTATTTTATTTTTAGCAAATGCATGTAAAATAGCGTGTCGATTCTTTTAAGCAGGATGAAGGTCGTGTTTTAACCTCATAAAAACGGATTTTACTGTCGTTTCCAATTATAACTGAATCCTTAGATTAGTTGAAAACGTAATCGATCCACCTAAAGGTCATGAAATACCAATAATGCCTGCCCTTACCGTGTTCGGCACTCGTATGGTATTAGCAGGTGTTTCATCTGACATTTACACGTCTTTTCTTCTTTGTTTTTCATTACCGTAACCCAATTAGATTTTAACGACTTAGGTAAATGTTGATTGTAAAAGGTTCTCTTGCAATCTGGAATTGTCAACAGAGGAGCTGTTTTACTGAAAGGTCAACTGTCTTGTCCTTCTAATGTTACGATAATTGTTCTACGCGTGATTTATTAAAGGCCATTAGGATTTTTTTGTAATAAATCGTGATTGAAATAAATAAGCTAAAAAGGCTTTTTCCACCAGTTTCTGTTTTAAAATTAAAAGGAAGGAGAGCGACACTTAGCAGATGTTAATTGAAAGTAGCAAGAAGGAAATGAAATTGAAATACCGTAAAAGTTGAAAGCGCTTTAAGAGTTACATAATATCGTGTTGCTTCTGCAAGAGACGTTCATTGCAATAGAAAAGGTTTTTTATGAAACTTGAAACACATTTTGCGTATATCGTTCGGCGCTGCAGGCGGTTGCTTCTTTTTTTTTCAACATCTCTTGTGAAATGGTTACAAAACACTCTGTGCATCGTTTTAAACTTTAATTCGGCTAAGTGCTAAAATAATGTTTTGTTCTGAATATAGGAGAAGTTTTAAATGGCTTAAAGATCCTAAAATATACCTTCCTTTGGATCCCTTTAAGGTATTTTTAATTTTAGTTTTAAAAAAGGGGGGAGCGTAATATTAGCACACAGTTTATTCAAATTAAAATTGCAGTTAGTGCAAGAAAGTTTCATAATCAGCTGCACTTAAACATGACGGAATATTTATTACACCTGATTTTCCACAATTTCACTTTTACTATTTAAAATTAAGTCCCATTCTCATGAGAAATTACCTTGAAGTAAAAACTTTTACAAACTCGTTTTTGTGTTTTCCCTCTTTATAATTTTACGTGTAAACGAACATTCGGTGTATTAGGTACCTACTTATTTATTTAAAGTTAGAAAAACTAGACTACTTGAACAACCTGGTAGGTAATAGTGAGAGCAGGAAGTATAACATTTCAAGATTTCTTACTAGAAACTAATCTTAATGACTCAACTTCCTTGAAACATGTGATAAATGTCCATTTACTTTTGCTTCAGATGTGGAAGTTTATAGAATCCATTATTATGTAAAAGTTTTCAATCTTCAGGGTCTTTGTTGTAATAATTTACTTAGATATTACACAATTATAGGGAAAAGGCTTTAAAAAATCATAAAACTAATTTTGTATTTAGAATCATCCCACAAAGTCTCACAGCACATGCAGCGATGGCTCCCTCCTTAGCATGGGCAGTTCAGAAATTGAAGAAGTAAGATATCCAAATCTTAAAAGAAAAACCCAAAAAACTCACCCTTTTTTATTACAGGATTCTTTCGGACAACAATCATCGCGACATTCATCCAAGCTCTCATTGTACGATAAAAAACCTACCGATCAAGGTTAGTTAAAAAATTAATCACAAATTTGGATGCTATTTAATTTTTTTTAATAGATTCTGAATGGGAGTTAGGTCCAAGTAGTGCTTCTGCGCCCCTAAACCATAGTGCTGCGCACCATAGGGTTTCCGTGCGCCCTAAACGGACCCATGGAGCACCCCGTCGAAAAAGAATGCAACCGGTTCGTATTTTATTGTTTGTAACCCTTAAAATGTTTTGAAACTGAGATTTTTAGGTCGCGGGAACTGCCTTGCCAACCACCCCGGAAGTAAATGAAGATTCTTCTTTGAGAAGTGTTACTCCGGAAACGGCTTCTAAAGGTTGGTATTGATTTTGAATTGTTGTTTGTAAAAATTGAGTTTAATACCTAAATTTGAACAAAATTGTTTACATAGGAGGGTATGGAGCGAGGAAAAAAGTATCCTCGTGTTGGCGCCTATTTTTTTTGTCAATTTTCCAATTGCTCAGGATCGGTCCCGTTTTAATGAAAAGTTGATTCCCAGTTACCGCACGCGATTTTTACAAAATTTTATACTTTGCAAGTTATTTCCAAAATAAACGCCCCAGAAGAAAAGTAAGAGGTCTGCCAAGTCTGATACTAACCTCACGCCGCCCGTTAGACCTCGATTCCACCACCGAGCGCCCACTTTTTTACTTTTGAACCCCGTAACTCCGAAACCGAATGGGTTAGCGTACCTTTATAGGGATTAATTTTGATTAATCTTCTTTTCTTGGTATGAAACCGGCGGCGCCGGTCTTTAAAGATTATACCGTCCTGTGAAATAGTTTTGTTCTCTACTTCCCCCTTTTCTATACTTTCAGACAAACTTATCCTGATTTTTGACTTCCATTATTTTATGTAATTATATTAACATTATCTACTAATCAATTTTTATTGTATGTAGAACAAGTGCATATAAAAATGCTTGCATCAAAGCTGTAAAAAAATTGAATTCAATTCAAATATATTTCATCCAAGCAACATTGATGTTCCTCTCTGTACATGTATGTTTTTATGCGCTTCAAGATGAAATTAAAAAGCAAGTTGCAAGATACAACATTGTAACAAATACAGATATAATATTCTTATACTCATTTTTTACTTCCTCTCTTCAGGGATGTTTATGATAATTATATTAATTGGGTTTTCTTTTTGAATACAGCAGTAGTAACAAGTTATTGTGTCTGGATTTGTTACGTTGTATGTAAAAACTGCCCGTGATATGCCTAAATCTTTTTTCCCTCCCCAAAAAATAGCTTGCTAAGCATGGCCCATTTTACTTACAGAGACAGTAACAGAGCTTTATAGCAGCAGTATTAGCATGAGCAAAACTAGAACCGAAAGTCAACTAAAATGTTCCTCTTTACCTCCCGGCTTAGCTGGCCCCGGTACTGAAAACAGCAAACTAAACCGGAGTAGATCAAGTGCAGGAAGCAAATCCCAAGATACATTTGTTGCACTTGGAGAAGAAGACGAAGACAAAGATGATAAAAAATCAGATCAATCTATTTTTGCACGATTGTTTCCTCGAAGAAGCGGTAAAAAAAAGAAAAACAAAGAGAATGTTACAACTACAACAAGTTCCTTATACAGTCGACAAACTGTCGAAAGTAGCAGTTTTGAGACGACCACTCATTCGAAATTTTCTGATAAACGGCCCTATAGTGTTGATACAAGTTTAGGAAAACCGGTACCTAGATCAGGACCGGCTTCCAGACAACGTGTGCTACCAATTGATATCCCGGCAACTCCAGAAGCAACACATCGTGAATTGGAAACTTCCCCTGATAAATCACCTCCAAGTACTTCCCCTCTTCAGCTTGAGCTGGAAAATCATTTCCGCCAAAGAATGGCTTCTTCATTATCAACTAGTCCACCGAAGTTTTCACTGCCTAATCTTCTTGATACTCCACCACAATCTCCTAAATTATCACCTCATTCTTCATCGCCATCGCAATGGTCAGAAAATACGCAGTTTATTAAAAAATATATCGAAAACAATCGTGAAGAATATAAAAGTAAAATTGTGGATGTTGAAGAAAAAAGTAAAATTATTATTGCTGAAAATAATAAAAGTAAAATGTCGGTTACTGAAAATAACATCGTAATCGAAGAACCCAAAAATAAAGAAATTAAAAAAGTTAAAGTATTGGAAGAAAGCAAAAGTAAAATTAAGATTGCGGGTTTATCTTCATTGCAGCAAAGAGTTTTGCTTCATAATGAAGATACGACTGATAATACCTTCAAATCCTTAACGGATTTTGCTTCTGAATTTCCAAATAACCGGCTTGTTACTAAATCACACAGTTTTAAATCACAATCCAATGAGAGTTCTAGTTTGAAAGAAAACCGATTCACTTTCACGTCTTCGGCCATGTCCAAAAGCGATATAGTTGAGAAAAAATCTTACACCATTGAGAACAACACGGAAAATTCGATTTCCAAAGCTTCATCTTTGGATAGCATGAAAAATTTACAGCTTACCCCTAATTTGAACCAAAATCTTCCCAAATCGGAGTCGAGTGAAAGCCTTGATTCGGGGAGTTCAGCTAAAACAAGTTCAACTGAGTATTTAGATAGTTTAAACCCTTCTAATAGTATCACTATCTCAGGACCAAGCCATACATCTGTGGTAAGCGTTTCTACTGCACGTGAAGCCCAAATTGTTGATAGTATCGCAAAAAACCAAACGCAACCCTTGTTGTTTAATTTAGAAAACGATTCGATTTTTAAAGAAATTGAAGAAAAACAATTATTTAAAGAACAACAATTTTCAGTTACTAAAATACAAGTTAAACAAGTTTCAGCATCGGTAGTACCAGAATTTTTAAACATACATTTAAACAAAGTTGATTCAAAACCTGCAACTAACGTTGTTTTGACTGCAAATTTAAATTCACCAAAATTAGAGTTAGAAAACGACGGTATTAAACCAAAGACTGTATTTAATTTTGATTCATCCCCGGAAATTCCAACGCGAAAATTTAGCCAAGACGACATTGAAGTAATCGATAAAGACACGAACGAAGAAATCGTGGAAGTACCTTCAAAAAATATCTTAACCCCTTCAACCCCAAATGTAATTATCACATCCATGACACCTTCGACGCGGATTTACAAAAAACATGCTGAAGTGGTTACCTCTCAGTATTCAAGAAAGTCTTCCTTGGTAACAACCGATTCCAAGCCCAAGATAAGTCTTCGTACCAAATCAAACAGTTTAGACATCGTAGATTCGCTTAAACAAAATTCTGAGCAATCCCAATTGGAGAGTTCAAAACCTAAAATGTCATCCGTTACGGATCTTCAAGAAACCGCGGAAGGGGTTGTTTTAAGAAGGAAATCTTTAGTTAAACAAAGACAAGACGATGAACCAGAATTAATGAAGGTTTTTGCACGTCGTTCTTTAAAATTAAAAGACGCAGATGAGATTGCGCAACAAGTCATGGTTATGGTGGAGGATTCAAAAAATGCCGAAAATTCCGACACAATCATGAGTAAATCAAGGGAGAGTGATAAAGAAAACCAACTCGATTCCCCTGTAGAAGAACGGAAAAAATCCCTGCCAAAAGAACAAGAAAAACCAAAAGAACCTCTTGTGGAAACGAAATATGTTGAAACAACCGAAGTAACTCTTCGTAAACCAATCAATAATAAATTCTTTGCTTATCAACAAAGAACTGTGAGTTTAAACATACCCAAAGCTAATGAAATAATAAATACTACTACAGAAAAAGTACAAAAAAATAATTCGTTTACTGATAGACCTAAAACAGAAATCAATAATGAAACTTGGATAACAAACAACAAAAAAGAAACTGAAGAGAAGGTTGTTATAACCGATATTTCCTCAAAAAGTGATTTTATAAATGAAGATTTTCCTACCATTCCAAAAAACTTTAATCAAAGGAAGGCTGAATGGGAGAAACGGGCACAAGAAGCCCTGAAAAAAAGTGTACCATAAATAATAAGTAAGTGAGTTTGATTGTAATTTGCTTTGCATTTTATATTATTTTTTTTTGCTTTTTTGAGCTTGTGCCATGCATTAATTTCAAAACGCTTTTTGCTATTAAGCATTTATACAGGGTGAATATAAATTAGATCGACAAACTTCGTAATTTTAAGACGAAACAGTCCCCTTGTTATAAGCCGCGTCTTCATAAACAGCTTGAAATATTTATGATTGTTTAAAGATTACGGGAATAAATTCTGCGTATTGAAAAAAATGTTTGAAATAATTTAATAAACAAAACTTTTATGTGCCCCCTTCGTGGGAAAGTTTGTTGATTTAGTATATCTACACCTTTTATTTGAAACAATGTTTTGATTAGAAACTAAATGAATGATTTTTTCAGGTTGTACGTCAAAAGGTTTCAAGTGGAAGTTTCCTAAATTCAAAACCAGATATTTAAAACTTAAATAATTGTTATAGTTTGTAAATATGAGTGTGTGTTAATATTGTAATAGCATCACTATGAAAATAGTTTATGTATATTTATAGTATTCGAAGTGATCTTTTCAATATTAGTGCCATGTGATATAATCGGCATTAATATTTAACGGAATTTATTTGTACATTTTTTTATTGCTTAGTATGTTAAGTGCCTTTTTAATTCTAAACTTAATTTTTTTATTGTATTGATTAGAATGTGTAATCATTTTTTCCGATTGTTGACCAATGGAGAGCCTTGCGAGATTTGGTGCTTGTAAAAGTAATAATAATAAGTGGTAAAAATGTTTGAGTATATTATTAGAATATACCGTGCGGGAACATGTATAGCATAACTGATATTAATGTTGTCATATTGCAATAAAAATATATTGTTATCATACTATACTAATTAACTGAACACTTTTTTTTTACAGAAAAATACGCGCAACGCTTTTTTCATTTCCTGTTCCCTTTTTTCCATACATTGATTATTTCATGTAATATCCTTCCTCTTCTTTAGGCATCATGGTCTGTTCCAGTTAATATTGCAATTGTTTTCAAGGAGCTCTTAGATACTCTTATATTTTTCAATACAAAAAGGAAACATCTAGCAGTTTGGATATTTTGGTATGATGATGATTGGAAACTGAAGTCGCTACTAGCTGATCTTTGGCATCTATGGCTCATTTTATCCCCTTATGGGTGGGATGGAAAGATGCTGATCCAGTTGACTGTGTTTCTATATAGTAACTGTATCGCGTTTTAGCGTGGCCAATAGAATTGCGGCGATTTAAAAATTAGGGCAATTCTATTGCTTCAGGCTAAAACGCGCTATGCGTCTATATGGACTCTGGGTAGGTATGCCCTGTTTACATTATTTACTGTTTTTTTTAAAACAACTTCATTATTTTTTCCATTCATGGTTTAAATTTACCTTGAATTTTAAAAATATCCTCCATGTTTGGTCATAAATTTATGTTTATAATAAAAAGCGATAAACAAACAATTTTGTTATTAAAACAATTCTTTAAAGAGGTAATTAATATAAAAATAGCTTTTTTAATTATTGAATTCAATGGATATAAAAGTTGATTATGAATATAATTTAAAGTCTTTCTGGAGGCGTTTGTTGGTTCCCCTACACTTTTTTTATATTGTTCGAAGGTTGATGAAAGACGGAATATTCGCGGAAAGGTACTAAGGGGGCAGTTTTATTACGCTATCCACCCCATAGCGCCGACTTTTGAAATTTAGCTGTCAATTAGTAGCATAGCAAGGTCGCGGAAGGGAGAACGTGTCGTTAAACAACCCTTTATGGATGAAAGTCGTCCTGGGAACCCGTTTTTACCCGCCCCTTCCAAAGTTCTATTAGTTTTGGTTTATTGATGCCATGATCAAAGTTCTGACCCGATGCTCCAACTCGAGATGGCCAAGGATGTTTCACACCAACTTATGGATTACTCCTTGAGTATTTGCCTACATTCCTGAAGTCCATAGGTCGCTCCTTTTAATGTTTGAGCTTTTAAATTTAGGTTCCCTCCTGTAGTAGGTAAAGGGGAAAATGTCTGTTTTATATGGATCGACTCTTGTTTTTCAAAGTATGGTTTTGGTAATAGGTGTTCCCTAATTGAAAAAATGCTTCTAATTAAGAAGTAATGGATAAATTTAATGAATTAGGGTTAGAGAATGTAAATTTTGGCGCCAAAACAGAGTAACCAACGCCAAACAACTACAAATTAAATATTCCTAGGAGGTGTACTTGTCTGCACTTGTTCGTGTGAGTGAAAACAGAAGGGGGATTAAACTCTTCTTTGGGTCTGCTATTGCAGGTCCCTCACCGCGCCCTGCTGCAAATGTGTGCACGATGACTGTTTTGTAACCGGAAGTTAACGAATAGATTATTAATTTCCACTGTGTAAGTAACTAGAAGGGCGTGTAGTGATGTAACTATTTATGGCGTTAATCTCTTTAGACCAAAGGGCCTCGTCTTATCTAAAATAATCAATGAAAGGACTCTAATCGCGTGAGTGACTCAACTGCCTACTTTAATTAATTAAACCAAAAATGTTCACCATTACCTAAGCCCAAATACAATATTAAAATGGATGAGGGTATGCTAAATGATTTACTCGAATGCTCGGTTTGTTTTGAACGTTTGGATACCTCCAGCAAGGTTTTACCATGCCAACATACCTTTTGCAAGAAATGTTTAGAAGGTATCTTTGAAAGACACAAAGAACTGAGATGCCCCGAGTGTCGAGTATTAGTTCCTTGCAAAATAGAAGAGTTACCACCAAACGTACTTTTAATGCGTATCCTGGAAGGTATGCGAAATGCTGCACCGAAGAAACAACAACAGCGGTTGATTCGAGTAGTGCATCATACAACCCCTATACACCACCATGCAACATCCGACCATAGACATACACCAAGCAAGCAGGTCCCCCAACAGCACGTCCATACCCACCAGCCTTATGCCAAAGCCCTTTATGACTACGCTTCGAAAGAACCAGGGTAAAAAAATTATTTATTATTTAAAACAAACCTTAAAACAATTTTTTTTAGTGATCTAAACTTTAAAAGAGGTGATATCATTATTTTGAGGAAACGCATTGATAACAACTGGTATCAAGGCGATTGTGGCGGAAACCAAGGAGTATTTCCTTTAAGCTATGTTCAAGTAATAGTCCCCAATATTTTTTTGTTTAATTTTATGGCTAATTTTTTTAATTCCCAGGTTATAACTCCATTACCGAGTAACATACCTCAATGTAAAGCTTTGTATGATTTTCGAATGACCACTGACGATGAAGAAGGTTGTTTAACGTTTAATAAAGGGGATATAATTACCGTAATTCGTAGAGTGGATGAAAATTGGGCCGAGGGAAAATTAGAAGATCGGATTGGAATTTTCCCTTTAGCTTTCGTCGAACTTAATAGTTTAGCAAGATCGCTTATGAAGTTATCAACAAAGTAAGCAAGTTAAACGTTCTCAGACAGATTTAATTTACATGAAAACTTTACAGTTCACAACCAGGGCCTTCAAGATTAGCTCCACCCACCCCAACCTCCGATGATAGTGCTCCGTTAATTCCCACGGATCATAGTAGAACAGTTGCTAATGTTCATGTAACTCATCGCACAGCACAACCTGCATTGCCTCATCAACCAACACAAGCACCTCAGCAAAGCTTACCTGCTTCAGATTCTAGTTCTACAGTTAGTTCTGGTAATTCTTCTAGTACAACACCTAATACGTCTTCAGGGAGTACTTCGTCTAGTTCAAGCACTGCCCCTTCTTCACCTGCTTCTCCACCCACAAGAAATCAAGCTTCAGTACCGCCTAGGGCTGCGCCGTAAGTCTTTGTACTCTTTCTTATCCCCTTGAGGTCGGACACAGGGGACCTACAATTTAATATCAAGGTTTTTTTCATCCCGTGTTCTTGCGTTGAAGACTTGATTGCTCAATTTCGGATATTCTTTTAAAATTGACGCGCTATAAAAACACCGTGATACTAAATTGTAGGTCCCCTGTGTCTGACACGCCTTCAAACTCTCGAGGGGTTTGCTTGCAGCCTAGGATTGGGGGAATTGGGGGAGATTTTACTCCCTTCTACACGTTTTTTGTTTATAGAAAACCTGATTTGGTTCCAAACACAAGCGCTGTAGCGACACCTCAACGTACGCCAAATGTTGCAGTAGCATCATTTTCATCTCAACAATCCGAACCTCATTCATCTCATCACCATAATCGTGAAAAACGCCATAGTTTTACGTCTTTAAATACTCCACAACATCATTCGAGCACTCATAGGCATTCAGCTGAGATTTTAAGTTCGGAGGTTGATACGCAAACGCCGCAACCAACTCAACCTCAATCGGCTGAGCATTCGAGAAGAAATGTATTAGATCCAAGTGGTTTGCAATTGCCAGCGGCCTATGTGGCGTTATATCCGTACAAACCCCAAAAAGCAGATGAATTAGAACTGAGAAAGGGTGGGATTTATATTGTTACGGAACGTTGCCAAGATGGTTGGTTTAAAGGAACGTCAAACCGAACTCAGAAATGCGGGGTCTTCCCTGGAAACTACGTAACTCTAGCTAGAGGAGCGCCTAGAAGTCCTCAGCCTCCTTCAAGGTCTGGTGAAAGTTCCTCCGAGTCTAAATCGGTAGTAAGTTATACTCGTAGTGGTAAGCCTCGCCAAAGTGTCAGCAGCTTACCTCCCGACTTACCCCCAAGGTCTGCAAGCCCTGCCACTGCCACAAATACCATTTCGTCCAGCTGGCATGGACAGCAGGATAATGCTGCTGTTCCTTTAGGACGCAGCAGCAGTGCTATCATGTCCAGCGTCGCTAATTCACCTCATTTACCTACTAACTGTGCTACCGTTGGCAAGTCTAATGATAAGGTTTGTTATTGGTTTTTTATTTGTCATGTGATTATTCTTGTTTTTTGTTTCGTTGCTGTTTTTGTATTGCCTTTTTATTTGTTTCTGTAGCACGCTTCACTTTAATAAATTCAAAAGGCGTCTTTTCTAATTTCCGTTTTTGTAATATGTGCGCATTGTTTTAATCTTTTCTCGTGCTTGCTTCCGACAGCAAAAGGAGCGCAAAGAAAAGGGTACTGTGAGCCTCATGCGCCGCTTAACGAGTATTAAGAGATCTAAGTCTCCTCCCGCGTCAACTTACTCCATGGACAATCCCGTTTTTGAAGACAGCTCTGTTCCCGTCACCACTTCACACCCTGTCCATGTCAGGTACTGTGCCATCGTGGCGCGCTTTATTTGCTAATTGCTAACTTCTGTCGTTTCGCATGCTCAGTAAATGACTAAGATTGTTTTTTATTAATTAATGCAGTTGCCCAAGTTTTAAAAGGTAACGATGAATTTTTTTAAACATCGTAAATTAAATTAACGACAAGCTAATATTGGTAACAAGGCTGTCATGCGACGGTGCATGTATATAGCAGCTTGTGCATGTATGTGTGTGTCCTTAGGTCCGGTTCGTGTCCAAGTCAACTACTGCAGGTGCTGCCCGTAGAACATCACAGAATGTTTGTCTCTACCTCTCAGCGTCTTAAGCATAAAGACCGCCCCAGTGTTTTTGTGCACAGTCCAAGGTGTGTTTTGCACTCTGATCATCTATATTCTTTTAATTCTTCAGTTTTTCTTCATTTATTTCTTCTAGTAGAAATGTTTATTTACCTTTTTCATTTTTGATTCCAAAATAATATGGAAATGGCAAGAGATGCGATTTGATGAGGGGGGGGCCCACTTCATTCATGAATTTTTTTGTAGAAAATGTAGTATGTGACGGTTTTCCTATATGGTGCCCCCTGACATCCGTAGAGAGTTAAATATCCACCGACGTAGAAGGACATTTAACTCGAGTTGCATCTCTCACGCTCAAAACTACTTTGTATTGCTTTCTTTGTATATTTTGTGTGCTTAATTTTGCTTATACTAACTCATTCCTCCAACTTAAAACCCTAATACTATCTTTTACGAGTAATTTTCTTTACTTACTGAACACTGGGCCGGTTTTATTTCCAATAGTTTTTATTATTTTTTTTCTTTTAACATGTAAGATTTTTTTATGTAGGACGGGGGAGAATGTAGCAGCAGGAAGTTCCGCATCAAGCCCCGACGTCCACCACCACCGAAAATCAAACTCCCTGGATGCAGGAAACCGACCGAAAACGGGAACTCAAACCGTCCGTGAACGATTTCGATGTATCGCACCATACCCGCCGAATAGCGAATATGAATTAGAATTGCAGGTGAATGACATTATATATGTACATAAAAAAAGAGATGATGGTTGGTATAAAGGCACCCAGCAGCGGACAGGTCGCACTGGGTTGTTCCCAGCTAGTTTTGTGGAAAGTTTTTGACAAGGTGGTCGCTTTTAGATAATTTTATTTTAAATTGTTATTTAATCTTTTAGCTAAAAGGTTTTAAAACGAATTGCTTGTACGTATTCAAAGAAATTGATGATACATAATGTGTTCAGAAAAAGGAAAGTAGATTGAAATTATTCTTGTGTATATAATTGTTCTTATTATTTATGTTTTATTTAATTTACCTTTAAGGGTATTATTTTAAATACTAAAGATTTTTAGAATACGCTTTTTAAATATTGCCTATTATTTATTAAAAGTGGTGGTGGTTTTACTTACATATCTAAATTTTTTCTTTTAATTTCTACGCTTAGCCTAATATTATTATTATTATTGTCAGTCTTAGCAAATTTTTGTAGGTTTGAAATGTAAGATTGAATCATTGGATGTTGTATTATTATTAATATTTATATAGGAGTAGTTTAATATATTTACAAAACTAACATTTTTGCAAAATGACTGAAAATTTTTACTGTAATTTTTGTGCTCACTACGAACAAATTAATTTTATATTGTAATGAATGTGTGTTACTTAGGTGTGTTAATTAATACAAAAATGTGTTATCTAATTAAATATAAATCATATCATTATAATATTGGATTTATTATGCGTCATTTATGCCTCATTACGGATGGAAACCTGGCTGAGAACTAACCCAATTTAAAAATCTGGTTCTAAACTCTTGATTTGAATTTTTTGGACACTTTCGAAATACTTTGCAGTTGTTTAGAGGGAACAGGGGTTAATTGACTGATTTGGTCTTTTCTTTCTACTTTGATTTCCATGCTTTTCTCTTTCTTAAAAGGCTTTTCTCCAGTTGTTTTATTTCCAATACACCCACTAATTATCCTTTGCTTTATTACCCTTCCTTTCTTATTTAACTTCTCAACTATTTGAGGAATCTAATATATAGAATTCTCATACTTTCATATCGGCGAATTTCTTACCTGTCTTAAACGGCAACTATTTGGGATGACTGCCTACACAGTTTAAAAATCTCGTTCTGAGTTCTTAATTTAAATTTTTGCGAATATTTATAAAGAATATTTTCTTTCTTCAGTTTGGTTGTTTCTACTATGATTTTCATCCTTTTCTCTCTTTCTCTTCAAAGGCTTTTCTCCAGTTATGTTTTCTTCCCACTTCACTTCTCCGCCGGTTTTTAAGGCAACCCAACATACAGAATGCATACTTTCCTGCAACGCAAGAAACTTCTGTGATTGCAAGCTGCGTTGTAAACCTTTAATTTTTTTCTATTTTTCATCCGTCTGGGTTCCGGATTAAGAATAGACCCAGGGAATCCCCTGCCTGTCGTAAAAGCCGACTATTTGGGGCGACTGTCCATTATTTTTTTCATTTACCGTAACTCCTTAACAATAACATCCTACTCACCCATTTACTTCAAAACTATCCTATCCTAGAAGGTTTTTTTTAAAGAATTGCAAGTTTAGGAGTTGTGTTTGTGCCTCTATAGAAAAAGAAGAAATAGTATATAAGGGGGACATGCATGAAAAAGATAAACCCTTTGCTGAAAGTAGAAAGGAATAACGGAAAAGCTGACCAAATCCAATATAGCACAGAAGACACCATGGAGTAGATTAAATTTCGAAGAAGGATAAATTCTAAAGGGGTACCTACTACTGAAAGCAGAGACAGCTTCTGAAGAAGTACATATTCAGGTGATGTCTCTTGTGTTTTCTTGTATCTCGTTATGTGTTAAATAAAAAAAGAAGCAGTTGAAAATGGCTCAATTTATTAAAGAAAACTTTATACTGCCCTTACAATTAAGACTTTTCTCTTCTGTTTAGAGAAGGGTTGATTATCTGCGATGCGATTCTGTGTGTTGGATTGCATCTGTAGAGTGTGTTGCATAATCAGTCCACCCCTGCCTTCTCGGTTTTATTTGAATATTCTGATAATCAATAAAGATACCTGATCTAATTGGCTGTGGTTTCATTTTAGATAAATAAAACACAGCTTACTTGAGCAGGTATTTTATTGACAAGAAAAAGGGATTTCCATTCAAATAAATCCCCGGCAAAATCACATTCCCTACACATCATTTTCCATAGCCTTGAAAATCCCTAAGTTATTGTGAAAAGTGCGCGTGCGTCTCCCCCCCATTATCATTGCTAGCGCGGCACAACAAACTTTTCATGCAGTTTGAGAAAGCAAGTTGTGTGAGTAAGTTATACGATGTCTGAAAAGTTTGAAATCGGTAATCTTGTCTGGTAAGTAATTTTTTTTTTATTATTTACTAAAATAATAAAATTCAATAGCAAATTTATATCTAATATAATTAATTTTGTTGTAGGGCTAAAATGAAGGGCTTTTCGCCCTGGCCGGGCATGGTAAGTATCGCCGCGCGACATTCAACCCAACCGTTAATTCCTTGGCGCAAGCGTACCCAAACTCTGTTCTGACGTGTTTGAAAACATAACCTGCTGTTCTTCTGAATTTGTTTTGTAAATACTGAAATTATAAATGTTTTTACCAGATTTCCCCAGCCAAGGACTGGGTGAAAAAGCCGGCGAAGAAGGTGGAATACCGCTGTATCTATTTCTTCGGAACGAGGAATTAGTAAGTACCTACTTTCGAATACATTTATCCAAACATTCTCTGATAATATTCAGTTTAAATACGTAATGTAGGGATTAAAAAGGTTTAAAACTTAAATTTCCATCCCCTTTTCAAAAATACATGTGACAAAATGTCCTATTCACTTTCAAGCCGAAGGGTTTAAAACAATGACATTTGGTTATTAACAGAAGTATGGAAATCGGTCAAATATGTCACCCCTATCTTATGTACAAACACACAGATTTGTATTTTTATTAAAGCTACAAACAAATATTTCTTCCCTTGAACTTATTATTGCATAAACCTATTAGTTGATGTATTACTCCTAGAAGAAAAAATCTTAACTGGTTCAAGTCCGGCGATTTTGAAGGTTCCACCATTTTCTTACCCTCTAACAAATTTCTAGCATATGCTAGCATTCTGTCCTGTTGGTAGGCACAAAAATTTCTGACCAAAACTGGGATATTTTGTCACAATAAATACATTTTCAATAGCACAATTGATCGTCCAAGAGGACAAGACACCCTGTATATTTAAATTCTTTTAAATGGGACACACTTTTGTATTTAAATTTCGAAGAGACTTCTGTTGCTTTTTTTTTGGCACACTAGATAATAATAAATATATAATTATTTTTTTCTTTAGTGCATACATAGAAGAATCAAATATTATGCCATATCAGGAATACAAGTCCAAATTAATTCGTTCCTGTAAATCGGTCAACTTCAAAGAAGCAGTGATCGAAATCGAAGAATTTATCCTTCGTAAAGAGGTAGGGTTCTAATATTTTACTTTTGATTTTTAAGGTAATACTAATTTATTTTTTAATTAACAGTCGGATCCCCTTTTCAATCCAGAAATGTTGGGGGTGGAGAAAAGCAAAGATGTTGAATTTGACCGAATTAAGGAGGATGAACCACCACGTAAACCAACTCCTAAAAAAAAGAAGGTGAGTTTGAGAAGCATTTGTGTTGACTCTTTAATAAAAATTGTTGACAGTAAATTTATTATATTTCAAAAAAATTGTAATAACCAATTTTTTCCTATTTTCAAATTTGCTTCTGCCTTCCTCTTACCATTTTTTATAGCCCACCTTTTAATTGTAACTTCCCATACCTCCTTTTTTTTATTTGATTCGTCACCCCCATCTTTTTATTTTAGTTCGTTCCTATCCACTTTCAATTTGCTTTACATGCCTTATGCCTTTTCCCTTTAACTTTTCCCCTTTTGTTTTTTTGTTACAATTTTTCCATTTGTTCAACCCCATCTCCTTTCTTTTCCCCTCACTTATTTTGCTTATTTGCTTTTCTACATTTTTATTTAATAAATTTTCTCTTTATAAATCATTATTAAAAATTGTCTTTTTTATTATAGGAACCAGCAGTTAAACGTTCAACTGGAGCTACCAATAAACCCACGGCTAAAAGGCGAAAAATTTCAAGCGGCGAAGAGAATGGTTCTCCTGTGTTAAGCAACCACGTTGCTAAAAAGAATTATGAAGAACTGTTAAATCGACCTGTTGTGGACAGACCGGTATGTACCTAACACCTACCATTTTATTCCATTTATTTATTAATACAACAAAGTAATTGTTTAAGGATTTGAATGAAAAAATTTAAGTGTTCTAATTAAATCAATAATAAACCATAATTTATTATGGTCTTCATTTATAATGTAATTTTATTGAAGTCATTTCAAGGTTTTATTGCATGTCTAGGAAATATTTGAAAAGGTTTTTTAAAACAAGAAAATTTCTCTAAAAAAATTAGTTCCACTTATATTATTTGTAATTCAAATATAAACAATTACTTGTATTAATAATGTTGCTGGTACCAACACCAGGCTTTTATTCTTATCCCTACTTATTATAAAACATTTTCAAACTTGTGTACATTTTATTATTTTAAGAAAAAAAAAACTTAACTAGTTTTGTTTCTAAATCACAGAAACCTATTGTTAACAACAATTCAATTGCAATTAGTTTGAAAGTTTATGGCTTGCAAGTTTGCTTAATAGGGAGTACATAATGGTATGCGCCTATGTTCCTTGTTTAGCTTTGTTTTTTTTTAATAGAGAACTATAAATACCATTTGAATTTACTCCTTAAAAGATGTAAAATTTGGATGGGATTATTTTGACCTCTGAACAGTATTTAAGGTCATGTAAACTAAATTTTTTAAGTTTAATTTTGTGCTTGTTTTTGTAATCAAGGGTGAGTTAACAAGGTCTTGAGTTAGCTCCATGTAGTGTTCATTCATAATTCTATAATCAAATGGTTTTTAATAATAATAATTAAAGGTGCCAGGGATCCGCGTACCGCGACCTCGACCTATTATAATTATCCAATTTTAACCCTTTATTTTTTTCTTGTACTTTTATTTGGCTGGTGCTCAGGAAAACTGTGCAAAATGAGATTTGTCCTCGGATTTGTCTTCCAAGGGGTTCTAAATGTTGATTTTCATGTTTGGAAAAAATGCTAAAAAAATTGTGGAAGGATAAATATGTACTTGTGTGACCTTACTGTGATAAATATTTTTTAAAAAGCAATGGGAAAAGGGGTATAAGTTGTGTTTGTACCTTTGATTATTTTAGTCTTTTTAGAAAGACTGGGTTAAAGTGGACTTATCGCCCTTTACGCAAATATGTAACTTTACCTTGCATTTTCTCAAAAGCACGTTTTGAGATTTTCTCAAAAGCACGTTTTGAGACTTGCACCTCTTTTCCCGCGCACCAGTCATTTATTGCCAGTTTTTTTTTTCAACATTTTTTCCATTGCTTGTTTACTCTTCTTGTTTTTTCCCATTGATTCTCCCTTCTTTGGTCTTCAGTGCCGATTTTTAAATGTTACTTTTTCTAGTGCTGCTGTTCTACGTTCTGGACTTCCCCTATCTTTTTTTTATTGCTTCACTCGTTGACTTTTTGGCTTTCCCCCCACTTATCACTGTTTGATTTCTTACCGCTACGTTGATAGAAACATACGTTTATGGTAGAAAGATACCAAGACGTCAACCCATTATAATAAAAACAATAAGCAGCTCGAACAATTTATTTTACTTTCATAAACGTTTTCTGAGACCAATCCCCTTGTATAAACATCCCTTTCTTATCTTTTACATGACTTATAAAGGTGTAGCTTACAATATGAATTCTTTGTACCACAGAAATACGATATCCATCCGATTATTTTGTTTAGTCTCAGCTAATTTAATGTCAAACTTATTTTTTTCTAGATAACTTTATGCGTTCAGTTTTAAGTGTTTGGTTAGTCATTCCAATAAGGGTTCGCATTTTTTTTTTTACAATCCAGGGTTAAAAAAGTATTTTGTAGCTTATTCGGAATTCATTGCTTTAGAATTCTTTTGTATCGCGTTTATTTTTCAAAATGTACTGCGATAATTTGTTAGAGCGTTCTTGAAAACTTAGAAACAGAAAATTAAGTCTAAAATGCGATATTCCAGTTTCTCATTGTTTTGGAAACAAGTTTTTTGAGACTATTGCTTCAAATATTAACATTTTAAAAGCACATACACCTGCAACCGCGGTATTCAGAAGCTGGAAAGGTGTTTCCGTTAAAATTGTATGTATTGGGTTCTTGAAAAAAAATTGTGCTAACAAAAACGTATTTCAACAATTGAATTCAAATTTGAATTTGATCGAACAGTATTTTAAAAAAAATTGGAAAGTAAGAAACTTTAAAAAGGCAGCAATCGTAAATTTCTTGTTTACAAGAGTAATCGTTTTTTTATTACGCAATTGTGTAGTACCTAAATCTTACATTAACAAACTTTTTTTTATAGACTGAATTTAATTTTTTGAGTAGTTGGTTGCTAAAGTTACCTAGCTGATATTACGTGCCCCCTGTATAAAATTCCTAGACCCGCCACTGGTTCTTCCATAAATATTTTATCCCTGTTCAATATTTTACCCCCAATACATGGTACTTTTTTCCTTGTTTGCATAATTTTTTGCACACTTGAGTGAATATTGTAAATATTATTTTGAAACCTGTTCATCTCCTCGGTGTATTACTAACGGTAACAAGGCATTGACCTAGTAGGCAATGAATTCCCGATCTAATACTCGCAATAGTTTGGAAATGAGAAATTACAAGTTTGTTTCCCTGAAAAAAAATTCCTTGAACTGTAGTTCAAAAACCTCTTATTTTTTTTAAAGATTTTTATATTATGCACCTCTTCTGATTGTGGTCGACTCGAAGAAGTCCATGTTGTGCCCAGTGCCCAACAATACTAGGTCCAATAATGTCGATAATTTCACTCTTTCAAATGCAGAGACCATCCTATTTTTATTTCCTGCGATGTCGACTTCTTGATCACCCCTGGTATGCCAGGGAAGGTTACATGAGACAAAATTACATAAACAGGTGCTTAATAATGTAGCATCCATCAAGAACCAACAATTATCTGATGAGGTTTCAAAGATACGCGAGTAAACCCGAAACTTTACTTTTTAATTTTTTTTAGAAATAGTTGCTTAAACTAATCGACATATAACCCCCCGTCACTTACGTGTACAATATTAAATTAATTAGATTTTTAAAAATTATTTTGATTTGTGGAAAGTCCGGTCCTGCATATTGTGACGCCACGAGACTTTGTTCGTATAAATATTGAAACTGATAGGTAGGAGTAGGAGGGTGGAGCGGTCCCAACTACTTCTATTCTGTTTTATGAGCTACCAAAGAAGTTACTTGCACGTCAACGAGTACTCGGTAACGAATATCGTAACTAAAACTAAAGAATAGTTACAAGTACTTAAAAATAACGAAAATTTACATCACTACGCTCTTCCTTCTACCACAACCTTGCCAGAAACCGCGCTACGAAGCTACAAAAATGTAGCTTTGCTACGCGCTGCAAATAGTGAACTACTTCACACCTCTGGTATTTTGCCACCCTACATATTAAGAAATCCTAACTTACAGTTCGCATAAGCTGCCAAGTTTCCCTTTCAAGCCATTTCATTTAAACAAAACAAAAAAAGTGTTCAATATTAATTTTCTAAAATGAATTTAAAGCTTCTCACAAGCAGTTTGAATATCGCATTTTGATAAGAACAGGCTTTATATAAACAAAAAATCGCTATCAAACCTTTAACAACTTCTGAACTGAACAGTTATTACTGCAGCACATTTAGTTTATCGCAATAATAATGGTGTAGTATTACAACTAAACATTAAACTTGAGATTATTAAACCAACACCTTGGTGTTACCTCTAGAAGCGTTCTTCGTGTAGGGAAATCTTTGCATAACAATCCACGATATGGAAACATGTACCGTACTCGGCCAACGAATTCTTCTTGACTTTACATTATTTGTTGGTCTTGTTACAGCATTCTCAGATTTAAAGCAAATTTGTAGGAAAGGAAAAATAATCGGCTACAGAGACGATTCACATTCGTTACATCCTGTATATTAACCAAAGTGGGATTAAAACTAATGTTTGTAGTGATATACGGGGTGGTTCAAAAGTACTCCGACAACTCGTATGGATTACCGACTAAAATGGTTTTGCATGCAAGAATGTTAATTTTATCTAATTTAGATGTTCACTCGGTTAGTTCCAAGTACCGTATTGTTTTGTTTGAGCTTAAGTCTTAAACATATTAACATTAAGGCATTCTTCTTTGTGTGTTTGCTTTGATTTTTCAAACTGGTACGGCATTTTATCGCTTAGAATTATTTTGCAAACAACTGTAAAAAATATATAGGTAACATTTTTTTGTTCGGTTTTTATTACTTTTTTTGCAATCTCGTAATAATGGCGTAAATGTTATTACTTCCTATTTAGCTTCAAGAAAGTTCAAAATTCTCTTCTGGGTTACCGTTATCAGTTTTCCTACCTAGTTCCTGCAGAGATTCAAAATTGTCCAAATTCTTTTAGAACTCATGTTCAACATGTCTATAGGGTTCAAGTCTGGTAACTGTGTTGGCCAGGCCTTTCTTTCAATTTCATTGCTCGATAACCAAGATTCTGCTTCGTGATTTAAATTCTCTGAAGCTTATTATTTATCTGCAGATGTACAAACACTTGCACCAATGATTGAGAGTTTAGAGCTTTAGACGATCATTTCCTTATGGCAATAGAATTTTTTTGTGAGGCTTATTTACTGTTTTTAAATGTTTCGAGTTCAAAACTAATGACGTGTTTTTGTTACAAAAATGCTTGTCCTGTATTTTGTTGTCTAAACATTTTAGTCACTGTCTAGGGAACAAAAAATCAAAGGGAATTAAGGGGCAAGCAAAGAAATAATAATCGGTTTGTATTGAATTTTATTAGATGAAGGGTAGAATTTGATTAATATCCATAAAAATAGAAAAAAATTTATGAGTGTGCAACCCAAAACGGAGTACCTGTCGATTGTCCAATCAATCGGTACCAATTCATTCAACAAGAACCTCTGTTATTATTTTTAAATTAATTTAATTATTATTTTTATAGAAAATGTTCGTAATAATATGAGCATCTCTCATATAACACGTTTCTGTGATAAATCGCGCCCAAATCGCGCCAATCACGGCACCTTAACACGATTTCGCTCTAGCACAGTTAAGAATTTACTATACATTTGGTTGACCCATTTTAGTTCTTTGAAACTTTAATCCTCGGTGAGGGTAATCCAAAAATTGACCTTGTATCTTAGAATCCCGAATGTTGAAACAATAAACCGCGGGAAGCTTATGTGCAATAAGGTGCCAGGAATTGGCATACTGAGACTTTGGAAGCTAATTTCCAATGAGGTGTCGGGGATTCGCAGGCCTAGACCTCGATTCAGTATAAACTTTGGGACGATGAAAATTCCTCAAATCGGGATGGTTTGCAATGAAGTGCCAGGTATCCGCACACTCAGACTGTGACCTATTATAACTTAAGTAAAAAAAACCCGTTTTGTAGAGTATCCCTATATCATAATATGTATTTTTACTTGCTGGAGCATAACCACCACCCTTATTTTTATACTTTTTCATAACCCCGTATTACACGATTCCACATTACACGAAATTTTTTACCAACTTAGCTTAAGGTAGGGTGTAAATTAATAATAAAAACAACAACCTTTGTTCATGACAACATTTTTAGATAAGGAAAATTAATTACAGGATGGTAATTGTAGGTGGCGGAACTGTTCTAATGTTAATTACAGAAGTTTCCCCAAACCCGATTTAATTATTACCAAAAACATTTTCCCTTTTGTTCAGGAACCTATCCTCCAATTACATAGGCGTGCTGCGCGTTACAATTTGTGGTATTTATTGTTATCGGTGGCTTTCCTTGCTGTATTGTCCACCAACTTCAATTATTATTGATCGCTGGGTATAATGGCTCGGAAGTCTCGGTATGCGGCTTCCTGGCACTTCTCTGTACATAGACCACACCAGCAGCGATCCACTATGGAATTGAGATTGCTATGTCTTTCAGCCAAACTGGAACTTATAAATTATACCTAATTTTTTTTCTCTAAAAATTACAATCCCCTCCCCCTGCCTAGCACTAATCTAAAATGAAAGACAAACATCCATAGACCAAACGGTTTTACCCGTTTCTCGTCCGGATTTAAACCACCAACGTTTCAGTCTCTGGAGTCTACCTCTGCGCTACGCCCGACCCATTATACCCAATGTAATATATCGTAATGGATAGGAATGCCCGGGTCTTTTTTGCACAATACAACAGGATTTGGAAGTAAAACGGGAAATTTCCTAATTATTGCAATTACATTTTTTATTATTTCCGGCGTTTCATGATACCAGATTTTTTTTAATTTACGTGCAGGGCTTGTATGTTTTTACATTATTTTTTAATTTTTTAATAGTAATTTTAAAAAAATGTAGTCAAATTGGCCGTGTTATATTTAACTTGGACATGAATTTACAGCCAATTGGGCCAGGTTTTTTTTTTATCTAAACACCCTTCAGAATTGATACTAAAATGTTTGTAATAGACGCGGTCTCGGTATGCGGATCCCTGGCTCATTTGCACCCTAACTGAAATTTTCTCCTAAAACGGGGTTAGTTAATGGTGCAAATGCAAAATAATTGATTAATAGGAAATATTGATCATTCTGGATAGTTAAAGATTTGTTTTAATGAAGCTGATATTTTTGTATACAAAACCCAGATTTTAATGTGAATAGGTGTTAGGTTCCCATGAAATTCCTCCACATAACAATGACATAATAATTTTATCTCTAGGAATTTTTATTTGGTGTTCTAGTCATAATAAATGTATCAAAGCTGTACAAAGGTTTTCATTTGTAGAAGTCCTTATCTACCTTTGTGTTTATAAAACATTGTTATGTATATAAAAAAAATTATGTTTATCAGAGATTTTTTTAATGTCTTGTAATATTTTTTGTTTTATAGAAATCTCCTCAGTTGGATATCAGCAATGTCTCGGAAAATCTAAAGAGCAAACATATTGAAGCATCCACCAAATCCTTTGGATTTATCGGTTTGGGGTTGATGGGATCTGGGATTGTAAAGAATCTGATCAATTCGGGACACAAAGTAAACCTCTGGAATAGAACCATTCGCAAGGTCAGTAACTCAAAAAAAATCTGTTTTTGGCAATTTATTAGAATAACAAGTACATGCCATAATTTAACATATACATCTAGTAAATCACAAAAGGTACATTATTTATTTATAACAGTATTTTTTTCGTTTGAATTATTAAGTCAGCTACAAATAATTATTTACAGTATTGTAGATGACGAAAAAGATTCAAACAATATAATAATAGAATAGTTTTTCCTTTACGAAAAATAGTTTCTTTATTCAAATTGGTACCCGCGTAACTTTCCTATACCAGTGTAGAATTCACTTACGTCTATCACTGACCTACTTATTAAACTAATTTTTATTGGAAATTACTCTTGGCATTGCTACTACATACACATTTAATAAATCCCATGTAGAAAATAATTTAAAAAAAACCATCATGCGCTTAAATAACAAAATTAATCCAAGTCTTATTATTATATTTTTTTATTATTCTACTTATTTTTAACTTAAATTAGGTACACATACATTTGCTAGGCGCAAATTTACAAATAAAATCTAAATTTTCTCAGTCTTCATTTTATGTAGGTGAAGTACTGACTAGGTTTTGCCAAGTCTATTCAAATAAACATTCTTCTTTTAAGCCCTGGATAATTAAAAGGGAATCGGATTTACATGCACATTGAAATACTGCAGTTATTAAGCGTAACACATCGATTCTTCGTTTGGAAATTTAAACTTCGTTTTAACATTATTTTATATAACATTCAACATACATAGTTGAAATAAAAATATATAGTACTACGAAGTAAAAATACTGAACAGTATAACAAGTGAATAACTACATGAACTGTAAAAGGGGTTGGCACTAATAGAGCAGACTCTACACTGTGATAGTTTACTTACATAATCACAGTTGTGGGGATCCTATACAGCAAGTGGGCTACAAGGCAGTTTCGTTACTGTCTTCGGTGTTTTCCATGGAAGGATTGATATGTGGTTCATTTAAAGGCAAGTCTGGTAAACTAGCACTAGATTTAATATCACACTTAACAACACTGTCTTTGACCTCCGGGAGATTTCTGCTTACAGAACTTCCTTTAGTTTTTGAAATTCCTGATACCCCCGGCATGCATTCATCATGCCATGTCAGTCTAGGTAGCTTTGGTTTATCCTCGATGTAATTAATATGCACACCGGCCAATTCATCTGGAGGTGATGTACCTCGAGAACCCATCGATCTCTCAGTCGGAGTATAATACAGGGATAACCTGCTTTGCGTTATATTATCAGCAGCATCAAGATCCGCCAACTCATCAATTTTTGATTTTATATACATATCGATACCAGCAAAATCATCTGCTTCAAACACTATAGATTCCGCCCTTCCACAAGTTCCTGCACGGCAGTTATCAAAATAAAGACTTGGAAGATTCTCCAGGACTTTGTTAAGGGCTTGTTGTTGAAACTTGTAGGATTCTCGTAATCGCAAAACTTTATGGGCGCTGAATTTGCGAATTTTATTCCTTTGGAAGACGTAATTCTCGCGCACCCAATTCAATTGGCTTGTGGAATAATCACGAACTTTACGCACCTGCAATTTAGAAAGAAAAAATCTTTAACATGTCTTAAGCATTTCAAAGTCCAGACACCAACCTGATCGTAATACTGATCACGTAACGTCACGAGATGTTGCGTCCCATAATCTTTAAATTCTTTGAAATGTTTAGATTGGGTTTGGTAACTGCCTTGAATCCATTCCACTTGCTGTGTACAGTTGTCCTTGATTCTGTTAACCTAGATAAAAATATTAATTAGAAATTTACAAAAAACTCTGAAAAAACTTCTGAAACACAAAATTTTTACCTGCTGTGCGTAGTTTTCCCTTAATT
Source organism: Hemicrepidius hirtus (assembly GCA_963082805.1). NCBI lineage: Eukaryota > Metazoa > Arthropoda > Insecta > Coleoptera > Elateridae > Hemicrepidius > Hemicrepidius hirtus. Next base: position 25,596,963 of record OY720167.1, read on the forward strand.
TTTCCAACTGTTGGCTTTTATATTGTTCAATGTTATCAAGCATGTCGTAGATTTGACGTGCTCTTGGTGAGACCCGATCACGTTTGCAGAATCCGCAGCAATGATTAAGGATCCCCAATCTAAACAAACATAAAAATCAGCACAAATGTACAAAAAAAACTTCAATCATAATAAATACCTCTCGAGTATATATCTGATGAACTGTACCAGAAGCGTTATCGCCAAGAAAAGAAAGGCACATTGAAGTCCTACAATGATACTAACAATCCTGATGTTATTCCAATCTGTTGGGTCAATATGAAGCAACACGTCTTGAGTCATATTTGAAATGGGGTTGCTCGCGTAACACCAATAACGCCCACAATCTTCCCTTGTAACATTTTGGATATAAAGCGTTCCATTGTCTAAAACTTGAATACGAGGTGGAATTGTCCTCATGGGGTTTAAAAACTGATCGTGTGCGTGTGGATGTTTATGAAAAACATCTGCTATGGAAGGATCAGGGTTCCAATGGTATACTTCGCGCGTAGGGGTAATCCAGGTAATCGAAGGCATGGGATTTCCAACATAACGACACTCCAGTAAAGCGTTCGTCCTGAGCCGATATTGATTCGTAGGAGATTTATACATCAAAGCAGGCCCTGTACAATTAAGATGCTGAAGAGACGGTAACATATCGTTCGGATACGCATAAGGACCACAAGTTAATTCGTTGACCGTCAAGTTTTGTCTTCTACGAGATTCGATCCAAGGAGCAAACCAAAACATCCTACAATCACAAGCCCATGGATTGTCCTCGATATTTAAATACTGCAAGTGGGTTAAATTTGCAAGCGAATATGGTAGAAACATCATGTTATTTCCTCTAAGATCCAAGTGTTTAAGATGGATGGTATCGGCGAGCACGAAGGCTTCAATTTCCTTTAAGAGTTTATTATTTCTAATGTGTAACGTTTGAAGACGCTTCAGGCCCAACAGTTCTGTATTATGTATCACTTCGACGAGTGTGTTGTCGAGCGTTAAGAACAAGATCCGAGGACTAAAGTGAAACAAACCATACGTCAGTTGCTGAACTCTGTTCCCGCTTAAATTTAACTCTTCCAGATTGTGAAGACCGCGAAAAGTCCCACTCGCTAAGTTAGTAATTGGATTATCAGCTAGATTTAAGTACTCCAAATTGTTAAGTGAATCGAAGAGGCCTTTTGATATGGAACTCAGCGAATTATTAGAGAGATCCAGTCGCCTAAGATTGTTTAAATCAGCCAAAGCGTTTGAAGTAAGTTTTTCTATCCGGTTATTATTCAGGAGAAGTATTTCGATGTATTTATTGAACTTGAAAAAATGGTCTAGTATGCTAAAAATAGAATTGTAGGAGAGATCGAGCACGCTAAGTTTTTGCATTGGACGAAACACTTGGAAAGGAATCGCGTGCAGGTGGTTATGGGATAAGCATAATTGTTCAACGTCCAATCCGTTGAACACCTCACGCGGAAGATCGTTGATTTTATTTCTAGACAAATTCAAAACCCGCAAATTTGAAAAACTCTTAAATTGTTGAAATCGGTGAAGATGCTCGATTCGGTTACCGCTAAGATCTAAATATTTTAAAACTTGAGGTGTATCGATAATTCCATCCATCGCCGTCAGGTTACTGTCGGACCATTGCAATTTATCAACATGGTTTAGTTGAATAACCGAGCCGGTTACGTTAATGAGTCTGAGGAATGCCACACTAGGTGGCACAGATACGTCCTGGATTTTTCCATCCCTGCAGATCAATGTCAGGGGATTAGCTCGGACGCAGAAACCTTCTTCAAGAGCATTTGTATGGCTGGTACACTGAAGAATTATTGCCAAGAGTGCGAGAACGCAACCGGCATTCTTTAACCGCCGGTTATTGTCCATATTTTAATGGTGATCATCCTTCTATTATCCCCAGATTCCCTGTAATAATTATGAACATAAGATGATTGCGGATTGTTTAATGTTTATGTAATCGATAAAGTCATAATGCCTTTGGGGAAAGACATAATCTTGGATGACGTTGTTCATAGTTGATAATATGCAAAAAAGGATGGAGAAGTAAATATAAAAATACTTGAACGAACTCTTTTCTTGTTCCGTTGATTTATTGGACAAAACTACAAAGAACGAGAAGATTACTTGTTTTGTACGTGCACAAACATTCTTGCGTACAGTGTCGTAGCTAATTATTTAAAAAAAAAAGTTATGTCCGAAATTCCGGGGGTTAGAAAAGGGTCTTTTTACGCCCGCCACCGTAATATGTTTGTTGTTACCTGCACACGTTTTGACCGATTATTATCGAAGTTATGTTTGCTTTAAAACTTAGCAACGTAAGTGATTTTAGTTTCAATATTGTGGACCTTGGTTCTAATAATAATTATGTTGTTTGTACAAGAAAATTGTCATAATAGATATAAATTAAGATCCACAAACATGCAGGGTTTGGGAGGGGAAGATCGAATCTAGTTGTGATAGGGTTTAAATCCTTAATTTTAACGGTTTAACAGGTGAGGTCATTATGGGTTCCTAAATAAGTTACACTTTACGCATAAAACAAGTTAAAACTAGCCCCTTAGGTCCCTACCCTTCCAAACAGGTAAAATACGTAGGACTGGGCGACCGTGAATGGTGCAAACTAGTACAGAAACCAGGACATTTATTTTTATATTTTATTTTTTTTTTTTTGATTGGCATTGCGAGGTCCTGGGCTTTAATTTTTGTGACCACCCCTATTAGTATAATACCCGAAAATAATTACGGTTGGTTTCGCTAATAAACAAGTTTGGTATTTAACTTTTTAATAATTAATTAGCAAAGCCTACGTACTTATTTTGCAACCTGCTAGGCATTACCTTAATCAGATACGCCTTGCAGTTTGTTGAGAAAGTGATGCATAAATGTAAAAGGATAATTTACATTTGAAATTTTAGTTACGCATTGAAATATTTAGAAAATAAAGACGTGTACGTAGTACGTAACTAACACATTTTCAGATAATAAAATGTTGCAATAATAAACAATTTTTTCTGTACGAAGCGTAATTCCGACTTACCCATACGGGCGCAGTTATAATGTTTAAGCCTTATGTTATAACAGGAGCAAGGACACGTCCAAGCACCTGACGTGTCGCCTAAATAAGCCTGAAGATGGACAAACAGGATAATAACGAACCACACCGTTTTTTTTATGGGATCTCACTAAAACTGCGAACTGTGCAAACTCCTGCCTGCTCGGCGAGTATTCTTCGTTCTCAGCTGGCCTAGTGGGAAAGCAACGGACCGAACCTATTCAGTTTCATAAGGGGAAGTCGGTTGTTGAAACAGTATTACTGTCTCTTTTTAGCCAGGTTTCAAAGGCTACTTTGTTGGATTTTATACACCGAATTGTAATGCCACGCTCAACTATGTGGTGGTCGTCATATTTTCTTCCTTCGCTTCGTCATATTTTTCCACGTTCTTTTGTTTTACGTACCCATAGATATTAGTATAAAACTATAGTTGACTTGATCCGACAAACTCGTGACGTCTACGGCGGCGTACCCGATAATATCTTATCGATTATGATTAATAAAGCTCTTTTAAATTATATTTTACAAAAGATTAAGAGAGAAAGTAAAAAAGAATCGATAACGCTTGATTACTACTAATAACTTTTACAAAATGGCGGCGGACATTTCCAAACGATTTCAAATGGCGGGAATTGCTCGTAGCCAGCCGCCCGCGATCAATATGGTTCCAGATTTTGCGCTCCTCCCGTTGTTCTTTCAAGTTTTCTTTCGACCTTCGTTTTAGGGCTATTGCACAAAATCACCGCGATTATGTAAGAATTGTTTTTTGTCCAGGATTCTGTTTGAAATTTTAATGCTTTGCGTTGTTGAAACATTGCCAAAGTTTACGTTTGTGTCGAGTGCTCGAGTACTGTGACTCGCTTTTAAATGCGTAATCAAAGAAAAATTTGGCACCGGATTTAATCAGGCTTTTCCTCATAAATCTTTTTCTATGATGACCTATAGCAAAAAAATTAATTCATATAAGATATATAGAAATTATTTTTATATCCTGAGGAGCATGTGTCTGGATTTATTTTAAGATAAAGTGAAGCAGTATGACACAGATAAGAAGGCAAGCGAGATGGAGTACTTTCCCCGCTTGCACTTCCTACACTCGACATTTCAAGGATAACGAACTTGACTCTTTATGATACTAAATTAACAAAGCGCCATCTAACGTCAGGTTTTATATTGTAAGCGGGAAATTTAAATTTTTGTTCCTTTTCAGGCTGAAGAGGTTAAAAGTCAGGCCGATATCAATCAACCTGAGCAAGTCAAAGTATGGCCTGCTCCTTGCGACGTTGTTTACAACTCCGACATTATTTTCTGCTGCGTCTCTGATACTCGAGCCGCCAAAAATGTAAGTTATTCGATATTTGAAACCTTAGTAATTTCCTGTTTTGTTTCCTAACCGATGTTGCTCCTATGTGATATCTCAAAATTTATTTCTATAATTTTGGTTAGAAATTTTGTTTCAGGATTAAAATTTCAGATAACGCGTGACGTAATTATTGTTTTTACCTTTTTATTGTCTACGAGGATCTTAAAAGCCCGGACTTATTCATTTTGGTGTTAAAACCTTTGACCGGAAAATATTATTCTTGCTCTAATCTAAAATGTGTGTCTGGGCTTTCTGATAGGAATCGGAAGGAACCGCCGACGTTTCGTCCGTAATTGTACGGAACATCTTCCGTTTGCCAACGATTACAACCTTGAAGTTCTAAACGTACCGTTTCGGATGACGCGATTCGAACCCACAAGCCTAGATGCTATTAACAACTCCTGCGGGAGCCTACAATTTTTGATTATTTATAGCCCCAGATTTAAAAGAAGGCCCCAGTTTATTCATTTTGGCATTGAAAGTTTACAAAACTGAAGCCATTATTTTTCCCCTTTATCCAAATTATATTACAAGGACAGACCCATTCAGGTACGGTAATAACATTTGGGATTTGGGTAAACCGAGATTGCCTAAAAAAAGCGTTCTTCGGAGTACAGTCCTCGTCTTCGGCGCGGTCGCCGTTTTGTAACTACGAACATAATATTTTTATTGATTTGATAACAATTTTATATTTTAAAGTTTTACTAGCAATCTACGACCGTTTTTCTTTGAAATGGTTGAAAAATAATTCTCGAACGCTTGAAACTGAAAATCCAGGGTCTCTTTTAATTAAAATGTTTGATTAGTTTTGATCATGGTGTAAACTTTGTCACAGAAATCGTATTTAAGAAAACTTTCTTGAAGATAAAACTGCCAATAAAAACTTTCCAGATTTATATTGTCTACTTTAGATAGAAGCTGTTTATCTGGGCGTGTTTATTGCTTTTTGCAATGTTTATTATGTTTGTGCCTTGACATTAGATTTCTGACCATTCCGTAAGTGTTAAGATTTATTTTTGTATCTTTTTCTAATACAAACAAGAAACAAAATGGTTTACTAAGGAATAAATAAAGTAGACATTCACGACGAACGCAATTTCCGATCAAAATAATTAAAATATTTGTGAGAAGAATTTTTTAACTCAAGATAAAAAGCGAAATAAAATTTTCATCTCTGTTTACATAAATTGACTTTTGAAACCCCATTTTTAAACACGGCAAGAGTCCAATTTTTTTCACATTAGGCAAATATTTTTGCCTGTGGCGTAACACGCGACCTTCAAACATTTTTTCATTGAATAGTTCCAGTTTTTCCTGTTGAATTAATTCCATTTTTTTTTTTTCTGTTTGGTTATAATTTTTTAATTTGGGAGTCCCCCATCTAAGGTGAAATCACAAACACCCATGAACGAGCCAGATTTAAGGTTTTTATGTCTCCCGCTAGAGACTCGAACTCGCGGCGGCGTCGTGGAAGTTGGCCGAAGAGTCCGGTCCTGCCCCACATGGTTTTCAAAAACAATTTGTGTATCGGAAATGAAAACGTTTCTCAGATAACATGTAATTGTGGTTAAATTAACAGAATTGTAGCACAATACGCTTATCCTGTACTAAAATGACGACTATGTAATTAAATAAAATTATAGTCATTTATTTATTGTTGAAAATCCAGTTCCTTTTCCTTCAAAAATGTTGCTTGTGACGTAACCTTTTCGGGTATCATTATTATACACTTTTTATTTTTTTATTTTGCGATAAATCCTGTATAACAATTTTTTTCTATTACGCAGGAAAACTTTTTAAAATCTGTTTAATCGATAATAGGTGGTTATAAACTTTGGATATAACGAATCGCTCGCCGTGATAATCCGGCTATCTCGACGTAAATAATTTTTTATCCGGTTTAGGAATACAAATTACAGGGAATCATTTGGTGCTGTTTGCCGATCCCGTGGTATTCCGGCATCCAGATTTTCAAGGTCCTTTTGACGTCTTTGTAACCGAATTTTACTTGCCGCTAAATGTGCAGGTCAGGTCCATGACCGATCATTTAAAAACTTTACGAATGGACCCTGTATACAAGATATACAGAAATTGGGTGCCCTTCCAAAGTCATTCGCACCATTCTACCGTTTTTCTTGCGGTATCGCCTTTAATCGTCGTGTTACGTTTCGTTTGATGTCATCTGTAGCCTAACATTTCGCGTTTTCCATGTTTCTTGAAGTTAAGAAACATTTTAAAATACGCCCATTGTTCTTAACACGCGACTGTTGTAGTTGGGGTAAATAAATCGAATTGAGATGCGTAGCGTACTGTTAGGGTATTTTTTGACCAAACCTCGTATATTCGCATCGAAGATATTTCGGGAAAACTGAAATATTTTTCAGTGTAAAATATCACGAACATCCTCTTCCTTTCAACAGCTTCCACTCAGTCCAATATGAATTTAATATTTATTAATAAATAAATAAATCTTCATATTAATTTTTTCTAGATTGTTTTTGCCAACTGTGGTGTACTACACCAACAAGATGGCAGCAGTTTGGAAGGAAAGGGCTACGTAGAACTTACTTCGATTGATACTGAAACCTCGAAAGACATCAGTAACGTAATCACAAGCAAGGGTGGGAGGTATTTGGAAGCTCAATTACAGGGTAGCAAAGAAGAAGCCGACAACGGTTCTTTGATTGTACTTGGAGCCGGCGATAAAACTTTATTTGACGACTGCCAGAGCTGCTTCCAAGCAATAGGAAAAACTGCATTTTACTTGGGCGAAGTTGGCTATGCAACTAAAATGAACCTGATTTTACAGGTAATGCGTGGGGTTGCACTTGCAGGACTTACTGAAGGCTTTGTCCTTGCTGATCGTTCTGGGTTATCGCTGAAAGACGTACTGGAAATATTTAGTATTACATCTATGAGTTCACCGGCATTATTGGAGAAGGCCAATATTATAATTAATTCGGATTTTAGAAATCCAAGAATGCCTTTGCAACACATGCAAAAGGACTTAAAACTTGCACTTGAGTTAAGTGATTCATTGCAGCAACCCCTATTATTGGCTGCTACTGCAAATGAAGTCTTTAAACACGCTAGACGATTGGGGTATGACAAACATGACTCCGCTGCTGTATATATGCGAGCACGTCATTAATTTTGTTTATAAATATGAATAAATTCAATAGTTTTTCAAAAGGTATGACCATTTAAATGACTGTTGGTTACCAAAGCATGTTGAAAGACTACGTCGTTTAGAACAGGACGGGAGGGGGGTTTAAAAGTGTTCTAAAATCTTGTCGGGTTTTTTTTGTAAATTCAAACAGTTTAAAAAAATGGGATGTGCACATATATATTGAATGACCTGCAAAGAATGAAAACTTTTATAAGTGATTGACTACACTTGAATTTCGCAACGGTAATGTTCTATTTTATTCTTTTGTTTTAAAGTAATTAAAAGAATTATGTGTGTTGGTCATTGATTTTTTTAATCTTTGCTTTTTCAGTTTTGTAAGATAATTCATTCATTGAAACTTGATTTCAGTATAATATCGAATCAGTTTTGAGTTTTCATTTTACCTTTAAATTTTAAAAATTACATTCATTAGTAGTGTTATTATTATTCTTAGTGTTAGTTGTAGGATAAGTTGTATTTTTAATTAACTTTTAGACACTTTTGTGCCTAAACTAATTAAAGTATATCCGTAATGTGTGTATAGTCATTTAATTTTTTTATTTCCAAGCTTCACAAGAAATTAAAATGACTGAGTTTTTCTTCAATCCCCAAGATATTTAATATCTGATAGTAAAGTTGTTTTTCCATGTCATCTGCAAATTATTTACGCTGATATAGTATAAATATTTTAGACTTTTAGATTTTGAAAGTTTATATGTTGTGCATTACATTTTGTAAGTTGTTTCAATAAAGTGTAAATGCTAAAGCTAATTTAATTACATTTTACTTTATCCATAACAACTCCTTGGTAAGTACTTAGGAATCTGGAGTGATTTTATACAATGGTGTGTCATTTCATTCTACTAGTCATTATAACAGGTTCCTCTGTAACTTTTCTCTGTTGGTCACGATTTTCTTATAACATTTCAAAACATTATACATTTGTTCCAAAACAATAGCACTTTGAAACTATTTGCAGAATTCTTCCAGGCAGTTTTTAATTGAAGACCGTTAAGTTCCATCGACTTTATTGTATAACTGATCACATCACATGACCATTGGAATTGGTTCAATAAACCATAGCAAATTCTTTTTAACATCATATTGCTCACCTAACATTCGCATAATGAAAACGTGAGAAATTATGTTTTGGTAACAATATTCTTCTAATCAGCAGAATGAAAATGGCTTCAGTCCTGCTGAAGGCATTCCATTGTCATTTAATCATTTGCAGGTGCAGTGGAGTAATTATCCCCCCCGCAAACGCGAGGGTAGGTACCATGGCTCTAAAAAGCTTGTCATGGCGAAGAAATTCCAAAAACAGTCTTTTAAAATTTATTATTTTACAAGTGTCTCCACGGTACCAGGGTCGCTCGAATTGCAATACAAAAGAAACCCAAACAAAACATTATTTATGATGAGTACAAAATTCAAAGATGTTTCTCCTACTGTTTACAAAATTCAAATAGTTTTTCCTGTTGCCCAAGGGGCAAGAATAGTGAGTCAACCTTCACCCCCCCCCTGAGTTGTATACACGCAAAAGTGGATTTTGTTTGTTTTTTTAACAAATAATATTATCTTCTTCGGACTTTTAACTTAACACTAGGTACCCTATAGTAGGATCAAAAATTCTGCTTAACTAAAAGCGACGCATTGTGTGATATGTCGCTGTAATTACTTTTATAGGGGACCCACTAGAAAATCTTGCGTCTTGGGAGCTGATTGGCCCGTTTTATGTCAACAAAGGTGAGTTAATACAACTACAAGTTAGTGTACTGTCCTCCAGGAAGTTCAAATGTCTTCCAGATTGTGTGTTCCTTATTGGAACAAAAATTTCAGCAAAATATCCCGATTCCATACGCAAAAATAACCCCACCCCTCCCATCTGCTGGCACTTAAGTGGGCTTTGCCTATCCATTGTTTTTGTTTGGACGGTTTAAACTTATCATCTATGGTTTAAGTGATAATAGTTACAATTTCTGGTGATTATTCATTACAGAAAATGTTCAATGTTAAACCTGATGTATGTGGCGGCGAATTTCGCAATCAACGTAGATGCGAAAATATTTAACATCCACCATTTTTATTTTCTGAAAAATTACCAAATTTACCGGACATGCTTCAGGCTGATGAAAAAAATAAGACGCTGAAATTTAATTACATAACATCACCATAACATGTCAATGTGACACTATAGTCAAAAACATGACCCATAGAATAAATATTTATTATGGACATATCTTTTGCGACATCAAAAAAAGAATAATTTATGTATCCTAACTGATATAAAATTATAAAAAATCATACCTGTATAATAGTTCAATCTTATGGCGACAATATCTTTGAAAAATATACTTTGAAGGCACAGGAATGTCAAAAATAGCTTAAAACTGTGGTTATGGTACCCTAACTATTTCAAAATATTATTTTAGAAATATGTTCCGTATTAAATGTTAAAAAGAAGTAATTTCCGCTGAATATTGACAAGTCCGTTAGACTAATTTAATTTCACAACTTGGTTATACATCCTTAAAAAATCCCCCAAGAGCAATTATTGTTAGAAAGGGGAATCCCTGATTATTACACTTTAAGAATCGTTCCCCTTAGCGCTGGTTTTTCTGTTCGGTTTCCTTTTCTAGTTACAATCGCCAAGCATCTCTATTTTTATAGTACTCGTGTTACTCCTTCTCTGATTCTTTCTACCAGATGAAGTCCCTTCAGTCTCTACAAATGCGCCTCCTCTAAATCTGCAACGGTATTCTTCATCGTTCTTCTTCAACGCACTCGTGGATATCTCCACTCCACTGTGTCTCCTGGAAATACTTTTTCCCGACAATTTCTTTGATGAGAGGCATCCATACACTTTTGACTTTTCACGTGCTTGCTTTGCGTTCCGTGATCGCGATTAAAGAATTTTTACTGCCCATTTCCTGTCGCACGACGTCCTGCACTGTCCCATTTCAATTTTCCCAACCATTGGTAACTAATTCTTTTAAAGCGTGGGTTTATATGGTAGCGGCGCGGAAGGTCGCTAGTTCAAATCAAGTCTAGAGTCCAAATATTCCGTACCGAACTCTGTATGAGTAAAAGTAAAAGCGGTTCGCCGCGTCATTTCGTGATCACTATAAAGATGAAAATTGAAATATGAAAGACAGTCGGGCGTCGTAAGCTATCAATGGAGACTCCAAATCTCCACAGTCTCCACATTACAGGCCAAGTTCCGCCATTGAATGTTATGCCACTATTTTCCTTTTCCTACGAATGAAAATCTCTTTTCTACCGTATCAGACTTGAATTATTTTTCAATGAACCCTACCGGCTTAAAAGTGTGAAAGAGACACAGGTGGTTGCTCTTTCGCTCTTTCTATTCCATTACTCAAATGAGCGGAGAAGGCCTGCCTGCCGAAAACCAAGTTCTATTTTTCTGGTGCTACAGGTATTTCTACCTGAGAGGTAGAGAAATACCATTTCTTCATGTAAGACAAAGATGTACGTTAAGGTCCTTGACGTGACGCACCGTCCGATGGCAGCATCTTTGTCTTACATTATGAAATGGCATTTATCTACCTCTCTGTTAGAAATTCATGTAGCACCAGAAAAATAGGACGTGGTTTTCGAAGGCGATCCTTTTTCGCTCATTTAAGTAATGGAACAGAAAGAGCGAAAGAGCATCTACTTGTCTCTTTCACACTTCTAATTTTTTAAGCCGATAGGGTTCATTTAAAAATAATTTAATTATAAGCAAAATTGATGGCCCATAAGAAACTTAAATTATATATAAATCGATTTTGTGCATATAGCTCGATATGGGGCCGCAGCGGCGCCAGCGCTTCCTACGTACGAAGTCCCATAATGGCCGTGAGTTCGAATGCTATACAGGACAGATTATTTTAAATAAATTTAATCCGTCTTGACCATGTCTTCTGAATGTTAAGAGAAGTTCCGATCTTACTAATGGTGTCCCCGTTAAAGAATTCAGTCAAAAAAAAGAATAACGTTTTCGTGGATTATTTAAGGACACGGTACGTTATTATGAATGCTTACTGTATTAGGTAATACAAGATTTGATCATAAATTTGTATTTGGTTACTGGCCCATTTAGGAAATGTAAATTAGTTAGGGCCCAAAGTCGTACCAACATCACGTTTTTCAAGGTCAATTTTGACCAACAAGAAAATGTGTTTAGAATTTCTATTATTAGCAAACAATAATAAACCTCATTACAAAATATCTAATTACTCATATGAAGAAACAATTTCTGTGTAAATTCATAAAAGGTCAATATGCCTTTATGGATATTAAATGGAATATTAATAAATTTTACTTTTAAATTGAATGATATTCAAATTTTACGTTGGTGAGTAATATTTTTCTATTCCTTTTTTGTCAGATCTTCGTGAACACGAATTTAAATTTCAAAACGTAATTTTAAAATATGATCTCTAGAAATGTTCTACAGTCATGGTTAAGTTTGGTAGGTCAGTGTTTATTCTTTCTTTGTGGTGTTTGTTTCTCTTCAAATGAATTTTTAAAAGTCAAAGGGGGAAACTGTTTAGATATCTATCTTAAATATAAAAAAAGATCATCCTTGTAAGGCTTCTACAAGAATTCGATTCTGGGTTTTTGTTTTCTTTGGAAAGTATTGGTGAGGGCTGATGACAACTTATAACTGGAGCGTCTTAAGAAATATAAAAGGTAATTAATTTGTATTCGAACTTTTTCGTTTGCGTTTACATTGTACACAGCTCAATTAACATTGAATACCGTTGTGCTCGGTCTGACAATCTTTTAATTAACAAAAAAAATCAATTGAAAAAAGTTTTAAAGAAATTTTGCGCCTCTTACATCCCTTAAGCGCGTATAATAGAAGTTCCTGTTGCATTCGTACTTCTTTATCCAGTTCGTGTTTAGCCACCCTGTCTTTTGTGTGAAAACTACTTCTTGTGGTTTGTTCGTTTGTGCCTTAAACGTTCCATGCATCCTTTATTATCCCTCTCTTTCATCCGTCTGGGTTCCGGAGAAAGAATAGACCCAGGGAACCCCCTGCCTGTCGTAAAAGGCGACTAATTGGGACGATTGTCCTTATATTTTACCTGTTATCCTAATTCCTTTCCAATTATGGCGTGTAACATTTTTCCTGAATAAAACACCAAATCGAGTACCTACTAGAAGGGAAACCGGAATGGAAACACCTCGAAAACGATCACGACGAAGAGAAGACGCTCTTGCTCTAGAGGTGCAAGATTGTCGTTTTTGGACTATAGATGTTTCAACACGTGGTAGGTTTAAAATTTTACATTTATGTTTAGGTTATTTCTATTTTTCATTTAATTTACAACACTGTGCCTGCAAAAAAGAGCGTGAACCCTAGAGGAATGAATGAAAATCGTCGGTTTTCGGAGTTGAAAAAAAAACAGTGTGCGAGGTCGTCAAGAAAAATGTAGTTATTGTATGTTGCGCGTTGCGCCAAAAAGTCATCATTTTGCGTGTTGTGTAAGGTTCCGGTTCTTGATCCTGGTATGAATTACGGACGACTTCTTCAACAGCCCCTTCTAGGGCACTGGTGGTCAGGTGCAGGTCTTAAACTGAAACCGCGTTTCACGGGGGTTTTCCATGACGGCTGAAAAGCCAGAAAGCAAGAATGAACTGTCTGGTGGAAATATAGGTTTTAGTGCATCAGAAGAATAAAGATTTGTCTAAAATGTTGCAACAAAGCGAGTAGGTTACAATTGACTTACAAATGCATTGAAGCGAGGGGGTGTGTAACCACCCATGAGTATATCTTTTGGCGAGTCGCAGATCAATGAGCCTTTGTCTATTTATTTCTTGTTGCATTTATTTTAAGAGTGTGAGCGTCTGCGTGCTATTTTGCCGATAATCCACGTTTGAAAAAAAAACAGATTTATTACTAGGGGTAGATTTTTCCCAATTGATTAAAAAATTACTGTACTGTAACACACCACGTTAGATTTCTTTGTAAAAAATATAATCAGGTAAATTTTCCAAATGTGGTGGGATCGGTGTCAAGCCCTACTAGCCCATAAATCAACCTACTTTTATCAAAATCCATCAATCAATAAATATAAAATAAATAGCGACCCATTGATTGTTCCGCCACTGTTTATAATCATTTAATAGCTTAAGACGGAAAGTTCTTTTAAGAAATTATCTGGCTACAGTATAAGAAGGAGGCATTAATCATAATTAAGAAAAGTGTTGTTTGGAGGTTTGAGTAACTGATAAGAAATCACTTTTTTGTTTTTGCGCATCTCGGTGTCCCCGTGTCGGCTCACGCGCACGATGCTCCTTTTCTAATCGTCCCGCCCCCACTTCACATTCTGCTCGTAAACCCTATCGTGTTATATCGCGTCTCGTGTGTTCCAAAAAATTTTGAATCATTCCCAGAGCGTTCAAAAAAATTTTTTTTCTGGTAGTTACGTAATAACTGCAAGTGAATAAGACGAGTGCTTGTGCGTTTTTGTGGATCCTCGGGGTTGTGTGATGAACCGCGTGTGCGGTTATTAATACGTGCCCGTAATTTGAGTGAAAAAGTGCGGTTTTTGTGACTCCTTTTTTAGTTTTCTATTTGTGCCCTCTATTTTATTACCCTGCATGTGTGATATGTGACCGATTTCGGTTAATCCCGTACGTCATCGATTTTACCCAACAGGTTGGTCGATTATTTATAAAAATAACTAATAGATAAGATTGTTAAGGATATTATCATCCGGTAATACGTTTTGTTTTTAATTTTCCATAAATTTTCATTAAACTTTAATTTAGGACACAATTTAAACTTTTTTTCATCTTGTTTTTATTATTACAACATTTTGTTGTTAACCTACGACGTTTATTAAGTTGTTTTTCTCTTTTGTTGACATCCTAGCACCTACTCGGTTTATTATAATTACGTTAATGGAAATTTACACCACCAAAGTCTTTAATTAAAAATAAACCAATCATATTTTTGTATTGTTCCAGAAAGAGAGGAGATACATTGGAAGTAAAACTGGCCATGGGATAATTTTGATTTTCTTCAACAAAGAACAATGGAGGCTTTGCGACCTTTCCATGTGGATAGGTGAGTGATTTTTAGGCTAAAAATAATCTGCGTGTTTAAATGAGATCGTCATTTCTGTCGTCCTGCTGAATATTTCTGTGCTGCTGATGCTGTATGCAAATTGCTTTCAAGCGGAAAATGAAATTTGTTCCACAAAACCAACTCGTGAAGTATTTTATAGTAATCGAATGACTCAAATTAGGGTTCCTCTGAAGAATTACTGAAAGAATTCCATCCACCTACGTAGTAACTAACATCTTACGTCAATATTAAATAACTTCCGATGAGACACAATCTTTTAAAATATTTCCCATTTGATCCGCTTGAATGGAATCTTTTTGCAACTCTTTGTTACATCTAAAAAGTATTTAAATATTCATAACGCACACGACAACCAATTAAAAGCGTCTTCAAGGTTAGCAGAGATACTCAGACATAATCTATTATCATGATTGTCATTCCGAGTTGACATTCTGTTTCCCTGGGTAGTGTTGTCGCAACTGAAAAATCGTTTGGTATAGCAATTATTTTTCTTGCGGTTTTTACCTCCCTTCATCCTATATTGAAATATCTGAACTTAACAAGCGTAAAAACTGTTCAAAGATTGAAAACCGGTCAAAGAATATTGCTGTATGTACCTACATTGAATTTATCTTAAACTAAATACATTTGGATTATAATCTGTTGAACTGTAGGTCCCCCGAAACGGGCTGAAAATCAATCGATTCTTTAAATCTGATACGTTTTCTCCAATAAATCTTCCACCCCAACCTCCTCCTACGGGGTAGGGTTTAAAAATAAACACCTTCAGAGAAGAATTTAGGTACAAACTGTAGGTCCCCCGTTTTCGGGTTCAATAATGGGACGTGATGAAAAACAAGTACCTTCGGAGAAGACAACCCTGGCTTCCATGATTCCGCGGCACTTTCCATCTTTAAACACCCTTCCTAGAAATGCTTATAGGAAACCCTCGGGAGACCCCTTCCACCAAAATATTTAAGAAAAATTTTAAATACGCATTTAAGGTGTCCTTTTCAGTAAGAATCCTGTTAAAACTCATTTGAGGTGACTACGACTGAATTTATACCTCTAGACCAAGTCAAAAAAACTCTTCCTACGTCCTGAAATTTAATTTCTTCATTGGCTCGTCATTTGGTTTTACGTTCAAACTGTAGGGTCCCACACGGTCCACCGTGTTCAAGCTCAGTGTTAAGGGAAAGTTTGGGGAAAGTATGTTCCATGGAAACAACATAAATGCAAGATAGATATCCTCTGGTGGTTAATTTGTTCTCTGGGGGGAGGAAGCGAGTCAGTAGAGCTTCAATCACTTCCCAGAATGAAATAATCTATGGATTCATTAAAAAATATTTCTTTTTAATTCGTGGTTAGGTTAGGCTTGCGAATGATATTTTAATAAACCAATTTAATAATATGTAATTATAATAATTTATCCCTAATTGAGGGTTAAGCGTTCCCTTAGCGGCTAGGTGGTCTTGGGTTTGAATTTCTATCTCGTGGTGGATGTCTTGTCTGTCTCCTAGTCCTACATAGTACATCAGGTATATAGACAAGAGACAACCAACCCTTAAGTGTATATCTGTGGTTTCAATTACTTACAAAAATAAATTAGACTTTCATAAAGTTGGGTCAACTAATTACCGTAAAAGGTTTGTTTTTTGACTTAAAACAAAGTTGGTTTTAACCTTTTTTTCTGGGTAATGGGTTTTAATTAAAATCTAAATACAATTAAAAAAACTGTCTAGGAAAATGTTTGAATTTCGTTGTTTATTTTAGTGTCCCCCATAGGTTTAATAAATTATGGTATTTTCACGAATGCACATCCAAGTTAAGCCACTCCTAAAATGCTAAAATATTTAATAACCGGTCTCGAAATGTAACACACACATTAGCTTATGTAACATCCAAATATTTTTCCTATTCGTGTTCATGTTATTGTAACAATCGTTACTGAAATATTTTTACTAACTTCCAGATGACCTATTTGGCCAATTTTTGTTTTTAACATGTAATTGTCGGGAATTAGCGTACGCATGTACTCGGTTATTGATTCTCCCTTGTTATTGGATCAAATTTCAAAGGGGCAAGTTTTGCTCCTTTAATAGTGGTATAGTAGATAATAATAACAGGGAACTGTATTAGATTAAGATATTAAAACTTTCTTTAGGTGATTTATACAACAGGTTAGGGAAGTATTAGATATACAAAAAGTGTTAAAACGGAAATATTTTCTTCTTGGTATACCAAGATACTGTTAGGAAAAATAATGTTTGAAAAATTGTCAAAAAAAATCAATATTGCAAGATTTTGGAAACACTTTCTCCCTTTGGGAAATCAGTTTCTCAAATGTCTTCCAATAATTTTTCTAATATCCCTTCAACGCTTCAAAATACGCCCTGAGCCTTTTCCGCTAATCTAGGCTTCCAATTCCTAAATTAGGGGAACAAAAAGGCGTCCATCTGGGTTTCATTTTTGTGCCAAAATTTCTTTTTGCCTTCCGTTGCTACCCATGCCATAAATTATCATCCTAGACCATCTTTTCCATTACTTTGCTGGTTTTCCCCAATTTTCCGACGCCTACAATGAAATTTTCCAGTTTCGTCTAACTTCCCTACGTTACCACGGTGACCTTATTTAATTTTTTCTAGAAATTTACTGAAAATTTCATTAAGCAACTCGTGAAATCTTGCACTAGATAACGCTGACATAAAAAGATAAAGGTGCCCTATATTTCTAATTTAACATTGTTCTGAATTAGACGTAAAAAATTTCGTAATTCGTTGCTGTTACATCACAAAAGGTACGATTAGAAAATTTAACAGAGCAACAAATTGAATTTTAGTAATTAATTCAGAGAATAAATTATCTTTCAATGCCGGAGGAACTTTTGAATGTTTTGAACTGACTTGATGATTAATTCGTCAATGTTAAAAAAATCTTAAAGTTCATCTTTTTTTGCTTTTTATTCTTGGACTTTGGGAAATTAAATCCAGAAGCATATTACCTAAATGTTTTCTCCGGGGAGTGGGGGGGGGGGTGAACTAAACTTTGCCTGAAATATATAAATCGCTCGTTCTGCATCCAAAAGTGGTAAAAGATGCATGCATCCAGGCGATATACATTAAAACCCAAATATACGTAATCAGGGGAAAATGTTTACATATTATCCAGTCATAATTACCCAGGATATTAAATACCCGGATTAATTGCCCCTAACCGCAATATTTAATCTATTGATTACATTTACTACCATTACACTACTAACAAGTAATTTTATAAAGGGGTATTATCATAAAATTTATGCTCTCTGTATCTCAATAAAGTGAACGGCCATTATGAAGCGCTCGTTAATAAATTAAACTTTCATTTAATAAAATTGTAAAAGCGATTAATTTCATTAAATTGGTGAATTATTTAAATTGTCTCTGTTTGAAGTGCATTGAAATGTTGAATTTATGTTTATCCTACTAAACGTTTCAAATACCTACGTGTAGGAGTAATTTGTTTGAAGTGGTCAATAATAAATTATTTTTCTTGTCCCAACAAAGATTTGGAGTGTAATTAGGTATATATTTTTTTAAAGAGAAAGTTTCTGGACAAGTCGTTTAGAAGTGCTCGATTTGAATTGTAAATTATTTGATGCTAGAATTTTTGACTTCCTTATGTTTGGTAGATTATGGGAAGTAACATTGACTGGACAGGACAACGCTATCCATAACATGACATTATCTTTATTCACTAGTGAATAATAAAGTAGATCGCTTTGAAAGTAAAAATGAATACAAAAGGGATTTTATTCGCATGTTATAGCTATTATATGCACTAGGGTTATTTCCTTTACCAATCCCAGACTGGGAAAATTACTTCCCGTAGTTACACCCCCATTACCGTTAAAAATGTTATTAAATGGACTATTACATATTATTATTCGTTTAAAAATATTTCAAGCTCGGATATGTTATCTATCCGTAAAATTACCAGACTAATAAAATTATTAAGTATTATGTGCAACATTTTATTGCTGGATGTAACTTTCACCGCTCATAACATATTCAATAAAATAAAATAATGATGCTTCAGAATGCAAAATTGATGAGCTATTGTTGTTTAATAGATAGAGTAAATGAATAACTTAGTAGAAATTATAAACTGTTGGTTATAGTTAACGATAGAATATTCCTTTTTCATGATAATAAATCAGTTGTGCATTATTTAGTAACTTATAAAGGGTGGATTTTAATAATTATTGAGTGTTTTGGTATAAAAGCAAGCGTGTATGGATATCCTAGGGAAGGGTGATCGAACCTATATACCTTTGGGAGAATTTTTCGAACATTTGGCTGAACCACTACTCCACCATCAATGAACTTTACGGTTTTATGTTGCTATTTTTCAGTAAAAATATGTTTGTACACGACTAGTTTTGTCAAGGATAATGCTACCAAGAGCGGATCATCGCCTGGGGGGTTCTCCGTACCTCCTGGATCATTTACCTCCCCTAGAAAATTTCTGTAAATCCGCGCTTGTAACACACTGACGTAATTAATCATTATTCACTAGTAAAGGGTAAGAAACAATACATTAGTCAATAGATTAGTTAACGCCTTTAGAATTTTAAAACGCAAAGAATTTTAATGAAGGTGTAAGTGACAGCCCACGTGCTTTCAAGAGAATCCAACCTTTCCATTTTCAATAATTTTAATTCTTCCGCCCAATGAAATAATAAAAAGGTTGTTAAAAAGGACGTGAAAATTTCAAGCATCAATTAATTAACTCCAATGTAACCGATTATCAAATTATCGTCATCATCCAGTTCTAATCTGTTGTACTTACACCTCATCGTCTGTAAAGATAGCCCGGGTCGATATGTCAAGCTGTTCCGCGCAAAGTCGTCCGTCTGACTGTTTGAAGTAACGATTTAATCCAGATGTTCACCGTCATTTACCACCTTCGTTCCGCTTATGTCCCAATCAAACCCGGCTCTCCTAAACTGCTTGCTCAGCATTTTGTAACTGGCGATTTTTCCAACCCCCCAAACTCCCTTTTTTTAGGACAAATTGTTTGTGGGATTCGACCGAAATGAAGTTCGGAAGTTCGCCGACTTGTTTATATGTTTGACATTGAATTTGAAAAGTTATTTTTTTATCTGTGATTTGAAATTGTTATTGGACGTTAACGTCAACATTTTGTTTTCCGTTTTATTGCCAATATTATTAACGTCTAGGAAGACAAAGATTAAAACTTTCTGGAAGAAGGAACAAAGGAAACATTATAATATACTACACAACGACCAAGTTTGACAAATGAGTGGTTTTGAAATTATGACATAAATTTACAGTAAAATCTTCTGGTTTATCTTCAGTTTAATTGTTTGAATAATAAAAGAAAAATCAAGAGAAAGAGATGATAGAGAAAAATCTTCCAAGAGAATCTTATTGTCCTCAAATCCCGTATTAGTAGTACAATCGATCTCAAATTTTTCGCTTCTCTTACCCGATCTAAAGAATTAACTTCGGCACCATGTGCACCACTGATACATTCGTATAAAATTTTAGTATAATTGACACGGTTTGAAATTTGCCGGCAACAATTCATATGTGTGTTGGTATTATTTCCTGTTTACCATAACATCCATGGGAGTAAGGGGTTTGTAAATTTAAAGAACAGAGAATGAGGAAATTACCAGCCCCAAATAAACCCATCCTTCTAGTCCTTTCATTTGAAGGGATGCGATGAAAAAGTGACTCCGTGAAGCTTTATGTTTTGTAGTAGTACTCGCAAAGTCAACCTTTAATTGTCTTTTTGATATGAAACTTGGTAAATCAATCTGAAAGGAAACCGCTATGGTTTCATCTCTAAATGTTAGTGCCCTTTCATATTTCATCTTTCAGTGAGTTATAAATCACATTAATACATACCTAGTTGGTTTGTTTTCCCGAAAGTTTATGACAGAAATAGCAACGACCTTTCAATGAAGAAGTTTGCAACTAACTCTTCCTTAATGAAAGTCGCCCTTGGGAATAGGGAGTGGGTATCAAAACTCTATTTTTGGTCGCTATTTTTATAACAATTCCAATTTTTTTCTTGTTTGGTTTCGAATTTTACTCTTCGAGTCCAACTTTCGACGTTTTAAATTAAATCTTAACTAACCGTACTAGTAATTCAGTTACAACCCCTAAAAAAGGGAGGGGTATTAACTGCACTTACAGGGGAATATTTCCGACTCGCATGGGTTTAGGTAGTAAACATTGCGAGATATTATGTGGGAAGCGGAATGTGGGAAAATCTTATTTCAGAACCGACTTTAATTTAAACTGGCGGATGTTTCAAAAAAACGCAGACTCGATCAATATCTTTCGAGATTTGAACTAGAGAGATTTCTAAGAAATCATAGGAAATAAATTTTGTGCTAAGTGGGGCTTTGGTCTTCAACAATGCGAAGTCATTTAGATTTCATGCGTGTCAATTTTTTATAAGTTTCAGGATTTTAGGAGCCTCAGAAATTTCTGTAAGAAATTTTCAGTTTGGAACTGTGTTGAGTCTTTGACTGTCCCTCTTTTTACTTTCCCATACCGGCAAGTAGATGAAAGTTTTCGAAATTTTCGCGGAAATGTGGGTGTTGTGTATGTGATTAAAATCGGATATGGGCATTAATAATAATTTTTTATAGAACAACAAATTAAAAATCTTAAACAAAAGTTGTCCCTTTGTTCTGCTCCGACGTCAGAAATTGTTTTCCAGATTAGATTAAAACAAAGTTCCTGTTATTGCCAAATGAGGTTTCCCTAGATATGACCTTCCTTAAATATTATAGAATGTTTTGTGGTTTATAAAAATATAAATAATTGTCTTGATCGATAATTATTACAAAAATATTATTTAGTTACAAGGTGTTTTGCAATGTTTTGAAAATGAAATTATTTTGATATTCCCAAGTAAATATTGATTAAAATAAAACATTTAAGTTTGATTAAAATAAATAACGATAAGTATGCAAAAAAACTAAACATGATATTAAATTTTTATTTACCGGTTACATTAACTTTTATCAATGCTTGTAGTCGGAAAAGCGCTACATAGAAATAAAGTAGTAGCTATTAAAAAATATTATGGGCCCGATTTGCGTTTTAAATTTCTTAAACTGCTTTGAATAAATTTCTGATAACACCTCAATGGGAGTGTTTTTCCAGATTTTTATGAACACCAAAACTTTGTAAACACTAAAACCTTACAATCGTTCTTTCCCAGATATTTACTGTAGGAAAGCGGGCGGGCGTCGCAAGACTGATTCGTCTTGGAGGTTCAAGTGGCAGGAAAAATATTTCAAGCTACAGTTTTGTACCTTCAAAGCAGAATAAATCGTACTTCCTTGTAGTAATTGGAAGTAATTAATTATAATTGATGCATTCTATTTAGTAATTAGTTCGAATCTCGCAGACCTCGTAAAATAAACTCTTGGATTGGGCGTAAAACAGCAATCTTAGAATTCACCTTCAAACGCGGGGGTTAATTTTTTAGAAACAAATAACGTTGTCTAGTCCATGGGTGTTAAAAACAGTTTTTATTAATTTATATTCTGAATGGGGAAAACACAAACAAACATGAGCAATTTTTACTTAAAAAAAAAAGTTATTCCCCTTTTTGTAAACATCCATAACTTGCCAAATTTAATCGCTATCTATATAGGAATTTTTTTAAGGATTTGACTTTTGTACCCATTACAGCATTGTTTATATAACTTGCAGTGTCATACAAGAAAAAAATCTGTTTATTTGGTTTGGTTATAAGTCATTTTTTTCTGTGGGATAATAACCCTGATAAAAATATTGAACCTTATACCGAGCAATACCTTAAAAATCCAGTAAAAGATTCTGAATTTTCCATTGTCGGCCCGCAATGTCTCGCAAGTTATATTCCAGAAAAACTTTTATGTGTTTATTATTTCACGTAATTAGATTTTTTTTGTAAAACTGTGTCACAGTGGGGGCCCTCCGTGGAGACCCGCGAAACTTAGTTAGGGGGCCGTGCTATTTGAAAATTGTAGATTTTTCTTGTGAGAATCCTAGCTTGCTAGATACTAAAGAGCGGCTGCAATAGCAGCAACACCTCTACTTCTTCGAGGAGTAAATTTCTATAAAAATGGGGATTCCGCAGGATTCCGGGTTTTGGCAACCATCGAGAAGGCTGTATCCTTGGAAATTTTGTGAATCTCGTATATCCTTCTGGATTGCCATAATAAGATTAATTTCATCCCCTATCACCAACTCATTAAATTTTCATCATTAATTATTTATATGATTTTTAAGTACCCCAATATTTCTTTTTTTGAATTAAAAAAAATCTAGGATACATAGAGAGAGACATGGTATGTGATTTATTCAGTTCTGCTGCCCTTGGTCTAATTATTTTGTTATAATTTTTCGCCGGTAACCGGAAATCCCGGCATAATAGTACCACGTGCTAGACTTAATTGAGGATGTCTTAAATATTTTTAACAGTTATCCTAATTGGGGAAGTTTAAGAAAAAATTGTAATTTCTATAGAAAATAAGGAAAATTAGGTTTTTTACCCCATCCCGTTTTTGCGCTTCTGAGAGGGTTGAATCAGGTTCTAGCCTATTTTTAAGGGGGTATAAGAATTAGAGTAGTAGCCTCCCCCTGTCCTAAATCTTAAAAGGCATTCTGAGATGTGTGAGCACACAATAATATCTTATCTTGCGCTTCAGTTGCCATCCCATCGGCAGCGCCTATGGTGAAAGGCCCCACAATTTACCGAACATTGTATCCGTCATATCGCGGCCTTTGGCAATCATCATGCGCCGCGTACGTGCAGCAGATATGTTAAGAGGTGGCCATTAGACAAGGCTGTTTGGGTGCTAGAAAGTCGACCAATGACACCTGGATCCTGGATATTTTAAAATCCTCGACATTCCAACTGTAAAGTTTCTCGCGGCTGGTCCTTTTTTACGTAATCGTTTTTAAATTTTCAACCCTTGGTGCAACGCTGCAACAACCACTTGATTGTTACTTAATAACGCCGGAGGTGCCGAAGAAGTCGAGTCCAAGTGAAACTAGGTGAACGAGTCCGAGCAGCTCCGCGAGCTGGTACGCTGGTTCACTTGCTATCAAGGGCAGATGCGGTCTGCATCGCGAGGAGGCGCAGGCGCGGCTGGAGGGGCAGACACCTGTTTGGGTTTGACACCAGTACTGTCAAACTGATAGTGTGCTGTTTACAGTGATTAGAGCATAGATTAATGTTTGTACACGTGCCCTTCGATTTCAACCACCGGGACATCCGTGTTACGTGAGCGCGCTACGGCCGCGATGGCGATGAACCTTAGTGAGTGCGGGGGGTGAGAAATGTGTCTTGACGGTGGTTTAGTGTTTCCACATTCGAGGATAAGTGGAGAAGAGGCTTTTGGATAACAGGCCATAACCCAATCATCAACATGATCGGGGGTTATTACGAACGTAACCCTCTCCTGAAAGGCACTCTGACTAGGTAAGGTGTCTTTTAAAAAAAAATTGGTGAGGGGTGCAAATTCGAAAAAAAAACGTAACAAATAAGAAATTAACAAACACAGCTGGTCCGTGGAAAATACCCGAAATCAAGTTAATCCTGTCTTGTTTTTAATCATATGAAAGATAACAACTTGTTGGTTTGTTTAAAAAAAATAATTACATATGTTATTTTTTAAAATTTTTAATTGGTATTGTTAAATTAAAAGAAGTGGTAATATTCAACATGGCGCATTATTGCGAACACTTTCACCGCGGACAAGATTTCTAATCTCTGCTCACCTCCCTCACCCTTGAGATTACCATTCTCTTTTTCTATTTCTCACGTACTTGTGACGTCACACGCCGAACTATTGTTAAAATTAATTTAAAACGTCAGATTGATTATCAGCGACTGCGAAGTTTATTTAAGAGGGGAAAAGGTCAATCTTTATAAACCGATAAAGCCGCGGTGGCTGAAAATAGCGAATCCTTCGGCATGCCACGCTAGGTAATTGATTTTCTCTGAGCGAATCTCTCTCATAGTTGTTCGGTTCCGAATGTTCTTCTCTGTCGCCTTATTGTGTCACAAAATCGGAGATGAAATATTTTCTCTTAGGGTTTAAGATGCAATTTCCTCGATATCAATCTTCCTTTGTTGTTTATGATGATGTTCTGTCATCATTTTCCCCGTATCATTCCGTTATGTACGCGATGGTCCTATTTCTAGCTAAGATTTATTGAAAGATGTGTCTCTCTGATTCCTGTCACTGTAAAATTTCCTACAAAATATATTTGCTTTTAATTTTTTTTCAAGGATTTTATCTCCCTACTATCGTTTTACTGGGTATTTTTAGTTACTTCTGATAACAGGTATCAACTGGTTGGGAATAACATCCTACAAAACATTCATAAAACTCACTCATAACAATAATTCATTATTTTATTAACTGTAACATAAAATCTATTGTCCTTTCGTAATCAAATAAATCATTAAATATTAAACTTTATGTAACTCCGTGCACAGATAAATTTTTTAACTACCTACCTTTGATAGAAGGTGACTTAATCTAAAACTTCCTTTTCGTACTCGAATTTATGGCTATTATTCACTAGTGAATACTAGCTAGCCATCATTACATGCTCCTCGTTAAATACTAAATTGTATTGTCTTATTCTTAAGCTTTCCATCGAACCTAATAACTTAATTTATTCCAACAGAATAAGAAACACCCTGTATACATATTATCTTGTCATGGCTGTCTTGATATTCCATTAGAAAATTCGCATAAGTCTTAGAAAACAATAAAAGGCTTGACACAGCAATTTGATTTTAGGGAAAAAAGAATTACGAGTGCTAAGAGAAAAACTGATTTTTCTAAACAACAATTGGAAATGTTTACTCCATTTTCCTCCAATATTCATTGTTATAGAACATAATGTAATTATTATAAATCACGTGTGTCCTTGTTTACAAGTCTTAATTTATTTTATTCAATAGTGGAATTTCCCCAAGGTTTTCTTGCACCTTAGTTTTTGTTATGAAAATTATTTCTTTTTCTTCGTTTTCCCAATACTTCGATTTCTATAAAACTGTCTTGACCCAAAAGAAAACTTCTAAATCAATCTTTGAATGTTGATTAATCTCAAAATAACAATCGGCTAGGTATTATTTCAATAAATCAGTTTGATAATAAACTACAAAAACTATACAAAGGTTGTAAACAAAATTAGTAGCAGTTATAAAATTTTATTTGTCTATAAAACATATAAAAAGTACCTTGTTGAGACTTGTACACAAATTGTTTTATTTTTTGCTTTTGTAGGGTTACAAATATCAAGTTCTAATGCAGATTAGTTGGAATTACGTTACCGGAAGTAGATTACAACGTTCTGCAATTAAAGGTGGACTAGATTAGTTTTTTTTTTCAAGTGGTAGTTTCTTTATTACCGTGCTTGCTTACGTGGTTTATATTTGAAGGTTCTATTTAGTATTTGTAATAAGGTTAACAAAAGTAAAACACTGGACATAATGAGAATGGATTAGAAAAAAATAGTACTTGATGATGGTTGTATGAAGATGAAGAAACGTATTGAAGAATTAAAAATTCTATTGTGTAGATTGTAGAGTATATAATTTTTTTTTATATCTTTTATTAATAATGTCGGTAAAAAATAAGAATAAAAATTTAAGAATTTGGGTTTTCTTGGGTATTTTCGGAAATTTCCAGTTTCTTGATGGCACAAGTGTGGGTAGTCTTCGGATAGGTTTCAGTTTCTTGATGACACAGTAGTACTAACCGTTTAATGCAGCTTTGTTCTTTTAACTACCCGAGCATGAATCTCTACAGCGTAGGGGTAAAAGAATCCGATAAAAAAATGGACCCTAACCCATTTGTTGGTAAAAATCCAAAAGGCATTTTAAATTTATTTGCAGTAAATCGAAACACGAATGTGTTTTGTCTAATCAGGATTTGGAAGCTTGATGACCGAAAAAACCATTTGCATTTTTATCAGCGTTTTAATTGCCAATTTTCGCATATATCTCGAGATTCCCCAACATTTCGGTTTTTTAACTTGTCGAACGACTGTTGACATTTTTAAAAGCGTGGCACTACCTAGATTCATCCTGTTTTCGGGCGTTTTTAACTTAATTTACATGGTGGCCTTCGAACGAGGCCAGATAGTGTAGACTAGAATGATATTGGATTGTTTTTGCTATACCTTAAACTTACAAAAAGATTCAGAAACAGAACAATTTGTATTGTAGTATATTGATTTATTGTTGACATAAAAATAAAGAACTTTTTATTGATTTACATGTAATGCCAAAATTGTTTACCTACTTATTTTTTTGTATACGCGGATGTAGTTATATTTTATGGTAAAACCAAAAAATTTCGCATTTAGGTAATAGAATATGATCATAAGGCTCGAAAACGAACACAAAAAGATGCAATAAAAAAGTCTTTGTAACTTAATATCTTTCACATTACAGTCAGTAGAAAATAAAAAGCAAAAGTGAATTGCTCTACAGATATGGGGTAGGTATCTCCGGAACCTTTTATAGGACTCCAGTTCCTTGCTAAATACTAAAATCCATAGGTATACCGATCTATATCCCAAATTCTCTGTCTCTTATTAGAGATCCCCATCCTGTATATAACGAACACAAATTGTATGGCTATAACGAACTTTAAATTAAACTCCTTATATTGCGTAGATATATCTCGAAATCTTTATGGCGTGGTGTTCTATTTATATTAAATTCATATTTTATTGATAGCATTATCACTGATCAGTTCCAATTTATAATTAATTTTAAATTAAGATAAAGTTTAATGAACACCTACGTTATAATGAACATCCGATGTTTTACATCATGGTGAAGCAATTAACGAATATTTAGCCGTCTTTCAAAGTGTTTCAATTCAGTTAGAAATTTTTTGCTATTCAACCTACCTGTTGCACAAATTGTTATTATAACCAGTAGCAAGTATTTAGGATTTTTTTTATTTTCCTCTTGTTTACTGGATAATGTTACGTTATTGTCTACACATACAATATTATTTTTGTTTTCTTGTTTTATTATCTCCACAAAAATCCAATTTGCTTTATGTTTTTTTCCTTCTTCTGTTTACGCGTTAATTTAGCAAAAAAAAAACATGTTTTGACCAAAAAAAACTAAAGAGTGGGTATTAATAATTGCGCGATTTTTAGACGTATTAACGTTACGTATACATATAGGTCGTATAAACTACGGAAGTAGTGAATTTTAGAGCAATATTGAATGAAATGTGTTTTTTTTTCATCATTAGACTGTTTTATAATTAAGAGAGTGCGAGGTAACCGTTTACCTTTTTATTATTTCCTTGAGATTAGTTCAAAGAACAATAATTAATATCCTCATTACAAATATCTAAATTAAATTACAAGACGTAATATTTACATCACGAAATTTTATTTATTGTGACGTACTCCTTGACAGGATATTTTGTATGGATTCCTTGCTTCTCGAAGCGCACCTGTTCATCCCTGAATATTAGCTTTCTTGTGGAAAATTTCCAGCCAAAGAAATTTTTGTCATATTAAGCTTCTAAAAGGTTTGATTATATTACACATCCAGTTCCACATTCTGGATGTTCCTCTAGAAAATATCTGGAAGTGACCTTGCGTAGGCACTTTGTTGGGACAGATTTTTTTTTAGAAAACGCTTGATTTTTGCTCCGATTTTTTCGAATGATTCTTGATCTTTCTGGAACAGCGCCCTCGTCCCTGGACTTTATATAAATAAAAGATTAGGTTATTGCCATTTTTATATTATTTAATATTATTCATCAACGTCCTACTTTAATTTACAAATGGTGACATTTCATCCGAATTTTATCTTACATAAGCAGAATGAAAGTTTTTAAGAGAATGGTAGGAATTCATTTGCTAATAAAAAAAATCATTTTGATAACGTATCAGAGAATTTTAAAGTGGAATCTATCGAGTTGGATAACGTCTTCTCGGTTACTTCCAAATAATCCGTGTGTACTACTTAACGAAATTCATTACTTCTTGCGTCATTTGAGTTCCGTTAGATGTACTCACACACACACACATTCATAAGACTTGCTTTCTGTTGAAATTGTTTCAATGGGTTTTAGGCTTGTGTTGTTGAGCTCGTTTTTACCCCCGTTTTCCCCTTTTTTCAAAGCGGTTATTGCTTTTATTGGGTCGTACATTCTTTGAATTCCGTCGATATTAACTTTGGTAATTCTCACACACCATCCATCATATGCAAAATCCCAGGCAAAATCTTATTTATTTATTAAAAGTAAACATGATCTGTTTAAAAATTACATAGACTAACATTATTTATTAGTCGGAAGATAACGAGAACAACTTTTGACCTTTTTATCAAATCAGAAACTTGATTGAAATAATTAATTTTATTACAGGATCGGATTTAACTCAAGTTTTTTTTAATTGAACCCTTATCCTTCTTTTCGATTTCAAGTGTTGTTTTTAAAAATATCAATAATTTTGATGACATTACAAGTAGTTTCATTTACATATTTTTTTTCGTCCCATTACAAACATTTTAACCAGTGATTGCTTAATCACATTAGAAATTCGTAGATCGACTTGTCGTACTTTCTTAGTTTGTGAACATAAAACCAGTTTTGGGTTCTCAACACAAAAATTCAAATTATTGGCTATAGAAACTCCTTCATTTTATTGCGATTGTACCGTGTGCTGTAACACATTCATTATAAACTCATCTACTATAAATTAATTGTTTTTTTTTGTGTTATCCATACATTATTTTTGATTGGTCCTGTCTTAAAACAGAACCGGTCAAATTTGTTTAACAAATTAGATGACTAAATTTATTTATTTTATTATTATATAATCATGCCTTATGATTGTTTACGAGTAGGTGACGATATTAAATTATTTAACCCGTTTTTGTATTACTTTAAAATTTGACTCCCAAATTATTAAGATCAGAGGAACTGGGAACTTACCTCTTGCTCCTTCAAAATACTTCCTATCTGCGTCACTCTCACAGGCCCTCCCATTTACTTCATTTACTCGCTGTTCCATCCCCCGTATTTGCTCTTGTCCCCATAGTTGCCCTCTTGCCTTAATTCGCCCATTTGCACCCCCCACTCGCTTCCTCTTCCTTTTACTTGCAATTATTCCCTCACTCTCTTCGTACACTCCTACCTCCCTTTTCATTTCATCATTTAGAGGACTTTTAATTTTTTTAATTATCTTTCATCTGAATTTTGGAAGCGGAAATGTCTTCCCACTGAAATTTATTTACAATTGCGGTTTGTCATTAATTTTTCATAAGGCAGTTAGTTACAAAAATATTAATTACGAACTACAAAATAATGTATTCAGCTTGGTATCTCTATGGAGGTAATAATTTATTTAACCTGTGACATTATGAAAATCCCCGTAGAATGTCGCTCAAGAACACAATATTATTTTAAACTTCTACCGACTTTTTTTTTTTTTTCATAAACTTGTTTGGTCACCGTTCAATAAGTTTCAATCCTTATGAAAGTGATTTGGAATTATCACGAAGCAACAGTAAACTTTCTGTGAACTAAAAAGCTAGCTAACTGCATTTTATATTAAAGCGGTACAAGTATTTTTCTTAAAAAAAAAACTGATGTAGGTGAAGTATAAATAGGAACAGATTCACTGTCATACTGAATGGAACTTTTTTCAATTTCTCGCTGGAAGCGTGTAATTAATGGGTAATTTTCGTAGATGAAAAATCAGTTGGCTGAAGCTTTTTGGACTGCTCCCAACTTTTGATCTTTCAAAGTTGCGGAAAGTTATCATTACTTTAATTAACTTTTTTTTTTTAATAACATCAGTTCCGTCTGTTTTATCTTTATCTTTTGAATAAAGAGAATTACTCTCTGCACTTTCTACTACATTTATTTGTGAGGATTAGAAGCAGGGTTAAATTTAGATTAGTTGTATTATTCAGGGGTTGAATTACATTTAAAAGTTCTGCATTACCTAAACCCGATTACACTCGCTGACTTCCAAGGAAAAATTGCTCGTATAACCCCCCACGATTTTATTAGCGTAATAATAATTAAATTCCCCATAGGGGAAGGGGATGCATAGTCTAACACAACCCTAATAATAATTATTTTCTTTTAAAACAATTTATTACAAAACCTTTACATTAGTTTCCATTGTATTTTTTAATGAACCTGAACCTATCCTAACAATGATAAAAAATGAATAATACTCTGCCTTCTGCAATTCAGCATTATTTCGCAAAATGTCCTCTGTCACCATTAATTTTTTAAAGCCAGCATGTAAATTTTCTGCATACCATTGTGTCATTGCTTTCGCAAAGTAATTTTTTGTGTCTATGGTCTGGTAATAATAACAAATCTACATCAAAATATTTATTAATAAAATGAGACAGTTTTTTTTACAAAACAATGAGTGTATCATAATCCTAAAGTAATATCTTAGAAGCCAAAGGGGGTTAGATTAGAACAAAGAATTAATTTACCTGGATAATTAAACTGAAGCCAATGTAATTACCACTGGAGTCTTAAATCAAAACAAAATTGATTTCCTTTCTAGGATTACCTAATACACAACAATTCCATTCAAATTATATTCAGGACAAGAGTTATTTTACTTTAATAAATGTTGATTTAATTATTTTGAAGCCCAGTTGGACTAGAAGAAGGTTACATCCTTCTAGTAAGGGTGATTCTTATTTTTATACCAAAGGGAAGCGCTATTCCATCTAAACCTTCATATAATAGCCGCAAAATCTGACGTAGAAGCATTTAACTGGACCTAGGACAATCATGTCGAGGTCAAGAGTTATTTAAATCAGGGGCGGCTGGTGCGGGAGGGCCTGTGGGCGACGCCCTCCCTGCCATTTGTGACCAAAAATTGTTTTAATATATAAATAAAAAAATTCTTGGAGAAACTACGTTTTTGAAACGACAGTAGCAAACACACTGACTGATGTTTTTATACGCCCAATAAAATTTCTAGGGGGCCAGATACGCTGTCGCCCTTTTTGCTGATTCAGCAGAAAACAAAAGGATACTGTTTCCTTTACAAATCGACACAACAAATAAACAAACTTAACTTAATTATCCCCTCTACATTCTACGGTCCGATATATCGCCTTACAGTCGGGGAGCAGAGACTTGTACTTACGTCCAGCTGGAATTAAGGAATTTGCGGACTATGTACAAAATAGTTTAATTTCGTTCGTACGTCAGCAGAACCTCAGCATTAAAATTTTGGTTACAATGAATACGGTCGCAAATATTTTGTCCCTTAAATTACAAAAAACATTAAAATTCGAAAATAAATTAGAAATTAAGAAAATGGGTCCACCCCGACCGGAGTTAATTATTCAACAAACAGACGTTAAACAGGGAAAATCTTACGTGAGGAAATTTAATAAAAAAATGTATGAAGGCGCGCCGTGGTTGTGCGGTTGTAATATTGCGAACGCGTTTTTCTGTTTCTCGTGCCTTTTAATGGACTCTCGTACGAGTGGGTGGTGCGATTCCGCATGGGTTGTGAAGGGGGTTGTAGATATAAAACATTTAGGTGTGAAAATAAAAAAACATCAAGTGAGTGAAAAACATTTAAATTTCACTGTGGAATTTGCTATGCTAGGCCGCGTTAATATTCGATCTCAGTTAGATAGTGTTTATCGTTCGAATTTGCTAGAACATAATGAAAAAGTTCGGCAAAATAGACACGTATTAAATAAATTAATAGACTGTGTAAAATTTTGTGGTGCATTCGAATTGGCTTTGAGAGGACATGATGAAACGACATCTTCATCTAACCCTGGAATTTTTCGGGGATTAGTAAATTTACTAGCTCAAGTTGATGGCGCTTTAAAAGAACACATAGAAAAAACTAAATCCAAAGTATTTTCGGGACTCTCTAAAACCATCCAGAATGACTTATTAGATTCGATTTTAGCAGTTTGTCTAAACATAATTAGAAATGAAATAAATCAAAGTCACTATGTCGCCATACAAGCCGACGAAACAACAGATTGTTCAACTATAATGCAAATGGCTTTTATTGTTCGATATGAATTAAATGGTGCCATCCATGAAAGATTTATGGGTTACCTTTTACCAGCCGGCCACACAGCCCAGGAACTGTCCGAAACTATTTTCAATGAACTCCGAAAAATTAAAATTGATGAAAATCCAGAAAAATTGATAGCCCAAAGTTATGATGGCGCTTCAGTGATGAGCGGGAAAAATAATGGGGTTCAGGCAAAAATAAAAGAAATATATAAAAATGCAAATTTCGTCCACTGTTATGCCCATCAACTGAATCTTATAATGGAACGTGCAGCTTCCCAAAATAAGCAGGTTAAGGTTTTTTTCGCTAATTTAGAAGGGTTTGTGACATTTTTTTCAAGATCGGCAAAACGAACAAGTGTTCTTGATGAAGTAGTAAAAAAAAGATTGCCGCGGGGATCTGCAACTCGGTGGAATTTTAACTCGAGAACTGTCAACACGGTTTACATTTACAAAGATGATTTACTTTCATGTTTCGAGCAAATTATTAACTCAAATGATATCGACAATTCTACATTGAGGAAGGCTATAGGACTGCAAAACGTTTTAAATGATAGTGATTTTAATTACTGGCTCTATTTTTTTAATAAACTAATGCCAGCCTCTGATATTTTATTTAATCAGCTTCAACAACGTCAACTTGACAGTTTAAAAGTGAAGAAAAACGTGGAAGCCTTTAAAGCTTCGGTGCAGCATACTAGAAACACCGTAGATTACGATTATTATGGAGTTAGAGAAGAGGGTTCTGAACCACCAAATCCAAAAAGAACACGGTATACAGATTCGAATAAAATGGTGGCCAAGGAAGTATGCGACATTATCATTAGTAATATCGAAAATAGATTTTCTTTTAGTGATCATTTAGCAGCTGCTGTATTGTTTGAAAGCAATTTGTTTTCAAAACATCAACTTACTTTTCCCAAAATTGAATTTGACATTGCTGTGAACACATACAACCTTGACGCTTCAAATTTTAAGCATGAATTAACTGTAATATACAACAGGGAAGATTTTGCACAAGCTGCCGGTGCTTTAGCTTTGTTGCGATTTTTTACGGACAATAATTTAATACACGCATTTCCAGAATCGGTAAAACTATTACGAATAATTTGCACGATACCTATGACGACGGTCGAAAGTGAACGTTGTTTTTCGACACTTAAGCGGATTAAGACATTTACAAGAAATACGATGAAACAAGACAGATTATGTGCTCTCGCTATGTGCTCCATCGAAAAAAAACTCATACAAAATACAAATAACTTCAATGAGCTAGTTATGGAACATTTTGTGGGCCAAAAGGAAAGGCGAATGGATTTTGTTTATAAAACTATCACTTAAAAAGTAAGTATTATTTTTGTTATCGCTCTCCCACTGTTGTTACCCACCAGCCGCCACTAGTTATTTTACCGTGAAGCATTACGCAGACAATTACGTTTAAGCCTAAACAGTTACGTTTTAAAGTAAGGAGTATAAAAATATATTTAAAGCCAAACGAAATTATTTAATGGCACAGTTTAATAATAATTATTCTAGACCCCATTATACTTAAGCCTATAACCAATTAAGTTGATGGTAAAGAAATTACGTTTACGTGAAAGTTATTAAATCATGTCAGACTTAAGTAATTACATTGAAGTAAAAATAATTAAAATTGACATACAAGAGTTATGTACGTACAAGCACACTTAATAATGCTTAACCCAACGTTGTTAAAGTCCAAGACAAGCAATCATGTTTAACCCCAAACTAGACCTACAGCAAACATCTTGAAGGGTTGTTGGAAACCAAAACAATTACGCTTTAGCCCTGACAATTATCTTTAAGCCTAACTAGTTTTGTTTAAGCCAAAACAATTATCCTTATATTATAATAATTATGTCGATAATGATTTTAACTAAAACGTCTTAAACATTAATAATTATTTTGAAACAAAAGCAGTTAGACTTGAGAATAAAGTAATTATGAATTTATTCAAAGTTCGAAGGTTGGAGGCACTGAATTCAATAATTTTTAATATTTACTTTTTACTTTTCCATACCACCACGGTCGCAACGACCGACGCTCTTCCAAAAATTTTGAAATTTTTGAAAAATTATTACAACAAAACTGCCCCCACGATTTTGTTTAAATTTTCTAGACTTACGTAGCTTGGTGTTAGGTACATTTTCGGTTTTTGATTAATGCTAGAATTTCACTGTGGCGCCCTCTACGAGTTTTTGAAAATCGGAAATTGATGCTCCTATAGCTCCTTTCTTAATCAAAATATGAAAGAAGTTTAAATATAAAACTTATTCAGTATATAGTTCTGCATTCTCCTAAATTGATATCACGTATACAGGGTGTTTGCTTTTCACAGTACAATAAGCAACTTTGTTATTTTAAATGAAACACCCTGTATATTATTATATAATTGAATGCAAAATTGAATTGTCTATCACATAGTATAAGGTAGTCATATAGCTAAAATGTACGGTTGATGAGAAAATCGCGAACTTCCGCTGCGTTAGTAAATTAGATGCCTGTCTCTCTTCTGTGCGTATCGAACCCGTATAGTCTGGTGTTGTCTCGCGGAGCATTCAAGTGATTTCCAATGCTGCCTTGGGAACTACGGTTGAATACCAAAAACGAAATGTTTATTTTTGGTATGGGAAAGTCCAGGGGAGGTGCGCAACTCCACTTTTTTCGTTTTAATAATATCAGTAAAAGTTTAAAAAATAATAGAAGAAAAAGTTTGCCAACAACAACATAACAATCCGAAACATCCACGTACTGATAAAACATACAAATAAAACAGAATTGCTGAACTTGTACTAACATTGGAAAGGTCATGCATGTAATCAACGTAAATACCGCATACATGTCCGTATGTATATGATCTTTAAGCATGAAATAATTATATTGCTGTAATTTTCCAGCTAATCTTTATTGAAATTTGTTAATAATTTTCATCATTTCATTTTGCGTTATCCTTTTTGTTTATAAATAAAATATTGTTGAATTAAAAATTGTGCCTCGGGCTTCGCTAACCCAACAATATATCGTTTTGAGGTGTCTCAAGAATTCCTCCATTAGGTTTGCCTGAAACTGTCCTGAAATTGCCCCCAAGAGTTCCTCGAAGAGTTTTACGTTGCCTAGAATTTTCAGGAAGTCCCAGAAATCTTCAGATAGCCCTTCCCTAAAAAGCATTAATTTTTTCAAAGATTGCTCAACAGTTCGTATATTAATAGTAATCGGGAGATCTAGTAAGCCACGGTAGTTCCTCACGGTTCTTCTGTTCCCTTTTCATCTTCAAGGAACCAACAGTTATTAAACCTGCTGGAAGTTCGATAATTCGGGAACATTTTTTTTAAGTTTGTAGGTGATCACGGAAGTAAGCTTCTCTTTTATAGAAAAGGATGAAGTACTTTCTGACCAATAACACAAAAGTTCTCTGCGTAATAGGACGTGTCGTCGTCGTCTTGTGGAATTTAAAATATTTCTGCATTCCCAACATTACAAAAAAAATTACGTTAGTTGATTAGATCATTAATATAACAGTGGTTTTCCTGAACAATTAAAGAAAAAGTATCTAAGCATAAAGCAAGCTTATATATTCTATTTATGGTAAATTTACATGCATTTATGCTGCCTTAACATGAGTTTAATTAGCGCAGTAGATTTTGCTTCTTGTTGATTAGAAACTGAATTTCCAATAAAGATGCGTGTTTCTTTAAAGTTCTATCTCTATATTTTTTATAAATTTTGAACTCGCATTTCACTTATTTATGTTTTACTTTCAAAAAGATTCACTTTGTTACGTTCTGGTGTCACAAACGGCTCGTTATCTTAACAAAAGCGAAGATCTCTTTGTAAAAACACTTTCACGCGCCCATCTTTCCTTGTTATTATTAGCAAAGCACTGTTGGTTTGGTATTCGTATTCCATGACCTACATACTCGAAATGCTCGTTCATTCGATCAAGTTTAACCGAAGTGTTTTGCTTTGACAGTAAAAAAAATAGTCATATTCATAATCACTACAACATAAAACCCCTAAAACAAAAAAAGGAAAAACTACCCTACAGGTACCGACTACAATAACGCGGGGTTGAAATATGTCATCAGCAGACCCAACTCTGAATTGCATTTATTATCCTAATTCCTTTTTAAATGTGACGCTTGTTTTCGGGGTAAAATTAATTTAACCGTCTGTGGTTCTTGTATACGCGCGAATTAAGTTTTCCACGAAATTTTCTACCCACTGCAAGGAATTTTCCGCTGGAATTTCTCGTGAAAGGTGACTGCGCTCGTTTTGCTCGCTTTTAAGTCCCAAGTTGTTCAGAATAAATATCATGAAAGGTTTTTCAAAAGATTGGAAAACCCTTT
Source organism: Hemicrepidius hirtus (assembly GCA_963082805.1). NCBI lineage: Eukaryota > Metazoa > Arthropoda > Insecta > Coleoptera > Elateridae > Hemicrepidius > Hemicrepidius hirtus. The sequence goes on from OY720167.1 coordinate 25,634,137, forward strand.
ATAATTTAATTGCATTAACATTTTAAGAATTTACATTTATTTTTCTTATCGTGAGTTGCAACTTTTTTTATAAAGGGAAACAGTGGTTTCATTTATAATTTTCTTATCATTTTTATTTGAATTAAAATAATCTTATCTTTTGTACTTAACACCCTGCTGCGAGTTTTCTGGTTAATGGTAAATACGTCAGTTCTTGGGTAATTAGGACAGATATTAATGGTGGACTTAAAAATTCCAAATAGGGGTAGAACATTTTTTTTTAAATAATTTTTCTTGGTTATTTGGAAAAATACAAGGATTTCTCATAAAAATGAGTTTGAATTGCTCTTTTAATTTAATTAGGTGCATGTTTTTACTTCGCTACAGGTTTAAAAAAAATTGAGAGAGATCTGGATTTGAACCCCCGTTGTTGCGTCCCAAACGGTCGTTGTAGTAGAGCGAGCTAACGTGTCACCGGCCAGAAATATCAACTTACAGTTATTAAAGATTGAATTGAGGTACTTCTACTAATTTTATGGAGAAATAATTGCATAAAAATCTCTAATCACAAAAATATCAAGATTGTGTTCGGTTTTTTCTTTCTCATGTAAAAGATATCAAAGAGATTCTTCATGGGTCCTTTACTGATGTGTATAACGAACTTTATCAAATTACTATCAATTTCCTTCATGAACTCCATCTTTTATTCAATCATTTTTGTCAATGACTTGTAACAAATCTATTTTGAAAGTAGGTTAGTGCGCTGCCTCTTACATCTTTGAAATCGTTTGAAGATCCAAGACATTTATTTACTCTGTAAGTTAAGGAATCCTAATATTTTATCTATGGTTTCAATAATTCAACCTCAACTCAACATCTCCAATTTCATTGTTCACTGATCAAATAAATTGAGCGTATCTTTTTCACGACTTATCACCCTTTACAAGATCACCGATATCTTGTTGTCATTGAGTATAAATTTATTGTTTTATAACTAAAAATGTATTGCTTCGTATTATTCATCTTATCTGATTTTTTGTTATCGAATAATTTTAAACAATGGTTTAATTTTGAACCATGTCCCCCATAAAAAAAATTACGGGTAGCCATTAATCTTAGTTTTGATATAAAAACCAAAGGCAGGAGGTTACATTGAACTTTAAACCTTAGATTTATGTTACCCATAGCTAATTTATGCAGGTCATACACCTTTTCTTTCTATTGTCATTTTTTTACTTTTTGATGTCGCACCTAAAGCATTTTAATTTCATCTGTCGATCTTTTTTGGGCGTGGTGGTGTTTCCATTTTAAGATTATTAAACACATTAAAAGTACACATTATCATACTATGTTTGGTGTTGGCAAAGTAAATTTTTAGAATGAGACCCAAGTAATTTTTTTAATCCCAAAAATGTGCTACAGCTAGTCTTGTTATACGTAGTGTATTTTTATTTCTTCGTTATTTATTTGGACTGTATTTTTACTGTCCCTCTTCCCCCTATTTTCTCGGTTATTTTCCCTGTTCTTACCCCCGGACTTTTACTCTGTTCATCGACCCTGTCTCGTTTGAATTGACTATATGCCAAAATAAAAACCAACATTATTCTTAATGGCGGATCCGTTTTTGTAATTATGACAAGATAAAAACAGGAAACTTCCCTCTTCGGTTAGGACTTGATTAATCAACATGGATGCATTTATTGCCAAGAATTGGACACGTGCGTGTACTCTGTCGGAGGTATACGCGTGTTGGTTGTTAATAACAGCAATATTGTTCGTTTAAATTAGTTCATGTTATGTTTTTCGTCATAATAATTGTTATTATTTTGAATGTTTTTCCATTACACAAAGGTAGGTGTACCTACAAGGTTTACTCTCCATTTCTCCTGTCTGTAGAACTTCCGCTGGTTAATTTGTATTAAAAGTCTTAACATACTTTTGTATTTAAGTTGAACAGTTCAAACCAATAATATTGTTATTATTATCTCTTAGGTTTGATATATCAAGCGGTTAACCATATTTATCTAACTAGAAAATAGAATTTATTCGTGGTTAATATGGAGTTTTTTTTGTAAAGCTCGCAAAACACATCCATTATTTATTTTAGCGGCCATAGATTTTCTGAGGTGATCCGCAACAAAATCATCAGCCATAAAAGGTAAATAAAATACAGGATATAAATAGCGGGATAAAAATGTTAACTGCTGGAGTTACAAGGTCGTCGTCGTCATGTCGTTATAATTGGTGCCTGTACATACACAGCTCTTGAGTTATCAATTCTTAACTTTTGTTTGATTTATTGAATATTAAATATGAAATATACACAATCTTTGCGTTTATTTTCCACGAACGAGTCCCAAAACAGGTGTTAAACTGGTTTCGCCCGCGAATTCATTTCGTTAATTTATTTACATCGCCTGTTACCAAGTGTTGCTATCTATAAAAAATGCATTTGGTGGTTACCCTTTTACGGGGTATTTCCCTCGAATTTTTATGATAACTTTACGTGCCTTAAGGATTTTAACCTTAGCCCTATTATCAAAAATAACCGTGATATTGGCCTCGGTGATTTATCATAGTGAGGTGTTGAGGTCCAATAATACGTTAATTAGCCTTCGATGGATCACATAACACGAGAACTATCTATTGGCCTTCAGTCGTTTTAAAATTTAATCACAACCTCGTCGTCAGACTAAAATTAATTTAAACGGTAATTAAACATTAGGATAGGTTATGATGTCCAAATAATTTTTTCTGCTATTGGGATAACTTTTAAGAACATTAAAATTGTCTATTCTCATTCCTTTTTGCTGAGAGTACTAACTAACCCAACCACGGGGAGGAGGATAATATATATTTCTACTTGCCTACATGGTAAAATCGGCTGAACCACTCAGGTGGGAGGAAGGTAGCAAAAGGGTCAAAAGGGTTTTAGAAAATAAATGGGTTGCAAAAAGATGGAATAAAAGGCGAACCTAGAACAATACGGCGCGAGGGGGAGGATGACGGCGAAAGACAACTTGTACTTTGAAATGAAAGAAAACAGAAGAGAAGATTAGGTGTGTTTCAAAATACGGGAGGGAATAGAAAAATGGAACCAAAAGTAGACCAGCAGAGGGGTGGGGTTTTTAGTTCCCTACATTGGTTGAACGTGCAAAATGGAAAATATGGGGCAGCTAAGAGAGGCATTAAGAAAGGGGGTAGAAAATTAATGGGGCTGAATGGGTTGAAAAAGATCAAATGGGAAGGGGGGAGAAACGAAAACCGTAGAAAAATACTGTTAGGTTAGGTTAGGGTTGCAAGAGAGACCTTGAGGAAGAATTTGGGATGCGATACAAAGGAAGAAATTAAAGATGTCTGAAAAAATAAAATTCTAATTTCAAAGTCCATTGTAATCGTTGTAATTGTTTCAAACATTGCGCTTTTAGATTACTCAGTTATTATCTTGAACCCTATACAAACAAACTTTACTGTTCTGTTTGAAAAAACAAATTCTACATAATATTACATCTGAACTTGAGCAAAAAGTTGCATGTCGTATCGTGCAAGGTCATTTTATCTCTTAACTAAGTGATAATTAATCAGTTCCACTGTTTCCATGCTGGTTTGTTTGTATATTTGTTCTACAAATACATGTACTCAGGATCGTCCTGATAAATTTCGTAAAATAAGCGCCCCTTCAAAAAAAACCACTTGTTGCCTATAAAATTGAATTTTGAATTATATCATGTCCTTAAAATTTTGGATCTCCAGACAAGGGAGAACAATCCAGTGGCGGCGTGGGTTAGATTCGAACTTCATTTTATAATTTCGGCTAAACCGAATCAAGTAGTCGTAAATAAATCGTAAAAGCGGTGTCCCTTTGTAATAAACTGCTCACGTATACCTATAATAAAATTCGTATTATTTTTGTGGGCCAAAAGGGGGAAACAGAATTAATGAAGTAGCCAAGGGGGCTCGGCCTTGTAAGTTAAGAACAACATCGCCAATATTATCCGGCTATGGTGAAAGTCACTTTACGCCCCCCCAAACAGCTCGGGCGGCGGGGCAAATGTTATCTAAGCAGGAGTCGCTTACGACTTTATTTGCAATAACTAAAACTAGGTCACCACTTTGTCGACTTTATAAAATCACCCCTTTGTTCTTTCTAGTCTGTTATGTAACTCATACCTGTTCCTAGAATCTTTTAGAGAAGGTAAACGTAATAATAAATTTATGATGCAATTACAAGGTATTTTTCTAACAAGGGTTGTAAGAACCCGAATTTTAATCGTAAGCCATTTATGTGCTTGGCAAGACAAGGAAACCTTTTTAAATTGTTTACATAGAGTGAGACAAGCGAGATTCGAACTACGGAATCTTTGATCGGTTCCCCAATTTATACGGGTCTAGTTGAAGTCCTTTCCTCTCCATTCTTTGTGTCCTGGCACGCTGGTCTTCGATAGTACACTCCCCGAGTCCGGTTACCATCTTTCCCTCTATGGTCTGTTTACCATTTTCCCATCCCCTACGTTAAAATTAATTGTTAAGAGTAGGTTTTACCCCCCTTTGGTGGCTGTTTTTCATTTCTCGTTTAACCGAGCTAGTTTTTAGTGAATCCAATTAAATCTATTGGCCATACTGATTCGTTTTAAATTTCCTATTAACTAAACAACGCAATTCGGCTTTAAGAAACAGTTGTTTAGCACAATTACAAGAGATTATCGGTAGAGTAGCATGTCAATGTTTTAAGCGGTTAGTTGAGTTCATGCGATCGCTATATTAGTAACATTATACGTCGTTGGAGCATTTGATGACCTGTTCAATTAACAGAGGGAATTTAATTGCCTTGCATGGCACTCGGCAGTAAATAATATTGTTAGTGGCACACATTTAATTGGGATTTCTGAAATAAACCCGTGACGCATTTTTTCCAACTCCCGAATTTCATGAAATTGTTATAAATGTCATAATTACGGGCGTGTGGGTATTGTGTATTAAAAATTATTGTAACTATTATTTTTATATGGGTACACTGAAATTCGTTTTGTGTTTTTTTTTTACATAAAAATGCTTCAAATGCCAACTGCAAGGTCATCTATGATAAATTCTAATTATTATATTATACAGAGTTTATTATGAGGCATAAAATAGCTTTTCTGTAAAGTATTAAGTAAGTAGGTACATTATTACATGAGGCTTGATCAAGAGCACACGACACAAAGCAACAAACCCGGTAGAGAAACTTGTCAAGGACTTGCATGCACTAAGTGGTTCAATCCATAACTTTCATCCCGTCAATAATATCTCTCAGTACGTAATGAATAAATGAATTATTCCTCCATTGTATGTTTTTTCGTGTACTACATCAAACTGTTTTAAAAGTCTTTATTTGATCTTGCACAAGGGGGGGAATAATTGAATCTCTTATGTATGGAAATGAGGTATAAAAAGGGTTGTAAGTGGGTACGTGAAGTTCATGGGTAACGTTTTGACTTTCAACAAGACAAATACTAGTACATGAATGAGAGAGGCCTTTGTAGGTGCTGATAAATATTCAAGTAATTCTTCTTGATTTAAAGAAATTAACATTAAAAGGGCAGATTAAGGTGGGTTTAACATAGATAACATAATTTTTTTCTAAAATAATAGAAACCATGTTAGAAGTGACGTCTTGTCTTTGCTGAAATATTCCTTGAGGCAACATGTATTTGGGTACTACCATTCTACATTCTTCTGGCGTAGAATAAAAACTGTACTGTAAACAATTGATTTTAAATGATCTCATAGATAATAAAAAAATCTAGAGGAATGAGATCGGGAGAACGAGCAGGCCAAGCAACTATATTTCAAAAACTCGAAGGAACTTTCAGCATTGAAATGTCTTGCTTCGATTTTCCTGATTAATTTTCCAGTTAAGTGTTTTGTGTTTATAACTTTATAAGTCAGCAAATTTCTGATCGATATGGTGATTGTGTGATGAATTTCCCTTTCCTCTTTGTTTATTTGACGATGTTATCGTTGTCACATAAACCAATATTTATATTTCATGAATGTCCACTTTCCAACCTTGCCTGTTTGGAAGTCACGATAGTGATTCAAAACGCTATTATGAGATATTTGTTTTTGTTACTCAACTCTTTAGAGTTTCTTTTTTTTCTGTTTCATAAGGAAATATTCTTCTTATTTATTATCTATCATTCTTATAATTCTTATAATCAGGGGCGGAATATAATATTTTTCAACGAAAGGTTGTTCGATTATTTAGAGGAAATTTATTTCGGAGACAAAAGATCAAAGTTTAATTCAGAATACTTAGAAATCTGTGTTTGTTATGATTGGATACCTTTTCTGGTACTTTCTACTTCTACTTGATGTGCTTAAATTCCGTGAATGTTATCACTCCAAAGCATTTGTACAATCGTGATATTTAGTTTAAATTTTAAACGCATAAGCTGTAACGAAATAAATTGACGAACTTTCCTTAAGTAATTTAAGTGGTAATACACTTTAAAAAAATTATCCTTCGCAATAGCACATAAAATTTATTATTAAATCATTTTTCTAGGTGAAGTAATAATAATTATTGATTCTCGCACTGATCGCAGGAATATTTAAGATTCATGCCTGACATTCTCTGTCTATTTATTATGAAGTTTATTTCACGCATTATGGCCATAAGAGCTCATACACTTTTTGGTACTGCTAGTAAAAACTAAATTAATAAATCTCTGTGGCAACCAGATGCGGACACCTGCGTTGACGTTTCCGAATGTGTCTTACTACGCATCGTCTCAGTTCCTGCGATTCGTAGCGTTTGCGTCAAACAATTGTGAATATAAATCTATATCCTTTATTCAATAGAAATGTCTAATAGTTCAAAATTGTGCATTAGTGGAAATAATCGGAATGAAGGAAGTTCCTAAACACTATAATCAGTTTGGTTTTCTATTTGCAAACAAATTGCACGCGTTGAAAACTTTTTGTGACGTCACGAACATTTATAAATGGGATTTCAACTACTCTGTCTGTTTCGTGTTACATTATTACATATTACTAAGCGCTTGCTAAAGCATTGTCCTCGTATATGAGTTGTTTTGACACAATACCCCCGTCCTCATCCACCGATGATGCGTTTTATCAATACATACCAATACAGTTACTTGTTTATGACATGTAGAGAATCACAGCAAACTTGTCATTAAAATAGCATTCGATTCATTTTATTCACACAATCACATTTTATTGACTAATTTGAAAATCGTGTGCTTTGACGAATTACCCTTCCGGAATAATTTGCTCGTGTTAAAAGGATTTTTCCGATATTTACTTTTTTACAAACATTTTATTTAGATTCCCTTAATATTGATTGGCTAAGCGTGTTAAATCAGATTTTAAATTAACGCTCAGATAAAAATAGATGTGTATGAAATTTCCTTTATGAGTTTCATAAACAAACTAATCAAAAGTCGTTAAAAAAAGTTTAATTTTCACCTACATCGACGAATTTTATAACAAAGTTTAATTGAATAGGAAATTATACTTTATTGACTATGAAATTGATGTGGATGGAAAATATCATTTTCAAGGAACTGATGTGACCTTGTAATTAAATTTTTTATTGTTATAGAGATAGGATTTTATGCACTTGGTCGCAAATATGGGTTTATTATACATACGTTTATGTAATTGCATACAAATCCTATCCCTGGTAATAAATAAAGCATTCGGTAATTAATTAAATCTAGTTCGATAATCTTGTGTGGTTTAATTCTAAATAACTAATCTTGTTTTTTTCTTTCCAGGTAAGGACATAATTTAATTTTCCTAATTATACGCGTCTGGGTAAGTTATAGAAACATATTTTAGCAAACTAGTGACAAGGAATGAATGATTTAAGATCGTTTTAACAACTCCTAAATATAGTTTAGCGTTTTGTTAACTTCTAGACAGCTGCTTGCTATAATTTATGTATTTTTCACTTCTTTTCAAAACTAAACTCTTAATAGATTATTTCATAACATATTTGCTAAGGTACATAAAATAAATGATTATCTATGTGCATTAAAAATATACATTAAATAGAACTTGGACCGAGATACACTAAATATTAAATGCAGGGTGGACCTAAAGACGGTTTAGGAAGGAAACTGCGGAATATCAAAATTTGGAGATTGAAACATTCGGTTTAAAACGGATTGAGCCTTTGGCTTCGAAATTGGTAACGTGTTAGAGTCATATTTAAGTTTGGAGACCCTAAAGGGTTTTGAAACACCTGTAGTCAAGTTTTTCGGGGAGTTGTAGACCTAAAGTTCTTTTTGTCTAATCCATGGGTGTTGGTAACTTCCGGAAGTGTAGGTCAAAAAAAGTTTTCATGTCCCCGTTTAATAAGAAAAACACGTTTGATACGCGTTATAAAATAATCGTTTTTCTCCTTTCCTACTGTATCATCGTTCTGGTAGTTAAAATAAACGATATGCTGATAGGAATGTATATACTGGAACTGGAAGCAATGTTATAAATAAATTTCCTGTTTTATGTATCTGGGAGGTATCATGTTGTACGCAAGCATGTGAGGTGTAATCAGTGTCCATTTATTTGCTGGAATTTCTAAACTTTTCAACACGCTTGATTTTTCTACTTTCTTTTAATTTCAACCAATTTACAAATAAAACAATTAAATTTCTGAACTTGCCTCTATTCGAGTTTCATGAGAAAGAATCTGATTTACGAGTTGCGAATAAAGAAAGGATTTTACGGATGTTGGCATATTTTTACGACCATCCCTGCTATAATAAAACCCTCATCCTTTGTGTATTTCGATTATTGGTAACTGATAAAACCACCGTGTTCAGAATTTCCATGCAACATCTGCAAGAGTATTATGCAAATTTCAAAGCGAAGTTAATAAGAAATTCATTAAGGAAACCAGACGTGCTGGATAAGTTCTTCGGGCACAACCTACGCGCTTTTTGTGGAAGCAAATCAATAAAGCAGCATCAAGACATTGTTTTCTAACGGTGAATAATTAAAATTCTTCGACGATGATTACGTACCGTTCGTTGTTCTTCTAAACTCGGGATTATTTCACAATCGAAGGTCGCAGAATATAAACACCTGCGAAAAAAGCGTGGGAACGGTCCATTTTCTGCAAGAACAGAAACTATAGGAAAAAAAATTCATTGTCCAATCGATGACCACAGGGATTCGCTTGCACATTCACGTATTACCTATCTCTGGTATAAGTGGGTTAGAACCGAGTGTTATTGATTTCAATCAATATCGAAACGAGTAAGTTAAGTGGAAACGCAGGAGGGAACAAGCCCAATTTTTGGACGAAGCCAAAATCAATTAAAGCTTAGAAAAGAGTTTCCTTTTCGTAATTTTTAACATCTGAATCCTAAAGAGGTTTATTTTACTAAAAAATCTATAAAAGAAGACAAGCTGTTTGAGTATGAAGCCGGATTTATGCTCGTAAAAGCACAAGAAATAAAGCGATCTTAAGGGGATACGATACCCTTCCCTACCCGTGTAGCTGTGTGTTTTTTTCTGTTCTTCCTTATCTGGGGTTTTCACATGTTCTAAGTCTAAAGTCCTTTGTGAAATTGTATTTGGGAACTGTTCGATATCACAAACACTCTGTTTCTTTGGGAATAGGAAACTAAATGGGGTTAGCGGTGATTTAAAAATATTTGGACACAAAACAAACACGCAAAATGTCTTTTAAATTACCCAACTATCATTAGCTAATTTATCCTGATTATATCCATTGCTACGAACGTCAAGACACTTTAAATAATTGTTGTGAGAATTACTAATTACAGGGACCATCATAATTACAAATAAGAACTTATCATTTCAAACCTAAACAAGAAAGAAATTTCCTTTTGCGAATACGAAATGATCTCTTTTCTCAATAGAAAACTGTAAAGAAAATTGTTACTTTTCTATCATTACGAAGAATAAATCTTTGAAGTACACGAAAAAATGGCATCCCCAAACGTTAGAAAAGTGATGTTGAAAATTAATTCACTCGCTTCGCTCGCTCCTGGTGTTTTGATTTTTTTTAGGAAAATATTCGAGCTAGATTCTTGCTAGCACAAATGCCCCCCCTCCTTCTGCCCTTTCTTTTTCTCCAGTTTGAATATTCTTGATTGTTATTTGTAACATTTTTTTTTCTTCACTTTGTCTTTCCTATTCCTATTTCCACTCTTCTATTTCTGAGTCACGAAATTATCAAAACGACAATTAATGTTGACAATGTTTGCATAATAATCCGGTTTCTAGCAATCCTCGTTAACAATGGAAAATTCTAATGAAGACCTTGTATTATTCTGTTCTAAAAAAAAATAGATTTTTTTTAAAGTAAATTTTAGTTAATGGCAACAATGGGTTTGACTGATAAGAACTTGCGTAAGAATCTATTCTGAAAATAGTGTGGGTTCAGAATATTTAGTTTTTAGGAATTTTCTAAAAGATTCAGTAAGCCAACGTGATTTATTTTCAAAGGAAAAAAAATTAAGAGTTCTTTGAATTGTCTTGATTTAATTTCCTTCTGTTTTAAAATAGTGAGTGCCTAATGAGGAACTATACACAAGGTATACGTAGGTATACTTGGTGGTTTTTATTTAGTTTTCTAGCAATTGAGTGTTTTTTGCTTAAAACCCGAGGTCATTATAACTCTTTCGAACACTTTCTCTCATTTTAATAGTTTTGTAATAAGTTTAAACAGTAATTTAACGAACTATTGTTGTTTCCTGTAAGAAATACTGCTCGAAACTTGGGTATAAACCAAGTATAAACTAACAATGACACATCACACACACGTGTGCTCTACTATTATTCTAAAGGATGTATTTAACTTTTAACCACTGATTTTTAAACAAAAGTTAATAGTGTTTGTTGCTCCACGATTTTGTAACCATTTCACTTTCTAATGTATTGAATGTAGTATTCAAAACATTTCTCAACTTGAGTAAATAAATAATACTACAGTGCAGTTGCTTAATGGTGACACTATTTAACAATTCAAACGTTTAGGGACCCATTAATTAAGGTTTAATAGTTCCTGGGCTTTAAATTAGGTTACGGTGAAAGAATAATTTATTCTACTTCGGGAATTCCCCTGTTTTAATCATGCAACCTCCTCCCGGAACCGGCTTTTATTAAACTCCTTTTGGGATACTCTTTTGGGGGCAAAAAAACTTTAAAATATTTCGTGTATGTTTTGAATTTTGCTTTCTTCTGTTTTTATCATGAAGAAAATTAATTCAATTTAGTGAGCGTAATTATTGCATTCCAGCTCATGTAATTTTTGAGTGCAAAAAGAAAAAGTTGTGTCTAATTTAGTGACCACGAAAATAACCGAGTGTAAAGAATCTATGGCGTATTATTTTGGTCATTCGCGAGGTATTCGTGATATTAGTCGTCGTAACTTTCACAAGCCTTCAAGCATAACGGTATGAAGGCAGAAGCAGTCAAACCACCTTCCTCACCATTTCAGAACCTAATGTAGTAGTTAATCTGTGGGATCTTATCAACATCAATTATCTGTGTGGTTTTAAAACTAAATAGATGAGAGAGACAGAAAGGAAGAGATATTAAAGACAATCCTCATAAAAAAATTAGGACAGAATCAGAATTAAAAAAAGGTACCCACGGTGCCTGATTTTTAGATAATCGGAAATAAACAAATGTCCACGTAAAAGAACTGATTTTAGATCCTGAAAATTTACTAAAAGCATCGACTTTATAGCTAATAAAATCAGTGCTGAAAGATTATCGCTGGAAATGGTTGGTAAGTTAATGGTAACTCCTCGGTAACAATCTTTCTCTCTTTTTTTTGGAAAGGAGTATTGCCCAAAACAATTTTTTACTGCAATGAAATATTTGTAAAAATTGAATAAGCGATATACCAAGCAAACTGCCTTGGTGTTAAATTTTTATACAAGGATTGTTTAGAAAGTAACCAGAGCGTCCAAGACTTTGTTCTTTTAGTCCCCTGATCTGATCCCATACCACTTATTTTTATAAAAGAAGTAGAACCCGACCCTATGATCCTCATTTGGGAACATCCAGAAGATCGTTATAGACTTTCTGTTTTCAGGAGTGGGACCAACGCGTCCACATGGAAGGGAACCAATATTTTAAAGGGGTTAAAGTTCCAAAGTCAGTTCCATGACAAATTGAAAATAAATTTGATTAAATGATATTTTACGTTCAATAACGTCCATCAAAACGAGATTTTTTTTGTTCGGTTATATAAAAGCGGTGAAAGTAAAGTCCCAAATTTTTCTGACATTTGACATGAAATCGTTGAGTTCATGAAATTTAACCTCTGGAGAGTTTAGCATCAAATAATAAAAATGTTTATTTTTAGAAGCAATTATTTAGTTTTCCCCTCTCTCATACTAGGGGTTTGTGAATTTCAGACGAGCATATTGTGTTGATTTTCATCGTTGTAGGTCGTGGAATGGAATTAGCCGGAAGCGCCCACGAGTGCTCCATGAACTCTAACCTCTATTTTCCGCAGTACGGCGGCGGCTAAGCCCTCTTTCTCTGTAGTTGTTACCCACACGCCAACGCTATATAAGTTGGACATTTATTATTTCCTTTATCACAGAACAGTCTAGGATATCTCTTTATTAATTTTAATTTATTGATGTTTTTACAAACAAGAAACGTGACCATCGGAATGGATATTGCAGTGTTAGGACCGTACTAAGTAAAAATTGGAGTAACACAATTATTGAGGACTAACACTTCTTACTCTATATTATAGCGATATCCAAAGTCTTTGCCGTTTAGGTTCCTAGGAATCCCCGAATTCTCGAGCGTACCCTCTCCCTGCACGATTAGGTGGTTGAAAATATTTTTCATTGTTTTCTCTTGGACGATTTCCTAGACGAGAACTTTTTCCTGTTAATGTGGGACGAATACTTTTTCAGTTAACCACTCTTAATAAATCACCCTGTATAATAATTCAATTAAGAATTCATTATTTAAAAAGAAATGTATATCATAAATATTTTAAGTTGTTATAAACTTGTCTATGGAAATTGTCCAGCATTCTAAAAATGACCGTTAAATTTTATGAAGTAATAAAATAAAGCAAGAACAACCACTATACTCGGTTACAATCTTTTTATTATTATTAACGAAGACACATTATTTTTCTACCTTAATGCTTTTCCACATAAAAAAATTAAAACCATTATAAACAATTACAGGTTTCCTTCTATAGTATTTAGGTTAATGATTAAATTCGGGCAATTTATTATTCATAGGATGTACCTGTTTTAAATGAACTTTGATTACTGGTAATAATTTAAATTTTTAAATACATTATTGGGTTTCATTACAGTATTTTAAATTAAGTTGCTGTATTTATGACACATCCATTATTGCAATTAATCCTAGTTAACGTTATTTATTAATCGCTAGAAAAAATTTAAATTTCCTCAAAAATAATTTTTTGCAATTTTGTCCTCGATTTTCAAGCAATTAAGGCTTGGGTACCAATTATTTTAAGTTTAATTGTAGAAAAACAACCCCGTGTTAAAAAATATTGTTTGTACATTTTTTTTTCAAAATTCTCATAATGATTACAAGGTCTTACGTACTCACAAATAATTTTCCTTACCGCACTAGTGCTAGCGAAAGTTGCAAAAATTAATGTCAGGGTCAAAATTATTGGGGTCTCGGTTCAAACAAACCCTTTATTTAATAGGAGATGTAATGAAGGGTTAAGTTTACGAAACGATCGGAATAATGAATAATGATTATTCACGCTAGTGTATTAAAGGGATTATTCTTGACTAAAAATAATTTCTATCTTGCTTCTGCGAAGTATAAATTTTTTTCCCACGGTCAAAGTCGTTATGGGACCTACTTTAGCTAACCCCGGTATTGGATTCGGTTTGCTAATGCAGAGGTGTAATAAATTTATCCCTAACCAATATTGTCGCCTCTGAATCTAATTTTTCTAAGCATAACTAAACTGCGTGGGTCTTAATGAGTAGTCCTGCAGGGCCTCATCAGGTTAACATAATCTCAAGCTAAATATGTCTGCAATCTAATCCATGTTTTCAATATTAATCGCTCCTATCCCATCCCATAAAAGGTGAAATATTGTTATTGTGTTCGGCGGAATTGGTTTGCAATTCGCATAACATATCCGAAACTAGCCATTTTCATGGTACTTGATCATGAGACCTTGCGACAGACAAGAGAAACTGTTTATACACCGAGGAGTAATTGTTATACGACTTCCTTTCGTAATAAGCCAACGTATTTAACAGTGCAAGAAATTTCGGCAGTCGTGTGGTTTTTTCAAAAAAATTACTTGATGGTCATGTTATAGCTTCCTGAATAATGAATCAGAAAAAAAACGTTCCTTTTAAAAACAGTACCAGATAAATAAAAATATCTATCGATTCTGATATTTTCAAGTTTTATTATGACTCAGCTAATCATCCTTTTACCACTTTTATCAATATTTAGATTGAAATAATGTTGAAATTAATTTATTATGTGCAGTAGGACGCGTTCGGATACGTTAGACGCAGGTGTTCTGTTTTCCGTGCCAAAAAGTATATGGGCTCTTATGGCTTTAATGCGTGAAATAAATTCTGTAAGAAATACGTAGGATTTTTACGTTAAAAGCTAGACTTCATGTTGTGCGATCAATGCGTGAAGCTAATCCTTCACGTACTGGTGTAGGAAAAAGATTTTTTAACCCTGTATCCCTGACACTTTAAAAAATTACGCCACTGCCTATAAATTTAATATGGTGCAATTTAGAATTTTTTTTATATAATCTATTTGTTTCCTAAAGCAATCTTGAAAAGTAATAAACACTTGGATAATATACTTAAAGAATGGGAATTATTTTATTAAACTTTTAGATAGCCTAGGAAATTATGAGTACCAATGAATCATTCAAATAGTGAGTGAGTCATGCAGTAACTAGTATATATGGACATTGCAAGTTGTTCAATAAATAATCGGAAGGTTGAAAAGTAAAAAAATCGTTTGAAGGCGTTTATTTTTAAACTTTTAATTACCTCATGATTATTTATGATTATTTCTGTTACTGTGACTTGGCACCGAGGGAATACGCCGGGAAGTTCCACCCTCTCGGGTCTTTAACTTGCAATGGCATCGTATATATAACGGGATTTATAGTTTTCGATCTCGAACCCTGCATTTTCGGTGAAATCGTGAACGACTTTCTACGCCATCTCATAATAATTATTTTCTTGATTTTGGGGGATGATTTGATTTTGAATAAATATTTTGTTTAATAGAATTTTTTCTATTGTTTCAGGTATGTACCAAATTCAAGATCTTTTTCTTCTCCAATTTGGTGAGTCACTTTTTTGTAGACAGTCTGTACTCGGTTTTAGCTTTTTACAATCGACGTCGGGCAATCACCCAGACACATTAGGTGCAGTATATTTATACCGCAGTAGCAAAAAAATTTTTATTACTCATGCCGATTTCGACTTTCGAGTCAATTCCTGGAGTACATAGTGACACATATAAAGTTCGGTGACACTACATTTTTGTTGTCGTAAAATTCGCCCATCAACCACTTCACAATTTTTCGTGAATAGACGCAGTAAATCAGTGGCGTACACAAAGGGCTGTTTTATTATTATGTGTAGATATTTGTAGGAATTTGTCAAAAACACGGAAGTTTTCTAGGAGGTTCACTAAGGGAAGGGTTAGGGTAGCGCAGAATCCGTTATGGTTATCTTATCAAAAGTTTGAAATTAAATCAATAAATCACTTGGTATTTATGTAAGCAAACAAGGTTTTAGTTAATGAGTGTACACGTACATCCCTTTTAGGTGTTGTAGTTAAATGTCATGTGTAAATACTGATAGCATTATATGGCGTGTCAGCCTATTTTATGGATTTACCCCTTCGCGTGGCATTTACCGCTAAGCTGTATATTCACCACAAACAGTTTCATTGCTTAGTTATTGGTCGTTATTGTCCGATTCACTTCCTCCTGTCACGCCCTTCATGAGGGTAGCAACCCACGTCAAGTAATTGTTGAATCATGACGAGGAAATCCTGAAGATCTAAACAGCATCATTACAATAACATTCCAATCTCCTTTGTTTTTGAATTGCTCTAAAGATCGCATTACCAAAGCGAAAAGGATTCTACCAAGAAACTAATTTGCTAATTACAGTTCGATTTAACTTGTTGATTACATAAAATGGTGCGGCAACCTACGCTAGAGCCTGAATACTTGAAACCTCCTGATTTCTCCCGAGAATTGCCTCCGAGAATCCCCACGACACAACTCTATTGATTGCTGTTGGAGGAAATCTTAATTTCATTTCTTCTAATCGTTAATATCTAATAGAACGTAAAAGGAAGAAATCTTTTGGTTAGGTGCATACTATACCTCTCTCTTTCTTTTTTTCTTTCTCATACTAAAAAGGTTTAATTAACACAGTAACATTTTCCTTTTTCCGACACATGAAAGTCGATTGAGAGAGCAGTAAATAATCGTTTAGGGGCATAAAACGCGCGTGGTAGGGAATCTGTTAGAGTGGAAAGGGATGATGTAGAGACTTGTGGAACGTAGGGGTTGATAGCTGAAGGCAGCTGGCGTCGGTCGGCGCCGGGCGTCGTCGCGAAGCCCGTCTGCTTGTTAGGACGTTACCCTTCAATGTGTCAGCGAGGCTAAATCAATGACGTCTCCCTACTACATTTATATGTCTGGCACCCTCTTTAGAATATTCCTCCTAATTTTCTCCCAATTTTAATAACCGAATTAACTAGGTCAACTGTCTTGAACCAAACCAACTTTACAACCGCGTAAGGGGTTGATATTATTGAAGCAAACAAATTATTCAAATCCAAAAAAGTGGAAAGCGGAGACTAGACGCGTAAAAAATTTGTAGCGTGACCTTTTTCCATGAGCACCGTTTGGATAGGAGTTTGAAAAGAAAGAGATGAAATGGGGTTGTTGGGTTAGATAATTGTTTTGCGCCAGACGAGTGCGAAGAATTTTGTAGCGCGGTCTATTAGAATGAATAATAAGTTTGATATAAGAAGGGTAAAGAAAATTATGAACCTTATGGATTTGGCAGACGTATCAGGGTGGGAATAAATTAGTTCTGCAAAGACTGCGTGAAGGGTGTAAAGATAACCAAGATAATTAATTGGTGCATATAGAAAATGGAAGTTGATTTTCTAGTCATTTGGGAAAACTGTTTTCTTGTAGTCAATCAGAAGCCAATCACCTATTGGTAATTAACTGGACAGGAAAATTTTTTTTGGCGTTTCCAATAGGTCCCAAAGGGCTTTCAAAAATTTCCTAAGGTGTAGTGTTTTATATCTTCTCGTCCTGGAATTCCTAAATTATTTAAAAAATATATTGGGGCGGTACTCAATCCCTTGTCTCCTTGTAAGTGTGAGAAGGCTAGGATATGACAGGATGGCAGGAAAAAGTGTATAGGGTAAAGGAAACGAAGAACGAAGAGGGCGTGGACAAGCACTAAACAAACTTTTTAGTGTCAGAAAACTCCTATAATGTAGTGCAGGATATTGTCAATGCGGAAGAAATGTTTTTATGCAGAATACAGGGATTCCGGTGTCAGGTAGCCGAATTTTCTGGGAAGGACGCATTAGGTCGCATTCCTGTCTCATGATGACTCGTCAGCATGTAACAATAGTTGAGCTTGAGGTCGTTAAAAAATTATTGCCTAGGGCCGAAATATTTACAAGACAGATCATGTAAATAACTGAAAAAGGTTATGAATTTTAAGGAGGTTCGACAACCGATTATATCGAATTGCCACCAAGACGGATATTTTGCCCACCCAGAATTGGAATTTGACAGATTTAAATTCTAATACCCATAAGCCATAAATAACCAAGTTACCGCGTCATTAAAAGGTTTATTTTTACTATTGCTCCTGAAAAATTAATAATTGTAATTTAAATTTTATCAACCCCTTTCAGTACATTTCACTTTTCAAAAAACAAACAATTTCCTTATAAATTATTGTTTTCCAAATCTAAAGTGTTCATTTGAAAAGGACATTTTCGACCTACGTGTAGCATTGTTAGAAAAGGGGCGAGAAATATTCATTTTGTTCTTTAGGGATGGTCCCAAGGGGTTATCAGTAACAGAGTGACTACGCTTCGCTATATGCGTGGGTCGTAACAACTTGAGGATGAAATTATATCGGGGGAGTGAGAATATGACGAAGTAATGTGGGCAAAGGAAACCCGAAAGCATTCGATGACGTACAAGCTCAGCTTTTCCTTAAAATAAAAACCCTTAGCCTTATATTTTACGTATTTTCGAAATTTATTATTTAAACTGAAAAAAGGGCAACGTAAAAGAACAAAATAATACCGAAAAGGGGACTAATTAAAGCTTAAAGTCAGCTGCAACAAGTCTTGGTTTGCTGCGATCGCCGGCGACCTTCCAGTTCGTCTCTATAGGCAACACACCCCGCGTGACGTCACGATGACGTTGAGTTCGTTCTCTTACGTCACAAGGCTGGGCTGATTTCATTATCTTCTATTACCGTCCCCCGTATCATCGCGCGATGAATGCGGCATCTATTTTTGCATCGCTGTTATTTCAAATGTTGTTGGAATTAATCCCGTTTCGATAATCGTAACAACTTTCCCTAGTCCCTACTACGATTATTAAAATGCGCTTTGATCGTTTGGATGACGTAACAGGAGCGCAGGTTCCGATTTTGATAGCGCAGTATAATCTGATCTGCAGAATGATTGTTTCGACGTTTTCTTGATTGATGCGTATTTAAAGTGAAAGGATAAAGGATAAGGATAGTAGATGTGGTAATAGTTAGGGAGGCGATAATAATTTTTAATGGGGGTTATAGAATTTATATACCTACGGCGTAATTGAGATTGACGTAGTCCAATAATGTTGGCATTTTTTACATAGTACAGTAAATGATGTAAAGGTAAACAAATCGGGGATTATAAGATCGTATCGTAATAGTTGGTAGTAGTTCCTTTATACGGTGATAATCGTTTGTTTTTAGTTTTATGGATTTTGAATTTTTTTTATGGGAAAAGTTGGGTCATAAATAGCGGCAGTAGCAAAATGGTTTTTTTAATGGTCGCACGTGTTGCAGTAGCGTGCGTACGTGCCTAACAGCAGCTTGTTTAACAATTTCTGGCCATTGCCACCAGGCGGCTCCACTTATCCGATTGTATTGAGTTTATCAGCTAGCCCCTCTTAAAGCCGGCAAGCAAAATGAGGCAATGGAATGACAATCTAGCAAAACAACATGGCTTCCGCTCGACTTCCGTTAATGCAACATAAGTGGGAGTTAAATGCCCGAGAAGTACTATGCGGATTAGTTGCAATATGGCCGATTATCTTAAGGAAGGACAGGATGAACGAATGTCATCGGCCGCCATTTCGCGGATGATGGCACGTGGTATACCTTGGTATACAGCCACAGTTGTTCATTTGTTTTGGTAGTGGGAATACCCGAATGGTTTCAGGAAAGGCGCATCGGTGCGCTTGCTGTGGGGGACATGGGCGGTCGTGCTAACTAACCTGTGCCCCTGATCGGTGGCGCCGTCAAAGCACCGACTTGCGAACAACGTGCGGCAAAGTCCACTTTTTAAGGGGAAGAAGGTTGATCAGCGGTGAAATCTTTAATGTAAGCAATGTGTGCGCCTCTCAAGTTATTACGCACGGTAGTATTTTGATGAAATGACAAGTGCGTGTATTTGTGACGGTCGTTTAACGGGTAGTTCGCTGGGAAAAAAGTAGCGAGTGCGGAAAGGGTGATAAAAACAGATATTATGAACTTGTGGACGTTATGAGTTTTAAACGGAAGTTAATACTGCAGTGTTATTCGCACTTTTACTAATGAAGAAACTGAAACCACGGTAAGGATGACACAATTGACAACTTTTTAAGGCTCGTTTTTCCATATTTCTTAAACGTTTACCTTTAGGTCCAATTTAAAAACTTTTTAACCGGAAATTTTCCTACTTAATGTACCGCTAAATTAATTAACCCGTTTAATTAATTGCTAATAAAACCGTAAAATGGTGGTTTATCGAATAATCAGATTTATATTAATCCAGCTTTTTTCGTAGGTATTCTGAAACGAATTGTAAAAGGAGCAGTGACGTTTTATCTAAACGCGCTGTTGCCAATTAGATTACTGCTTATCGTTTTTAACTGTCAACAACGACTACGATCTCCCTACAATAACAATCGATTTCTTCGATGTATTGCACAAAATTAAAAAAAAAAGGTCTTGCATGGATCTGGGCCAAGGATTTAGTTTATCTAGCAAAATGCTCGATTTTGCTTATGCATGTTTTCATTGTCAACTGGTACCTACATGACGTCATATTTGCAGGCCTTGCTTCTCTCAAACCACAAGGGGGTATCCCGCATATTAATCAGATGATTTGTCAGTGTTTATTATTAATAAATCTCTTCTTAACCGGACGTTAATTGGATTTTTCCATGTCTTGGGAAAACACTTCATAAAAACCACATTCAAAATTCACTTCCAAGAGTAGGCAAATCTTAAAACTGTTCTTAAAACAACCTTTATTACGCCAGAACTATATATTACACAGACCTTACACTATTAGACAACGCAATATTTACCGTTAATTTGGACTAACGCAGTAAGGAATGTTCTAGACTAGAATAATTTGGTGGAGGAGCTTTTCTATTTCATTCCTTACACAGTATTTTCAATAAAACACATTACACACAGACCTTACACTATTGGCAAACGTAATATTTACCATAATTGGGACTAATACGGTAAGAAATGTTCTCGTCAAGATAGTTTTGGTGGAGGAGCATTTTTATTTGATTCTTACACAATATTTTCACCAAAAGACATTACACACAGATCTAACACTATTGGCAAGCGTAATATTTCGCATAAACGGGGGCTACTGCAGTAATAAATGGTGGAGGAGCCTTTGTTATTTGATTCCGTTCCCAGTGTTTTCTTACAAACACATTACACACAGACTTGACACTATTGGCAAGGGTAGTATTTCCCATGATTGGGAGTAACGCACCAAGAAATGTTATCTCATACTTTTGGTGGAGGAGCTTTTTTTGTTAGAGTTCTTACACATCACTGTATTTTCACCAAAACACATTACACACAGACCTTACACTATTGACGAGCGTAATATTTCTCATAATCGGGGCTAACGGAGTAAGAAATGTTCTAAACTAAATACATTTGGTGGAGGAGCTTTTCTTTATTCCTACACATTATTTTGCCCAAACCACCTTACACTATTTAACTATTTACCCTCACTGTGCGCCCAATGGGGATAGTAAAGGATAGAACTATGTTGTTAACTTTTTCATACATTATATGTTTTTTCCACTATTATTTTTTGTTGAAAATTTAAATTATTCCGATAGTGTAAAGCGGTGTAAAAACTTTTTCGAATCCTTCTCAAGACCTCCATGTCCATACTGTTACGACCAAACGCAACCATCATTCAGAATTTCATCAGACACCTTGAAATACACGACCTCTTTCGAAATTACATCAACTTTTCTGAAATATGTAATGAATTTCTAAGATCTTTTTGTTTTTAATCTCTACAATAATTTCCATGATTTTTCCGAATTGTAAATCTAGGCTGTCTGATTCTATATATTTCCTTGAACATTTTAACAAATCCGTGGGTTCCATTGTTATATAAGAATAGGTTGTTTCGGCCCTGACTTTTAAAAAAAGGAAGATCACCTTTAATCATTCAGAAACCATAATAGATAGCAATAATAAAAGTGTTAAGGAAAACATGTCGTATGGGTTAGGTCAGTTCTCTGCTGAACTCGCAGAAAGCGGCCTCAAGGAAAATGTATATGACTCATGTTTTACCTTTGTGTGTATACAATATTAACTAAAGAAGCTTTAATAAGTGAATTTGTCCCTGCGGCTTTTATTTACCTTCAGCGGTAATATTTTTGCGGATTATTTCCGTTATCCATAACATCTACATATACTCGTACACCTCCTTTCTTCTCGTTTCTTGTTACAGTTTTGCTTTTCCCGGGGGGTAATCCACTATCTAAAATCATGTACAGGTATTGAAAAATTGACAAAAATTTTTGTTATTGACGATATTGCACGTACTGCGGAGTATTGACAGCAACTGACAGAAACTGCATGGTATTGAAGAATATTGACCAGTACTGCAAGTATTGACAAGTATTGTAAAGTATTGACAAGGACTGTAAAGTATGCCTGTACTGTCAGACTGTACATTTTACAGCATGGATGAATATATTAATATCTATGTCGTTTTCTACTTAAGTATCGTTTATTTGTTTTTTTTATATTTAACAATGTTATTGATTTATTGTGTTTTTAGACTGTATTCTGTACTGTATTTGTATTGTTCCTATACAAACTGAAATAGTTATTTTTTCGGAATAAGTATCTATCTATGGGGGAGGCAGGAAGGTCTTGCCAAGATCAGGATTATAAGAAAAGTAAAATTGCAGATTGTGCTAAATTTCAAGGCTATTTAGCGTAGAGCCGTAGACATTTACACTAGTTTTTACCGAGTTTTTACTTTCCCATACCACCACTGGTATAGGGGAAGTATTAATATCATGAAAATTTTCGAAATTTAAAAATGTCTGGCTGTGGGTGGGTGTGTATGTATGTATGTATGTGACGCCTCTAACGCAAAAACTAGTGAACCGATTTAGATGAAATTTGAAATGGAAGGGTATATCGAAAATTCATCGACAAAATAAGCTTTTCAAGAAAAACCCGAAACCGGAAGCGGAAGTTAGCCATGTTTTTTTGGTAGCAGTTTTTTGAGAAGCGGAATTTTTGAAAATCTGATTTGGGGATATAAAAGAAGACCATAATTCAAGGGAAAAAGTTTTTTTGCCGGACTCTCTAGCTTCAAAATGGCGGCCGCTATGAATTTTTCAATATTTCGAATTTAACGCCCCATAACTCAAAACCCAGTTATCTGGTCAGGTTCCGCAACAACTTGTTTGAAAGCCCTTTGGCGGTACTATACCATGAGAAAAATTTATTTAGTAAATCCACAAACGGTCGCAACGGCGCTTTTCCAAAAATTTTGGAATTTTTAAAAAAGTATTACAAAAAAACTGGGAACACAACTTTGTTTAAATTTTCTATACTTATGCAGCTTGGTATTAGCTACATTTTTGTGTTTTGATGAATGCCAGAATTTCACTGTGGCGCCCTCTACGAGGTTTTAAAATACAGAAATTGACGTTCCTATAGCGCCTTTATTAATCAAAATATGAAAGACGTTTGAATATAAAAGTTGTTCAGTATATAATTTTGCATTTTCCTAAATGTATATCGCGTATACAGGGCGTTTGCTTTCCATAGTATAATAAACAACTTTGTTATTTTAAATATATTATATATTATTATATAATTGAATGCAAAATTTAATTGTCTATCACATAGTATAAGGTATTCATATAGCTAAAATGTACGGTTGATGAGAAATTCGTGAATTTTAACCGCGTTGTGTAAGATTTAGCCTGGACTCGTGACAGAAACGGTCGTGGCGTCGCGTCGGTCGGTCGGTCGGCCGGTAGTGATCGTCAGGCTTCGCCAGATGTAATTTCAAGCCGGATTTCTGTCGGAGTCTTGGTTTATTATTATTTACTACTACAGATGCGTGTCTTTCTTCTGTACATATCGAACCCGTATAGGCCCGTTTTTCTCGCTACGCATTCAAATGATTTCCATGGTCTGCTTCGCGAATTAAGCCCCGTTTTCCTAGCTGCGTGATACGCCCGACATGTTACGCCGGCGTGATACGCAGTGTACTCGTCTAGTGTTATTTAAATGCACCTGTTTTCCTACACTGCGTATTACGCAGAGTCCAACGTGTTCCGCCAGCGCATTACGCGGGCACTGCTCCGAGAGCAGTCAATGACGCGACGCAGTGCGTGATAGAGCCTTGGATAGACCACTACACCAGTTTTGATCTATGGAAGATTCGGCAGACATGCTCGCATCAACAGTTTGAAGTAACCTTCTGACTTCCCTGTTTGGAAAAGTTTGTTTTCACCGTGTCTTTTCTCTCGTGACGAAGAAACAGGTAGTAATAACTTTTCGTCTTCCCCCTCCTCTAGATCCATCATGAAATTCACTAACATTTTTAATTTCTACTTTTTAAATGAAGCCGTTATGGGAACATGTCTGTCCTATGAACTTCTTTGCACCCAACTGATTTAAAAAGACGTTGCGTTACACTTTGAATCGCGCAGGTAGGAAAACACTATCACGCTGCGGCATTTGAAAGCGTGTTACGCACGCGTAACACGCCGTGCGCATTACGCAGCTAGGAAAACAGGGCTTTACTGTTGAATACCAAAAACGAAATGTTTATTTCTAGTATGGGAAAGTCCAAGGGAGGTTTGCACGTCCACTTTTTGAATAAAGTATCTAGCGAATTAAAAAGACTAAATAGCTGTTTGTTAAGAAACTTATTCATTTACAACATATATGGGTGATAGTACAAACATCTTTCATTTTCTGACTTTTTTTAATTCCTTGAATTTTTTATTAACAATATTTTTTTCACTTCGGCTCAGTTTGAAAGGCCCGTTCCCTGCCAGCTGCAATGGCCCAGAAATTACAAATTGTTTATCAACAATTTGAACATCCTTTCTACCTACTTGACCATATGTTCTCATCTAGATCGTAGTATTGACGAGTATTGACGAGTATTGACGAGTATTGACAAGTATTGACAAGTATTGATATGTACTGACAGTATTGCCGGGTACTGATAGGTATTCTTGAGTATTGACGAGTATTGACAGTGATCTGTACAGGTATTGACGCTAGTGGATTACCCCCTGGCTTTTCCTAAATTTTAACATTTTATTCCCTTGGGCATTATTAGCCTGTTGCTAATCAAGCCTTGTACTTCCTACCCATCTTCTTTATGTTTCTTTTAAAATTCAAACTAGCATTTTCCTTTTGTAAAAACATTTCCAAAGTATTTTCTTTTATTTTAACTGCAATTTTTAAAAAAAGAGTTCGTGACTTGATGTAACCGCCCCTTTCTAATCTCTGTTCACTTGATTTCAAACTGAGGTAATAAAACCTACAATTGACAAGGTTAGAACTATAATTTATGCGTAACTCCTCCGATACGGCTTGAAATTACGAAACATCCCCAAATTTAGCTTGTTTGCAGTAAGAACACGATACGTGAATGTAATTTCCATTTAAAGCATTTTAATAACAGTTGTTTCAATAATACACTTCCGTCCGTTTGCTGCAAGTTAGGTTGGGTTTCGTAGGGGTTTACCACCTGGTCGTGCCTCTAGCCCCTGTTGATATACATTCTCGTCCTAAGAAGAAAGGGTGAGAGACGAAGAGCGGTTATAATAACCATAAAGGCGCCCCTTCTTGTAATCTCGCGACCCAAAACTGTCTTGTCCCCTTTAGTTGTTTATCTTGACGGACATCGGCGCTTTCTGGAGCGAACATCGCCACAATTTCATGTTGACAGGTTTTCTGTCGTCTATGTTATATTTCGCCCTTAAGGAAATTAAATTTTGACCCCCATTTTGATTTCCGAACTTTGGTGCTGTCGGTGACACACTGAATTGGAATTTTTGCGTCTAACAATATCCCTGTCCCGAATTTTTACAATGGATGGTCTTACGGATCAAAAGGTAATCGTCTTTAAAATTTAAACAGAAACTAGAGATAAGGTAATCAATTCCAGATGTAGAAAAGAAGATTTTCTTGTGTTAAAAGACAAACCACACGTTACAAGACCTTTCTTTGTTGACTTCTCGTGGTTTGTTTTGTTTCTTTTAATATAAACGTGTTTACTTTGTGATTTTCCTTTATCACTCTTGCCCGCTGGAAGTTTTCTCAGAAATCCCCTTGAGATTGTTACCAAACCATCAATTCTGAAAACTTTGTAATGCATTTTTCAAAATGTGTTCTTTTTTAGAGTTTTTAGACCTTGTCATCTTTAACTTCCGTTTGAAGTGTTGGTAGACATAACTTTCGTTATTAAATAAGACGGTTGGTTTGGTGTTGAATTTTCAACGTTTCCTGTTTTTCTTTTTTGTTATAACTTGTAGGACTTCTGATGTAGAAGCTCGTAAATCATTCATTTTGATCTGTTTTCGTTTACGATAATCGTCTTAATTTGAATCTGTTTGATCTGGAGGATTTTGATGCGGTTAAGGTCGGGGGATTGTACAGGCGTACTCTCTGTGACAAAGGAACGAAGGGAGGTAAAGTCCAAGTAGAGTAGGTAAGAGAAGAAGTTACTACCAAAGCAGCAATAAAAGAAAACTTTCGATAGGATTTGATTATGGTCTAGGGATTGTGGTGGCCACTTTTCACTTATTATGAATATTTAAATTTTAAAGTGGGTTATTTAAAAACACGTCCTGTCGTTCTTTTGGAATCTACTTTTAATGTTCTTTTGTACACCCCCAACAGTGATATATTTTTTGCCCTCTGTACATCATTAGAGTTTGTATCTTCAGGATGAAAAATGATTGAATTTCCTTCGGTAATTTGTTTTGTTTTAAATAAGTTTATTTTCTCTATAGTAATATAAATGTTACTTCCATAAGCGATATGTAATAAATAGAAAATATGCACTAATTTATTAGTTATCCTCCGATGTGGAAATTCCCATCATCTCCAACTATTAATTTCTTTATTAATTGGGCAACATATCAATTTTCTTTTCTTTTCCTGTAACAACATCCGCCTTGTTTCCTCTGCAAATAATAGCACGGTTATTTGTAACTCTTGAAGTAGAATTCTAGTGAAAATAAATGCTTGTCTCGTTTACAACCACAGTTTAAATGTACAGTTAGGTTGTTCCATTATTTCTTTGTGTGAAATGTGTACAAGAAACAAGCCTTGTTTATATTTAAATCTAAATTTTAAATTACTAAAGAAAACGGCAAATCGTTTCCCTTTCTTTCTAAGAATAGAACTACTACTTCCTTTTTAAAATTAGATACTAATATTAGCAAGGGTTGTTTTTGTCAACCCCTCTAGAAGTGGGAACAGTGTACGACCTCGACGTCCTACCCCCCTATCAGACACGAACTTAATTTTATTGGTAAATTTTTAGCTAGGAACTTTTCTTTCTAATCCTAGAACCAGCCTTTGAAGGTCGTTACTCGTAGGGTGCAAAAATACAAAAGGCTTTGCTTGGACAGACCAGTTTTGATGCATTCTTCAAGTTTTACATTTAACAATCGTTCTGTATTGAAATTTCGGAGTCTTCTGCAATTTAAATGAGCTTCGGTCTGCTGACGTTGATTAATACAGTGCTGATGATTTAATTATTGTTGTAAGTGGTCCAATTTCCTTTTTATTGGTTTGAAGGAATTTTAATCCATTCGTTTTTGCAAGAATAGACGTTGAAATACAAAAGAAGTTTAAAAGTAGTAAAGTTAGTTTTTTTATCATATTTTATTACAAGGGATCACGTAAACTGCATTATTTTTCTACGTAATCTTTAAGAACAATGGAATTTTAAAATAATGGTGATTACAAAATACTGGCAGTTGATAAGATATCAGTTTGTATATACTTTCAATGTCAGTTGATTGTGAATCTTTAAAAGTAAGTGCTTTTCCTGTAACTGTTTGTTTAGCTGCCACCATTATTTGAAAATTTTCTGGCGTCTTCAGAATTTGAGACTTAATATTTAGGGGTCGGATTTGTATGCATTTGATATCACTTTTTTTAAAAGAAATGTCCATTTTCGTGTTTATAAAAAATTATTTAAAAACTGTAGAAAATTGTTTACGAGAAACAGCCAATAGGCGGAATACCTAGAAATTCTGTCCACCCCTCCCTCCGCCCCTGTTGTTAATTCCTAATTATCTTAATTGAAATTTAAGAAAACATTCACTAAAAAAATTCACCAAATTTAAACCTAAATCGAAAATTTAAAAACCAAGATGAATCTCCGGAAACAAATTTTTAAAGCCCTTGGAAACGTGCTGGTTATTACCTAACAGTAATTACTTATCTCTACAATCGGATCAAATACAGTGACAAAGCATTTTGTAACGGCTCTATAATTGTGTAGGCTTGCTGTACATAAAACTCGTAGATCACAAATGAAAAAAAAACTGAAAACAAATTTTAGTTTATTGACGAGTAATAAACCTTTATGTATTGTTTTTTAAAGAACATTTCTCAGTGCTGATAATATCTACGTGTAACATATTTGATGAATTATTAAAAAGACAGTTATGTATTGAAATATATTACTACATAGCGTTGTAGGTAAATAAATTGACGCCTTACAGGTCTAAAACTAAGTCCTCATGGTTTGAGAATCGAATTTTTTTAAAGGTATGATTTTTGCGAACTACTTCATTGGTACCTATCTAACAAAATGTTAGGGGTTTGTCGATACCGCATTTTAAGATTTGCCACCTTTGTAGAAGAAATTAAGGGCTATACATCGATACAACCCTCAAACCTATTGTGATGAAGTTTACGTCTTTCTAAGTTTGTAACGAGAATTTTCCCAACTAGAGCCTTATTTAAAAAAAACTAATAGGACCATACTTTGGTTTATATACTATCAACCCCTGTGATTATTTTTTGAGATTTCGTAATGTTTTTCTTTAAACGGTTTTCAAGGAAGTCATTTTACCATTTTTTTTCAAATCCTCCGTAATAAACTTTTTCTAGCTAAGGTAAATCCATTCAGGGGTGTAATAAATCATTGTGACAGTATTAGGATAATTTCCCGATTTGTAATGTATAAATTCCTATTTAGTTACGTCAGTGGTACATTAGGCATTTACCTGTTTATCTACAATCTAGGGGTGCTGTTAATGTTAGGTTTGGTCAGGGGCGGACCGAGTATACTTAATCCATAGGAAACTGCACTTGTTGCTTGCCTCACCGTTTTGTTAAATCTGTAGATACGCCATACTGCTGTATTATCACCTACCCCTTGATTTAACACAGGGTTGTATTAGGTTTGTGATTATAGCTTGTAGATAATCTTACTAGTTCAAATTTTATCAGATGCAGTCTTTGTATTCATGTGTGAAAAGTAGGGGGAATCCCAAGGGAAACTAAAACGCTTACCCCCAAGGGGTATTTAGTATGCGATACGAATGTGTCATGATATTGACGAGGTTTCCAAGGTTCAGAAATTAGGAATTTAATGTTGAGAGAAGAGATTTACTGATTTATTTACCGCATTGGTTGCATTTTAGTCTTTAAAACTGTTTGTCTTATCAGAACTATGTTTTTACAAGATAACAAACAATATTGTGATATGTCCTACTTATAAACGATTTCCATTTGCATTTATTGTTTTCATGCTGTAGATGACTCACTCTTAAACATATGCAAATTATTAGGTCCGATTATAATCCTGACAAGAACGACCACTTAACATGCTTCCGTAATAATCATGAAATTAACTCTGGAATAATTTGGACGACATTATTATATGGTGTAGTATCTACTATTATAATATACTGAGATCACAAGTACTAATTTTAAATATAGGTTTAGGTCAGTTTTAGAAAAAATTGAGGCTACTTGCAATTGCTGCTGTCAGCTATGAGTAGAGGGACAGGATTTGTATGCACTTAAATGTACAAAAAAAATCGCAGTAATATGCATTTTGCGGTTTAGAAAAAAATTTAATTTATATTTTCCTTAATTTTATTTTAATTGAAAAAATTAATATACCAAGTGCTTGTGCACTGTCTTTCTTTGGTCACTCCTGCATACGGAACTATAAGTTGTAAAAATTCTCCATGAAATGTGACTGGAATATTGCCAACTAGAATTACTTAATTAATGGTCTGCAAGGATGCAAGGATTAAGAAATAAACCATCCAAAATGGAATCTGGAACAGATGCATAGAAATCCTATCCTTAAGTTTTAATTTTATCCAGCTGTTTAATAAAAAAAAGTAGTACTATTGGGAAAACACTCGGTAGGTCGAGTAAATGTAACCTTTTAATTGTATGGAAAATTCTGCAAACAGACAACCACTGCATTTGCCATTTCACCTAGTAATTAAATAAATATGGGTCAGTTAATATTTACAATACCTCTATGCAATTAAGTTTTACCAGTTGAATAATTACACCGATAACATCAAGTAATTACAAGTTTCTAATAACAAAGGGCAGAGTTTAAAAGTAATCCCTTTTGTTTGTTTTAAACGCGTTTAACTTTTGACATTTATGTACGGATGCAAGGAGGATGAGGTGGAATGCTGTGCATGTATTAAGTTTTCGTTGCATTATTCATAAAACCTCATCAAACGCTTTTATAGTAGGTCAGCATACGTTATCTAAATCTGTCTTTTACACAAAACCTTGTGCTACGCTGTACCATGATTCAGTTATACAAAAATATCTCATCGCATCTTCTAAACTATTTTGTTTACTAGCGGTTGTTTGTGTGTCGTAAATTGGATTTCTTATACAGGAGTGGGAACTGGAAATGCCACATTTATCAAAAAAATATTCATGTAACTACATTGACGACTACAAATATTTATAATTAACCTTCTATAAGATCAAAAAACGAATTATAAGGAAGTGACGTACTTAGAAAAATCGAATGGATTTTTTTTAATTAGACACATTTTATTACATATTTGTAGAATACGAATCTGGAATTATTTTTTTTGAAACTTGGATTGTTTTTCATTTAAATTTGAGTGATTAAAACACATCTGAATATTTATAAGAAAATTCTTATTTTTGTTGGTTTGCAAAGAAAATTTTGGGAATTATAACTTTCTAAACAAAAACGTCAATATTTACAAAATTCTTTCTTGTTTACAAATTATTTGGTAATGCAAGACATCTCGGTAACTTTTAAATAATGATTCTGGTTGTCAAGCAAAATTTTTAAATAAACATCCTAATGGTTTTGTGTCATTAAAGATTAGCAGGACCTTATTGAGGATTGGTCAAACAGTATCTTTAAGGGTTGGAAATTAAGTCTTCCTTGTGTAGACTAGCAAGGGTAGTTCACAAAATGTTGTTGAAGTGAAAGGTTTAACATTTTTCTTTGCATTAAAAGTTTAGTAGACATGTCTATTTGGTTGAATCAGACGTAAGTTATTTTATTTGGTTTTAAAAATTGCGTTATATACAGGGTGTTTTTTAAGTAAACTGTTTAGATTCTGGTGAGGTACGCCATAATTTTTGATTTTAAAACTTGAGACAATCCTTGTTTAAATGAAATTTAATTTATTTTAGGTGATCAAACTATAAACAATAATTTTATTGTATTGTAGACTTAATTATGATTCCATTGCGTCACTTTCCCTTTTATCTTTTCACCTGTACTTCTCGTATAAAATATAAATTTGCGTAAAAGTACCTTGATGACGCAATCCGCCTTCAACAACGCGTTGGCGTATCGGATTTCCTTTTCGAACTCAACCTGCCCTAAGCTAAAAAAATTCCTTTCACGGTTTGGGTGGAATTTTGCGACAGGGTTGAATTTCATCGTTTATTGATTGTGATTGCGTTATTAACGGATTCGCGACGAACACGGTTCAAGTCAAAAGGACAAAAAAAGCCTTTTAATCGCGTTTGTGTTCCGACATTATTAACAAAAGACCGCCGGCGTATAAAAACGTCGTAAAGAGGCAATGAAATAATAATTAAATGGTCAATACTCAAAACAAATAATAATAATAATATAAAAGTGATCCTAAAATTACGTATTATTTACTGTTTGTAAATTAGAAACGGTTTTATGTGACATACATTGTAAAAACTTTCACTTTTCGTACACATTTTAAAAAGCATCTTAAAAAGATATCCTTGATTGGGTTAATTCATTAGAGAAACCTTAGCGGAAATTACTTTTAATGGTTAAATTAATTTATCTCATATATTACTAGAATTTGTATGTAAGTATGCACCTGAATTTTGCTATTTTAAAACTGTTCCGTCTTCGCAGTAAATTTTATAGAGCAGACGCCAAAATTTATTTTTGGAAGAGTCCAAACCGACTGCACTTATAATTTTTCCCCCCGACATTCTACATTCCTTTTGTCCACTGGTAATCGGTTTCCGAACAGAAGTTTTTAAAAATTACTAGAAGGGTTTCCAATCGTAATCAAGAGGTTGTAGGTTAAGATTTTAAGACCTCCACTCAGCACACTTTTGCCAGTGCGCCCTTTTACCGACATTGCATAAACTACATTTCGCATTCAAATTAATAGTTTTGGAAGGATTGGTTAATCTTTTATATGAAACAAAATTGCATGGAAAAACAAATCAACTTTTTCGATAAAATGATTACAAGAGGAAACACAAATGTGTTTTGTCTGAGAAACGGAAAGTTAACCGGAAATTTCATCAAACTGTATTATTTTTTCTTTTTCTCCTCATTATTTGGCGATATAATAGAAATGTGTTGTGGGTTGTTTTTTTTTAAGTAATCCTTGTCTCAATTACGTCATAATAAAATAATTACCTAATTAAAAGGCGCTTCCCTTTCTTTCCTGATCACGATGAATAAAATTTCCTTTGGAAAACTTTCCGCGTCTTATAGCCAATGTAAACATAATAATATGCTTAACTAGTTTAGCTTAACGATGATAGTGGTGTTCTAAAATGCGCCTTCTACAAATTATTACCTGCATTAGAACGATAATGAGGGCTGGAGCAGCGCACATAACGCATCTTAATCAGCAGCAGGTGATGGTGCCGCGTTTGTTTTTGTCTCTTGATTTTTTATCCTGCTTGTTTTGATCATCAGGTTTGGTTTTTTGTTACACGTGCGGTACGTGGGACACCAACTGTCTCACCGTCTAGGCACTTTGTAAATCTATGAGGAAATCACCCATGGACTAGACAGTAGGTGACTTCTCCGCCGACCCCTAAATACGATTTGAATTTCGCACCATTTTCGGAAGATTTTATTAACGGTCGGTGTCTTTTTCTAAATTTATTTAATAGGGAAATTAATTATTATGATGGGAACGGTGCGTGCGTAGAACAATCTCTTGTTGTAACGTTTGCGTGTGTGAATTCCATTGAGAGACATTCTTGATGTAGTTGGAAATGATATACCTACATAATCATTAAACTGCTCTTAACCATTAAGGTTACAATGGTGGAACAATCACAAGTCAATAGAGTTGGCTATAAATAAATTTATTGTCTTGAGAATATTGCTAACTGTTTTTTTTTAACTGCCTGCAAAGTGAGACGTACTAATTTTTTATATTGATTTATTTTTACAGTGTAAGACAGTTGGTTATTATTTTTAATGATCATTTAAAAAAATAATAATCAAATTCTCTTCTTGATTTGTAACGTCCTCGATGAATTTTTGAAACATGAAAATTGAAATTATAGACATTTTTGGAAGATTAACAAAACCAGGGAGAATTATTTTTCTTCCCTTTTGAAAAATATTTTCTTTTCAGTCCTGAAAAATATTTTTTTTCTGAATTTTTTAGTTCTGCTGAAAAAAAATTTTTAATTCTGA
Source organism: Hemicrepidius hirtus (assembly GCA_963082805.1). NCBI lineage: Eukaryota > Metazoa > Arthropoda > Insecta > Coleoptera > Elateridae > Hemicrepidius > Hemicrepidius hirtus. The sequence continues at coordinate 25,667,638 of OY720167.1, forward strand.
AAAATATTTTTTAATTCTGAAAAATATTTTTTTAGTACCTACCTACTGAAAAATATTTTCTTTTTAGTTCTAAAAAATATTTTTTTAGTTCTGAAAATTTTTTTTGTTTTGCTGAAAAAAAAATTTTAAGTAGTTCTGAAAAATATTTTCTTTTTAGTTCTGAAAAATATTTTCTTTTCAGTTTTGAAAAATATTTTTTCAGTTCTGAAAAAATTTTTCTTTTCAGTTCGATTTGAAATAAAATATTGTTTCGGATTTATTTTTATAATTTTTACAATACATACGATTATTTTTAACCTTGATGTTAAATTACGGTTCGAACTCTGATCTCTCTTTTGTTTTTCATAAGTTGGTATCATGTCAGCCATTGTTGGTAATTAGAGTTGTCCTCGACCTTTTGTTAAAAAACGCATGGAATAAAAATTGTTGACATTGAATTCACAACTGATGTGTCGATGAGTTTATAAAGATATGGGTTAATACTTGCTGGTATTTTTGAAACAATATGTATACTCGCACAATATGTAATTAGCGACTTATTTTCTAATGAAAATCTAAATATAAATGCTTACGTATTTAAAAATAGAATTATTATAAATACAATTTCGATTTGCTCGAGGGAAAAAATATCCGTGACGATATTTTGATTGTTAATTATTTAAAGCGAAAATCAACTCCTTAGTATTGAAAATGGTTAGAATTTTATTTCGTATACCTCGTTTACTTTAATGTGGCGCACTAGCAAAAAGTAGGCTTTAATATTTTAGCACGGAGGACGTAGCTTTGCGCTGGTTCTGATATTTCATAAGGCACACGCTTGCATGTGAAAATCGGAAATGCCAAAGATTTCGGACACTGTCCCAGTTCTCAGCGTTTTGCTGCTCAGCTAAAAGTCACAAAAACCAAAAGTGATTTATTTTGTATTGAAATATTGACATTACAATAAAAATAAACGTATGCCTTCGTGGTGGCAAAAGTACTTCAATTGGAGCCCTTGGTAGAAGAAAATTTTGGGAAAACGCGAACTGGAGACTGGCGAGACCTACTCTGCACATTTTTGCTTGTTCATGCAATTCCGTACGTGTTGTCTGTTTCAGGAGACGCTTTTCAGGACAAAATGAGATTATTCTCCCTGTACTAAATTAAAACCGTTTCATAAAACATTTTAGACCTCGACGAACCCCAAATCAGTAAATTCAAAATAAGGAATTCAGAGTAAATTATTTTTACTTTCTCTATTTTTATAAGTCACCATGATCAATGCCTTCGTTATTATAGCAGACTTATCATATTATCTTATCATCCACAGTCCCCCCCCCCGTATGTTATGAAAGAAACGATAATGGAATCTTATAAATATAAACACTCGTGCCTCGAAGTGTTATTCTTCAGCGACATTGTTTGTTAAATTATCGCAGTAAAAAGAGACCGACATTAAGTATTAAACTAAATTATAGTCTATCGTCCTAAAATAAAAGGATCTGTGCTAGGGGAAACCCCTTTATGTATTATTTATGTACGAATAGATTTTGTTTGTTGGTTTTTGGGGGACTCTGCTAAATAATTAGTCGCTTCTTCTTAAAGTTACCGAAACGATTGTCAATTATAATTTAAGGGTAAATCTGGAGGCTTCAGGGAATGTTCAAGTCTGTTAGCATGTAGGACAGTTTAAAACGTTTGATTTCCTTGGAAATATGAAGTAGGAATAAAATATTTTCAGAATAATCTTTACTTTCCCCGAACACATTGAACTTGAATTTCCGAAATGTCAAACATTGAGTTATGCATTGTTGAGTCACTCGACAAGTTTTTCCGTTTAGCGATTTTTCCTTGAAACAAATATTTTTTATTCAACTCGATAAAATATTGATGTCTGTATTATTACGTGCTAACATGCATGGATGATGGTTAAACCATTTTACAATTTCGAAGGGTGTATTTTTCTTCGACGTGAATTGGTGGGTGTGTTGATTTTTTTATTTTTAGACACAATTGAAAGGTTGTTTTTTAAATTATAAATATTTGCAAAACGTCCAACATATATGCAAGGTGTCGTTTCAACTTTCGCCTTGGGGAAAAAAAGAAAACAGGAGCCCTGATGTCGAAGATTGAATTAAATCATATAATGCACCCTCTGCAGACGTTCTCTGCGTGTGTTTGCCAGATGTTTTTTCAAACACACCTGCCGTCTTATCCTTACGGTTATATTTAAATGGAAGTCGTTCTTGTTCGAAAAGGTCTTCGATATTTAGATATTTGCTGTTTGTTTTATGGCATAGGTCAATGTCAAACTGTTTATCTCAAGTTCTGTTGGTTAGTCGTAATTGTCCGAACGAGGTGTGAACACAACCGATTGTAATTATCTTAAATTTATTTTGGTTTTCCTAGTGAAGTAGTCAAGCCAGTCGAGGTTATAATAAGCGTGAGATCTCGCTTTGCTTTATAAAGATTATACAACTTGAATACACGTCTTCTTGTACTTAGTTTATTACACATCTTGTTCGCCTCTCACCTCCTAGATGGATGTGTTCCCTGGCCTGTGTGACGTTCTTGGTTCTTATGCGTCATCGACTGACACACTTTAGTGTTATTTGGCAGCAGCGTCTGGACCTGCTTGTTTTTGTGTGGAAGCACTTTCATCTCGGTTTTATATTATCAAGTGATAGCCATTAAAATGGCGTCTAAAAGAAAAACTTTTCCAGTGAAGTTGTGGGACCCAACGTAAAACCTTGAGGTATACCAAACCAGTTCTTTTACTTCCATTATCATTAACAGTTCACGTGACGTATCATTAAAATTAACTTTTTTTTCGGAGGTCTTAAAGTGATTTTGTTTGCATTATTAATGACGTTGATCGTCTTGTAAAATTACCAAACCTACATTGACGTAATAAAAGTTTTAAATTCTTGGAATTATCGATAGGAAATAATGAAAATATTCATTCCTTCCTCTATACGTGCTTTAAAGAAACATCTGTTGACATTATTATAATAAATCTACTCCCATCTCCCAACAGATTATTTTTATGTATAATTGTGCAGATGAGTGTTTGACATTTATAATAATATCTACCGGATGTTGGTCTTGATCTAGATGTCCTAGAAACTTGTAGATATTATGTTGGTTTTGTATTTGCATGTAATCAGTTCTAAATAGTCTGATGTCATCTGTTAGGTCTCCAATTAAATTCTTTCTTTTTATCCATTTGGATGATGATGATGGTACGTGCTGCAACAGATGCAACGTTTATGGATTGCATACTTTCACAACGTACTGTAAATCACGTCTTTATATCCAGTAGCACTTTCGTTGAGATCAAGTATGTAAATGCATATCACACATTCTTCTTTTTTTGGATTGTTTTATCCAGGGACGGCTTCGAAATAATTGCTTTTTCGGATCAATTCTGAAAACACCCCTAGCTTACTTAAACTGTTCCTGAATTAGAAAGAGGGTTGCTTAATGCTTCCACCCATTTAAAAAAAACTGTGACCACGAAGAGACCCCCCAAATCGAACATTACCTAACCCTAACCTAATCGAATTTCATTCAAATTCCTGAAGAAACTTAAGAATGTGTGGAATTTGGTAGACGTTCTCTTTCCATTGCAAGAACTATAATTTTATGTATACCCCAAATTTTTAGGACCATTGCGACGACTTTGTAATATTTTCAGAAAATCGAATTTGTTTTTCAAAAATATCTACTTCCCAACCCTTAAATAGGATTTTTTTTTATATTTAGCTGGAGTACAAGAGGTGTAATTAAATTAATCTGCAAGAAGGTGTGAAATGCAATACCAAAACCTACTTGATACATAAAGACGAAATAATTCAATAATTATTGTAAACCGGTCTTCTAAATTTTTTAAATCGTGACTTTATTAAAATTTCCTTAAGAATGCTGACCAGTAGAATAAAAAAAACATGACCGTTAAATTATATTTACTAATTAAATTTGATACGAATCCATGATTTTATATTACACGTGTGTTTGGGCACGATGAGATTTCGTATTAAATTAAACCTGATATGGGGATGACATATTGTAGCTTTATCTGAATGTTTACAGTTTTCGGTCGCCTGCCTGCTTGATCTTATATGTCTGATGTGATAGAATAGAACATTTCTCCAAACTTTTCTCCACAGGTTTCCACATTTTAAGTTAACAACAAAACAATGCACTTGGGGAGAGAGATTCTTAATATTGAGGGTTTGTTCACTTGAAATAATTTGGGGGTGTTCAATATGATTGATTGCGAGCTGTTTTAGATTTATTTGAGAATCTTGATTCAATTTGTTTGGAAGTTAAGAGAAGTGACAGGAAAATATTGTTCGTGTTGGAAATATTTCCCCCTCATCCATGATTTTACCTTTTAGTGGTTTCAGATTTAATAATAGACCAAAACATTAACTTTTGGTCATCCTCGATTTTCGAGGTCTTTTCCCGTTTGAAATGTTTATGGGGATGGAGAAAAACCATTAATCCCTTAAAATGCATTTCCTATTCAGTAGATACGAGAGGTGGAGACTGTTTTGTTTGTGGTTGTGAAAACTATCTTGGGTTGTCATAATGTTAACGTATATTATGTCTTTCTTTACAGCGTTGAGAGGGACCGCCTTCGGGAGCGGGAGAGGCAGGCACGAGCCCAGATGTCCTCGCAAGTGGCCGAAAGAGATAGAGACCAGGAGGCCCCTGGAGGGCCGCTTTTTGGAGCACCTGTCAGGGTAAGTGTAATAATTGATTGATGATTTAGAACCAAGAAACTCATACTTGTTCTCATTTCCATTGTAACAAATAATTTCCTTGAGGTGGAGGTCGTTTATTATTGCAACTGGTGCAATGACATTTATAAGAACTCTACTAAAATTAAATTAAAAGTTCTGCAATAAATTATAAAAGGCAACCGAGTTGGTGCAATTATTCCAAAGTTGATAAAGATTTCTTAGGAGGTATCTTGGTTGGTCGTTGGGAGGCACTTCATTAAGGAGTTTGCCAGAGCCAGTAGATCATTGTCTTCTTCTACCAAATCGATCGTACGTCATAGTGTTCGATCTCGCTCTTACTTATTGCCGAGCACGAAATCTTGACGTTAATCTATTTATACTGAACAGCTTGCGGCCAAAACGAGCACGAGTCCTCAGAGTAAACATAAACACCACCGGCCACGCCGCCGTTTTACTTGTTTTAATTATAATAAAGTGCTAAGACGTAATGTATTCATCAAGGTTGTGGGATATTTGTATGCATACCCGCGTAGGTACTATGCAGCCGAACAAGAAGAGCCACTCGCGCAAAATGCATTATTATACCCATTACTGTATGGAAAATACAAGGTGTTGCACTTCATTACCGAACCCCTCATTTAAAACTACTAACGAGAAAACAATTAACGAGACTTTTTTTTTATTATTACTCGACAGAGGTTGTAGTGCTTTTATAGAATGTTTTAGAGTTAAATTGTAGCACAATATAAACGCTCTAGTAATTCAGAGGAGTCGAAACTTTTTAGAAAAGTTATCTAGGTCTAAAAAGTTACAATAGGGTTATACAAATATTAGGTGAAAGTGGATTTTACTAATCTGAGCAATCCGTTTTTGACAACATTTTTAATGGATCCCATTTTTACAACCTCTGCTTTAATGGAGGAAAGTTCCATCCCCAAATTTCTAGCAGGTTTCTTCGAATTGTTAAGAAGTATTTCTCAACCGTTTAGTAACGCGTTCTTCTTCCTTGACTGGCTAATAGAAAAATCTAAGGGCTGTATATGAAAACATTCCCCAAATATTTGGTACCACCGTGGCGACTTCTACGAATTTTTAAAGTTTCGAAAAGTATTTTTTTTTCTTGAATAAATTTGTATTTCCCAACCCTTAAGTAAGATTTTCTTCACATTTGGTTGGGCAATAGACTAAACTAAGGGCTGTAATTTAGGGCATTCCCCAAATATTTAGTACCACTGTGGCGACTTCTACGAATTTTTAAAGTTTCGAAAAGTATGTTTTTTTTTTCAAAAAATTTGTACTTATTTCCCAACCCTTAAGTAAGGCCTTCTTCACGTTTGGTTGGCTAATAGACGAAACTAACGGATGTAATTTAGGACATTCCTCAAATATTTAGTACCACTGTGGCGACTACTACGAATTTTTAAAGTTTCGAAAAGTATTTTTTTTTTTTCTTCAAAAAATTTGTATTTCCCAACCCTTACGTAAGATTTTCTTCACATTTGGTTGACTAATAGACATAACTAAGGGCTGTAATTTAGGGCACTCCCCAAATATTTGGTCCCACTGTGGCGACTTCTACGAATTTTTCAAGTTTCGAAAGTATTTTTTTTTTCTTCAAAATTTGTACTTATTTCCCAACCCTTAAGTAAGATTTTCCTGACATTTGGTTGGCTAATAGACGAAACTAAGGGCTGTAATTTAAGGGATTCCCTAAATATTTAGTACCACTGTGGTGACTTCTACGAATTTTTCAAGTTTTAAGATTTTTTTGCTGAAATTGTTTTTTTTTTAATTTATCTTTCCGATTCTTTTGGGATGGTAAATTATATTTTCAAAATCAGGATTAAATGAGTTTTTGTAATCTCAAAATAATTAAGAAAATTTAGGAGTTAACATCTGAGGGTAGGCGGTAACTTTGTGTTATTAGATCTCAAAACAAACACAGTATTTTATTTCTTTTCGTTCTTAGAAAAACGTTTTTAGCAAATTTTATGAGAAAACAGTTTATAAGAAATTATAATTCTTATTTTTGGCACATTTTCCAGAAAAATAAACACTCGGTACTTGGCCAAAAAATAAAAATCAAACAAAATTTATAAATTATGCGAAAAATGACTCGGTTTTACTTCTTCGCACAAGAAGACTCGTTATTATTACACCATTTTTTAAATTAATTTTTAAATTCTTCCTTGACACATAATTTAATAAAAGAAGCCGTTTTAATGGCGCAAACAATTTTTTAAATTTGTTCATTCACATTAAAAGTGGTTCCCAGACCAAAATAATTGTTAAAATAACATCACGTAGAAATTCGCAGTTATTGCTTATAAAAACCTTCAAGGTCCGAACTGCAACTAGCAAAAACAGTTTGAAGGTCAAAAAGTATGCGACGCAATTTAGTTTTAAATTTTCCCTCCCGATTTATTAATCGTAGAACAACAAATTTAAGGGGAAATTAGTTTCGTGCCCCGTTATATTCTAAAGTCTAGAAAGTTCTATTTAAGACATTAGTATTGAGAATAATGCATATTAGGTATAATATTTACTTTCACATAGAGAGTTAATTTAAATTTATATACTACCGATTTAGACTGATAACGAATTAAATTTAAAGGGTGCTATTTATGGATTTTTAAAAGCAGTTATAATAGTCTTGTGACTTTTTTATTGATTGTTAAAAAATGCTTTCAAATTTTAATGGAAGTGTTATAAAATGGTTCATTATCAAAGCCATTAAATAAAGAATAAAAGTTTTTTCTAGCACTTACTTCGTCTCTTTGTAACCAATGTAGCATTCCATAAGTAAATACTTCAAGGTTACTTCAGTAAGAAATCTTGTAAACAACTAAATATAAAAATAAAATGATTTAGGGTTGGTTTTCAGATTTAATCAAAGGATTGATACAGTATTATTTTTTGATTTAATTAATAACATCAATTATCTGTAAATGTTATCAGAATATGAACCAACCACATTATTATGCAAACGCTAATGAACGGCTGCCGATAAGAGGTTGTGCCCAATTTAAGTCATTTGAAAGGAATTCAGATACGCACGCCTATTGCTTGTTCTGATAACAACGACGATTTAATTCAAATTTTAATTAGTTTACATGATTTTTAATGTTGTTCCAAACCAAACTCTCTAATAGGTCACTACAAAACTTTTGAAAGTATTCAGGAAATTTTAAGATCTAGTGGAATACGTCAAGGGTAGTGAGATTGAATTTTTTTTTTCTAAAAAATTAAATTTGAATATTCTTTGCTTGCTAATTTCTGTGGGTTCAGGTCCGAGGATTGTGTTGGCCATCCATGACTTGTTTGAATAATTTTAGATGTATCAAAGAATTCTGAATAGAAAATTATGTAATGATTTTCTTTAATACGTCCCTGAACTTGAATTACATGATGGCGTAAAGCGATCATTATTGGTGAAGGGGTTTAAACCGATGTTGCACTGGATAAGTTGTAATGCAAGTGAAGCAAAGTATATTATTATAAAGACAGATGATTTATTGAATTGCGCATCAGTGTGGTAGAGGAAGCGAAATAATCCTCTGCAAGGTATCCGCTAGTAGAGTCTCAAGTTCGGAATCGATACAGATAGAAGCAGCAGCAGCACAGCCTGCTTCGCACGTTGCTTTACAGTGCACGCACGCCACTGCCTCCCCCCTTACCCCGTGTCACCTCAATCACTGGGCCCTCAGAACCTTAAACTTCATCCCTAAACCTCGCAACCCCTAAGGGTCTATCACAGCACCTCTTATAGCCCCGGGAATCGCACAGCTAAATGCCTTCCCACTTTCCGTTCCACAACATGTTGAATGAGTTTATACTCTGTAACGTTTTGCGGACTTCAAATCGATGGGGACCTTCTCGTTTTCATTTACTAATTGCACACGCGATATCTAAATGTCCGATGACTGATTGAAATAGCAAAGAGTAAAATTGCGTTTATAATAAACACAAACGCTCCAATTTGCGCGTAATGATTTATAACAAAACTGCCCCCTTGTCAGTAGTTGTCAGGAGCGACAAGCAAACAAATAGTTGTCTACGGCCGCAAGAAAGAGCAAACCTCGCAACGACAACACATTCTCATTCTTGCCGCTTCTTGTGGTTCTTTTTTGCCGACCCTTTCAAAGCGACGTAAATCTTTTAAACGTCAAGTCTACATAAAACGGTATGAAATTAACTTACGTATGGAATTACTTTCGCCGTTTGTTTTGTTTCAAATCACTCATGTAACGTGAACGCTTAATATCAACCCTCCCTCTTTCCCGCACCACTTGTTTATCTAACCCCTTTAATAAACTGTGAATTTTAATAACGGTCCAAATGTAAATTAACGTTCAACAATGCAACTCAATTCCACATATGAAACCATTGTTAATTATTTGTAAGTACTGGGTTATTTTTTGTTCCCTTTTTGAGAGATTTAGAATCAACCAAATTTTCATTACAGACAGTAATTCAAATTATATCAATTAAAGAAAGTCAATTTTTGCTGAAATGACACAGACGAACCCTTAAATTTTTTTAATTAACTCGATTGTGTATAGACCAATTTGAGTGACTAATACGGAACCGGCCGTGATTTGGAAAGCACTCCGAGCTATTGGTTCCGGTTCTCTGCTGATTGCAGATCAGGACAAGACTCTTATTTCTAAAACCCTGCTCGCCGTTCAGTGCCTGTCATGTGTAGGCAATCTAGTCACATAAATAAAACCAGCCGTGTTTCTGAAGGCACTTGGTTGACTGATTTATTGCCAACTTAGTTTAAAATTCTAGAGTTTCTAATCTATTCCTTGGTTTACCAAATAAAACATTTCCTCCCCTGCTCCTGGTCAACTCTGCTTCTCGTTACTTTTCTTGTAGTTTCTGCTGATAATCGTGGCCGACCACTATTATCGCCTTGCTAGGTGCTGGACGGGACATTCCAAATAATAACATTTCTTCCCTTTTCTACCATTCTTCTCTCATCTACCATTTATCAGTTTTAAAAATAATGATTACAAAATCAAATTTTCTTTCATAAAAAATTTCCTTTGGGTAATGTTACAAGCATTTTGTAATCTTCTCCTAAGCCTTTTTGTTATTTTAAATTCGTGACTTTTTCTCCAATATTTTCTATTGTTTACTCTTTTTTGTTTACATTACCGAATCCTCTATTTATTTTTAGACCTTTTCTTACGATTTGAAACTCTTTGAACTTGAAAATCATATTCCTCTTACTCAAATCTGGTTTCGGGAAAGTATTCTTGTAGGATTATATATTCTTATACAGGGCGCTGAAAAATAAAGGAGGAGGTTACTTAAATCTCAATTAGGTCGAGTTGAGGAACTTTTATTTAAGTTCGGGAATGGTTTAGACGTGCTGCGAGACTATCGAATATTTTTCTTCGCCCTGTATAACCCAAAATGTGTTTGGGAGAATAAAGAGAATGTGAGTGTGTTAATCCTGAACGTCTTTGAAGGTAACTGAGAACCAAGCAAATAATGTACTATTCCTACTTAAATAAACTCACGTGATGTGTTTAATTAAGTCCATGACAGATGAAAGTGTGCTTCGTTAAATGTGATTAAGTTTTTAATAAGCAAATTACCATTTCCTAACAGTTCCAACGAATGTTTTTGCTTCTTAATCTCTTTAAGTTGAGTTAAAACAGTGTTGTGTGAGGTTTGTTGCGCAGATATTTTGATTTTAAAATAGCTAAAGGTTAGTGAGCGTTAAAAATAGCTAATAAATTAAGTCTTCAAACTATTGTTGGAGAAATGTTCATTGTGAGAGTGACGTTTATTTCAAAATTAAAGCTTGTGATCAATGAAGAGGAGGTTGCTTTTGAGTGAATCAGCTTAGCCAATAATATATCTATTATTACTCACTCTCTCTATTTATAAATCGAATTCCTCGCCGTGGTTGAAATAACATTTTATTCAGCGGTAAACACCAAAATGAACATTATATAAATTGCGGGTTGGTGAAGAATACTGAGTGGAGGATAGCAACAATGGAACGAACGGAAGACGTGATGCAAAGCACGTCCGGTGCCGTCCCCAACTTTTAACCATCTCGCTTCCCTTCCCTGGAAGAGTTTTCGTAATCCGTTACAAGCAGCCATTTCTATGGCTATTACTTCCATAAGCTGTAAAAACGCATGAAAATAAAGATGTGGAGCAAGTACGTAAATCAACTGGAAATTAATGCAGGAACCTGCAACGCATTCTTGATGAATGGTAGGACGATCTTAGCACGACGATACACAACAGGATTGTGCACCGAAGGCTGACATGCAAAATCGTGATAACACGTTTTCTTTCCTTAATTGAATATGAAACCTTTGCAAGAACTTCCTGTTTGCAACATGCTTGTCGCTGCTGCTTGTTTTTCCCTACGTGTAAAACAGATTTAACTCTTAAGTAACAATAATAACCCAATCTTGATTATCGTGATACGAAGAGTGGTATAGGTACTCTCTCGGAAAACATGATGCATTATCAGAATACCAATTATTTCTATTACGGTTTGAATACTCGCGACGCTTATTAAATCCCATCATGACTTTGGCACCGTTCGATACGGAAATACCTACGCAATTTGATTTTATAATCAGAAATATGTCTGAGATTTCCTTCAGACCCATAAATATTCCTCTTTGATTTAAAAGAAACTGGTTCTTGATGGAACCCTTCTTCTCTTCATGGTTGGTATATTTTCTTTAAAACTCCAAAAAATTTCCCTATATAGTAATCTTTCCATTTTACAATATTCTTGGTTCTTGGTATTTAGACCCTCCCCCCCCTTCCCCTACAATTTTTATATCCAGAGAAGCGTAACCGATGTCCTAAACTTCCATTTAGGAGGCTACACCCTTTTCCCTACTGTAACATATTCGGAAATTCAAAATCACGACTTCCACCCTTTCCCCCTCGCTTTCCCCTCTCTTCAATGTAAGTTCTCACCTATCGAAAAATCTGTCCCTACGCTCTTCCTCCATGGTTTTAATCTGTTAAATGTTTTTTTCCAATTTGGACCATTTAGATTTTCCATTAATTTAAGGTATCTCCAAAAACTTACGTATCTACATTTAAAAAAAAGTTATTTTTCATTAAGGGCCCACCTTTATGAAAATTTGCCTCTCGATCTATCGTCCTGTTACTATAGTTTTCACCTCTAAAATTTATTTTAAGGGGGTTAACGCCTCAAATTCTCCTTTTTTGCAAAACGAACTTTATGTTTTTCGCCCCTTAAATGCCTTTTCCTTATATTATTAGCTTTGAATAATGGGGTTAAACCCCAAATTCTATTTTTATCTTGATTACATTGTATTAAAACAAAGCATTTCTTTTTTTTGATATCGTTTACCTTGTTAAAAAGATTCTCTCTTTTTCTAGGTAAACCCGTCCTCAGCCGACCGGGTTACGCAACAAATTCAGAGCAAGTTAGGCGATTACCAGCGAGTAAAACCCTTTCTGGACGACTCGAAGCGGCTTATCGGGGTGGATGGTGTTCCTGCTAGTCCTGGTGGTGCTCTAACAGCAGCGGCTGCGGCATCCTCAACCCGAGTTCCACCTGCCATAAATCCTGCCCTGATACCTTCTAGACTCCAACCACCTCCAGAAACAAAGTCCGAGTTTAAAAAGCCGCCTCAAAATAACGGACGACCTCCACATCATTCACACCAACGGAGGGATTTCTTAAAGCCCACGGACGGGAAACCTCCCTATGAAGGTCGTGGTGGATATCCAGGACAACCCATCAAACCCGGAAATTCTATTAGTAATCACCGGACTAATGGGATAGCTCCTGTTAAACCACCACCACAGCAATCTTCTTCTTCGTCTTCATCCCTTAACTCTTCGCGTATTCATAGTGCAGCCCGCAATCTACCTCGCATTCCGCTTGATCAGGTAAGTGCTTGTCGACGATTGATGTAGTCACGAACTCACCTGTAAGGTGGTTACACTTGCGCTTGATTGATGTGATCGTACTACAACGCAAGTCGACATAATAGGCCGATAATATCGCCGATTAGTGTCTGATATGTTAGAAATTTAAATGTGTGAGAACTGAAAAGATTAGTGATGTTTTTTTGTATTAAAGTTTTTAGGGGTGGTTCTTCAAAATTAAGTCCATGCCAAATATTTTTAATTTTTGTAAGCGAAATATATTTTTTTCTCGGAAAATATAATCAACCCTGTTACAACCAACGGCTGTACATGTTGGGACGTGCGAATCGTGAGGTCATTTGCGGGATTGCGGGGAAAGGATGGAAGAATTGGATCATTGAGTCATTCGTTCTGGAGTAATGATGGAGTTAAGATCGAATACGAAGTGTATTAGGATTGCTTATAATTCAAACGTGTTTCTATAGTTGAATTGTGTTCTGTTATTTTATTTCATTAACGCATCGTTAACATCAGAAGTGGGATAAAGAACAACACCTGTCTTGGTAAAAAAAGGGGCTGACATGTCTGAAAATAGTCCTTCAGGATCACGAAGTGGTGAACATACACCTCCGCAACGTAAACGAAAACGGTCGTCCTCAAGGGGTGATGCAAGGGGATCCAAATCCCGAAATTCCTCTGGTAACCACCATGGAAAGTCAAGTGGGCGAAAGCAGAGCGAGAACGCTCATACGTACCAGGCAAATGAAGACGGCCAGAGTAGTGAGTCAGTTTCACAATTAAGTAATAATTTATTAGTGGGATTGACAAAAATTTTGGAAAACTATACAATGTTGGGTAATCTCAATGTAAACAAGGAACCTAGGGTGGGTGTTTCAATGCTACGCGACTTAATCGGAGAATTTGACCCGTTGATCAATAGCGTAGATGAATGGTTAGCCGGGGTTGATGAATATGCATTGTTGTACAATTTAAATGATCACACAATTTGTCATTTGGCGTTAGAAAAATTACGCGGGCCTGCGCAGGTTTGGTACAGGAGCCTGCCAAGCCGAATATTCTCTTGGCGAGAATGGAAAGTTAAACTGTTGGAAATGTTTAAACCAAAGCGCGATTTGCATGGGTTGTTGGCGTCCATGTTCGCCTGTGTAGTTGAATCTAACGAGTCGCTTTATCAGTATTATTTTCGGAAACTTGCCCTAATTAATACATTAAAGTTGCCGCTTTCTGGGGAAGATCAAATAAATTTAATATTAGGCGGGATTAGGAATGAACAAATACGTATTTCAGTAGAAACAGCAAGTATTACTGATCCATCTGTTTTAGCGGGACATTTTAAAAGTATTGATGAAAGTTTAAAAATATCAAACACCAGCTCACAATCGCAAGCGTCAATGTCGTCATCGGTTCCGCAATTAAAAGTTAAATCGTGCTGGGTATGTAAACAACCCGGTCACTTGAGGCAGGCTTGTCCGAATCTTAATAGCAACAAACAAATTATGTTATACAAAAAGAATGTGAACTGGGTCGGTAAAGATTCAAACGAAAAGTTCTTCAAAAACATTCTAGTAAACACACATAAAATCCGCTGTTTTATTGACCTCGGAAGCGAGTGTTCGCTGATTACCAAAGCTGCACTTGAATTACTTAATTTAAAAGGTTCAAAACTTCAACAACGCGTGATTTTATCTACGTTAGGAGGAACATACCTCAATCCCGAATTTGTTGCTCATGCTCTGGTTAACATTGACGGCGTGGAAAGAGAACTGGACTTGTATGTTATTGACAAGTGTGTCATGAATGTTGACGTCCTAATAGGGCAAAATTTCACTGAGCAGACCGATATTTCTTATTTTAAAATAGGTGACCTACTTAGGTTCACAGATTCAAAGCTTAAAGTGTTTGGCGTAAATGTGATAAACCAATCTGTAATAAACATCGGTACGACCGACAAAGAAGCGGTTCAGAGTGTGTTGAACATTTTAAACAGGTTTAGGTGTTGCATAGCTGAAAATGTGGCTGAAATAGGTAAAACATCTAGTAGCTGCCTAAAAATAGAACTTCAGTCAAATCAACCAGTGTATTGTAGGCCGCGGCGCTTTCCCGAATCCGAACGTGTCATTATTCGTGGAATTGTCGACGAATTATTACAAAATAACATCATACGCGAATCTAAGTCATCATACGCTAGTCCCGTTGTACTGGTGGGAAAGAAAACCGGAGGAAAGCGTTTATGCGTAGATTACCGAGCCTTAAACAACATCACGGTGAAAAACAAGTATCCGATGCCCTTAATAGAGGAACTAATCGACCGCTTGGAGGGGTATAAGTATTTTATAAGTTTAGATTTAGCATTCGGGTATCATCAAATCGCAGTCTCACCCGAATCTATTCAGTACACGGCCTTCATTACCCAAGACGGGCATTATGAGTGGTTACGAATGCCTTTTGGGGTAGTAAACGGACCCTCGGTTTTTCAAAATATGATAAATAACGTTTTAGGAAAATTACGGTTTACTAAAGTAGTAGTGTATTTAGACGATTTGCTTCTGCCAGCAAATAGTATTGCGGAATCCTTACAGCTACTAACTGAAGTTTTACAACTTTTAAAAGACAATGGTCTGACTCTAAATTTAAAAAAATGCTTTTTCCTAAAGACCCAAATTAATTATTTAGGGTATGAAATTTCTAATTCAACCGTCCAACCAAGTAATTGTAAAATAGCTGCTGTAGAGCGGTTCCCGGTGCCGCGGAACGTCCATGAAGTACGCCAGTACTTAGGCCTCACAGGTTATTTTCGGAAATTTATTCCCGATTATGCCCAGAAAGCTAAACCGCTGTGCAATTTGTTGTGTAACGACGTTGAATGGAACTGGGGATCCGAGCAAATGAATGCTTTTGATATATTAAAAAAATGCTTAACTACAAAACCTGTTTTACGATTATTCGACAAAAGTTTGGAGTGTATTTTATACACGGACGCTAGTCGTATGGGGATTGCCGGAATATTGGTACAGAGTACTGGTAACAAAGAAAATCCGGTTGCCTATTACAGTAGGCAGACGACTATTCAGGAACAAAAATATCACTCCTTCGAGTTGGAAACTTTGGCCGTGGTGCAGTCTGTTAAGAGATTTCGGGGGTACTTACTGGGTACGCGATTCACCATTGTAACAGATTGTGCTGCAGTACGTAGTACCTTTTTGAAGGGGGAAATTAATGCGCGCGTAGGGAGGTGGGTGATGCAGCTCAGCGAATATCAGTATGAAATCAAACATCGTGCTAATCATCAAATGCGCCACGTCGACGCTCTGAGTAGAAACCCTCCTGTTCAAGAGAACACTGTTTGTGTTGTATGTATAACTGAGTCGGACTGGTTGTTAGCTGCTCAGCAGCATGATAAAGACATTAAGAAAATTAAGAGAATATTGGAGTCGGGAGACTCGGAAAATAATAAAGAACTATTTAAAAGCTACGCATTAAAAGGGGGAAAGGTATATAAAATTACAACTACTGGACTGAGGTGGGTAGTTCCAACGTTGGCTCGATTTCAGATATTGCGATTAAATCACGATGACATTGGGCATTTTGCTGTGGACAAAACCTTGGAGCTACTTTCTTCAAAGTATTGGTTTAAAAGCATGAGACGGTTTACTACGAAATACGTTAGAAATTGTTTGCATTGTTTGTATTTTAAGAATGTGGGCGGCAAAAAGCCAGGTTATCTCTACCCGATACCTAAACTACCAATTCCATTTCATACAGTGCATATGGATCACCTTGGGCCATTTATAAAAACTAAATCCGGAAACACTCAGATATTCACAGCTATTGATGCATTCACCAAGTTTATTTTGATATACGCTGTTAAGAATACAAAGACATGCCACGTGATTACATCTCTTAAAGAAATGATTAAAACATTTGGCGTTCCCCGCAAAATTATTAGCGACAGGGGTACAGCTTTTACCTCTAAGGAATTTCAAAGTTTTTGTAATACGTTAGGTATGACTCACTACTTAAATGCCGTCAGTTTGCCTCGGGGTAATGGACAGATCGAGCGGTATAATCGTACCCTGTTGGATTCCCTAGCTACCATGGGAGCTGATGTGGATGATGACCGTTGGGACGAAAATATTGTTAATATTCAACTGGGTCTTAACGGCACCATCAATACTGCTATCGGTGCAAGCCCTAGCGAAGTGTTGATGGGAACTCGAGTGGCGGCTAATGTTTCAATGGATGCCGATCAGGTGCAGTCTGTTGATGTCACTGCGCTCCGAGATAAAATAAGTACCCAAACAAAAATATATCAAGCAAGGCAGAAACAACGATTTGACAAAAAACGGTGTCCTCCCACAATTTACCAAATCGGTGACCTAGTACTAATTAAGATCACCAGTGCTATTAGTACTGGTCAAAGCCAAAAACTGGCACCTAAATGGAAGGGACCCTTCAAAGTAACTAAAGCTTTGGGGAATGACCGTTACGAGGTGAAAGACATCCCTGGAACAAGCAGGTCACAATTACCGTATGTTGGGGTGTCTGGTGTTGAACACATGAAGCCTTGGATTCACTTTGTAAACGAGGTTTTGGAGGAGTGAACAAGGCAAGGTAGGTCTCAAATGGATACATCTGGAGCTTGTCCTTCTAGCTGATTTGCTAGTGCAAGGGGCTGGTTGATGTTTTCCATTCCATTAGGGGGTTACCTGGAGCTTGTCCTTCTAGCTGCTTTGCTAGTGCAAGGGACTGGTTGGTGTTCTCCTTATGATGTTCCGGTGGGTTAGGTTGGTTACACCTGGAATTTGTCCTTCTAGCTGATTTGCTAGTGGAAGGGGCTCGTTGGTGTCGACCATTATATAGGGAGATGTACCTGGAGTTCGGCCTTTCAATAGCGAAAGGGTCGAATTGGTGTCTCCTCTTCATAGGTTATATAAGAATCCCCATCCGCTATTGCATAATAGTGTGTCTGGTCTAAAACTTTTCTTGTTGTGCAGGACTCACGTTTCCCGTCCGAGTGAGGACACTCGCTGTGTCAGGAAGGGCCGAGTGTTACAACCAACGGCTGTACATGTTGGGACGTGCGAATCGTGAGGTCATTTGCGGGATTGCGGGGAAAGGATGGAAGAATTGGATCATTGAGTCATTCGTTCTGGAGTAATGATGGAGTTAAGATCGAATACGAAGTGTATTAGGATTGCTTATAATTCAAACGTGTTTCTATAGTTGAATTGTGTTCTGTTATTTTATTTCATTAACGCATCGTTAACAACCCCTCCGCTTCTGTCAAAAGTTTTTAAAGTATTTTTCTTTGGCCGCTGCATTTTTTGCAGCTCTATTGTACTGTATAATATGTGCCCTCGAGGCTATTAGGACCTCTGGGGAAGTAGCCGACTTTAGGATTTATTTTGGTGGTTCTGCAATCCTGCAGCACTTCAGCCTCCATCGTATTTTTGTTTGTTCTTTCGCAACTGACCTTTCCATATGGAAACAATTCTTTTACAAGTTAAAAAAATTAATAATTCATGCTTAATGATTATCCGAAACGATAAGAATAATTAAATCCTGTTACTATGACGATGTCTTCATTATGCAACGTTTTTAGAAAGACCTTAGTCACAAACGGTTGGTGAAATCTCCAACAAGAGTGGGTTTTTCTGTGAGGATTATTTAATTTCTTTGGAATGTTTTTGTTTTTTTTATGTGTTAGGTGTATGAGGTTGAAGTAAATGTGGGGCGGATGAATTTTGTGTTTAACTAATGTACTGGGGGTTTTATTGAAGAGCAAATTGAGTGAATAGGAACATCTATTGTGAAGCGAGCTCGTCCGACGAGAAAGTCCAATAAATCGTGGGGCCCTAAGCCCCATAAAGCTATAAATCTTTCTGTTTTGTGTGACCGGCGTGAGGTTGGAAAAATCTCTTTCGTACTCAATAATATCAAAACTTTTTCGGAAGTTAACATAACAATATTGTTTACTATGTTAATGACGAAGGAATTAAGACAGGTTTTTGCCCTCTCCACTGTCTTATAATATGCCTTAAGGCCATAATAGGATTCCTAATACAAATCGCTGTAATATTGTGCAGGAAATATTTCCAAGGTTGCTTGACTGTTTCTGTTGCATGGGAAGAGAAGTAACGTTAAAAGAAAATGTTTAATGCGTCCAAGCATGACCTTCCTGACTACCACACGCTAACTAATTCCAAGTAAACGGCGTACTTTGATTTGAAGAGTGATATATAGGGGGCATCCAATAAAATATTGATCATGTTTGGAATGAAGAGCAAGTGTGACCATTTTATAAAAATTTAAAATCGAATCTAATTCTAACTGTATAATTTGGTTTCAGGGTGGTAGTGGAATCTCAAGGGAACCCTTATCGTCAAGTGGAGTTCAAGAGGTGGAGAGTATCTTTAAGGTAAGACTTAACAGAGGTTATTATCCCCTATCTTTCTCTCTCGGTTTGAAGCGACGAATCACCGAAAAGCATGAAAATTAATTTATACAAACCAATTTATCGATCGTCTTATTAGTTACGGTGTAAAGCACAAAAGCAATCTTCTTCTCGATTACGAGTAATTTAATATAATGTTGTTACAAAATGGATTAGCAGAAGATGGCGCGGTATCAGATTTTAACCTCCGATAATGGTTAATCATTGGTCAGCGGTGTGCGATTGTGGTGAGCTTATCTGTCATGCTACATGAACAAGTTAATTAAACCAATTGCATAAACGTTGCCTTTATTTACGTATATATTGTTCCATTTATTCGGTTTTTAATCACAGTTTATGAGTTTCCAATATGTTCGTCGGATTTGGTTACACTGTGTCTTTTTTAAAGCCATAGTTTTGTTTATTATAATGGAAATTTCAGATACACGCTACGTTTAACATTGTATAACGTAAAAAAAACTTTGAATTTTTATTTATACGTTTACCTAACAAACACACCAACATGATTTACGTTAGTATATCTTCACTTGCAGACTTAAGTCCACTTAAAACGGTAACGATTAGTAGTAGCCAACAGTAACGCCTTAACATAATTTTTTGCACTCATTTAAATAAACATCTTATTAGAAATAATTTTACATCATGTGACTGACGCCTATGATTATCATTCCATATTTACATCGTAGTTGACCCAAATCAAACTTGTAATTGTAAAATTAAAGTTTCTAGCAGTTTTAATTAGTCGTCCTGTATCAACCAGATTAGTTTTGCCAGTTTCATCATTAATATTAACGTTACGGTGCTCACCCTTCCCTTTACTCATTGTTTGTTTTATCCTCCACAGGAAATGATCGACGTTCGGACGCCTCTCACAGCCATTGCAGCGACTCCGCGGAAAGAGCCGGATAATAAGTTTACCTTCAATCCCGTTCTGGCTAAGGTAAATATGCCTTTTATTACATTTTCGGATTTTCCTCGCCTCTTCATGAGGTGATTAGAAAAATCCAAGCTAATTTACAAGGGAAATTTTTTTTTGACCTATAAGGAAACTGTTAGGGTAGTTAAAGGTTTGGGTTAAAAGGGTTACACGTATGTAACCCTTGTGTTGGTATTATCTTTAAATCTTGACTGTTTAGGTCAAGGGCATGTTCAAAAAGCTTGCATGTGCTTTATTTAATGTAAAACAATTTTAATGTTTTTTCATTTATGTCCCTTTAGTATTTACATATTTTAAAGTATTCAGCAGCGGTTCTTAAAAGTAAAGGTCCTTTGGGTTTTAAGGGCACGCTATATCATAGCCGTTTATTCGAATAAATACGGAGGAAATCTTCTAAAGAGATTTAGGAAAATTAATTTTGTTTGGAAAAATCGCAGAAGCTTTAGTTTCTTCTGTTAGATTGCTAAACATGAAGAAAGTTGAGCTTGAGGGATTAGAAGAAAAGAAACTTAAAAAAAAATACAAATTTTATTATAATCTAGAAGGAAGGGGTAGTATTGGAGATTTGTCGGATACGTCTTAGTTTCTTCTATGGGTCTGTCAAATGTGACTTGAAATATTGGAAGAATACATTCTTAAAAATTCCAAAAATATTAAGTACCGATTTTTTTGAAATTAAAAAAAATCGGGGAGGGTGTCATGGTAGTATTAGAAATGTGGGGGATACGACAAATTTCTTATGTCTCGGGAGGGGGCTCCTCTGACTACACGAAAACTTCAAGAACCGCTGGAGTAGAAGGTTAATGTTATGCAAATATAAACTGGATACTAAGTTATAAGTTGTCAAAGAAAGTACTTAGTTATGACATTTCTAAGTAGTAGCAGGAATTATTTTATGTAATACAGAGTTCATTAACAGTAATAAAACGGATAATCCGTGGTATTTTCATTAGTTGGTTGAATGTGTCATACTGATTCCTCCAAAGGTTTGGGATGTAGAGAGTAAATTAGATGAAAAAAAAAAAAAACCGGAAATAACACCGTTAAAGCAGCGTAACCGGTAGTGTTTATTGATCACCTATAAATAAGTAATAATAGCGTGACATTAATAGGTGGTGTTTATTACAGTTGACGGAGGCGTCTCCAGTGCCAGCAGCAACGCCAAAGAGTAAGTGTTTACTTAGTTAATACGTAGTTGTAAAGAGGTTTGTTTGAGCGCCCACTGCCCCAATTCATGGTCCTAGTTGTCATAGAAACGTAGGACGTTCTCGTTTTAGAGCCCCTAACCCGCAGCACAGGGTGGAATGTGAAACAGCTTCAGGGGGGGCACGAGGGGCGCCTTCGGTGCAAGTTAGTGCACTCTGCAGTCTGCATACGGCAACGCTGCAAACGGTTGTGGCACAGCCGTACTCTAACGTAATTGTTAAGCGTGAGCTTTTCATTTTGAGAACCGTATCTTATGTCAACCGAGTCGGCCGAGTCGAGAATTTCGCGATTTAAGACGGCGGTAACCCACTTCATCCTCGTGGTCGTAAGTTTGCGCGTTAATGTTTAATTAGCAATGGTGTTTGCCAACCTTTGTATGGCGCGAGGAAACACATGGCTGCGCTAGAACTGGTGCGCATGCACCCCTCCGGCGACAGAGCGCGGTAAGTCTTCCAAACCGGCCATCTTACTCTTTGTTTCCGATCGTGTAACCTCCTATGACCCGCTAGGATCGGCCGAGCTTCCGCTACGGTTTGTTCTCAGGCTGCCCACGGGTTGTTGACATGTCGAAATGCACTCGATATACCTGAACTAATTGCCTACCTAATGGCTCCACTGCAAGATATTACACTTTTATCCGTATGGAATTCGAAACAACACCGCTATCCATCTTCAGGGTTGGACTTGGGTTAAATAATTAAAACAATCAAAACACTTTTCGTATCACCCTTGGTCATAATTTTTCCAACTCCGAGGCTTTTGTACTGCTAAGCCTTACACCAACGCATTATAGGAAGGGGAAGCCCCTAATCCCAATATTTTGCGAAAAATGGAGTTTCCATACTATATCGCCCTCACTCCAGAGCTATAGCATCTTTTCCCCTAATCTTCGTGATACTCGGATTTAAGGATAAACTTATTTTGGACTTCATTATACATGCATACTCTCATTATTTTCAATGCTGCAACACCGAAGTTGTTGATTTGTTTTTAATTAGTGAGCCCCTTGAGGTTTATTTAATCAAATGTGTTCATTAATATGGATGTAGTCACAAAAACTGTAACGAATACGTAATTATTAAAGGCACGTGGTCTAAAAGGCGACAGGTGGTAGCCAAGTACGAGGTGCTGCCGGATAAGTTCCAAACTTCTCCCGTATAAGGTGGTAACCAACTAAGGGGTTGTCCAAAAGGTTCCAGACATCATTTTTTATTACTTTCGGCCTGTACTAGGAATCTCCACATCCAAGCGACAGGTGGTAACCAACTACCTACGATAAACGAGGTGCTACCCGAAAGTTCCTTGATTTTTTTTCTCTTCTTCGCAACTTTCATTCTACAATTCCCTGTTTGGATTCTTATCAATCCGACTGCCGTTTTATTATCATTTCTCCATATTTCAATCGGGTGGGGGTCTTCTTCCTTATGGTCTATTTTACGTTCTTCGTCCTTGCCACCTGTCCTGTCCATGTGTTGACTTTTGGAGTTAAATCGAAATCAACCACGACGTCTCGTGAGGGTCTTTAAACGATTAAGAGCTTAAATCGGTCAAATATGGAAGTTTGAGGGATGACCACTGTGATACTAGAGGTTAGAAGATCTCTCGCATAGCGAAAGTCCGAGAACTTTTGGGTGGCACCTCGTACGTTCTTCTCATGTAATTGTACTGTATATGAGCCTGTACCTATTTCATCGTACCACGTCCCATGTAAAAATAAATTTATGGGAACAAAGCCAAAGTCCCACAAGAAATTTTTGAATTGGAATTTGTTCGCAATGAATAAAATCTTGCATATTCAGTTTGTCTAACGGATTTCACCATACAAAGCCAGTTCTAACCCCGACTTATAATTTTTTCCCTGGAATAATAGATATTCTTCTTTGTATGAAAGAAACTGGAATTGGTAACCTTGGGAGGGTCCAGATTCTAATGTTGCCGAAATATAAAGAAATCAAGGATCAAGCTTCAGATAAAAAAATCGGTCGAAGTGAATTATTATAAAAATTACTTGTCCCAGAGACCGCAAAGAAATCCTTGGACACGGTCATCAGTTTAGTATTTGAAAATATCAAGGTTCAACTGAACCAACGCGGGTCGAAGGTAATCCAAATTTTTAATTCGGTTTGGTGCGATGTCTGGCGAACTGGGGAAAAGCCTTTTTAGTGAAGTTTGGTGGATGCGCCTGTTTCGCGGTACCTAAGTGCGGATCTGCACGGGTGAATGGTCGCATCTATAATCATGTCGTTTCTTGGCCACGAACGCCTGTCTTACGCCTAATTAATATGCAGCGACAGTCTGATATTAATATAACGTATTCACTTCCCGTTTTGAAATTTGTACGTTTTGTGGCGTCTCCGTTCATATCGTTAACGTCCGCTAGATCCGGAATTGATCTAGCGGTTTCTTCGTCCTTCGTTCAAATTTTGTCCCGAAGTCCTGTAGCAATCCAGGAGGCTTTTCCTTGTAATAACGATTGCTTTGTGTCGCGGTTGAATCACCTGGCTGCAGGTGTGCAACACGCTGCCTACAACAGGTGGCACCGCGACCACCGCATGCTTCATTTTCTAACATTTTCTTATTGTTTTCTTGCAGAACGTGAACGTCAGTCTCTCCCGCGTCCGTCAACGTAAGTATATATTATTGTACAATAATAATTCATTAACATGTTTGCATGATTAGTTAATTATATACGTCCTGTCGCACTCGAAGAAGCACCTCTTCTGATGATGATAAATGTTTGCATGTTTGTACGCGTCATATTAATAAAGTCTTGTCATTACGCAATCTCTTCCATTAGTTATTAGTTTTCTAGAAAACTGCGTAAACGCGATTCAGTTCACCTCTCCTTTATTATTTCATATTTGAACAACACGTCAATAAGTTGTTTTACATTCATAGCGACCAGTAGCGTTTTGTGTTTTCCGTGTACGGTGGTGCGCGCGTTTTAGTTCTCTCGAGGATAATCATTTTGTCTAATGACGTAGTGACCTATTGTTGATCAACGACGCATTAACATTATACAGTTTTACTTCCAGTAAGTAAATTATTTAAATCGCTTCAACCATGCACAACAGCACTCTGTACTCCTTCATGGAAGATTGCTTTCACATAAACAGATCAAAGTTATTACGTTGCGTATATAGCCACTAGTACTATAATAGTGTTGTTATGTTGTCTTTGTCAAAATCCGTATCAACACCGCTACTGCCGATTAACCTTAAGTTAGCGTAGTAAATAATAACCTCCTAGTGTTGATAAAACGTTCTCCTTTTTAAGTATTTATTAACTTTGTTATTATATCGTTCATTAGTTCATTAGGATTATTAAATTGCAACTTCCCTATAGTTGGTTAATTTTAAACGCATCTTCCTTTTTTTTTTGGTAAATAAACTTTTCGACTTATCTATTCTTGAAAATATATAGCGGAACCAGGTGACATTTAAAGTGAACCATTTAATTTACATAGAGCAGCTGAATTTGTATGCTGGATTACATCATTTCCAGAACCGAAGTTGATATTATAACCACAGGTGGTTGCAGTTTTCTATCTCTCAAACTAGAGAAAAAATAATCCAAAATGAAATTAATCTTCAGCAAGGACTTATTCGGGCCAAGGTTGATCAGTATGACCTAATATTATTTATTGCTTATTATCCCCTTTGTCTAAATCTGAAATTAAAAATCGCTATCGATTTACAGGATTATGTCAAAAATTACTTCATTTCGGCTTGCATAATTAGACTTGTTACTTTCACGTAGTATTAAACTACAAAAAATGTTCTTAACGAGATAAAAAGTCGATAAATAGGTCAGAAACGGAAGTAGGACAGCTGTAATTAAAGTGAGAAGTTTTGCTTGAGGAGTGTACTAGTGAAGCGGTCAAACGTGCTTTTTGCAAAGGATATTCATTAGAAATTGTTTTTCCCCAATGGGTTTAGAATTTATTCTCCCAAGGTTGCTCAAAATTTGGGGATGAAAGTTGACCTCGATGGGGACAGCAAGGGACAAGCGAAATGCCTCCAGCATTTGTCATAATTTTACCTTTCCCTTTGCGATAACAACGTCCAATCTAACGGATTACGGCCAATCAGGACAATATCCATAGACGGCTTGATTAATTGAGAAGAAAGTTGATAAAACTACGGTGAGAAGATCCGTCTTGCAACCCTGACCTAGTCCCTAACCCCAACTTGTTCTACCATGACAATTCGAAACCTCATACGACTCGGTTAACCAAGAAGATTGAAGACTCACAACCCCACAATCCAAAATCTCCCGCAGTTCGATTAATCAAGAAAAGAAGAACGAGAAACTTCTTAAGTAGCCGTCTTACACCCCCAACTTAAATCTTATCCCTTAATACTTCTGCGAGTCCTTTGGTCTTGGGATATTTTTGTTACCGTTTTCGCATGCCCTAAACATTCGATCATAAACATTTTATCGGATTAGTGCTAAAAAGAATCGTGTTTGGTGTAGTTGCAGAGAAAACGCGAAAACAAATTGTTGCATTTAAAGTTAGGACATGCGTTTTATGTATAACAAAGACCAAAGTCTTCTGCATTATTTTTATTGTACAAACGATACTTTATCTAACTGTTTCTGACCTATTTAACGAATTTTTTTTGTAAACCTATTTACAATCTGCAATTTGGTTAGTACAACTATAATTCACATACCATGCCCATATCAGAAGACAAGTATTTAATATTAAATCAAAGAAGACAAAGCTGTTGAAAAATATACTTAAACTAACTACAGATAGATACATTGATGCACTTAAAAGAACCGGAATATATGGTAATAGCGGGTGGGTATGCATAGGGCGAACGCCCACCATGGGTCGGGCGGCTCTCGGCAAGTGCCAGCCCATGTCGTCCCAACGCCAACGCAAATAATCCATCCATCGTTCATTGCCCCACATACACACGCATTTAAATCAAATTTATCCCCTTTCATTAAACCCATAATGAATAATTTAATAAAAAAAAACCTAAACCTGACCAAATTATGGGCTAAAAAGCGTAAAAACGCAACCAACAGCTGCAAGATGCGCGCAATGGAAATTGTAGGGAAATATGAATTGAAGTTAAGGGAAACGTGTAATTTGAAATATTCGTTCATGACGTTTAATGAATGGTTTGTAAGAATACAAAAGAAATGGAATTATTTAACAGCAGATTATAACAAGTTGCGGTTAAAACTTTGAAAAGAGGTCACTCGAACCCTTTACTTGAAAATTATTGTATAGGGGAGATTTTTGTAAAGTGTAAATAATAATAATTAATTTTTTGAATAGCAATCCCATACAGGGTGTTCAGAATTAATAGTACCTACTTACGAAAAAAAATGTAAGAAGTTGTCTTAAGGAATATTTTTGTAAAATTTTCGATTTTTGAAAATGGAATAATCTGCATTTTGATTGCTTTTCTTATTTCGTCATACAGAATTGTAGCTGCAATGGAAATATTACCAATTCTCCTAATTTTGCGAAAACAAACGTGAGCCAGACATGCTATGTTTTTGTTTTTGGGGTATAACGTTTGATATCCTTTAACGATAATTCCCTATTTGATTCAAACCCGGAAAATGTGGTGGCCAGTCCCGTCTTGTTGTTTGTATTGTTAGTTATCTTCGATTTATACATTTTTTTTCAGATTTGTAAATTTCCGCTCGAAGACCTGATCTATGGTTGGTTGGTCCTTTTCTCCTGCTGTCTCTCTTCCCAAAGTTTTTTTGAAAGGTCGTTGCGTTATTCTTATCACATGACACCACCTTTACTACCCTTCCACTTCCATTTTCCTCTCTCGGAGTCCGAGTTTTGGAATAAATAACTTCCGAAGATCATTTTTCTTTTTGTCTTGGCTCGATATCGATTGGCAGTATCAACTTTAATAGGACTGTCTGCTTTACTGATGTTGGGGACCATCATAGGATGTGAAGGCCGATCACTACCCGAAGATCTGCTTAGGTTACACTTGGTAGCTACCACTGAAGGTTTCTTCACTGTTTTATCGTCAGGTTCACTATCAGAGTCTATAGTAGTTGGAAGGTAAGGAGCACTTTTTAAACCAGAATTCGATCGTCCTTTTCTTCTAAACGGTGCAGCCGTTTCCTTTTTTTTGGCAAATCCGTCGACTTTTTTGTTTGCTTTCTTTAATGGGAACTGGAGGCGTAATCGTTTTTTATCTTGGGTCCTATCAAATAAATAATTTTTTATCCTTGTCTTATTCATTTTTCTCCATTCATCGTTATCAGAATCTTCTTTATTTTTCCTAATTTTTTTATCTTTGTCTTCAGATCTAGCTGTTTTATGTTTGTGAGGTCTTTGTGGTGTTCCAAATTTAACTGAATCCCGATCCGATTCATTATTACTCCTTTTATGAGATCTTTCAGTATCCGAATCGCTGTGGGAGCCTTCCCATTTGGAAATGGTGCGTCTCCTCGGAGGTAAAGGTTTATCGAACACAGACATTTTTCTTTCATCTTCCGAACTGCTTGGAGAAGGTGGACGCTTTTGCCCTAAAGACGGACGTCCTCTTTTTTTAACAGGCGTGTCATTATCTGATCTTAAGGAACGATTGGTTTTGTTGCTGGTATTTGGTGGTCGTCCTCTTTTCGTCACAGGAACTTCGCCTTCAGATCCGCTCAACGAGGCTTTGACTTTTCTTGGACGCCCACGATTTGGTTTGGGTTTCGTTTGGTTGCCGGCTTCAGGTTTTTTCAAATTAGGTACCGACACACGAGGTTTGTTAAAATCTTCACTAACACGATTAACAAAACTGCTTGAATCACCATAAGAGTCACTAATAGATTTAGGCCGAGGTCGTCTCCTCGGAGGTAAAGGTTTATCATTTTTCTTTCACCTTCCGAACTGCTTGGAGAAGGTGGACGCTTTTACCTTAAGGCGGACCTGTTCTTTCAATGGGTTGTTATTTTCTCATCTACGTGAGGAACGATCTTTGTGTTTCTTGGAAAGTAATGGATTCTTCGGTGCTCTACATACTCTTTAAGTTCGAAACTAAACGGTAGAGGTGCAATCACTTACAAGACTCAAATTTGGTTAATTCTGTAGATAAAATTTTGAAAAAACCTTGCGATAATTTAAAATTTGTAATCGGTTCCATGTTAAAATCTTGTAAATCATATTATGTACATTGCAATGAGTTTTTCTATAACAATATGTTTATGATTGCGAAATTGCTTTATCTTTTTATATCGTGTACACCGCAATATGTACGATAACTTTTATTGTTTCCACCCACCTTCACAAACATGTAGCTGATAAAACCGTGCTTAACCTCGATTGCAATATTATCAAAGTTTTCGTTGTAATCTTCTTTTTTTATAGCCTTTATCAAACGGGTTTTTAAAGTTTCTTATTGTAAGTTTAGAAAAAATAACGGAGACATCATGTATGTTGTTCTTTTCTAATTATTATTTGAAATTTCAATGAAAAATGATTCCTTTATGTAACTTTGTTCAAAACGATCATTTTTGTTCTCTTACAAAAAAAAGTACGTTTAAGTAAGAAAGAATTATTAGTTTTACGATATCAGCTAAAGTTTAAGGATGATCTTTTATAAAATAGTTCGAGTTCTTAAGTTTTTCCTTGAGTTTTTGTCCGGTTTCGCTCTGGCTCCGTGCCATTGTAAGTTGAATCTTATTGACTTGTTTGTCTCGACTTTTTGATCACTATATGCACATTTATAAATGCACTGCTTCCTGTATAATGTTAGCACGTGTCCTTGCATAAATAAGACGCCATTTTACATTAATTCTATTCTTGAGCTACTTTGTAATTTATTTTAATTTATTAATGCAAGTTCATCATCACTTACTCAATGCACGATAAATTTTCTAATATTTAATCTCTTATTTTATTTTTCTTTTGTTCTATGTAGTGATCTGCAAAATGATCTGGATTTATCAGACTCGGATGACAGTGAACATGAACAAAAGCAACCACCACCATTACCACAATCTTCTTCCAAGTTACCAGTAGAAAAGTAAGTTGACCTAACCTTCTTCAGTCCGGATACAGTAGAAAAATGTTTTTTTTAAATTTAATTTTAGACTAATTTCACCTCTTGGTGCAACTCCTGCAAGTAACCCTGTGATGGAGCGACCTCCAGAACCTGTAGCTCCTTTATCTCCGGTGGCAAGTTCCTCAAGTGACTCGGGTTCCGATTCCGGATCAGATAGTGATTCCAGCAGTGATGATTCTGGTGAAGAAAAAGTGCCGTCGACTAATAAAAGAGTTTCGCCCGTTCCATCAAATCCACCACATATCTCTCCTAAACCAGAGGAAGAAACCAAACCCCGGTGGAACTTGGCTTCCTACTTAGATCAAAACGGAGTAAAAACCGATCCAGTACAATCACCACGTGTGCAGTCACCGTTTCAGAATTTAACGTCCAATAACCCGCCCTTAAATTCTAAGAGTATACCAACCGATACTAGGCACAAATCCAGTGACGAATCAGACTCTAGTGATTCAACCAAGGATTTGGATAGTGTCGTTGCAGAAGCTTTTGCCTCGAAACTACCCGCCCCGTTGTTATCAAGTTTTTCCGATTCCGATGGGAGTGTAAAACGGAAAAGTCCTAAAAGAAGAAAACGCGCGATCCAACAGTCGGTTACCAATATGACAGAAAGTGATAGTGAGGATGACCGACGGACTAGTAGTAACAAAATTCCTAAACCTGTGAACCGTGCCAGTCCTCGGCCTAAATCTGTTGACTCTATTAGTGACTCTGATGGTGATTCAAGAAGAAGTTTTGTTAATCGTGTTAGTGAAGATTTTAACAAACCTCGTGTGTCGGTACAAAATTTGAAAAAACCTGAAGCCGTCAATCAAACGAAACCTAAATCAAATCGTGGGCGTCCAAGAAAAGTCAAAGCCTCGTTGAGCGGATCTGACGGCGAAGTTCCTGTGAAGAAAAGAGGACGACCACCGAACACCAGCAACAAAACCAATCGTTCCTTAAGTAGATCAGATAATGACACGCCTGTTAAAAGAAGAGGACGTCCGCCTTTAAGGCAAAAGCGTCCACCTTCTCCAAGCAGTTCGGAAGATGAAAGAAAAATGTCTGTGTTTGATAAACCTTTACCTCCGAGGAGACGCACCATTTCTAAAAGGGAAGGCTCTCACAGTGATTCGGATACTGAAAGATCTCATAAAAGGAGTAATAATGAATCGGATCGGGATTCAGTTAAATTTGGAACACCACAAAGACCTCACAAACATAAAACAGCTAGATCTGAAGACAAAGATAAAATTAGGAAAAATAAAGAAGATTCTGATAACGATGAATGGGGAAAAATGAATAAAACAAGGATAAAAAATTATTTATTTGATAGGACTCAAGATAAAACAGTTACACCTCCAGTTCCCATTAAAGAAAGTAAACAAAAAAGGTCGACGGATTTGCCAAAGAAAAAGGAAACGGCTGCACCGTTTAGAAGAAAAGGACGATCGAATTCTGGTTTAAAAAGTGCTCCTTACCTTCCAACTACTACAGACTCTGATAGTGAACCTGACGATAAAACAGTGAAGAAACCTTCAGTGGTAGCTACCAAGCGTAACCGAAGCCAATCCGCGAGTTCGGAAAGTGATCATAGAAGCAGATCTTCGGGTAGTGATCGACCTTCACATCCTATGATCGTCCCCAACACCAACAAAGTAGAAAGTCCTATTAAAGTTGATACTGGGGGTAAATCGATCCAAGACAAAAAGAAAAGTGATACGCTTCGGAAATTATTCACTCCAAAACGTGATTCCGAAGGAGGAAAAGGGGGTGGTAAAGGCGGCGGTAAAGGCGGAAAGGGTGGTAAAGGTAAAGGCGGCGTAAATGTTATCATCATGGATGGTGACTATGAAAGAAGCAGTTCTTCGGTTGAAGACGAAGCAATGCCGACTGTTTCTAACCCTACGTTATTATCACCGATCCCTAGCCATGAAATCAAACAAGTAACCCCAAGGCCGTGTTCTGTTACTAAATCAATCAAATCTATTAAGACTGAGTTACCAGTTGGTGAAAGTTCGCAATCAAAAAGTATTGTAATGGTGAGAATCGATTTGTGCCGGTTAGACTTAAAACAGTTTAGGCATTTTCCAAAATTTACCAAAAGACAATCGGAGGAGTTACGGCAGCGCGCGGATTTAGCAGACACGAGGCAAGCGGAGACGGCCCGAATAAAGACTGAAGTGTATTCGCCTACGGAAATGAAACATTCGCCCTACCATAAAGAAAATGTGATTAAAAGCAAAAGTGACCGGACTAGCCTTATAAACGAAAGTGATAGTGATTTTGGAGCTAAGAAACTAGCACGAAGAAGTGAAAAAGAATCCGACTCGAAAGATCAGTCCAAGTCTGCTAAGCGAAAAAGACTAAACAGCTGTAGCTCCATATCTTCCTTATCTACGACGAGCAGTTTATCGCATAGCAGTAGACGGAAAGACTACAGGAAAGAAAAGGACAGTCACAAGAGCAAGAGACGAAAAGATGACCTAGAGAGTTCACAACGATCTCATGTAGACAGCGACAATTTAACTTATGTTCCTCCTACAAATCATGAAAGGGAAGGACCTAGGACACCTCCCATGCCTTCGCCTGCAGAACGCAGTTCTAGTAGCTGGTCTCAACCTCCTAGAGAATACCATTCTTACTTCGAAAGGGTGGATGAACCTTCCGAAGATGAAGAACGGTAAGTAACAAACATGCATTCGAGAAGATTTTGTAATTGATGACAATTTCTTCCAAACAGAGATCAAAACAGGTACCTGAGTGAAGCAAAGCGGTTAAAACATTTAGCCGATAAGGAGACTGATGCAATAAAACAATGCATGTTGTACCTGGAAGCTGTCCTTTACTTCCTTTTAACGGGAAACGCTATGGAACATGAAAGTGTTACAGAAGAAGCTGCCTTTACCATGTACAAAGATACTCTTAGCCTTATCAAGTAAGTTTACGTCTCCGATCATTGTAAATTTTATGTAAATTTTTATTTCGTTACGTTATTAAAGTTTTTTTTACAAATCAGTTTTTTTGATTTAATTTCAATTTTTTTTAGGTATATTTCATCAAAGTTTCGAAACCAGCAAAACTCCTCATCTGTTCACACTAAATTAGCTGTTTTAAGGTACGCATTTCCCTTCCAATCCCCTTTGCATCCGTTTTATATAAAACGTTTTCATTTTTTTTCTAGTTATCGATGCCAAGCTCTCTTGTATTATAAATTATTCAAAATCAGGAAGCACGAGATGAAAAGTCATCAAAGAGTCATCAATGAGTATTGCACAAAGGTAAAGGTAAAAAATATAAAAAAATTTCTAGTAAACGAATTTATTTAACAAATTTTTTTTCTAGTCTGCAAATATAGCACCAATACAGTCGGACCAAATTAATCACGCCCTGGGAGGTCAAGGCACCCCGTCTCCTCTTTCTCCAACACCAAGTCCGGCCGGATCGGTAGGTTCTGTTGGTAGTCAGTCTTCTGGGTATAGCAGCGGAGAATTAGCAGTCAAGGGTAGCAGTGCAGCACCTCCACAAACGTCTGCACCAATTCCACCTACACCTTGCATGTTGGTGCCGGTTATTGTTTATACCGCAATGTCCAAACAGAACCAGCATTTCTCATATCTTATTTCTTATCAAGATCTATGGGACCAGGCCGATGCACTTGTCATGAAAGGCAAACATCGAGGTAAGTGTTAAAAAAAAAAGTGAACTTGTCTTTTAATATCCAGGACGTAGTTTAAAGAGTCTCATGGCATGGTTCGGGATCCTTTTCCATTCTTTTCCGTCTCTTGTCCAATTCCCGGTTTTTGTCCAAACAGATTGTCTCATTTTTTTGGCAATGTAGGATACCCATGAGCACAATAAGGATGCAGGATGAAGGAAGTGAGTCCCTAGATAACTATCAGTAACTATATAAAGTCTATAATATCTTTCGGTCCTCAACTGAGAAACCGTAAAGACAACCTAACCTAACTTAATTCTTAAGTTTTAAACGGGCAATGTTATCAACGCTGGGGGTTCCTGGAAAGGATAAACTGAGGACTAAACAGAACTATCTGACCCGGACGCAACTAACCCCTGGAATGGAAGGGTGTATCACAACCCTGTCTGCAATTCGTATGCACCGAAATTATCTTTTATAGTTTTGTCCTTGTTGCACTCATTGTTATTTTTGCAAAACATTGAGGCAATCTGTACCTAAGTATCGTCTCCTGGGTCTTCATTTTCTAAAATGTAGGGCCTGCAGGGTTCATGATGATCCTTTTTTAACCGTTTTAATTTTTTGCATTCTTTCAGTTTGTTGTCTCTTCCTAATTTTTCCAGACTTTTGTTTTCCCTGTTCTTTGCAAGTGAGAGTTTACGTAAAAATTGTAGCTGGATAATAAATAATTTTTTTTATCTGATTAGAATAGAAAGAGGTTGTGATTGTGTGTTTTGGTTCCAGATTTCTTTATAGAACTGGACAGAAATTGCAAGCCTCTGACGTTACACAGTTCGCTTATAGACTTGGTAAAATATGTTCGAGCTGGAATAAAAAGGCTAGAAGAAAAAGTGTAATGAAGTGCACATCGGTAGTGATCTAAGGCCAAAGAATGGACCGAGTCAATTTATACGTCAATGGATTAAAAAAAAGCTTGCAATTTAAAAAAAAGAAGAAGAGAATTACCTTTTTTACATCATATACCTATTATTGTATAGTTAAGTAAAAAGAATATATTATAATAATTGTTTATTAGGGCATATTTGCCAGTTTTAGATTGGTTTAGTAGATCACTAGAAAGGTTGAATGTTGGCTATTAAAGACGTTTAATGTTTCTAGTGTGCTGACCTAGCGGTGCAGTACAGTACTATTTTTTACATTCTTGGTAGTTTAGTGAAGGTGAATTCCACATAGTGTATATTTTTGTATATATTGTACGCTAAATTTGGCATATTTACTGCTGTATTTGTACAACGCTGAGTAGTGGCCTAGATAATCGAATTATGACAACTCGAGCTCTATGCTCACCGGTTGTGGACATATACAAGAAGTAGTCATTATTTTTTTTTGCATATATTGTAGTATAAGTGTGCATATTGTATCTGTATGTAAATCGTGTATCATATTTTATAAATTTTAAATTATTAAATTTTTATTGTAGATGTTTTCATTAAGGCCATTATTGAATTGAAATCAAAAATACATAATTTTGTACCGCTATTTTAATATCATTGCTATGGATTACATTGAAATTATACAAGAAGAGCGATTTTAGTACTTTAGGCACTTGTTGCGGCAAACGAAATTTCCCACGAGATTATTCATTATATTTTGTGATCTGTATGTAATTTTTAAAATGTTTGTGACGACGCCACTTGTTTTCCAGTCATTTTATTTTAATGTAATAATACCTATGTGAAATTTCTGATGCTCGGTAATGCGAAGCACAAGTTTGGTTACAAAGCCTAAGTGCTAAAACTAGTGGCATTAACAAAAAAGGTATAGACACGGAATTGTTAGGGACCAATGGTTCAAAATTTTGAATGAACGTATACGATTTAAATAGAAAAGTAATTTTCTCTTTGTTATCATTGGTTCTTTGTTAAGTTGTTGATTGTACATACATAGTTGTCATTTTTTGTTTGCCTTTTTATACTATAATGAGGAAAACGGGACACAATCTTCTTGTCGAATTCAGAATTCGCAAACGTGGAATGTGTTAAACCTCATGGAGATGTACAAAAATCTCGTATGTTGCGACTGATCAATTAACTGTTTGTTTTTGTTTGATTTTGAAATATATTATTTATTTTATATTTATTTTACAAGTATTTATTTGTTGCCTATTAATTTTATCCTCGGTTTTCTATTATTAGATTTGTAACCAAACTTATAAGGAAATGTTAAATAAGCGAACAATAGTCTAAATTTTACAACTCCAAGTAACTCAAAGTGACCTTTTGTGAAATCATAATATGCCACAGTACCTTGTAAATATGTAACTTTAGTAATAATTATCAGGTGATGTGTAATAATACATACAAAAAAACAACAAGGACCCAAAAATTTCACAAATATATCATTATCAAAATATAAAATGTCTTTTGGCTCCTTGGTACCTCTCAAAACTCTGTACACGGAAACTAAAATGTTATCCAAAATTTAAACCTGTCGTTAGGTTTATTTTTTGTTTAATTCTGTAAATTCGTACTAGAAATCATTCAATGTCTTTTTACTTCAGATCTTTATTCACAGTTGCTCTCTTTAGGCATTCAATATTAATTTTTTTCTAAATAATACAGTTAGCTCCATGAGTGGAAGTAGTAAAAGATGCTAATTCCTATGTCCAAGAAAGAGATGCATAAATAAATACTTGTATCTCTTTCTCACACATTGGAATTCTCATTTTTACTACTTCCACACATTGTCCATTTGTAGTAAACGGAAACTCTGGCCATGGTTTTTGTTCTAATGTGGAAATTAATTTCTAATGATACAACAAACACGGATATCTTTTATGGACAACCCATAAGGAATATTTTATTTAATCGAATGAATAATTAATAATTTTCCATTGGAACCATTAATGAAAATTCAGTACTCAAAAAAAAATTTAAATTTATTGCTAAATCCCATTAATTAACAAAATAAATCTATTAGTAGGGTAACACATAATCAAATTTACAATTTAACAAATTATTCTGAAGAAACTTCTTCAGGTTTATTAACATTTGTGCAAGAAGGTTCCTCTTCATTTTTCTTTTTCTTCCATTTCCCATTATTATATGGCATGTGGCGTTTACTATATTCTCCTGCATGTCCTTCGTCTTCAACTTCGAATTCCATATTTAAATCTTCTCGAAGAATCTTCAATAGAGTTGTCCTAGGGAGTCCTAAGATTTTGGCACGTTCTCGAAGAGATAATTCAGGCGATTCCTCCAACGATGCTTTAACATAAGGTACGTGCATTAGTCGTGCTAAGGGTCTACCTGATTTTTCCTTGTCTTCTACATTTCCTTGACTGAAAAGTTTCCTTTCCCAGTTTAGTAATGTTGCTCTCATTGGTGGAGCGACATTAAACCTGGCCCTAAAGTTTCTATTAATGTCATTCCAGGTTTGATTATTGTGGAATCTTTCGTGGACCCACACTGCCGCTATAATTTTCTGTTCTTGCGTATATTTACTGGTTTCGTTTGCTTCGTTTTCTTCAGTCATTATTGAATAATACTTTGGAAAACATTGAAAAGTTAACCAATGTTGTGGCAAGGATATTTAGAACAGCTGTAGATCTGACATTCGTGACATTTTGGAGTTTAGTATGGATTCTGCGTGTTATGGATTTTAATCAACGTTTAAAGGCGCATGTGTTGACGTCATTTCCGGTGACAATAAATAGAAATGGACCCCTGCAACAATGTCTTTCCGCCTTCGTCAGTCTTAGGAGGAAGAAGTAAAGTAAGTTATTACAAAAATTATTCTTTTCCGTTCCTTTCTAAAGAATATCGTTTATTTTAATTATCATCATTTTACTTTGTAATGACTTCTCCATCATTTTAATGTTTATAATTGCGATTGTAATAAATTTATAACCTAACATTTTTAACACATGGTGGTTTAACCAAAATTGTGCTTCTGTAGACCATTTATTGATAAATACAAAATCTTTACAGCATGGCGGACAGTGCTCCAGCCAGAGGTGGTTTCCGTGGTGGATTTGGAGGTGCTCGTGGACGTGGTGGAGCCCGAGGTAGGGGCCGAGGTCGTGGTAGAGGCAGAGGCCGTGGAAAGGAAGATCAGAAAGAATGGATACCAGTAACCAAATTGGGCCGTCTTGTTCGTGATGGTAAAATTAGATCGCTCGAAGAAATTTACCTGTTTTCTTTACCAATCAAAGAATACGAAATCATCGATTTTTTCATTGGCTCTTCTCTAAAGGACGAGGTTTGTATAATTTATTAATATTAGTTCATTATAAATAATTAATATGATGAATGGATTTTTATCCTTTCGCGGTTTCCACCAGAAGAACTTTGTTCTCATGATGGCTTGAATGTCTGATTATGTTCATTTGAAATTTAAAAGAGGGGATGTGAAATATTCGTTGTTTATCCACCTTTTCTTTTTGTTAAAGGTGTTGAAAATCATGCCTGTGCAAAAACAAACCCGTGCTGGTCAGCGTACCCGTTTCAAGGCTTTCGTTGCTATTGGTGACAGCAACGGCCACATTGGTCTTGGTGTTAAATGCAGCAAGGAAGTCGCTACTGCTATTCGAGGTGCCATTATTTTGGCTAAATTGTCCGTTGTACCAGTTCGTCGTGGTTATTGGGGTAACAAAATCGGCAAACCTCATACAGTACCATGCAAGGTAAGTTTTTACTTCTTTCCCCATTTTAAACTCATTTTTAATTGAAATATTAAAACTTTCAGGTTACTGGTAAATGTGGTTCGGTTGCTGTTCGTCTAATTCCAGCTCCTCGTGGTACTGGAATTGTGTCTGCACCTGTTCCAAAGAAGTTGTTGCAAATGGCTGGTATTGAAGATTGTTATACGTCTGCTAGAGGTTCCACTGGTACTTTGGGTAACTTTGCTAAGGCTACTTATGCCGCTATTGCAAAGACCTACGCATATCTTACTCCTGATCTGTGGAAAGAAATGCCGTTGACCAAGACTCCATACCAAGAGTTTGCAGACTATTTGGCCAAGAATCATCGTCCTGTTACTGGTCAGCGTCCTGCTGATGCCATCTAAAGTTTCAGCATTTTTATGTATCTGACTTTTGAAATATAAAGTAAATAATATTAGTGTTGTCTTTCTTTTAATTTATTTAATATTTTTATTTATCAACTGGGAAACGAGTGGCAGGTATTTTATTATTAATGCAGTCTGTATACAGTAAGTCGCTTTCACAGGTGCCCATGTAAACGGGGTACAGTTGTACAAGACTGGTGAAAGCGTTCGTCACTTACTGTACACATTTCGTCCTTTTATTAAAAGTAAGCCTGACCAAAAAAAAAGGGAAGTTCGCAGACCGAAGATGTACATTGGACTGATCAGTGTGAACGCACCTTTAATCAAACAATGTTGGAGTGTGATCGGACCCTTCCTTGCTAAATTTTACAGTGTGAACGCACCTTTAGATAATAAATTTTGCAGTGTGAACGCACTTTTAGATAATAAATTTGTCTGTGTGAACGCACCTTTGGCTAATAAATTTTTGTAGTGTGAACGTACCTTTAGCTAATAAAGTTGTCGGTGTGAACGCACCTTTAGGTAAAAAAAATTGTAGTGTGAACGCACCTTTAGCAAATAAATTTGTCTGTGTGAACGCAGCTTTAGCTAATAAATTTTGAAGTGTGAACGCACCTTTAGTTAATATATTTTTGCAGTGTGAACGCACCTTTAGCTAATAAATTTTGCAGTGTGAACGCACCTTTAGTTAATATATTTTTGCAGTGTGAACGCACCTTTAGCTAATAAATTTTGAAGTGTGAACGCACCTTTAGATAATAAATTTTGCAGTGTGAACACACCTTTAGTTGATAAATTTGTTGGTGTGAACGCACCTTTAGCTAAAAAATTTTGCAGTGTGAACGCATCTTTAGCTAATAAATTTTGAAGTGTGAACGCACTTTTAGA
Source organism: Hemicrepidius hirtus (assembly GCA_963082805.1). NCBI lineage: Eukaryota > Metazoa > Arthropoda > Insecta > Coleoptera > Elateridae > Hemicrepidius > Hemicrepidius hirtus. Next base: position 25,706,510 of record OY720167.1, read on the forward strand.
TAATAAATTTGTCTGTGTGAACGCACCTTTGGCTAATAAATTTTTGTAGTGTGAACGTACCTTTAGCTAATAAAGTTGTCGGTGTGAACGCACCTTTAGGTAAAAAAATTGTAGTGTGAACGCACCTTTAGCAAATAAATTTGTCTGTGTGAACGCAGCTTTAGCTAATAAATTTTGCAGTGTGAACGCACCTTTAGTTAATATATTTTTGCAGTGTGAACGCACCTTTAGATAATAAATTTGTCGGTGTGAAGGCACCTTTAGCTAATAAATTTTGAAGTCTGAACGCACTTTTAGATAATAAATTTGTCTGTGTGAACGCACCTTTAGCTAATAAATTTTTGTAGTGTGAACGCACCTTTAGCTAATAAAGTTGTCGTTGTGAACGCACCTTTAGGTAAAAAAAATTGTAGTGTGAACGCACCTTTAGCAAATAAATTTGTCTGTGTGAACGCAGCTTTAGCTAATAAATTTTGCAGTGTGAACGCACCTTTCGCTAATAAATTTTGCTGTGTGAACGCACCTTTAGCTAATAAATTTTTGTAGTGTGAACGCACCTTTAGCTAATAAAGTTGTCGGTGTGAACGCAACTTTAGCTAATAAATTTTGCAGTGTGAACGCACCTTTAGTTAATAAATTTTGCTGTGTGAACGCACCTTTAGCTAATAAATTTTTGTAGTGTGAACGCACCTTTAGCTAATAAATTTTTCTGTGTGAACGCAACTTTAGCTAATAAATTTTGCAGTGTGAACGCACCTTTAGTTAATAAATTTGTCGGTGTGAACGCACCTTTAGCTAAAAAATTTTGCAGTGTGAACGCACTTTTAGATAATACATTTGTCTGTGTGAACGCACCTTTAGCTAATAAATTTTTGTAGTGTGAACGCACCTTTAGCTAATAAATTTGTCGGTGTGAACGCACCTTTAGCTAAAAAATTTATTAGCTAAAGGTGCGTTCACACTGCAAAATTTATTAACTAAAGGTGCATTCACACTGAAAAATTTATTAGCTAAATGTGCGTTCACACCGACAAATTTATTAGCTAAAGGTGCGTTCACACTGCAAAATTTTTTAGCTAAAGGTGCGTTCACACTGCAAAAATTTATTAACTAAAGGTGCGTTCACACAGCAACTTTTATTACCTAAAGGTGCGTTCACACTGCAAAATTTATTAACTAAAGGTGCGTTCACACTGAAAAATTTATTAGCTAAATGTGCGTTCACACCGACAAATTTATTAGCTAAAGGTGCGTTCGCACTGCAAAATTTTTTAGCTAAAGGTGCGTTCACACAGACAAATTTATTAGCTAAAGGTGCGTTCACACTACAAAAATTTATTAGCTAAAGGTGCGTTCACACTGCAAAATTTATTAGCTAAAGGTGCGTTCACACTGCAAAAATTTATTAACTAAAGGTGCGTTCACACAGACAAATTTATTAGCTAAAGGTGCGTTCACACTACAAAAATTTATTAGCTAAAGGTGCGTTCACACTGCAAAATTTTTTAGCTAAAGGTGCGTTCACACCGACAATTTATTAGCTAAAGGTGCGTTCACGCTGCAAAAATTTATTAACTAAAGCTGCGTTCTCACTGCAAAATTTATTAGCTAAAGGTGCGTTCACACCGACAAATTTATTAGCTAAAGGTGCGTTCACACTATAAATTTTTTTAGCTAAAGGTGCGTTCACACTGCAAAAATTTATTAACTGAAGGTGCGTTCACACTGCAAAATTTATTATCTAAAGGTGCGTTCACACTGCAAAAATTTATTAACTAAAGGTGCGTTCACACTGCAAAATTTATTAGCTAAAGCTGCGTTAACACAGACAAATTTATTAGCTAAAGGTGCGTTCACACTACAATTTTTTTTACCTAAAGGTGCGTTCACACCGACAACTTTATTAGCTAAAGGTGCTTTCACACTGCAAAAATTTATTAACTAAAGATGCGTTCACACTGCAAAATTAATTAGCTAAAGGTGCGTTCACACCGACAAATTTATTAGCTAAAGGTGCGTTCACACCACAACAATTGAGAAACAGTGGGAAGGGAAGAGGGATGTTTGGTCAATAATCTTCAAGACCCTCTCCGATTTCCTTAGGAAAATTTCAGAATGTAATATGAACCCTAAACACTTGAAAAATATGTGCCAAACATCCCCCATCCCCTCGCATCTGGTCCAAAAAAATTCCGAAAGTTTTCTGGAACAACCCAATTCTGAACGTTTCCTAGCCAGGTGTGGAGCAGTGGGAAGGGGTGAGGGAAGTTTGCCCCATAATTTCCAAGTGTATACCCTCCAAATAACATTCTGGGAAAATCGGGGCGAGATCTGAAGGGGTGAAATTTTTTTCCAAAAAATGAGCAAAGACTATAGTCTTTCGTTTTTTTTTCGAAGATTTTTTGACCCTCTCCGATTTCCTTAGGAAAATTTCAGAATGTAATATGAACCCTAAACACTTGAAAAATATGTGCCAAACATCCCCCATCCCCTCGCATCTGGTCCAAAAAAATTCCGAAAGTTTTCTGGAACAACCCAATTCTGAACGTTTCCTAGCCAGGTGTGGAGCAGTGGGAAGGGGTGAGGGAAGTTTGCCCCATAATTTCCAAGTGTATACCCTCCAAATAACATTCTGGGAAAATCGGGGCGAGATCTGAAGGGGTGAAATTTTTTTCCAAAAAATGAGCAAAGACTATAGTCTTTCGTTTTTTTTTCGAAGATTTTTTGACCTTCTCCGATTTCCTTAGGAAAATTTCAGAATGTAATATGAACCCTAAACACTTGAAAAATATGTGCCAAACATCCCCCATCCCCTCGCATCTGGTCCAAAAAAATTCCGAAAGTTTTCTGGAACAACCCAATTCTGAACGTTTCCTAGCCAGGTGTGGAGCAGTGGGAAGGGGTGAGGGAAGTTTGCCCCATAATTTCCAAGTGTATACCCTCCAAATAACATTCTGGGAAAATCGGGGCGAGATCTGAAGGGGTGAAATTTTTTTCCAAAAAATGAGCAAAGACTATAGTCTTTCGTTTTTTTTTCGAAGATTTTTTGACCCTCTCCGATTTCCTTAGGAAAATTTCAGAATGTAATATGAACCCTAAACACTTGAAAAATATGTGCCAAACATCCCCCATCCCCTCGCATCTGGTCCAAAAAAATTCCGAAAGTTTTCTGGAACAACCCAATTCTGAACGTTTCCTAGCCAGGTGTGGAGCAGTGGGAAGGGGTGAGGGAAGTTTGCCCCATAATTTCCAAGTGTATACCCTCCAAATAACATTCTGGGAAAATCGGGGCGAGATCTGAAGGGGTGAAATTTTTTTTCAAAAAATGAGGAAAGACTATAGTCTTTCGTTTTTTTTTCGAAGATTTTTTGACCCTCTCCGATTTCCTTAGGAAAATTTCAGAATGTAATATGAACCCTAAACACTTGAAAAATATGTGCCAAACATCCCCCATCCCCTCGCATCTGGTCCAAAAAAATTACGAAAGTTTCCTGGAACAACCCAATTCTGAACGTTTCCTAGCCAGGTGTGGAGCAGTGGGAAGGGGTGAGGGAAGTTTGCCCCATAATTTCCAAGTGTATACCCTCCAAATAACATTCTGGGAAAATCGGGGCGAGATCTGAAGGGGTGAAATTTTTTTCCAAAAAATGAGCAAAGACTATAGCCTTTCGTTTTTTTTTCGAAGATTTTTTGACCCTCTCCGATTTCCTTAGGAAAATTTCAGAATGTAATATGAACCCTAAACACTTGAAAAATATGTGCCAAACATCCCCCATCCCCTCGCATCTGGTCCAAAAAAATTACGAAAGTTTCCTGGAACAACCCAATTCTGAACGTTTCCTAGCCAGGTGTGGAGCAGTGGGAAGGGGTGAGGGAAGTTTGCCCCATAATTTCCAAGTGTATACCCTCCAAATAACATTCTGGGAAAATCGGGGCGAGATCTGAAGGGGTGAAATTTTTTTCCAAAAAATGAGCAAAGACTATAGCCTTTCGTTTTTTTTTCGAAGATTTTTTGACCCTCTCCGATTTCCTTAGGAAAATTTCAGAATGTAATATGAACCCTAAACACTTGAAAAATATGTGCCAAACATCCCCCATCCCCTCGCATCTGGTCCAAAAAAATTACGAAAGTTTCCTGGAACAACCCAATTCTGAACGTTTCCTAGCCAGGTGTGGAGCAGTGGGAAGGGGTGAGGGAAGTTTGCCCCATAATTTCCAAGTGTATACCCTCCAAATAACATTCTGGGAAAATCGGGGCGAGATCTGAAGGGGTGAAATTTTTTTCCAAAAAATGAGCAAAGACTATAGTCTTTCGTTTTTTTTTCGAAGATTTTTTGACCCTCTCCGATTTCCTTAGGAAAATTTCAGAATGTAATATGAACCCTAACCACTTGAAAAATATGTGCCAAACATCCCCCATCCCCTCGCATCTGGTCCAAAAAAATTCCGAAAGTTTTCTGGAACAACCCAATTCTGAACGTTTCCTAGCCAGGTGTGGAGCAGTGGGAAGGGGTGAGGGAAGTTTGCCCCATAATTTCCAAGTGTATACCCTCCAAATAACATTCTGGGAAAATCGGGGCGAGATCTGAAGTGGTGAAATTTTTTTCCAAAAAATGAGCAAAGACTATAGTCTTTCGTTTTTTTTTCGAAGATTTTTTGACCCTCTCCGATTTCCTTAGGAAAATTTCAGAATGTAATATGAACCCTAACCACTTGAAAAATATGTGCCAAACATCCCCCATCCCCTCGCATCTGGTCCAAAAAAATTCCGAAAGTTTTCTGGAACAACCCAATTCTGAACGTTTCCTAGCCAGGTGTGGAGCAGTGGGAAGGGGTGAGGGAAGTTTGCCCCATAATTTCCAAGTGTATACCCTCCAAATAACATTCTGGGAAAATCGGGGCGAGATCTGAAGGGGTGAAATTTTTTTCCAAAAAATGAGGAAAGACCTAGTCTTTCGTTTTTTTTTCGAAGATTTTTTGACCCTCTCCGATTTCCTTAGGAAAATTTCAGAATGTAATATGAACCCTAAACACTTAAAAATATGTGCCAAACATCCCCCATCCCCTCGCATCTGGTCCAAAAAAATTCCGAAAGTTTTCTGGAACAACCCAATTCTGAACGTTTCCTAGCCAGGTGTGGAGCAGTGGGAAGGGGTGAGGGAAGTTTGCCCCATAATTTCCAAGTGTATACCCTCCAAATAACATTCTGGGAAAATCGGGGCGAGATCTGAAGTGGTGAAATTTTTTTCCAAAAAATGAGCAAAGACTATAGTCTTTCGTTTTTTTTTCGAAGATTTTTTGACCCTCTCCGATTTCCTTAGGAAAATTTCAGAATGTAATATGAACCCTAAACACTTAAAAATATGTGCCAAACATCCCCCATCCCCTCGCATCTGGTCCAAAAAAATTCCGAAAGTTTTCTGGAACAACCCAATTCTGAACGTTTCCTAGCCAGGTGTGGAGCAGTGGGAAGGGGTGAGGGAAGTTTGCCCCATAATTTCCAAGTGTATACCCTCCAAATAACATTCTGGGAAAATCGGGGCGAGATCTGAAGGGGTGAAATTTTTTTCCAAAAAATGAGGAAAGACCATAGTCTTTCGTTTTTTTTTCGAAGATTTTTTGACCCTCTCCGATTTCCTTAGGAAAATTTCAGAATGTAATATGAACCCTAAACACTTAAAAATATGTGCCAAACATCCCCCATCCCCTCGCATCTGGTCCAAAAAAATTCCGAAAGTTTTCTGGAACAACCCAATTCTGAACGTTTCCTAGCCAGGTGTGGAGCAGTGGGAAGGGGTGAGGGAAGTTTGCCCCATAATTTCCAAGTGTATACCCTCCAAATAACATTCTGGGAAAATCGGGGCGAGATCTGAAGGGGTGAAATTTTTTTCCAAAAAATGAGGAAAGACTATAGTCTTTCGTTTTTTTTTCGAAGATTTTTTGACCCTCTCCGATTTCCTTAGGAAAATTTCAGAATGTAATATGAACCCTAAACACTTAAAAATATGTGCCAAACATCCCCCATCCCCTCGCATCTGGTCCAAAAAAATTCCGAAAGTTTTCTGGAACTACCCAATTCTGAACGTTTCCTAGCCAGGTGTGGAGCAGTGGGAAGGGGTGAGGGAAGTTTGCCCCATAATTTCCAAGTGTATACCCTCCAAATAACATTCTGGGAAAATCGGGGCGAGATCTGAAGGGGTGAAATTTTTTTCCAAAAAATGAGCAAAGACTATAGTCTTTCGTTTTTTTTTCGAAGATTTTTTGACCCTCTCCGATTTCCTTAGGAAAATTTCAGAATGTAATATGAACCCTAAACACTTGAAAAATATGTGCCAAACATCCCCCATCCCCTCGCATCTGGTCCAAAAAATTACGAAAGTTTTCTGGAACAACCCAATTCTGAACGTTTCCTAGCCAGGTGTGGAGCAGTGGGAAGGGGTGAGGGAAGTTTGCCCCATAATTTCCAAGTGTATACCCTCCAAATAACATTCTGGGAAAATCGGGGCGAGATCTGAAGGGGTGAAATTTTTTTCCAAAAAATGAGGAAAGACTATAGTCTTTCGTTTTTTTTTCGAAGATTTTTTGACCCTCTCCGATTTCCTTAGGAAAATTTCAGAATGTAATATGAACCCTAAACACTTGAAAAATATGTGCCAAACATCCCCCATCCCCTCGCATCTGGTCCAAAAAAATTCCGAAAGTTTTCTGGAACAACCCAATTCTGAACGTTTCCTAGCCAGGTGTGGAGCAGTGGGAAGGGGTGAGGGAAGTTTGCCCCATAATTTCCAAGTGTATACCCTCCAAATAACATTCTGGGAAAATCGGGGCGAGATCTGAAGGGGTGAAATTTTTTTCCAAAAAATGAGGAAAGACTATAGTCTTTCGTTTTTTTTTCGAAGATTTTTTGACCCTCTCCGATTTCCTTAGGAAAATTTCAGAATGTAATATGAACCCTAAACACTTGAAAAATATGTGCCAAACATCCCCCATCCCCTCGCATCTGCTCCAAAAAAATTCCGAAACTTTTCTGGAACAACCCAATTCTGAACGTTTCCTAGCCAGGTGTGGAGCAGTGGGAAGGGGTGAGGGAAGTTTGCCCCATAATTTCCAAGTGTATACCCTCCAAATAACATTCTGGGAAAATCGGGGCGAGATCTGAAGGGGTGAAATTTTTTTCCAAAAAATGAGCAAAGACTATAGTCTTTCGTTTTTTTTTCGAAGATTTTTTGACCCTCTCCGATTTCCTTAGGAAAATTTCAGAATGTAATATGAACCCTAAACACTTGAAAAATATGTGCCAAACATCCCCCATCCCCTCGCATCTGGTCCAAAAAAATTACGAAAGTTTTCTGGAACAACCCAATTCTGAACGTTTCCTAGCCAGGTGTGGAGCAGTGGGAAGGGGTGAGGGAAGTTTGCCCCATAATTTCCAAGTGTATACCCTCCAAATAACATTCTGGGAAAATCGGGGCGAGATCTGAAGGGGTGAAATTTTTTTCCAAAAAATGAGCAAAGACAGTCAGTCTTTCGTTTTTTTTTCGAAGATTTTTTGACCCTCTCCGATTTCCTTAGGAAAATTTCAGAATGTAATATGAACCCTAAACACTTGAAAAATATGTGCCAAACATCCCCCATCCCCTCGCATCTGGTCCAAAAAAATTCCGAAAGTTTTCTGGAACAACCCAATTCTGAACGTTTCCTAGCCAGGTGTGGAGCAGTGGGAAGGGGTGAGGGAAGTTTGCCCCATAATTTCCAAGTGTATACCCTCCAAATAACATTCTGGGAAAATCGGGGCGAGATCTGAAGGGGTGAAATTTTTTTCCAAAAAATGAGCAAAGACTATCTTTCGTTTTTTTTTCGAAGATTTTTTGACCCTCTCCGATTTCCTTAGGAAAATTTCAGAATGTAATATGAACCCTAAACACTTGAAAAATATGTGCCAAACATCCCCCATCCCCTCGCATCTGGTCCAAAAAATTACGAAAGTTTTCTGGAACAACCCAATTCTGAACGTTTCCTAGCCAGGTGTGGAGCAGTGGGAAGGGGTGAGGGAAGTTTGCCCCATAATTTCCAAGTGTATACCCTCCAAATAACATTCTGGGAAAATCGGGGCGAGATCTGAAGGGGTGAAATTTTTTTCCAAAAAATGAGCAAAGACTATAGTCTTTCGTTTTTTTTTCGAAGATTTTTTGACCCTCTCCGATTTCCTTAGGAAAATTTCAGAATGTAATATGAACCCTAAACACTTGAAAAATATGTGCCAAACATCCCCCATCCCCTCGCATCTGGTCCAAAAAATTACGAAAGTTTTCTGGAACAACCCAATTCTGAACGTTTCCTAGCCAGGTGTGGAGCAGTGGGAAGGGGTGAGGGAAGTTTGCCCCATAATTTCCAAGTGTATACCCTCCAAATAACATTCTGGGAAAATCGGGGCGAGATCTGAAGGGGTGAAATTTTTTTCCAAAAAATGAGCAAAGACTATAGTCTTTCGTTTTTTTTTCGAAGATTTTTTGACCCTCTCCGATTTCCTTAGGAAAATTTCAGAATGTAATATGAACCCTAAACACTTGAAAAATATGTGCCAAACATCCCCCATCCCCTCGCATCTGGTCCAAAAAAATTACGAAAGTTTTCTGGAACAACCCAATTCTGAACGTTTCCTAGCCAGGTGTGGAGCAGTGGGAAGGGGTGAGGGAAGTTTGCCCCATAATTTCCAAGTGTATACCCTCCAAATAACATTCTGGGAAAATCGGGGCGAGATCTGAAGGGGTGAAATTTTTTTCCAAAAAATGAGCAAAGACTATATAGTCTTTCGTTTTTTTTTCGAAGATTTTTTGACCCTCTCCGATTTCCTTAGGAAAATCTCAGAATGTAATATGAACCCTAAACACTTGAAAAATATGTGCCAAACATCCCCCATCCCCTCGCATCTGGTCCAAAAAAATTACGAAAGTTTTCTGGAACAACCCAATTCTGAACGTTTCCTAGCCAGGTGTGGAGCAGTGGGAAGGGGTGAGGGAAGTTTGCCCCATAATTTCCAAGTGTATACCCTCCAAATAACATTCTGGGAAAATCGGGGCGAGATCTGAAGGGGTGAAATTTTTTTCCAAAAAATGAGCAAAGACTATATAGTCTTTCGTTTTTTTTTCGAAGATTTTTTGACCCTCTCCGATTTCCTTAGGAAAATTTCAGAATGTAATATGAACCCTAAACACTTGAAAAATATGTGCCAAACATCCCCCATCCCCTCGCATCTGGTCCAAAAAAATTCCGAAAGTTTTCTGGAACAACCCAATTCTGAACGTTTCCTAGCCAGGTGTGGAGCAGTGGGAAGGGGTGAGGGAAGTTTGCCCCATAATTTCCAAGCGTATACCCTCCAAATAACATTCTGGGAAAATCGGGGCGAGATCTGAAGGGGTGAAATTTTTTTTCAAAAAATGAGGAAAGACTATAGTCTTTCGTTTTTTTTTCGAAGATTTTTTGACCCTCTCCGATTTCCTTAGGAAAATTTCAGAATGTAATATGAACCCTAAACACTTGAAAAATATGTGCCAAACATCCCCCATCCCCTCGCATCTGGTCCAAAGAAATTACGAAAGTTTCCTGGAACAACCCAATTCTGAACGTTTCCTAGCCAGGTGTGGAGCAGTGGGAAGGGGTGAGGGAAGTTTGCCCCATAATTTCCAAGTGTATACCCTCCAAATAACATTCTGGGAAAATCGGGGCGAGATCTGAAGGGGTGAAATTTTTTTCCAAAAAATGAGCAAAGACTATAGCCTTTCGTTTTTTTTTCGAAGATTTTTTGACCCTCTCCGATTTCCTTAGGAAAATTTCAGAATGTAATATGAACCCTAAACACTTGAAAAATATGTGCCAAACATCCCCCATCCCCTCGCATCTGGTCCAAAAAAATTCCGAAAGTTTTCTGGAACAACCCAATTCTGAACGTTTCCTAGCCAGGTGTGGAGCAGTGGGAAGGGGTGAGGGAAGTTTGCCCCATAATTTCCAAGTGTATACCCTCCAAATAACATTCTGGGAAAATCGGGGCGAGATCTGAAGGGGTGAAATTTTTTTCCAAAAAATGAGCAAAGACTATAGTCTTTCGTTTTTTTTTCGAAGATTTTTTGACCCTCTCCGATTTCCTTAGGAAAATCTCAGAATGTAATATGAACCCTAAACACTTGAAAAATATGTGCCAAACATCCCCCATCCTCTCGCATCTGGTCCAAAAAAATTCCGAAAGTTTTCTGGAACAACCCAATTCTGAACGTTTCCTAGCCAGGTGTGGAGCAGTGGGAAGGGGTGAGGGAAGTTTGCCCCATAATTTCCAAGTGTATACCCTCCAAATAACATTCTGGGAAAATCGGGGCGAGATCTGAAGGGGTGAAATTTTTTTCCAAAAAATGAGGAAAGACTATAGTCTTTCGTTTTTTTTTCGAAGATTTTTTGACCCTCTCCGATTTCCTTAGGAAAATTTCAGAATGTAATATGAACCCTAACCACTTGAAAAATATGTGCCAAACATCCCCCATCCCCTCGCATCTGGTCCAAAAAAATTCCGAAAGTTTTCTGGAACAACCCAATTCTGAACGTTTCCTAGCCAGGTGTGGAGCAGTGGGAAGGGGTGAGGGAAGTTTGCCCCATAATTTCCAAGTGTATACCCTCCAAATAACATTCTGGGAAAATCGGGGCGAGATCTGAAGTGGTGAAATTTTTTTCCAAAAAATGAGCAAAGACTATAGTCTTTCGTTTTTTTTTCGAAGATTTTTTGACCCTCTCCGATTTCCTTAGGAAAATTTCAGAATGTAATATGAACCCTAACCACTTGAAAAATATGTGCCAAACATCCCCCATCCCCTCGCATCTGGTCCAAAAAAATTCCGAAAGTTTTCTGGAACAACCCAATTCTGAACGTTTCCTAGCCAGGTGTGGAGCAGTGGGAAGGGGTGAGGAAAGTTTGCCCCATAATTTCCAAGTGTATACCCTCCAAATAACATTCTGGGAAAATCGGGGCGAGATCTGAAGGGGTGAAATTTTTTTCCAAAAAATGAGGAAAGACCTAGTCTTTCGTTTTTTTTTCGAAGATTTTTTGACCCTCTCCGATTTCCTTAGGAAAATTTCAGAATGTAATATGAACCCTAAACACTTAAAAATATGTGCCAAACATCCCCCATCCCCTCGCATCTGGTCCAAAAAAATTCCGAAAGTTTTCTGGAACAACCCAATTCTGAACGTTTGTACACATTTCGTCCTTTTATTAAAAGTAAGCCTGACCAAAAAAAAAGGGAAGTTCGCAGACCGAAGATGTACATTGGACTGATCAGTGTGAACGCACCTTTAATCAAACAATGTTGGAGTGTGATCGGACCCTTCCTTGCTAAATTTTACAGTGTGAACGCACCTTTAGATAATAAATTTTGCAGTGTGAACGCACTTTTAGATAATAAATTTGTCTGTGTGAACGCACCTTTGGCTAATAAATTTTTGTAGTGTGAACGTACCTTTAGCTAATAAAGTTGTCGGTGTGAACGCACCTTTAGGTAAAAAAAATTGTAGTGTGAACGCACCTTTAGCAAATAAATTTGTCTGTGTGAACGCAGCTTTAGCTAATAAATTTTGAAGTGTGAACGCACCTTTAGTTAATATATTTTTGCAGTGTGAACGCACCTTTAGCTAATAAATTTTGCAGTGTGAACGCACCTTTAGTTAATATATTTTTGCAGTGTGAACGCACCTTTAGCTAATAAATTTTGAAGTGTGAACGCACCTTTAGATAATAAATTTTGCAGTGTGAACACACCTTTAGTTGATAAATTTGTTGGTGTGAACGCACCTTTAGCTAAAAAATTTTGCAGTGTGAACGCATCTTTAGCTAATAAATTTTGAAGTGTGAACGCACTTTTAGATAATAAATTTGTCTGTGTGAACGCACCTTTGGCTAATAAATTTTTGTAGTGTGAACGTACCTTTAGCTAATAAAGTTGTCGGTGTGAACGCACCTTTAGGTAAAAAAATTGTAGTGTGAACGCACCTTTAGCAAATAAATTTGTCTGTGTGAACGCAGCTTTAGCTAATAAATTTTGCAGTGTGAACGCACCTTTAGTTAATATATTTTTGCAGTGTGAACGCACCTTTAGATAATAAATTTGTCGGTGTGAAGGCACCTTTAGCTAATAAATTTTGAAGTCTGAACGCACTTTTAGATAATAAATTTGTCTGTGTGAACGCACCTTTAGCTAATAAATTTTTGTAGTGTGAACGCACCTTTAGCTAATAAAGTTGTCGTTGTGAACGCACCTTTAGGTAAAAAAAATTGTAGTGTGAACGCACCTTTAGCAAATAAATTTGTCTGTGTGAACGCAGCTTTAGCTAATAAATTTTGCAGTGTGAACGCACCTTTCGCTAATAAATTTTGCTGTGTGAACGCACCTTTAGCTAATAAATTTTTGTAGTGTGAACGCACCTTTAGCTAATAAAGTTGTCGGTGTGAACGCAACTTTAGCTAATAAATTTTGCAGTGTGAACGCACCTTTAGTTAATAAATTTTGCTGTGTGAACGCACCTTTAGCTAATAAATTTTTGTAGTGTGAACGCACCTTTAGCTAATAAATTTTTCTGTGTGAACGCAACTTTAGCTAATAAATTTTGCAGTGTGAACGCACCTTTAGTTAATAAATTTGTCGGTGTGAACGCACCTTTAGCTAAAAAATTTTGCAGTGTGAACGCACTTTTAGATAATACATTTGTCTGTGTGAACGCACCTTTAGCTAATAAATTTTTGTAGTGTGAACGCACCTTTAGCTAATAAATTTGTCGGTGTGAACGCACCTTTAGCTAAAAAATTTATTAGCTAAAGGTGCGTTCACACTGCAAAATTTATTAACTAAAGGTGCATTCACACTGAAAAATTTATTAGCTAAATGTGCGTTCACACCGACAAATTTATTAGCTAAAGGTGCGTTCACACTGCAAAATTTTTTAGCTAAAGGTGCGTTCACACTGCAAAAATTTATTAACTAAAGGTGCGTTCACACAGCAACTTTTATTACCTAAAGGTGCGTTCACACTGCAAAATTTATTAACTAAAGGTGCGTTCACACTGAAAAATTTATTAGCTAAATGTGCGTTCACACCGACAAATTTATTAGCTAAAGGTGCGTTCGCACTGCAAAATTTTTTAGCTAAAGGTGCGTTCACACAGACAAATTTATTAGCTAAAGGTGCGTTCACACTACAAAAATTTATTAGCTAAAGGTGCGTTCACACTGCAAAATTTATTAGCTAAAGGTGCGTTCACACTGCAAAAATTTATTAACTAAAGGTGCGTTCACACAGACAAATTTATTAGCTAAAGGTGCGTTCACACTACAAAAATTTATTAGCTAAAGGTGCGTTCACACTGCAAAATTTTTTAGCTAAAGGTGCGTTCACACCGACAATTTATTAGCTAAAGGTGCGTTCACGCTGCAAAAATTTATTAACTAAAGCTGCGTTCTCACTGCAAAATTTATTAGCTAAAGGTGCGTTCACACCGACAAATTTATTAGCTAAAGGTGCGTTCACACTATAAATTTTTTTAGCTAAAGGTGCGTTCACACTGCAAAAATTTATTAACTGAAGGTGCGTTCACACTGCAAAATTTATTATCTAAAGGTGCGTTCACACTGCAAAAATTTATTAACTAAAGGTGCGTTCACACTGCAAAATTTATTAGCTAAAGCTGCGTTAACACAGACAAATTTATTAGCTAAAGGTGCGTTCACACTACAATTTTTTTTACCTAAAGGTGCGTTCACACCGACAACTTTATTAGCTAAAGGTGCTTTCACACTGCAAAAATTTATTAACTAAAGATGCGTTCACACTGCAAAATTAATTAGCTAAAGGTGCGTTCACACCGACAAATTTATTAGCTAAAGGTGCGTTCACACCACAACAATTGAGAAACAGTGGGAAGGGAAGAGGGATGTTTGGTCAATAATCTTCAAGACCCTCTCCGATTTCCTTAGGAAAATTTCAGAATGTAATATGAACCCTAAACACTTGAAAAATATGTGCCAAACATCCCCCATCCCCTCGCATCTGGTCCAAAAAAATTCCGAAAGTTTTCTGGAACAACCCAATTCTGAACGTTTCCTAGCCAGGTGTGGAGCAGTGGGAAGGGGTGAGGGAAGTTTGCCCCATAATTTCCAAGTGTATACCCTCCAAATAACATTCTGGGAAAATCGGGGCGAGATCTGAAGGGGTGAAATTTTTTTCCAAAAAATGAGCAAAGACTATAGTCTTTCGTTTTTTTTTCGAAGATTTTTTGACCCTCTCCGATTTCCTTAGGAAAATTTCAGAATGTAATATGAACCCTAAACACTTGAAAAATATGTGCCAAACATCCCCCATCCCCTCGCATCTGGTCCAAAAAAATTCCGAAAGTTTTCTGGAACAACCCAATTCTGAACGTTTCCTAGCCAGGTGTGGAGCAGTGGGAAGGGGTGAGGGAAGTTTGCCCCATAATTTCCAAGTGTATACCCTCCAAATAACATTCTGGGAAAATCGGGGCGAGATCTGAAGGGGTGAAATTTTTTTCCAAAAAATGAGCAAAGACTATAGTCTTTCGTTTTTTTTTCGAAGATTTTTTGACCTTCTCCGATTTCCTTAGGAAAATTTCAGAATGTAATATGAACCCTAAACACTTGAAAAATATGTGCCAAACATCCCCCATCCCCTCGCATCTGGTCCAAAAAAATTCCGAAAGTTTTCTGGAACAACCCAATTCTGAACGTTTCCTAGCCAGGTGTGGAGCAGTGGGAAGGGGTGAGGGAAGTTTGCCCCATAATTTCCAAGTGTATACCCTCCAAATAACATTCTGGGAAAATCGGGGCGAGATCTGAAGGGGTGAAATTTTTTTCCAAAAAATGAGCAAAGACTATAGTCTTTCGTTTTTTTTTCGAAGATTTTTTGACCCTCTCCGATTTCCTTAGGAAAATTTCAGAATGTAATATGAACCCTAAACACTTGAAAAATATGTGCCAAACATCCCCCATCCCCTCGCATCTGGTCCAAAAAAATTCCGAAAGTTTTCTGGAACAACCCAATTCTGAACGTTTCCTAGCCAGGTGTGGAGCAGTGGGAAGGGGTGAGGGAAGTTTGCCCCATAATTTCCAAGTGTATACCCTCCAAATAACATTCTGGGAAAATCGGGGCGAGATCTGAAGGGGTGAAATTTTTTTTCAAAAAATGAGGAAAGACTATAGTCTTTCGTTTTTTTTTCGAAGATTTTTTGACCCTCTCCGATTTCCTTAGGAAAATTTCAGAATGTAATATGAACCCTAAACACTTGAAAAATATGTGCCAAACATCCCCCATCCCCTCGCATCTGGTCCAAAAAAATTACGAAAGTTTCCTGGAACAACCCAATTCTGAACGTTTCCTAGCCAGGTGTGGAGCAGTGGGAAGGGGTGAGGGAAGTTTGCCCCATAATTTCCAAGTGTATACCCTCCAAATAACATTCTGGGAAAATCGGGGCGAGATCTGAAGGGGTGAAATTTTTTTCCAAAAAATGAGCAAAGACTATAGCCTTTCGTTTTTTTTTCGAAGATTTTTTGACCCTCTCCGATTTCCTTAGGAAAATTTCAGAATGTAATATGAACCCTAAACACTTGAAAAATATGTGCCAAACATCCCCCATCCCCTCGCATCTGGTCCAAAAAAATTACGAAAGTTTCCTGGAACAACCCAATTCTGAACGTTTCCTAGCCAGGTGTGGAGCAGTGGGAAGGGGTGAGGGAAGTTTGCCCCATAATTTCCAAGTGTATACCCTCCAAATAACATTCTGGGAAAATCGGGGCGAGATCTGAAGGGGTGAAATTTTTTTCCAAAAAATGAGCAAAGACTATAGCCTTTCGTTTTTTTTTCGAAGATTTTTTGACCCTCTCCGATTTCCTTAGGAAAATTTCAGAATGTAATATGAACCCTAAACACTTGAAAAATATGTGCCAAACATCCCCCATCCCCTCGCATCTGGTCCAAAAAAATTACGAAAGTTTCCTGGAACAACCCAATTCTGAACGTTTCCTAGCCAGGTGTGGAGCAGTGGGAAGGGGTGAGGGAAGTTTGCCCCATAATTTCCAAGTGTATACCCTCCAAATAACATTCTGGGAAAATCGGGGCGAGATCTGAAGGGGTGAAATTTTTTTCCAAAAAATGAGCAAAGACTATAGTCTTTCGTTTTTTTTTCGAAGATTTTTTGACCCTCTCCGATTTCCTTAGGAAAATTTCAGAATGTAATATGAACCCTAACCACTTGAAAAATATGTGCCAAACATCCCCCATCCCCTCGCATCTGGTCCAAAAAAATTCCGAAAGTTTTCTGGAACAACCCAATTCTGAACGTTTCCTAGCCAGGTGTGGAGCAGTGGGAAGGGGTGAGGGAAGTTTGCCCCATAATTTCCAAGTGTATACCCTCCAAATAACATTCTGGGAAAATCGGGGCGAGATCTGAAGTGGTGAAATTTTTTTCCAAAAAATGAGCAAAGACTATAGTCTTTCGTTTTTTTTTCGAAGATTTTTTGACCCTCTCCGATTTCCTTAGGAAAATTTCAGAATGTAATATGAACCCTAACCACTTGAAAAATATGTGCCAAACATCCCCCATCCCCTCGCATCTGGTCCAAAAAAATTCCGAAAGTTTTCTGGAACAACCCAATTCTGAACGTTTCCTAGCCAGGTGTGGAGCAGTGGGAAGGGGTGAGGGAAGTTTGCCCCATAATTTCCAAGTGTATACCCTCCAAATAACATTCTGGGAAAATCGGGGCGAGATCTGAAGGGGTGAAATTTTTTTCCAAAAAATGAGGAAAGACCTAGTCTTTCGTTTTTTTTTCGAAGATTTTTTGACCCTCTCCGATTTCCTTAGGAAAATTTCAGAATGTAATATGAACCCTAAACACTTAAAAATATGTGCCAAACATCCCCCATCCCCTCGCATCTGGTCCAAAAAAATTCCGAAAGTTTTCTGGAACAACCCAATTCTGAACGTTTCCTAGCCAGGTGTGGAGCAGTGGGAAGGGGTGAGGGAAGTTTGCCCCATAATTTCCAAGTGTATACCCTCCAAATAACATTCTGGGAAAATCGGGGCGAGATCTGAAGTGGTGAAATTTTTTTCCAAAAAATGAGCAAAGACTATAGTCTTTCGTTTTTTTTTCGAAGATTTTTTGACCCTCTCCGATTTCCTTAGGAAAATTTCAGAATGTAATATGAACCCTAAACACTTAAAAATATGTGCCAAACATCCCCCATCCCCTCGCATCTGGTCCAAAAAAATTCCGAAAGTTTTCTGGAACAACCCAATTCTGAACGTTTCCTAGCCAGGTGTGGAGCAGTGGGAAGGGGTGAGGGAAGTTTGCCCCATAATTTCCAAGTGTATACCCTCCAAATAACATTCTGGGAAAATCGGGGCGAGATCTGAAGGGGTGAAATTTTTTTCCAAAAAATGAGGAAAGACCATAGTCTTTCGTTTTTTTTTCGAAGATTTTTTGACCCTCTCCGATTTCCTTAGGAAAATTTCAGAATGTAATATGAACCCTAAACACTTAAAAATATGTGCCAAACATCCCCCATCCCCTCGCATCTGGTCCAAAAAAATTCCGAAAGTTTTCTGGAACAACCCAATTCTGAACGTTTCCTAGCCAGGTGTGGAGCAGTGGGAAGGGGTGAGGGAAGTTTGCCCCATAATTTCCAAGTGTATACCCTCCAAATAACATTCTGGGAAAATCGGGGCGAGATCTGAAGGGGTGAAATTTTTTTCCAAAAAATGAGGAAAGACTATAGTCTTTCGTTTTTTTTTCGAAGATTTTTTGACCCTCTCCGATTTCCTTAGGAAAATTTCAGAATGTAATATGAACCCTAAACACTTAAAAATATGTGCCAAACATCCCCCATCCCCTCGCATCTGGTCCAAAAAAATTCCGAAAGTTTTCTGGAACTACCCAATTCTGAACGTTTCCTAGCCAGGTGTGGAGCAGTGGGAAGGGGTGAGGGAAGTTTGCCCCATAATTTCCAAGTGTATACCCTCCAAATAACATTCTGGGAAAATCGGGGCGAGATCTGAAGGGGTGAAATTTTTTTCCAAAAAATGAGCAAAGACTATAGTCTTTCGTTTTTTTTTCGAAGATTTTTTGACCCTCTCCGATTTCCTTAGGAAAATTTCAGAATGTAATATGAACCCTAAACACTTGAAAAATATGTGCCAAACATCCCCCATCCCCTCGCATCTGGTCCAAAAAATTACGAAAGTTTTCTGGAACAACCCAATTCTGAACGTTTCCTAGCCAGGTGTGGAGCAGTGGGAAGGGGTGAGGGAAGTTTGCCCCATAATTTCCAAGTGTATACCCTCCAAATAACATTCTGGGAAAATCGGGGCGAGATCTGAAGGGGTGAAATTTTTTTCCAAAAAATGAGGAAAGACTATAGTCTTTCGTTTTTTTTTCGAAGATTTTTTGACCCTCTCCGATTTCCTTAGGAAAATTTCAGAATGTAATATGAACCCTAAACACTTGAAAAATATGTGCCAAACATCCCCCATCCCCTCGCATCTGGTCCAAAAAAATTCCGAAAGTTTTCTGGAACAACCCAATTCTGAACGTTTCCTAGCCAGGTGTGGAGCAGTGGGAAGGGGTGAGGGAAGTTTGCCCCATAATTTCCAAGTGTATACCCTCCAAATAACATTCTGGGAAAATCGGGGCGAGATCTGAAGGGGTGAAATTTTTTTCCAAAAAATGAGGAAAGACTATAGTCTTTCGTTTTTTTTTCGAAGATTTTTTGACCCTCTCCGATTTCCTTAGGAAAATTTCAGAATGTAATATGAACCCTAAACACTTGAAAAATATGTGCCAAACATCCCCCATCCCCTCGCATCTGCTCCAAAAAAATTCCGAAACTTTTCTGGAACAACCCAATTCTGAACGTTTCCTAGCCAGGTGTGGAGCAGTGGGAAGGGGTGAGGGAAGTTTGCCCCATAATTTCCAAGTGTATACCCTCCAAATAACATTCTGGGAAAATCGGGGCGAGATCTGAAGGGGTGAAATTTTTTTCCAAAAAATGAGCAAAGACTATAGTCTTTCGTTTTTTTTTCGAAGATTTTTTGACCCTCTCCGATTTCCTTAGGAAAATTTCAGAATGTAATATGAACCCTAAACACTTGAAAAATATGTGCCAAACATCCCCCATCCCCTCGCATCTGGTCCAAAAAAATTACGAAAGTTTTCTGGAACAACCCAATTCTGAACGTTTCCTAGCCAGGTGTGGAGCAGTGGGAAGGGGTGAGGGAAGTTTGCCCCATAATTTCCAAGTGTATACCCTCCAAATAACATTCTGGGAAAATCGGGGCGAGATCTGAAGGGGTGAAATTTTTTTCCAAAAAATGAGCAAAGACAGTCAGTCTTTCGTTTTTTTTTCGAAGATTTTTTGACCCTCTCCGATTTCCTTAGGAAAATTTCAGAATGTAATATGAACCCTAAACACTTGAAAAATATGTGCCAAACATCCCCCATCCCCTCGCATCTGGTCCAAAAAAATTCCGAAAGTTTTCTGGAACAACCCAATTCTGAACGTTTCCTAGCCAGGTGTGGAGCAGTGGGAAGGGGTGAGGGAAGTTTGCCCCATAATTTCCAAGTGTATACCCTCCAAATAACATTCTGGGAAAATCGGGGCGAGATCTGAAGGGGTGAAATTTTTTTCCAAAAAATGAGCAAAGACTATCTTTCGTTTTTTTTTCGAAGATTTTTTGACCCTCTCCGATTTCCTTAGGAAAATTTCAGAATGTAATATGAACCCTAAACACTTGAAAAATATGTGCCAAACATCCCCCATCCCCTCGCATCTGGTCCAAAAAATTACGAAAGTTTTCTGGAACAACCCAATTCTGAACGTTTCCTAGCCAGGTGTGGAGCAGTGGGAAGGGGTGAGGGAAGTTTGCCCCATAATTTCCAAGTGTATACCCTCCAAATAACATTCTGGGAAAATCGGGGCGAGATCTGAAGGGGTGAAATTTTTTTCCAAAAAATGAGCAAAGACTATAGTCTTTCGTTTTTTTTTCGAAGATTTTTTGACCCTCTCCGATTTCCTTAGGAAAATTTCAGAATGTAATATGAACCCTAAACACTTGAAAAATATGTGCCAAACATCCCCCATCCCCTCGCATCTGGTCCAAAAAATTACGAAAGTTTTCTGGAACAACCCAATTCTGAACGTTTCCTAGCCAGGTGTGGAGCAGTGGGAAGGGGTGAGGGAAGTTTGCCCCATAATTTCCAAGTGTATACCCTCCAAATAACATTCTGGGAAAATCGGGGCGAGATCTGAAGGGGTGAAATTTTTTTCCAAAAAATGAGCAAAGACTATAGTCTTTCGTTTTTTTTTCGAAGATTTTTTGACCCTCTCCGATTTCCTTAGGAAAATTTCAGAATGTAATATGAACCCTAAACACTTGAAAAATATGTGCCAAACATCCCCCATCCCCTCGCATCTGGTCCAAAAAAATTACGAAAGTTTTCTGGAACAACCCAATTCTGAACGTTTCCTAGCCAGGTGTGGAGCAGTGGGAAGGGGTGAGGGAAGTTTGCCCCATAATTTCCAAGTGTATACCCTCCAAATAACATTCTGGGAAAATCGGGGCGAGATCTGAAGGGGTGAAATTTTTTTCCAAAAAATGAGCAAAGACTATATAGTCTTTCGTTTTTTTTTCGAAGATTTTTTGACCCTCTCCGATTTCCTTAGGAAAATCTCAGAATGTAATATGAACCCTAAACACTTGAAAAATATGTGCCAAACATCCCCCATCCCCTCGCATCTGGTCCAAAAAAATTACGAAAGTTTTCTGGAACAACCCAATTCTGAACGTTTCCTAGCCAGGTGTGGAGCAGTGGGAAGGGGTGAGGGAAGTTTGCCCCATAATTTCCAAGTGTATACCCTCCAAATAACATTCTGGGAAAATCGGGGCGAGATCTGAAGGGGTGAAATTTTTTTCCAAAAAATGAGCAAAGACTATATAGTCTTTCGTTTTTTTTTCGAAGATTTTTTGACCCTCTCCGATTTCCTTAGGAAAATTTCAGAATGTAATATGAACCCTAAACACTTGAAAAATATGTGCCAAACATCCCCCATCCCCTCGCATCTGGTCCAAAAAAATTCCGAAAGTTTTCTGGAACAACCCAATTCTGAACGTTTCCTAGCCAGGTGTGGAGCAGTGGGAAGGGGTGAGGGAAGTTTGCCCCATAATTTCCAAGCGTATACCCTCCAAATAACATTCTGGGAAAATCGGGGCGAGATCTGAAGGGGTGAAATTTTTTTTCAAAAAATGAGGAAAGACTATAGTCTTTCGTTTTTTTTTCGAAGATTTTTTGACCCTCTCCGATTTCCTTAGGAAAATTTCAGAATGTAATATGAACCCTAAACACTTGAAAAATATGTGCCAAACATCCCCCATCCCCTCGCATCTGGTCCAAAGAAATTACGAAAGTTTCCTGGAACAACCCAATTCTGAACGTTTCCTAGCCAGGTGTGGAGCAGTGGGAAGGGGTGAGGGAAGTTTGCCCCATAATTTCCAAGTGTATACCCTCCAAATAACATTCTGGGAAAATCGGGGCGAGATCTGAAGGGGTGAAATTTTTTTCCAAAAAATGAGCAAAGACTATAGCCTTTCGTTTTTTTTTCGAAGATTTTTTGACCCTCTCCGATTTCCTTAGGAAAATTTCAGAATGTAATATGAACCCTAAACACTTGAAAAATATGTGCCAAACATCCCCCATCCCCTCGCATCTGGTCCAAAAAAATTCCGAAAGTTTTCTGGAACAACCCAATTCTGAACGTTTCCTAGCCAGGTGTGGAGCAGTGGGAAGGGGTGAGGGAAGTTTGCCCCATAATTTCCAAGTGTATACCCTCCAAATAACATTCTGGGAAAATCGGGGCGAGATCTGAAGGGGTGAAATTTTTTTCCAAAAAATGAGCAAAGACTATAGTCTTTCGTTTTTTTTTCGAAGATTTTTTGACCCTCTCCGATTTCCTTAGGAAAATCTCAGAATGTAATATGAACCCTAAACACTTGAAAAATATGTGCCAAACATCCCCCATCCTCTCGCATCTGGTCCAAAAAAATTCCGAAAGTTTTCTGGAACAACCCAATTCTGAACGTTTCCTAGCCAGGTGTGGAGCAGTGGGAAGGGGTGAGGGAAGTTTGCCCCATAATTTCCAAGTGTATACCCTCCAAATAACATTCTGGGAAAATCGGGGCGAGATCTGAAGGGGTGAAATTTTTTTCCAAAAAATGAGGAAAGACTATAGTCTTTCGTTTTTTTTTCGAAGATTTTTTGACCCTCTCCGATTTCCTTAGGAAAATTTCAGAATGTAATATGAACCCTAACCACTTGAAAAATATGTGCCAAACATCCCCCATCCCCTCGCATCTGGTCCAAAAAAATTCCGAAAGTTTTCTGGAACAACCCAATTCTGAACGTTTCCTAGCCAGGTGTGGAGCAGTGGGAAGGGGTGAGGGAAGTTTGCCCCATAATTTCCAAGTGTATACCCTCCAAATAACATTCTGGGAAAATCGGGGCGAGATCTGAAGTGGTGAAATTTTTTTCCAAAAAATGAGCAAAGACTATAGTCTTTCGTTTTTTTTTCGAAGATTTTTTGACCCTCTCCGATTTCCTTAGGAAAATTTCAGAATGTAATATGAACCCTAACCACTTGAAAAATATGTGCCAAACATCCCCCATCCCCTCGCATCTGGTCCAAAAAAATTCCGAAAGTTTTCTGGAACAACCCAATTCTGAACGTTTCCTAGCCAGGTGTGGAGCAGTGGGAAGGGGTGAGGAAAGTTTGCCCCATAATTTCCAAGTGTATACCCTCCAAATAACATTCTGGGAAAATCGGGGCGAGATCTGAAGGGGTGAAATTTTTTTCCAAAAAATGAGGAAAGACCTAGTCTTTCGTTTTTTTTTCGAAGATTTTTTGACCCTCTCCGATTTCCTTAGGAAAATTTCAGAATGTAATATGAACCCTAAACACTTAAAAATATGTGCCAAACATCCCCCATCCCCTCGCATCTGGTCCAAAAAAATTCCGAAAGTTTTCTGGAACAACCCAATTCTGAACGTTTCCTAGCCAGGTGTGGAGCAGTGGGAAGGGGTGAGGGAAGTTTGCCCCATAATTTCCAAGTGTATACCCTCCAAATAACATTCTGGGAAAATCGGGGCGAGATCTGAAGTGGTGAAATTTTTTTCCAAAAAATGAGCAAAGACTATAGTCTTTCGTTTTTTTTTCGAAGATTTTTTGACCCTCTCCGATTTCCTTAGGAAAATTTCAGAATGTAATATGAACCCTAACCACTTGAAAAATATGTGCCAAACATCCCCCATCCCCTCGCATCTGGTCCAAAAAAATTCCGAAAGTTTTCTGGAACAACCCAATTCTGAACGTTTCCTAGCCAGGTGTGGAGCAGTGGGAAGGGGTGAGGGAAGTTTGCCCCATAATTTCCAAGTGTATACCCTCCAAATAACATTCTGGGAAAATCGGGGCGAGATCTGAAGGGGTGAAATTTTTTTCCAAAAAATGAGGAAAGACCATAGTCTTTCGTTTTTTTTTCGAAGATTTTTTGACCCTCTCCGATTTCCTTAGGAAAATTTCAGAATGTAATATGAACCCTAAACACTTAAAAATATGTGCCAAACATCCCCCATCCCCTCGCATCTGGTCCAAAAAAAATCCGAAAGTTTTCTGGAACAACCCAATTCTGAACGTTTCCTAGCCAGGTGTGGAGCAGTGGGAAGGGGTGAGGGAAGTTTGCCCCATAATTTCCAAGTGTATACCCTCCAAATAACATTCTGGGAAAATCGGGGCGAGATCTGAAGGGGTGAAATTTTTTTCCAAAAAATGAGGAAAGACTATAGTCTTTCGTTTTTTTTTCGAAGATTTTTTGACCCTCTCCGATTTCCTTAGGAAAATTTCAGAATGTAATATGAACCCTAAACACTTAAAAATATGTGCCAAACATCCCCCATCCCCTCGCATCTGGTCCAAAAAAATTCCGAAAGTTTTCTGGAACAACCCAATTCTGAACGTTTCCTAGCCAGGTGTGGAGCAGTGGGAAGGGGTGAGGGAAGTTTGCCCCATAATTTCCAAGTGTATACCCTCCAAATAACATTCTGGGAAAATCGGGGCGAGATCTGAAGGGGTGAAATTTTTTTCCAAAAAATGAGCAAAGACTATAGTCTTTCGTTTTTTTTTTCGAAGATTTTTTGACCCTCTCCGATTTCCTTAGGAAAATTTCAGAATGTAATATGAACCCTAAACACTTGAAAAATATGTGCCAAACATCCCCCATCCCCTCGCATCTGGTCCAAAAAATTACGAAAGTTTTCTGGAACAACCCAATTCTGAACGTTTCCTAGCCAGGTGTGGAGCAGTGGGAAGGGGTGAGGGAAGTTTGCCCCATAATTTCCAAGTGTATACCCTCCAAATAACATTCTGGGAAAATCGGGGCGAGATCTGAAGGGGTGAAATTTTTTTCCAAAAAATGAGGAAAGACTATAGTCTTTCGTTTTTTTTTCGAAGATTTTTTGACCCTCTCCGATTTCCTTAGGAAAATTTCAGAATGTAATATGAACCCTAAACACTTGAAAAATATGTGCCAAACATCCCCCATCCCCTCGCATCTGGTCCAAAAAAATTCCGAAAGTTTTCTGGAACAACCCAATTCTGAACGTTTCCTAGCCAGGTGTGGAGCAGTGGGAAGGGGTGAGGGAAGTTTGCCCCATAATTTCCAAGTGTATACCCTCCAAATAACATTCTGGGAAAATCGGGGCGAGATCTGAAGGGGTGAAATTTTTTTCCAAAAAATGAGGAAAGACTATAGTCTTTCGTTTTTTTTTCGAAGATTTTTTGACCCTCTCCGATTTCCTTAGGAAAATTTCAGAATGTAATATGAACCCTAAACACTTGAAAAATATGTGCCAAACATCCCCCATCCCCTCGCATCTGCTCCAAAAAAATTCCGAAACTTTTCTGGAACAACCCAATTCTGAACGTTTCCTAGCCAGGTGTGGAGCAGTGGGAAGGGGTGAGGGAAGTTTGCCCCATAATTTCCAAGTGTATACCCTCCAAATAACATTCCGGGAAAATCGGGGCGAGATCTGAAGGGGTGAAATTTTTTTCCAAAAAATGAGCAAAGACTATAGTCTTTCGTTTTTTTTTCGAAGATTTTTTGACCCTCTCCGATTTCCTTAGGAAAATTTCAGAATGTAATATGAACCCTAAACACTTGAAAAATATGTGCCAAACATCCCCCATCCCCTCGCATCTGGTCCAAAAAAATTACGAAAGTTTTCTGGAACAACCCAATTCTGAACGTTTCCTAGCCAGGTGTGGAGCAGTGGGAAGGGGTGAGGGAAGTTTGCCCCATAATTTCCAAGTGTATACCCTCCAAATAACATTCTGGGAAAATCGGGGCGAGATCTGAAGGGGTGAAATTTTTTTCCAAAAAATGAGCAAAGACAGTCTTTCGTTTTTTTTTCGAAGATTTTTTGACCCTCTCCGATTTCCTTAGGAAAATTTCAGAATGTAATATGAACCCTAAACACTTGAAAAATATGTGCCAAACATCCCCCATCCCCTCGCATCTGGTCCAAAAAAATTCCGAAAGTTTTCTGGAACAACCCAATTCTGAACGTTTCCTAGCCAGGTGTGGAGCAGTGGGAAGGGGTGAGGGAAGTTTGCCCCATAATTTCCAAGTGTATACCCTCCAAATAACATTCTGGGAAAATCGGGGCGAGATCTGAAGGGGTGAAATTTTTTTCCAAAAAATGAGCAAAGACTATCTTTCGTTTTTTTTTCGAAGATTTTTTGACCCTCTCCGATTTCCTTAGGAAAATTTCAGAATGTAATATGAACCCTAAACACTTGAAAAATATGTGCCAAACATCCCCCATCCCCTCGCATCTGGTCCAAAAAATTACGAAAGTTTTCTGGAACAACCCAATTCTGAACGTTTCCTAGCCAGGTGTGGAGCAGTGGGAAGGGGTGAGGGAAGTTTGCCCCATAATTTCCAAGTGTATACCCTCCAAATAACATTCTGGGAAAATCGGGGCGAGATCTGAAGGGGTGAAATTTTTTTCCAAAAAATGAGCAAAGACTATAGTCTTTCGTTTTTTTTTCGAAGATTTTTTGACCCTCTCCGATTTCCTTAGGAAAATTTCAGAATGTAATATGAACCCTAAACACTTGAAAAATATGTGCCAAACATCCCCCATCCCCTCGCATCTGGTCCAAAAAATTACGAAAGTTTTCTGGAACAACCCAATTCTGAACGTTTCCTAGCCAGGTGTGGAGCAGTGGGAAGGGGTGAGGGAAGTTTGCCCCATAATTTCCAAGTGTATACCCTCCAAATAACATTCTGGGAAAATCGGGGCGAGATCTGAAGGGGTGAAATTTTTTTCCAAAAAATGAGGAAAGACTATAGTCTTTCGTTTTTTTTTCGAAGATTTTTTGACCCTCTCCGATTTCCTTAGGAAAATTTCAGAATGTAATATGAACCCTAAACACTTGAAAAATATGTGCCAAACATCCCCCATCCCCTCGCATCTGGTCCAAAAAAATTCCGAAAGTTTTCTGGAACAACCCAATTCTGAACGTTTCCTAGCCAGGTGTGGAGCAGTGGGAAGGGGTGAGGGAAGTTTGCCCCATAATTTCCAAGTGTATACCCTCCAAATAACATTCTGGGAAAATCGGGGCGAGATCTGAAGGGGTGAAATTTTTTTCCAAAAAATGAGCAAAGACTATCTTTCGTTTTTTTTTCGAAGATTTTTTGACCCTCTCCGATTTCCTTAGGAAAATTTCAGAATGTAATATGAACCCTAAACACTTGAAAAATATGTGCCAAACATCCCCCATCCCCTCGCATCTGGTCCAAAAAATTACGAAAGTTTTCTGGAACAACCCAATTCTGAACGTTTCCTAGCCAGGTGTGGAGCAGTGGGAAGGGGTGAGGGAAGTTTGCCCCATAATTTCCAAGTGTATACCCTCCAAATAACATTCTGGGAAAATCGGGGCGAGATCTGAAGGGGTGAAATTTTTTTCCAAAAAATGAGCAAAGACTATAGTCTTTCGTTTTTTTTTCGAAGATTTTTTGACCCTCTCCGATTTCCTTAGGAAAATTTCAGAATGTAATATGAACCCTAAACACTTGAAAAATATGTGCCAAACATCCCCCATCCCCTCGCATCTGGTCCAAAAAAATTCCGAAAGTTTTCTGGAACAACCCAATTCTGAACGTTTCCTAGCCAGGTGTGGAGCAGTGGGAAGGGGTGAGGGAAGTTTGCCCCATAATTTCCAAGTGTATACCCTCCAAATAACATTCTGGGAAAATCGGGGCGAGATCTGAAGGGGTGAAATTTTTTTCCAAAAAATGAGCAAAGACTATAGTCTTTCGTTTTTTTTTCGAAGATTTTTTGACCCTCTCCGATTTCCTTAGGAAAATTTCAGAATGTAATATGAACCCTAAACACTTGAAAAATATGTGCCAAACATCCCCCATCCCCTCGCATCTGGTCCAAAAAAATTACGAAAGTTTTCTGGAACAACCCAATTCTGAACGTTTCCTAGCCAGGTGTGGAGCAGTGGGAAGGGGTGAGGGAAGTTTGCCCCATAATTTCCAAGTGTATACCCTCCAAATAACATTCTGGGAAAATCGGGGCGAGATCTGAAGGGGTGAAATTTTTTTCCAAAAAATGAGCAAAGACTATAGTCTTTCGTTTTTTT
Source organism: Hemicrepidius hirtus (assembly GCA_963082805.1). Taxonomy (NCBI): domain Eukaryota; kingdom Metazoa; phylum Arthropoda; class Insecta; order Coleoptera; family Elateridae; genus Hemicrepidius; species Hemicrepidius hirtus. The sequence goes on from OY720167.1 coordinate 25,734,308, forward strand.
TTCGAAGATTTTTTGACCCTCTCCGATTTCCTTAGGAAAATTTCAGAATGTAATATGAACCCTAAACACTTGAAAAATATGTGCCAAACATCCCCCATCCCCTCGCATCTGGTCCAAAAAAATTCCGAAAGTTTTCTGGAACAACCCAATTCTGAACGTTTCCTAGCCAGGTGTGGAGCAGTGGGAAGGGGTGAGGGAAGTTTGCCCCATAATTTCCAAGTGTATACCCTCCAAATAACATTCTGGGAAAATCGGGGCGAGATCTGAAGGGGTGAAATTTTTTTCCAAAAAATGAGCAAAGACTATAGTCTTTCGTTTTTTTTTCGAAGATTTTTTGACCCTCTCCGATTTCCTTAGGAAAATTTCAGAATGTAATATGAACCCTAAACACTTGAAAAATATGTGCCAAACATCCCCCATCCCCTCGCATCTGGTCCAAAAAAATTCCGAAAGTTTTCTGGAACAACCCAATTCTGAACGTTTCCTAGCCAGGTGTGGAGCAGTGGGAAGGGGTGAGGGAAGTTTGCCCCATAATTTCCAAGTGTATACCCTCCAAATAACATTCTGGGAAAATCGGGGCGAGATCTGAAGGGGTGAAATTTTTTTCCAAAAAATGAGGAAAGACTATAGTCTTTCGTTTTTTTTTCGAAGATTTTTTGACCCTCTCCGATTTCCTTAGGAAAATTTCAGAATGTAATATGAACCCTAAACACTTGAAAAATATGTGCCAAACATCCCCCATCCCCTCGCATCTGGTCCAAAAAAATTCCGATAGTTTTCTGGAACAACCCAATTCTGAACGTTTCCTAGCCAGGTGTGGAGCAGTGGGAAGGGGTGAGGGAAGTTTGCCCCATAATTTCCAAGTGTATACCCTCCAAATAACATTCTGGGAAAATCGGGGCGAGATCTGAAGGGGTGAAATTTTTTTCCAAAAAATGAGGAAAGACTATAGTCTTTCGTTTTTTTTTCGAAGATTTTTTGACCCTCTCCGATTTCCTTAGGAAAATTTCAGAATGTAATATGAACCCTAAACACTTGAAAAATATGTGCCAAACATCCCCCATCCCCTCGCATCTGGTCCAAAAAAATTCCGAAAGTTTTCTGGAACAACCCAATTCTGAACGTTTCCTAGCCAGGTGTGGAGCAGTGGGAAGGGGTGAGGGAAGTTTGCCCCATAATTTCCAAGTGTATACCCTCCAAATAACATTCTGGGAAAATCGGGGCGAGATCTGAAGGGGTGAAATTTTTTTCCAAAAAATGAGCAAAGACTATAGTCTTTCGTTTTTTTTTCGAAGATTTTTTGACCCTCTCCGATTTCCTTAGGAAAATTTCAGAATGTAATATGAACCCTAAACACTTGAAAAATATGTGCCAAACATCCCCCATCCCCTCGCATCTGGTCCAAAAAAATTCCGAAAGTTTTCTGGAACAACCCAATTCTGAACGTTTCCTAGCCAGGTGTGGAGCAGTGGGAAGGGGTGAGGGAAGTTTGCCCCATAATTTCCAAGTGTATACCCTCCAAATAACATTCTGGGAAAATCGGGGCGAGATCTGAAGGGGTGAAATTTTTTTCCAAAAAATGAGGAAAGACTATAGTCTTTCGTTTTTTTTTCGAAGATTTTTTGACCCTCTCCGATTTCCTTAGGAAAATTTCAGAATGTAATATGAACCCTAAACACTTGAAAAATATGTGCCAAACATCCCCCATCCCCTCGCATCTGGTCCAAAAAAATTACGAAAGTTTTCTGGAACAACCCAATTCTGAACGTTTCCTAGCCAGGTGTGGAGCAGTGGGAAGGGGTGAGGGAAGTTTGCCCCATAATTTCCAAGTGTATACCCTCCAAATAACATTCTGGGAAAATCGGGGCGAGATCTGAAGGGGTGAAATTTTTTTCCAAAAAATGAGCAAAGACTATAGTCTTTCGTTTTTTTTTCGAAGATTTTTTGACCCTCTCCGATTTCCTTAGGAAAATTTCAGAATGTAATATGAACCCTAAACACTTGAAAAATATGTGCCAAACATCCCCCATCCCCTCGCATCTGGTCCAAAAAAATTCCGAAAGTTTTCTGGAACAACCCAATTCTGAACGTTTCCTAGCCAGGTGTGGAGCAGTGGGAAGGGGTGAGGGAAGTTTGCCCCATAATTTCCAAGTGTATACCCTCCAAATAACATTCTGGGAAAATCGGGGCGAGATCTGAAGGGGTGAAATTTTTTTCCAAAAAATGAGCAAAGACTATAGTCTTTCGTTTTTTTTTCGAAGATTTTTTGACCCTCTCCGATTTCCTTAGGAAAATTTCAGAATGTAATATGAACCCTAAACACTTGAAAAATATGTGCCAAACATCCCCCATCCCCTCGCATCTGGTCCAAAAAAATTCCGAAAGTTTTCTGGAACAACCCAATTCTGAACGTTTCCTAGCCAGGTGTGGAGCAGTGGGAAGGGGTGAGGGAAGTTTGCCCCATAATTTCCAAGTGTATACCCTCCAAATAACATTCTGGGAAAATCGGGGCGAGATCTGAAGGGGTGAAATTTTTTTCCAAAAAATGAGGAAAGACTATAGTCTTTCGTTTTTTTTTCGAAGATTTTTTGACCCTCTCCGATTTCCTTAGGAAAATTTCAGAATGTAATATGAACCCTAAACACTTGAAAAATATGTGCCAAACATCCCCCATCCCCTCGCATCTGGTCCAAAAAAATTCCGAAAGTTTTCTGGAACAACCCAATTCTGAACGTTTCCTAGCCAGGTGTGGAGCAGTGGGAAGGGGTGAGGGAAGTTTGCCCCATAATTTCCAAGTGTATACCCTCCAAATAACATTCTGGGAAAATCGGGGCGAGATCTGAAGGGGTGAAATTTTTTTCCAAAAAATGAGGAAAGACTATAGTCTTTCGTTTTTTTTTCGAAGATTTTTTGACCCTCTCCGATTTCCTTAGGAAAATTTCAGAATGTAATATGAACCCTAAACACTTGAAAAATATGTGCCAAACATCCCCCATCCCCTCGCATCTGGTCCAAAAAAATTCCGAAAGTTTTCTGGAACAACCCAATTCTGAACGTTTCCTAGCCAGGTGTGGAGCAGTGGGAAGGGGTGAGGGAAGTTTGCCCCATAATTTCCAAGTGTATACCCTCCAAATAACATTCTGGGAAAATCGGGGCGAGATCTGAAGGGGTGAAATTTTTTTCCAAAAAATGAGCAAAGACTATAGTCTTTCGTTTTTTTTTCGAAGATTTTTTGACCCTCTCCGATTTCCTTAGGAAAATTTCAGAATGTAATATGAACCCTAAACACTTGAAAAATATGTGCCAAACATCCCCCATCCCCTCGCATCTGGTCCAAAAAAATTCCGAAAGTTTTCTGGAACAACCCAATTCTGAACGTTTCCTAGCCAGGTGTGGAGCAGTGGGAAGGGGTGAGGGAAGTTTGCCCCATAATTTCCAAGTGTATACCCTCCAAATAACATTCTGGGAAAATCGGGGCGAGATCTGAAGGGGTGAAATTTTTTTCCAAAAAATGAGGAAAGACTATAGTCTTTCGTTTTTTTTTCGAAGATTTTTTGACCCTCTCCGATTTCCTTAGGAAAATTTCAGAATGTAATATGAACCCTAAACACTTGAAAAATATGTGCCAAACATCCCCCATCCCCTCGCATCTGGTCCAAAAAAATTACGAAAGTTTTCTGGAACAACCCAATTCTGAACGTTTCCTAGCCAGGTGTGGAGCAGTGGGAAGGGGTGAGGGAAGATTGCCCCATAATTTCCAAGTGTATACCCTCCAAATAACATTCTGGGAAAATCGGGGCGAGATCTGAAGGGGTGAAATTTTTTTCCAAAAAATGAGCAAAGACTATAGTCTTTCGTTTTTTTTTCGAAGATTTTTTGACCCTCTCCGATTTCCTTAGGAAAATTTCAGAATGTAATATGAACCCTAAACACTTGAAAAATATGTGCCAAACATCCCCCATCCCCTCGCATCTGGTCCAAAAAATTACGAAAGTTTTCTGGAACAACCCAATTCTGAACGTTTCCTAGCCAGGTGTGGAGCAGTGGGAAGGGATGAGGGAAGCTTGCCCCATAATTTCCAAGTGTATACCCTCCAAATAACATTCTGGGAAAATCGGGGCGAGATCTGAAGGGGTGAAATTTTTTTCCAAAAAATGAGCAAAGACTATAGTCTTTCGTTTTTTTTTCGAAGATTTTTTGACCCTCTCCGATTTCCTTAGGAAAATTTCAGAATGTAATATGAACCCTAAACACTTGAAAAATATGTGCCAAACATCCCCCATCCCCTCGCATCTGGTCCAAAAAAATTCCGAAAGTTTTCTGGAACAACCCAATTCTGAACGTTTCCTAGCCAGGTGTGGAGCAGTGGGAAGGGGTGAGGGAAGTTTGCCCCATAATTTCCAAGTGTATACCCTCCAAATAACATTCTGGGAAAATCGGGGCGAGATCTGAAGGGGTGAAATTTTTTTCCAAAAAATGAGCAAAGACTATAGTCTTTCGTTTTTTTTTCGAAGATTTTTTGACCCTCTCCGATTTCCTTAGGAAAATTTCAGAATGTAATATGAACCCTAACCACTTGAAAAATATGTGCCAAACATCCCCCATCCCCTCGCATCTGGTCCAAAAAAATTCCGAAAGTTTTCTGGAACAACCCAATTCTGAACGTTTCCTAGCCAGGTGTGGAGCAGTGGGAAGGGGTGAGGGAAGTTTGCCCCATAATTTCCAAGTGTATACCCTCCAAATAACATTCTGGGAAAATCGGGGCGAGATCTGAAGGGGTGAAATTTTTTTCCAAAAAATGAGGAAAGACCTAGTCTTTCGTTTTTTTTTCGAAGATTTTTTGACCCTCTCCGATTTCCTTAGGAAAATTTCAGAATGTAATATGAACCCTAAACACTTAAAAATATGTGCCAAACATCCCCCATCCCCTCGCATCTGGTCCAAAAAAATTCCGAAAGTTTTCTGGAACAACCCAATTCTGAACGTTTCCTAGCCAGGTGTGGAGCAGTGGGAAGGGGTGAGGGAAGTTTGCCCCATAATTTCCAAGTGTATACCCTCCAAATAACATTCTGGGAAAATCGGGGCGAGATCTGAAGTGGTGAAATTTTTTTCCAAAAAATGAGCAAAGACTATAGTCTTTCGTTTTTTTTTCGAAGATTTTTTGACCCTCTCCGATTTCCTTAGGAAAATTTCAGAATGTAATATGAACCCTAACCACTTGAAAAATATGTGCCAAACATCCCCCATCCCCTCGCATCTGGTCCAAAAAAATTCCGAAAGTTTTCTGGAACAACCCAATTCTGAACGTTTCCTAGCCAGGTGTGGAGCAGTGGGAAGGGGTGAGGGAAGTTTGCCCCATAATTTCCAAGTGTATACCCTCCAAATAACATTCTGGGAAAATCGGGGCGAGATCTGAAGGGGTGAAATTTTTTTCCAAAAAATGAGGAAAGACCATAGTCTTTCGTTTTTTTTTCGAAGATTTTTTGACCCTCTCCGATTTCCTTAGGAAAATTTCAGAATGTAATATGAACCCTAAACACTTAAAAATATGTGCCAAACATCCCCCATCCCCTCGCATCTGGTCCAAAAAAAATCCGAAAGTTTTCTGGAACAACCCAATTCTGAACGTTTCCTAGCCAGGTGTGGAGCAGTGGGAAGGGGTGAGGGAAGTTTGCCCCATAATTTCCAAGTGTATACCCTCCAAATAACATTCTGGGAAAATCGGGGCGAGATCTGAAGGGGTGAAATTTTTTTCCAAAAAATGAGGAAAGACTATAGTCTTTCGTTTTTTTTTCGAAGATTTTTTGACCCTCTCCGATTTCCTTAGGAAAATTTCAGAATGTAATATGAACCCTAAACACTTAAAAATATGTGCCAAACATCCCCCATCCCCTCGCATCTGGTCCAAAAAAATTCCGAAAGTTTTCTGGAACAACCCAATTCTGAACGTTTCCTAGCCAGGTGTGGAGCAGTGGGAAGGGGTGAGGGAAGTTTGCCCCATAATTTCCAAGTGTATACCCTCCAAATAACATTCTGGGAAAATCGGGGCGAGATCTGAAGGGGTGAAATTTTTTTCCAAAAAATGAGCAAAGACTATAGTCTTTCGTTTTTTTTTCGAAGATTTTTTGACCCTCTCCGATTTCCTTAGGAAAATTTCAGAATGTAATATGAACCCTAAACACTTGAAAAATATGTGCCAAACATCCCCCATCCCCTCGCATCTGGTCCAAAAAATTACGAAAGTTTTCTGGAACAACCCAATTCTGAACGTTTCCTAGCCAGGTGTGGAGCAGTGGGAAGGGGTGAGGGAAGTTTGCCCCATAATTTCCAAGTGTATACCCTCCAAATAACATTCTGGGAAAATCGGGGCGAGATCTGAAGGGGTGAAATTTTTTTCCAAAAAATGAGGAAAGACTATAGTCTTTCGTTTTTTTTTCGAAGATTTTTTGACCCTCTCCGATTTCCTTAGGAAAATTTCAGAATGTAATATGAACCCTAAACACTTGAAAAATATGTGCCAAACATCCCCCATCCCCTCGCATCTGGTCCAAAAAAATTCCGAAAGTTTTCTGGAACAACCCAATTCTGAACGTTTCCTAGCCAGGTGTGGAGCAGTGGGAAGGGGTGAGGGAAGTTTGCCCCATAATTTCCAAGTGTATACCCTCCAAATAACATTCTGGGAAAATCGGGGCGAGATCTGAAGGGGTGAAATTTTTTTCCAAAAAATGAGGAAAGACTATAGTCTTTCGTTTTTTTTTCGAAGATTTTTTGACCCTCTCCGATTTCCTTAGGAAAATTTCAGAATGTAATATGAACCCTAAACACTTGAAAAATATGTGCCAAACATCCCCCATCCCCTCGCATCTGCTCCAAAAAAATTCCGAAACTTTTCTGGAACAACCCAATTCTGAACGTTTCCTAGCCAGGTGTGGAGCAGTGGGAAGGGGTGAGGGAAGTTTGCCCCATAATTTCCAAGTGTATACCCTCCAAATAACATTCCGGGAAAATCGGGGCGAGATCTGAAGGGGTGAAATTTTTTTCCAAAAAATGAGCAAAGACTATAGTCTTTCGTTTTTTTTTCGAAGATTTTTTGACCCTCTCCGATTTCCTTAGGAAAATTTCAGAATGTAATATGAACCCTAAACACTTGAAAAATATGTGCCAAACATCCCCCATCCCCTCGCATCTGGTCCAAAAAAATTACGAAAGTTTTCTGGAACAACCCAATTCTGAACGTTTCCTAGCCAGGTGTGGAGCAGTGGGAAGGGGTGAGGGAAGTTTGCCCCATAATTTCCAAGTGTATACCCTCCAAATAACATTCTGGGAAAATCGGGGCGAGATCTGAAGGGGTGAAATTTTTTTCCAAAAAATGAGCAAAGACAGTCTTTCGTTTTTTTTTCGAAGATTTTTTGACCCTCTCCGATTTCCTTAGGAAAATTTCAGAATGTAATATGAACCCTAAACACTTGAAAAATATGTGCCAAACATCCCCCATCCCCTCGCATCTGGTCCAAAAAAATTCCGAAAGTTTTCTGGAACAACCCAATTCTGAACGTTTCCTAGCCAGGTGTGGAGCAGTGGGAAGGGGTGAGGGAAGTTTGCCCCATAATTTCCAAGTGTATACCCTCCAAATAACATTCTGGGAAAATCGGGGCGAGATCTGAAGGGGTGAAATTTTTTTCCAAAAAATGAGCAAAGACTATCTTTCGTTTTTTTTTCGAAGATTTTTTGACCCTCTCCGATTTCCTTAGGAAAATTTCAGAATGTAATATGAACCCTAAACACTTGAAAAATATGTGCCAAACATCCCCCATCCCCTCGCATCTGGTCCAAAAAATTACGAAAGTTTTCTGGAACAACCCAATTCTGAACGTTTCCTAGCCAGGTGTGGAGCAGTGGGAAGGGGTGAGGGAAGTTTGCCCCATAATTTCCAAGTGTATACCCTCCAAATAACATTCTGGGAAAATCGGGGCGAGATCTGAAGGGGTGAAATTTTTTTCCAAAAAATGAGCAAAGACTATAGTCTTTCGTTTTTTTTTCGAAGATTTTTTGACCCTCTCCGATTTCCTTAGGAAAATTTCAGAATGTAATATGAACCCTAAACACTTGAAAAATATGTGCCAAACATCCCCCATCCCCTCGCATCTGGTCCAAAAAATTACGAAAGTTTTCTGGAACAACCCAATTCTGAACGTTTCCTAGCCAGGTGTGGAGCAGTGGGAAGGGGTGAGGGAAGTTTGCCCCATAATTTCCAAGTGTATACCCTCCAAATAACATTCTGGGAAAATCGGGGCGAGATCTGAAGGGGTGAAATTTTTTTCCAAAAAATGAGGAAAGACTATAGTCTTTCGTTTTTTTTTCGAAGATTTTTTGACCCTCTCCGATTTCCTTAGGAAAATTTCAGAATGTAATATGAACCCTAAACACTTGAAAAATATGTGCCAAACATCCCCCATCCCCTCGCATCTGGTCCAAAAAAATTCCGAAAGTTTTCTGGAACAACCCAATTCTGAACGTTTCCTAGCCAGGTGTGGAGCAGTGGGAAGGGGTGAGGGAAGTTTGCCCCATAATTTCCAAGTGTATACCCTCCAAATAACATTCTGGGAAAATCGGGGCGAGATCTGAAGGGGTGAAATTTTTTTCCAAAAAATGAGCAAAGACTATCTTTCGTTTTTTTTTCGAAGATTTTTTGACCCTCTCCGATTTCCTTAGGAAAATTTCAGAATGTAATATGAACCCTAAACACTTGAAAAATATGTGCCAAACATCCCCCATCCCCTCGCATCTGGTCCAAAAAATTACGAAAGTTTTCTGGAACAACCCAATTCTGAACGTTTCCTAGCCAGGTGTGGAGCAGTGGGAAGGGGTGAGGGAAGTTTGCCCCATAATTTCCAAGTGTATACCCTCCAAATAACATTCTGGGAAAATCGGGGCGAGATCTGAAGGGGTGAAATTTTTTTCCAAAAAATGAGCAAAGACTATAGTCTTTCGTTTTTTTTTCGAAGATTTTTTGACCCTCTCCGATTTCCTTAGGAAAATTTCAGAATGTAATATGAACCCTAAACACTTGAAAAATATGTGCCAAACATCCCCCATCCCCTCGCATCTGGTCCAAAAAAATTCCGAAAGTTTTCTGGAACAACCCAATTCTGAACGTTTCCTAGCCAGGTGTGGAGCAGTGGGAAGGGGTGAGGGAAGTTTGCCCCATAATTTCCAAGTGTATACCCTCCAAATAACATTCTGGGAAAATCGGGGCGAGATCTGAAGGGGTGAAATTTTTTTCCAAAAAATGAGCAAAGACTATAGTCTTTCGTTTTTTTTTCGAAGATTTTTTGACCCTCTCCGATTTCCTTAGGAAAATTTCAGAATGTAATATGAACCCTAAACACTTGAAAAATATGTGCCAAACATCCCCCATCCCCTCGCATCTGGTCCAAAAAAATTACGAAAGTTTTCTGGAACAACCCAATTCTGAACGTTTCCTAGCCAGGTGTGGAGCAGTGGGAAGGGGTGAGGGAAGTTTGCCCCATAATTTCCAAGTGTATACCCTCCAAATAACATTCTGGGAAAATCGGGGCGAGATCTGAAGGGGTGAAATTTTTTTCCAAAAAATGAGCAAAGACTATAGTCTTTCGTTTTTTTTTCGAAGATTTTTTGACCCTCTCCGATTTCCTTAGGAAAATTTCAGAATGTAATATGAACCCTAAACACTTGAAAAATATGTGCCAAACATCCCCCATCCCCTCGCATCTGGTCCAAAAAAATTCCGAAAGTTTTCTGGAACAACCCAATTCTGAACGTTTCCTAGCCAGGTGTGGAGCAGTGGGAAGGGGTGAGGGAAGTTTGCCCCATAATTTCCAAGTGTATACCCTCCAAATAACATTCTGGGAAAATCGGGGCGAGATCTGAAGGGGTGAAATTTTTTTCCAAAAAATGAGCAAAGACTATAGTCTTTCGTTTTTTTTTCGAAGATTTTTTGACCCTCTCCGATTTCCTTAGGAAAATTTCAGAATGTAATATGAACCCTAAACACTTGAAAAATATGTGCCAAACATCCCCCATCCCCTCGCATCTGGTCCAAAAAAATTCCGAAAGTTTTCTGGAACAACCCAATTCTGAACGTTTCCTAGCCAGGTGTGGAGCAGTGGGAAGGGGTGAGGGAAGTTTGCCCCATAATTTCCAAGTGTATACCCTCCAAATAACATTCTGGGAAAATCGGGGCGAGATCTGAAGGGGTGAAATTTTTTTCCAAAAAATGAGGAAAGACTATAGTCTTTCGTTTTTTTTTCGAAGATTTTTTGACCCTCTCCGATTTCCTTAGGAAAATTTCAGAATGTAATATGAACCCTAAACACTTGAAAAATATGTGCCAAACATCCCCCATCCCCTCGCATCTGGTCCAAAAAAATTCCGATAGTTTTCTGGAACAACCCAATTCTGAACGTTTCCTAGCCAGGTGTGGAGCAGTGGGAAGGGGTGAGGGAAGTTTGCCCCATAATTTCCAAGTGTATACCCTCCAAATAACATTCTGGGAAAATCGGGGCGAGATCTGAAGGGGTGAAATTTTTTTCCAAAAAATGAGGAAAGACTATAGTCTTTCGTTTTTTTTTCGAAGATTTTTTGACCCTCTCCGATTTCCTTAGGAAAATTTCAGAATGTAATATGAACCCTAAACACTTGAAAAATATGTGCCAAACATCCCCCATCCCCTCGCATCTGGTCCAAAAAAATTCCGAAAGTTTTCTGGAACAACCCAATTCTGAACGTTTCCTAGCCAGGTGTGGAGCAGTGGGAAGGGGTGAGGGAAGTTTGCCCCATAATTTCCAAGTGTATACCCTCCAAATAACATTCTGGGAAAATCGGGGCGAGATCTGAAGGGGTGAAATTTTTTTCCAAAAAATGAGCAAAGACTATAGTCTTTCGTTTTTTTTTCGAAGATTTTTTGACCCTCTCCGATTTCCTTAGGAAAATTTCAGAATGTAATATGAACCCTAAACACTTGAAAAATATGTGCCAAACATCCCCCATCCCCTCGCATCTGGTCCAAAAAAATTCCGAAAGTTTTCTGGAACAACCCAATTCTGAACGTTTCCTAGCCAGGTGTGGAGCAGTGGGAAGGGGTGAGGGAAGTTTGCCCCATAATTTCCAAGTGTATACCCTCCAAATAACATTCTGGGAAAATCGGGGCGAGATCTGAAGGGGTGAAATTTTTTTCCAAAAAATGAGGAAAGACTATAGTCTTTCGTTTTTTTTTCGAAGATTTTTTGACCCTCTCCGATTTCCTTAGGAAAATTTCAGAATGTAATATGAACCCTAAACACTTGAAAAATATGTGCCAAACATCCCCCATCCCCTCGCATCTGGTCCAAAAAAATTACGAAAGTTTTCTGGAACAACCCAATTCTGAACGTTTCCTAGCCAGGTGTGGAGCAGTGGGAAGGGGTGAGGGAAGTTTGCCCCATAATTTCCAAGTGTATACCCTCCAAATAACATTCTGGGAAAATCGGGGCGAGATCTGAAGGGGTGAAATTTTTTTCCAAAAAATGAGCAAAGACTATAGTCTTTCGTTTTTTTTTCGAAGATTTTTTGACCCTCTCCGATTTCCTTAGGAAAATTTCAGAATGTAATATGAACCCTAAACACTTGAAAAATATGTGCCAAACATCCCCCATCCCCTCGCATCTGGTCCAAAAAAATTCCGAAAGTTTTCTGGAACAACCCAATTCTGAACGTTTCCTAGCCAGGTGTGGAGCAGTGGGAAGGGGTGAGGGAAGTTTGCCCCATAATTTCCAAGTGTATACCCTCCAAATAACATTCTGGGAAAATCGGGGCGAGATCTGAAGGGGTGAAATTTTTTTCCAAAAAATGAGCAAAGACTATAGTCTTTCGTTTTTTTTTCGAAGATTTTTTGACCCTCTCCGATTTCCTTAGGAAAATTTCAGAATGTAATATGAACCCTAAACACTTGAAAAATATGTGCCAAACATCCCCCATCCCCTCGCATCTGGTCCAAAAAAATTCCGAAAGTTTTCTGGAACAACCCAATTCTGAACGTTTCCTAGCCAGGTGTGGAGCAGTGGGAAGGGGTGAGGGAAGTTTGCCCCATAATTTCCAAGTGTATACCCTCCAAATAACATTCTGGGAAAATCGGGGCGAGATCTGAAGGGGTGAAATTTTTTTCCAAAAAATGAGGAAAGACTATAGTCTTTCGTTTTTTTTTCGAAGATTTTTTGACCCTCTCCGATTTCCTTAGGAAAATTTCAGAATGTAATATGAACCCTAAACACTTGAAAAATATGTGCCAAACATCCCCCATCCCCTCGCATCTGGTCCAAAAAAATTCCGAAAGTTTTCTGGAACAACCCAATTCTGAACGTTTCCTAGCCAGGTGTGGAGCAGTGGGAAGGGGTGAGGGAAGTTTGCCCCATAATTTCCAAGTGTATACCCTCCAAATAACATTCTGGGAAAATCGGGGCGAGATCTGAAGGGGTGAAATTTTTTTCCAAAAAATGAGGAAAGACTATAGTCTTTCGTTTTTTTTTCGAAGATTTTTTGACCCTCTCCGATTTCCTTAGGAAAATTTCAGAATGTAATATGAACCCTAAACACTTGAAAAATATGTGCCAAACATCCCCCATCCCCTCGCATCTGGTCCAAAAAAATTCCGAAAGTTTTCTGGAACAACCCAATTCTGAACGTTTCCTAGCCAGGTGTGGAGCAGTGGGAAGGGGTGAGGGAAGTTTGCCCCATAATTTCCAAGTGTATACCCTCCAAATAACATTCTGGGAAAATCGGGGCGAGATCTGAAGGGGTGAAATTTTTTTCCAAAAAATGAGCAAAGACTATAGTCTTTCGTTTTTTTTTCGAAGATTTTTTGACCCTCTCCGATTTCCTTAGGAAAATTTCAGAATGTAATATGAACCCTAAACACTTGAAAAATATGTGCCAAACATCCCCCATCCCCTCGCATCTGGTCCAAAAAAATTCCGAAAGTTTTCTGGAACAACCCAATTCTGAACGTTTCCTAGCCAGGTGTGGAGCAGTGGGAAGGGGTGAGGGAAGTTTGCCCCATAATTTCCAAGTGTATACCCTCCAAATAACATTCTGGGAAAATCGGGGCGAGATCTGAAGGGGTGAAATTTTTTTCCAAAAAATGAGGAAAGACTATAGTCTTTCGTTTTTTTTTCGAAGATTTTTTGACCCTCTCCGATTTCCTTAGGAAAATTTCAGAATGTAATATGAACCCTAAACACTTGAAAAATATGTGCCAAACATCCCCCATCCCCTCGCATCTGGTCCAAAAAAATTACGAAAGTTTTCTGGAACAACCCAATTCTGAACGTTTCCTAGCCAGGTGTGGAGCAGTGGGAAGGGGTGAGGGAAGATTGCCCCATAATTTCCAAGTGTATACCCTCCAAATAACATTCTGGGAAAATCGGGGCGAGATCTGAAGGGGTGAAATTTTTTTCCAAAAAATGAGCAAAGACTATAGTCTTTCGTTTTTTTTTCGAAGATTTTTTGACCCTCTCCGATTTCCTTAGGAAAATTTCAGAATGTAATATGAACCCTAAACACTTGAAAAATATGTGCCAAACATCCCCCATCCCCTCGCATCTGGTCCAAAAAATTACGAAAGTTTTCTGGAACAACCCAATTCTGAACGTTTCCTAGCCAGGTGTGGAGCAGTGGGAAGGGGTGAGGGAAGTTTGCCCCATAATTTCCAAGTGTATACCCTCCAAATAACATTCTGGGAAAATCGGGGCGAGATCTGAAGGGGTGAAATTTTTTTCCAAAAAATGAGCAAAGACTATAGTCTTTCGTTTTTTTTTCGAAGATTTTTTGACCCTCTCCGATTTCCTTAGGAAAATTTCAGAATGTAATATGAACCCTAAACACTTGAAAAATATGTGCCAAACATCCCCCATCCCCTCGCATCTGGTCCAAAAAAATTCCGAAAGTTTTCTGGAACAACCCAATTCTGAACGTTTCCTAGCCAGGTGTGGAGCAGTGGGAAGGGGTGAGGGAAGTTTGCCCCATAATTTCCAAGTGTATACCCTCCAAATAACATTCTGGGAAAATCGGGGCGAGATCTGAAGGGGTGAAATTTTTTTCCAAAAAATGAGCAAAGACTATAGTCTTTCGTTTTTTTTTCGAAGATTTTTTGACCCTCTCCGATTTCCTTAGGAAAATTTCAGAATGTAATATGAACCCTAAACACTTGAAAAATATGTGCCAAACATCCCCCATCCCCTCGCATCTGGTCCAAAAAAATTCCGAAAGTTTTCTGGAACAACCCAATTCTGAACGTTTCCTAGCCAGGTGTGGAGCAGTGGGAAGGGGTGAGGGAAGATTGCCCCATAATTTCCAAGTGTATACCCTCCAAATAACATTCTGGGAAAATCGGGGCGAGATCTGAAGGGGTGAAATTATTTTCCAAAAAATGAGCAAAGACTATAGTCTTTCGTTTTTTTTTCGAAGATTTTTTGACCCTCTCCGATTTCCTTAGGAAAATTTCAGAATGTAATATGAACCCTAAACACTTGAAAAATATGTGCCAAACATCCCCCATCCCCTCGCATCTGGTCCAAAAAATTACGAAAGTTTTCTGGAACAACCCAATTCTGAACGTTTCCTAGCCAGGTGTGGAGCAGTGGGAAGGGGTGAGGGAAGTTTGCCCCATAATTTCCAAGTGTATACCCTCCAAATAACATTCTGGGAAAATCGGGGCGAGATCTGAAGGGGTGAAATTTTTTTCCAAAAAATGAGGAAAGACTATAGTCTTTCGTTTTTTTTTCGAAGATTTTTTGACCCTCTCCGATTTCCTTAGGAAAATTTCAGAATGTAATATGAACCCTAAACACTTGAAAAATATGTGCCAAACATCCCCCATCCCCTCGCATCTGGTCCAAAAAAATTCCGAAAGTTTTCTGGAACAACCCAATTCTGAACGTTTCCTAGCCAGGTGTGGAGCAGTGGGAAGGGGTGAGGGAAGTTTGCCCCATAATTTCCAAGTGTATACCCTCCAAATAACATTCTGGGAAAATCGGGGCGAGATCTGAAGGGGTGAAATTTTTTTCCAAAAAATGAGGAAAGACTATAGTCTTTCGTTTTTTTTTCGAAGATTTTTTGACCCTCTCCGATTTCCTTAGGAAAATTTCAGAATGTAATATGAACCCTAAACACTTGAAAAATATGTGCCAAACATCCCCCATCCCCTCGCATCTGGTCCAAAAAAATTCCGAAAGTTTTCTGGAACAACCCAATTCTGAACGTTTCCTAGCCAGGTGTGGAGCAGTGGGAAGGGGTGAGGGAAGTTTGCCCCATAATTTCCAAGTGTATACCCTCCAAATAACATTCTGGGAAAATCGGGGCGAGATCTGAAGGGGTGAAATTTTTTTCCAAAAAATGAGCAAAGACTATAGTCTTTCGTTTTTTTTTCGAAGATTTTTTGACCCTCTCCGATTTCCTTAGGAAAATTTCAGAATGTAATATGAACCCTAAACACTTGAAAAATATGTGCCAAACATCCCCCATCCCCTCGCATCTGGTCCAAAAAAATTACGAAAGTTTTCTGGAACAACCCAATTCTGAACGTTTCCTAGCCAGGTGTGGAGCAGTGGGAAGGGGTGAGGGAAGTTTGCCCCATAATTTCCAAGTGTATACCCTCCAAATAACATTCTGGGAAAATCGGGGCGAGATCTGAAGGGGTGAAATTTTTTTCCAAAAAATGAGGAAAGACTATAGTCTTTCGTTTTTTTTTCGAAGATTTTTTGACCCTCTCCGATTTCCTTAGGAAAATTTCAGAATGTAATATGAACCCTAAACACTTGAAAAATATGTGCCAAACATCCCCCATCCCCTCGCATCTGGTCCAAAAAAATTCCGAAAGTTTTCTGGAACAACCCAATTCTGAACGTTTCCTAGCCAGGTGTGGAGCAGTGGGAAGGGGTGAGGGAAGTTTGCCCCATAATTTCCAAGTGTATACCCTCCAAATAACATTCTGGGAAAATCGGGGCGAGATCTGAAGGGGTGAAATTTTTTTCCAAAAAATGAGGAAAGACTATAGTCTTTCGTTTTTTTTTCGAAGATTTTTTGACCCTCTCCGATTTCCTTAGGAAAATTTCAGAATGTAATATGAACCCTAAACACTTGAAAAATATGTGCCAAACATCCCCCATCCCCTCGCATCTGGTCCAAAAAAATTCCGAAAGTTTTCTGGAACAACCCAATTCTGAACGTTTCCTAGCCAGGTGTGGAGCAGTGGGAAGGGGTGAGGGAAGTTTGCCCCATAATTTCCAAGTGTATACCCTCCAAATAACATTCTGGGAAAATCGGGGCGAGATCTGAAGGGGTGAAATTTTTTTTCAAAAAATGAGGAAAGACTATAGTCTTTCGTTTTTTTTTCGAAGATTTTTTGACCCTCTCCGATTTCCTTAGGAAAATTTCAGAATGTAATATGAACCCTAAACACTTGAAAAATATGTGCCAAACATCCCCCATCCCCTCGCATCTGGTCCAAAAAAATTACGAAAGTTTCCTGGAACAACCCAATTCTGAACGTTTCCTAGCCAGGTGTGGAGCAGTGGGAAGGGGTGAGGGAAGTTTGCCCCATAATTTCCAAGTGTATACCCTCCAAATAACATTCTGGGAAAATCGGGGCGAGATCTGAAGTGGTGAAATTTTTTTCCAAAAAATGAGCAAAGACTATAGTCTTTCGTTTTTTTTTCGAAGATTTTTTGACCTTCTCCGATTTCCTTAGGAAAATTTCAGAATCTAATATGAACCCTAAACACTTGAAAAATATGTGCCAAACATCCCCCATCCCCTCCGATCTGGTCCAAAAAAATTCCGAAAGTTTTCTGGAACAACCCAATTCTGAACGTTTCCTAGCCAGGTGTGGAGCAGTGGGAAGGGGTGAGGGAAGTTTGCCCCATAATTTCCAAGTGTATACCCTCCAAATAACATTCTGGGAAAATCGGGGCGAGATCTGAAGGGGTGAAATTTTTTTCCAAAAAATCAGCAAAGACTATAGTCTTTCGTTTTTTTTTCGAAAATTTTTTGACCCTCTCCGATTTCCTTAGGAAAATTTCAGAATGTAATATGAACCCTAAACACTTGAAAAATATGTGCCAAACATCCCCCATCCCCTCGCATCTGGTCCAAAAAAATTCCGAAAGTTTTCTGGAACAACCCAATTCTGAACGTTTCCTAGCCAGGTGTGGAGCAGTGGGAAGGGGTGAGGGAAGTTTGCCCCATAATTTCCAAGTGTATACCCTCCAAATAACATTCTGGGAAAATCGGGGCGAGATCTGAAGGGGTGAAATTTTTTTCCAAAAAATGAGCAAAGACTATAGTCTTTCGTTTTTTTTTCGAAGATTTTTTGACCCTCTCCGATTTCCTTAGGAAAATTTCAGAATGTAATATGAACCCTAAACACTTGAAAAATATGTGCCAAACATCCCCCATCCCCTCGCATCTGGTCCAAAAAAATTACGAAAGTTTTCTGGAACAACCCAATTCTGAACGTTTCCTAGCCAGGTGTGGAGCAGTGGGAAGGGGTGAGGGAAGTTTGCCCCATAATTTCCAAGTGTATACCCTCCAAATAACATTCTGGGAAAATCGGGGCGAGATCTGAAGGGGTGAAATTTTTTTCCAAAAAATGAGCAAAGACTATAGTCTTTCGTTTTTTTTTCGAAGATTTTTTGACCCTCTCCGATTTCCTTAGGAAAATTTCAGAATGTAATATGAACCCTAAACACTTGAAAAATATGTGCCAAACATCCCCCATCCCCTCGCATCTGGTCCAAAAAAATTACGAAAGTTTTCTGGAACAACCCAATTCTGAACGTTTCCTAGCCAGGTGTGGAGCAGTGGGAAGGGGTGAGGGAAGTTTGCCCCATAATTTCCAAGTGTATACCCTCCAAATAACATTCTGGGAAAATCGGGGCGAGATCTGAAGGGGTGAAATTTTTTTCCAAAAAATGAGCAAAGACTATAGTCTTTCGTTTTTTTTTCGAAGATTTTTTGACCCTCTCCGATTTCCTTAGGAAAATTTCAGAATGTAATATGAACCCTAAACACTTGAAAAATATGTGCCAAACATCCCCCATCCCCTCGCATCTGGTCCAAAAAAATTCCGAAAGTTTTCTGGAACAACCCAATTCTGAACGTTTCCTAGCCAGGTGTGGAGCAGTGGGAAGGGGTGAGGGAAGTTTGCCCCATAATTTCCAAGTGTATACCCTCCAAATAACATTCTGGGAAAATCGGGGCGAGATCTGAAGGGGTGAAATTTTTTTCCAAAAAATGAGCAAAGACTATAGTCTTTCGTTTTTTTTTCGAAGATTTTTTGACCCTCTCCGATTTCCTTAGGAAAATTTCAGAATGTAATATGAACCCTAAACACTTGAAAAATATGTGCCAAACATCCCCCATCCCCTCGCATCTGGTCCAAAAAAATTCCGAAAGTTTTCTGGAACAACTCAATTCTGAACGTTTCCTAGCCAGGTGTGGAGCAGTGGGAAGGGGTGAGGGAAGTTTGCCCCATAATTTCCAAGTGTATACCCTCCAAATAACATTCTGGGAAAATCGGGGCGAGATCTGAAGGGGTGAAATTTTTTTCCAAAAAATGAGCAAAGACTATAGTCTTTCGTTTTTTTTTCGAAGATTTTTTGACCCTCTCCGATTTCCTTAGGAAAATTTCAGAATGTAATATGAACCCTAAACACTTGAAAAATATGTGCCAAACATCCCCCATCCCCTCGCATCTGGTCCAAAAAAATTCTGAAAGTTTTCTGGAACAACCCAATTCTGAACGTTTCCTAGCCAGGTGTGGAGCAGTGGGAAGGGGTGAGGGAAGTTTGCCCCATAATTTCCAAGTGTATACCCTCCAAATAACATTCTGGGAAAATCGGGGCGAGATCTGAAGGGGTGAAATTTTTTTCCAAAAAATGAGCAAAGACTATATAGTCTTTCGTTTTTTTTTCGAAGATTTTTTGACCCTCTCCGATTTCCTTAGGAAAATTTCAGAATGTAATATGAACCCTAAACACTTGAAAAATATGTGCCAAACATCCCCCATCCCCTCGCATCTGGTCCAAAAAAATTCCGAAAGTTTTCTGGAACAACCCAATTCTGAACGTTTCCTAGCCAGGTGTGGAGCAGTGGGAAGGGGTGAGGGAAGTTTGCCCCATAATTTCCAAGCGTATACCCTCCAAATAACATTCTGGGAAAATCGGGGCGAGATCTGAAGGGGTGAAATTTTTTTCCAAAAAATGAGCAAAGACTATAGTCTTTCGTTTTTTTTTCGAAGATTTTTTGACCCTCTCCGATTTCCTTAGGAAAATTTCAGAATGTAATATGAACCCTAAACACTTGAAAAATATGTGCCAAACATCCCCCATCCCCTCGCATCTGGTCCAAAAAAATTCCGAAACTTTTCTGGAACAACCCAATTCTGAACGTTTCCTAGCCAGGTGTGGAGCAGTGGGAAGGGGTGAGGGAAGTTTGCCCCATAATTTCCAAGTGTATACCCTCCAAATAACATTCTGGGAAAATCGGGGCGAGATCTGAAGGGGTGAAATTTTTTTCCAAAAAATGAGCAAAGACTATAGTCTTTCGTTTTTTTTTCGAAGATTTTTTGACCCTCTCCGATTTCCTTAGGAAAATTTCAGAATGTAATATGAACCCTAAACACTTGAAAAATATGTGCCAAACATCCCCCATCCCCTCGCATCTGGTCCAAAAAAATTCCGAAAGTTTTCTGGAACAACCCAATTCTGAACGTTTCCTAGCCAGGTGTGGAGCAGTGGGAAGGGGTGAGGGAAGTTTGCCCCATAATTTCCAAGTGTATACCCTCCAAATAACATTCTGGGAAAATCGGGGCGAGATCTGAAGGGGTGAAATTTTTTTCCAAAAAATGAGCAAAGACTATAGTCTTTCGTTTTTTTTTCGAAGATTTTTTGACCCTCTCCGATTTCCTTAGGAAAATTTCAGAATGTAATATGAACCCTAAACACTTGAAAAATATGTGCCAAACATCCCCCATCCCCTCGCAACTGGTCCAAAAAAATTCTGAAAGTTTTCTGGAACAACCCAATTCTGAACGTTTCCTAGCCAGGTGTGGAGCAGTGGGAAGGGGTGAGGGAAGTTTGCCCCATAATTTCCAAGTGTATACCCTCCAAATAACATTCTGGGAAAATCGGGGCGAGATCTGAAGGGGTGAAATTTTTTTCCAAAAAATGAGCAAAGACTTATAGTCTTTCGTTTTTTTTTCGAAGATTTTTTGACCCTCTCCGATTTCCTTAGGAAAATTTCAGAATGTAATATGAACCCTAAACACTTGAAAAATATGTGCCAAACATCCCCCATCCCCTCGCATCTGGTCCAAAAAAATTCCGAAAGTTTTCTGGAACAACCCAATTCTGAACGTTTCCTAGCCAGGTGTGGAGCAGTGGGAAGGGGTGAGGGAAGTTTGCCCCATAATTTCCAAGTGTATACCCTCCAAATAACATTCTGGGAAAATCGGGGCGAGATCTGAAGGGGTGAAATTTTTTTCCAAAAAATGAGCAAAGACTATATAGTCTTTCGTTTTTTTTTCGAAGATTTTTTGACCCTCTCCGATTTCCTTAGGAAAATTTCAGAATGTAATATGAACCCTAAACACTTGAAAAATATGTGCCAAACATCCCCCATCCCCTCGCATCTGGTCCAAAAAAATTCCGAAAGTTTTCTGGAACAACCCAATTCTGAACGTTTCCTAGCCAGGTGTGGAGCAGTGGGAAGGGGTGAGGGAAGTTTGCCCCATAATTTCCAAGTGTATACCCTCCAAATAACATTCTGGGAAAATCGGGGCGAGATCTGAAGGGGTGAAATTTTTTTCCAAAAAATGAGCAGACTATAGTCTTTCGTTTTTTTTTCGAAGATTTTTTGACCCTCTCCCGCCTCTCCGATTTCCTTAGGAAAATTTCAGAATGTAATATGAACCCTAAACACTTGAAAAATATGTGCCAAACATCCCCCATCCCCTCGCATCTGGTCCAAAAAAATTACGAAAGTTTTCTGGAACAACCCAATTCTGAACGTTTCCTAGCCAGGTGTGGAGCAGTGGGAAGGGGTGAGGGAAGTTTGCCCCATAATTTCCAAGTGTATACCCTCCAAATAACATTCTGGGAAAATCGGGGCGAGATCTGAAGGGGTGAAATTTTTTTCCAAAAAATGAGCAAAGACTATAGTCTTTCGTTTTTTTTTCGAAGATTTTTTGACCCTCTACGATTTCCTTAGGAAAATTTCAGAATGTAATATGAACTATAAACACTTGAAAAATATGTGCCAAACATCCCCCATCCCCTCGCATCTGGTCCAAAAAAATTCCGAAAGTTTTCTGGAACAACCCAATTCTGAACGTTTCCTAGCCAGGTGTGGAGCAGTGGGAAGGGGTGAGGGAAGTTTGCCCCATAATTTCCAAGTGTATACCCTCCAAATAACATTCTGGGAAAATCGGGGCGAGATCTGAAGGGGTGAAATTTTTTTCCAAAAAATGAGCAAAGACTATGGTCTTTCGTTTTTTTTTCGAAGATTTTTTGACCCTCTCCGATTTCCTTAGGAAAATTTCAGAATGTAATATGAACCCTAAACACTTGAAAAATATGTGCCAAACATCCCCCATCCCCTCGCATCTGGTCCAAAAAAATAAAAGTGTCGTATACAATTTTCCTGTACACTTTGCCATTTTCGCGAAAAAGCGGATTCAAGTTTTTGAATTTT
The DNA here is from genome assembly GCA_963082805.1 of Hemicrepidius hirtus. NCBI lineage: Eukaryota > Metazoa > Arthropoda > Insecta > Coleoptera > Elateridae > Hemicrepidius > Hemicrepidius hirtus. Next base: position 25,756,070 of record OY720167.1, read on the forward strand.
CATGAAAAATCTTTCAGTTTCCTTAATACCCGTTTTTATCAAAAACCGTTACACTTACAAAAAAATGCTTCAGACAACATATAACGAGAATTAAATTCCCTACAACAAATATTCCAGAAAATTTTCCTGTAAAGTTCACCATTTTCCAAAAAAATCAAATTAAATTTTGAAAATTTTCATAAAATATTTTTAGATAAAAATGTTTCAGACAAAATAGAAAGTGAATTAAATGTTTTTATCAAAAACCGTTACACTTACAAAAAAATGCCAAGATATAACGAGAATTAAATTCCCTACAACAAATATTCCAGAAAATTTTCCTGTAAAGTTCACCATTTTCCAGAAAAATCAAATTAAATTTTGAAAATTTTCATAAAATATTTTTAGACAAAAATGTTTCAGACAAAATAGACAGAGAATTAAATTCTCTATAAAAAGTGTCGTATACATTTTCCTGTACACTTTGCCATTTTCGCGAAAAAGCGGATTCAAGTTTTTGAATTTTCATGAAAAATCTTTCAGTTTCCTTAATACCCGTTTTTATCAAAAACCGTTACACTTACAAAAAAATGCTTCAGACAAGATTTAACGAGAATTAAATTCCCTACAACAAATATTCCAGAAAATTTTCCTGTAAAGTTCACCATTTTCCAGAAAAATCAAATTAAATTTTGAAAATTTTCATAAAATATTTTTAGACAAAAATGTTTCAGACAAAATAGAAAGAGAATTAAATTCTCTATAAAAAGTGTCGCATACAATTTTCTTGTACACTTTGCCATTTTCGCGAAAAAGCGGATTCAAGTTTTTGAATTTTCATGAAAAATCTTTCAGTTTCCTTAATACCCGTTTTTATCAAAAACCGTTACACTTACAAAAAAATGCTTCAGACAAGATATAACGAGAATTAAATTCCCTACAACAAATATTCCAGAAAATTTTCCTGTAAAGTTCACCATTTTCCAGAAAAATCAAATTAAATTTTGAAAATTTTCATAAAATATTTTTAGACAAAAATGTTTCAGACAAAGTAGACAGAGAATTAAATTCTCTATAAAAAGTGTCGTATACATTTTCCTGTACACTTTGCCATTTTCGCGAAAAAGCGGATTCAAGTTTTTGAATTTTCATGAAAAGTCGTTCAGTTTCCTTAATACCCGTTTTTATCAAAAACCGTTACACTTACAAAAAAATGCTTCAGACAAGATATAACGAGAATTAAATTCCCTACAACAAATATTCCAGAAAATTTTCCTGTAAAGTTCACCATTTTCCAGAAAAATCAAATTAAATTTTGAAAATTTTCATAAAATATTTTTAGACAAAAATGTTTCAGACAAAATAGAAAGAGAATTAAATTCTCTATAAAAAGTGTAGTATACCTTTTCCTGTACACTTTGCCATTTTCGCGAAAAAGCGGATTCAAGTTTTTGAATTTTCATGAAAAATCTTTCAGTTTCCTTAATACCCGTTTTTATCAAAAACCGTTACACTTACAAAAAAATGCTTCAGACAACATATAACGAGAATTAAATTCCCTACAACAAATATTCCAGAAAATTTTCCTGTAAAGTTCACCATTTTCCAGAAAAATCAAATTAAATTTTGAAAATTTTCATAAAATATTTTTAGACAAAAATGTTTCAGACAAAATAGAAAGAGAATTAAATTCTCTATAAAAAGTGTCGTATACAATTTTCCTGTACACTTTGCCATTTTCGCGAAAAAGCGGATTCAAGTTTTTAAATTTTCATGAAAAATCTTTCAGTTTCCTTAATACCCGTTTTTATCAAAAACCGTTACACTTACAAGAAAATGCTTCAGACAACATATAACGAGAATTAAATTCCCTACAACAAATATTCCAGAAAATTTTCCTGTAAAGTTCACCATTTTCCAGAAAAATCAAATTAAATTTTGAAAATTTTCATAAAATATTTTTAGACAAAAATGTTTCAGACAAAATAGAAAGAGAATTAAATTCTCTATAAAAAGTGTCGTATACAATTTTCCTGTACACTTTGCCATTTTCGCGAAAAAGCGGATTCAAGTTTTTAAATTTTCATGAAAAATCTTTCAGTTTCCTTAATACCCGTTTTTATCAAAAACCGTTACACTTACAAGAAAATGCTTCAGACAACATATAACGAGAATTAAATTCCCTACAACAAATATTCCAGAAAATTTTCCTGTAAAGTTCACCATTTTCCAGAAAAATCAAATTAAATTTTGAAAATTTTCATAAAATATTTTTAGACAAAAATGTTTCAGACAAAATAGAAAGAGAATTAAATTCTCTATAAAAAGTGTCGTATACAATTTTCCTGTACACTTTGCCATTTTCGCGAAAAAGCGGATTCAAGTTTTTAAATTTTCATGAAAAATCTTTCAGTTTCCTTAATACCCGTTTTTATCAAAAACCGTTACACTTACAAGAAAATGCTTCAGACAACATATAACGAGAATTAAATTCCCTACAACAAATATTCCAGAAAATTTTCCTGTAAAGTTCACCATTTTCCAGAAAAATCAAATTAAATTTTGAAAATTTTCATAAAATATTTTTAGACAAAAATGTTTCAGACAAAATAGAAAGAGAATTAAATTCTCTATAAAAAGTGTCGTATACACAGAATGTAATATGAAGGCTAAAGACTTGAAAAATATGTGCCAAACATCCCCCAACCCCTCCAATCTGGTCCAAAAAAATTCCGTAAGTTTTCTGGAACAACCCAATTCTGAACGTTTCCTAGCCGGGTGTGGAACAGTGGGAAGGGGTGAGGGAAGTTTGTCCCATAATTTCCAAGTGTACAACCTACAAATAACATTCTGGGAAAATCCGAACCAGATCGGAAGGGGTGAAAAAAATCCTCGAAAACTGCATTCTAACTGCTATCTTAAAAATATTCAAGAAATGGGCGCAGGAAAATTATTTCTGATAAGAAATATTTTCAGTTAGAAGAAGACATAGGTATCTCTCAAACATAATCGAACCCCCTCTTTGACATCACACAAAAACAAATTTTTAAAATTCAATTAAAAGCAACGAATAATTTTTCCATTAAAGAAAAATATTATTAGCACACCGAAAGTGTTTCCTCTACGGTAACAGAATCAATTCAGAAAGCTTCACTAAAGTCTCCCCAGTGGAAACGTTTAGTACCTACACGAGAAACATGGTTTAGTAAACAAACATTTACAGGATTTTAAGGATTAATATTATAATGCTTAAATTTTTTTCTTTGTCAAGAAAGTGATTGGGCGAAAAAAGAAATAAAAAAATATTAATCCTCGAATCCTGCAGAACCCGATAAGCAGAAATGTGCAATGTTTTTGGGTTTCCATAAAATTAGTAAACAGGGGCGAGGGGGGTTTTATTTATCTCACAAGCAAAAAATAATGAAACCCCAAAAACAGATGAACATTTTTGAAGCTTATCAAGTTCAGTAAATACACAAAAATACAAAGGAAGGACCATTTTTAATCAATTAACTTTACTAGCCAGAATAGAAGAAAACATTTTTAATTTCGAAAAACTAAAATACAGTATGCGTTGGTTTTAACGTACCCCAGGGAAAATAAATAGCAACAATTAAACTATTTATTATTATACAACCTGAATTAATAATATTAACATAAATATGGAGTAACAGAGTTGAAAATTGGGGATTCGCGTTACCAGGGCTGTTCGTTAAATTCATGAAAAAAATTAATCTAGCCCCTTTGGTATTGCGTACGTAGAGCGATAACGAAAGAGAGCATTATATAGAGCGAGGGAGAATATTGCAACCACAACAGCTACATTGATTTCGAGGTTGATCAATTAGGATACGCTAAGACATCCCCCAGCCCCCGACGTGACCAAAGGTGGGCCACCTTCGTAGTATACACCGCCTTTTTGTCTCATCATCGACATGGCTATCGATCAAAGGCTACCGACGATGTATGGTGCCCTATGCCCCTGGGTGGGCTAGCTACAGAGTGGGATTATCCAACCCACCGGCCAAACGCCAGTCTAGACCGCAGCCTCCCTGACCAAGATCAGCCACCAAAGAGGGGATGTGATTGAAAACCCCCTCACTCACTAAATGCTCTAGAAAGGGAAAGAGATTGGGCCTCACAAAAATATTGTAGATAATTGTGTAATCACAGAAAATATGGTGGTGTGTGGTTACACAATAAAATAAAATTAGGGCTTAAGGGAATCTTAATTTCCAATAAGTATGGGGTAAAAAAAATCATACAGTAGTAATAATTTTCTACGTACGCTGTATTTGGAGTAATATTGAAGCAGAATATAAATTTAGACTAGTTCGTACTTGGGTTTTGGAATTTTAAAACCCTTTAGTACTTTGAGGTACGTAAAATCCACAACATATTGTATTTAATAAAATGGTCCTTTAAAAAAATGTAGCACAACAGTAAAGCCAGTGTTTTATAGTTCAAGGATTGGCAAAACGCAAAAAAGAACTCCGAAACGTATTCTGAATTTTCGTCCTGGTTTGTATGTTTAAATTTTGAGGATACAAGATACAACCAAAAAGTTCCTTGAAAACTATTTGATGCACAAACACTCCCGGAAACGAGCATGACATTACGAGAATTATTAGAAAGCATATCAATTCATAAAACAAAAACCTGTTACGATGTGTAATTTAATTTTGACTGAAAAATATCATTTTTACAAAAATTTCCAAAAATGTATGGTTCTAAAACCATGAAGTGTAGGCGATGTGTTTAGAAACTTCGAGAATATCCGCCCTGTAAACTTTAACTTTAATTTAAATTTAATCCTTAATAGAGATATTTCAAGGGGGGCCGAATATTCTCTCGTTTCTTGCAACAGTTTTTGTTATGTGAATTGTCGTTGTTTTAATTGCTGGCTGTACTGCTGTGGGGGAAATTGGGTTTCCTACCTTAATTTTGTTGACTTCATCCTGGAATCAGCTTCCACCGACTTAAAAAACTGCGGTGTCCTCTTCTGAAGCACACGGTTTCCCATTTACCGCACTCACAACACTACACTGACCCTTCCTCAGTTATCCAAAGATATCAGAACTTCTGAAAAAAAATTAAATAAAATTAGAAATTTATTGGAAAAATACTATCACACATTGATACATGATGATGACGCGAAGATGAAACATATGTCTTACGCAACGCTTCTGTGCAGGCTTGTTCGACTCAAATTTTCTTTATTCACTACGAAATTTAAGTTACGTATAAAATTTTTGTATAATGATTTTACATTTTACAAAAAATATATGTTATAATTAAAGCAGACGTAATTTTTGATATTTTTTATGGGGTTGTTATTACAATAATAATATAAAAATAATAAGGAGTGGGAAAATCGAAAATACTGATAGTGTACTAGACTTACAGATATTCGGTTAGTAATAAAAAAAATTGTTTTAAGGGTTGAAACGTTTTGAAACTAAAAAAAATTGAAACTTACCCTTAAAGAAGATTTCTTTGCTGAATTTATTATTCTTTGGATATGAGGGGGCTGTTTCTGATCCTTCAACTGTAAAATAGAAAATAATAATTAATAAGTTTCTTGAAAATACCAATTCTTTATTTTTATATCTCAATTTAATCAAATATTCTCAGAAATTAAAACAAATAAAACATACCTAGTCAATAAAAATTAGTTTCAGGATCAGAATTAACACTTAAAGAAATAACAATTGCACGAGATCTCTGTACAAAGTAAATTCGACGTACAATACGCATGGACTCTCCCACTGCACACAACTCGTGCAACATTGCACCAATCAGAAACGGGTAACGAAGGTCAGGATTTTTAGTAAAAATCCCTGCCTCAATCAGAACAAAGCGGTTATCATAAACATATGGAACAGTTTGTACAATTGTATTGTTTGTTATTGTCCGCTTATGTGTGATATTCCCATTACATTACAAGCTGATAACAAAATTAAAAAGTTTCAATCTTTTGGACATGGAAATAAATTTTGAGCAATTCTTTTATTACAAAATGAATATATTTTGTTTTCAAAGAGATTTTAAGTTTAATAAATTTGGAAATTTTCCAGGATTTTCTTTACTAAAGTTCATTAAAAACAACCAGGAAAATTAAAAGTAATTCTTTCATACCTAAATAATTGTTTGGATTCTCAAAATAATTATTATAGAAATTAGGGGCCTGCCAGATTTTATTACTGGCTGACGCAGATTATTATGTTATGATTACTTTCAAACCCCCCCCCCCCCTGTTGACCGCCAACCCTAAGATTACAAATATTTTAAACGAACACACATAAAACTCAAAACAATAAAGTACTCTTTCTGTCTCGCATTTTTGATCGATTAAAAAATTCCCTAAAATTTATTCCTGGAATGCAAGGTTCTTTCTGGATGTATTTGAAATGTCTAAGGCATACTCTTGGAGTTTCAAAAATTACAGCTCGTGATCACAACCCCCAGTCGCGGAATCGGGGGCAGATCCCCTTTTCGATATTCTAAAATTTCGCATTTTTGATCGATAAAAAAATTCCCTAAAGTTTATTCCTGGAACGCAAGCTTCTTTCTGGATGTATTTCAAATGTGGAAGACATACTCTTGGAGTTTTAAAAATTACAGCTCGTGATCACAACCCCCAGTCGCGGAATCGGGGGCAGATCCCCTTTTCGATATTCTAAAATTTCGCATTTTTGATTGATAAAAAAATTCCCTAAAGTTTATTCCTGGAATGCAAGGTTCTTTCTGGATGTATTTGAAATGTCTAAGACATACTCTTGGAGTTTCAAAAATTACAGCTCGTGATCACAACCCCCAGTCGCGGAATCGGGGGCAGATCCCCTTTTCGTTATTCTAAAATTTCGCATTTTTGATCGATAAAAAAATTCCCTAAAGTTTATTCCTGGAACGCAAGCTTCTTTCTGGATGTATTTCAAATGTGGAAGGCATACTCTTGGAGTTTCAAAAATTACAGCTCGTGATCACAACCCCCAGTCGCGGAATCGGGGGCAGATTCCCTTTTCTAAAATTCTAAAATTTCGCATTCTTGATCGATAAAAAAATTCCCTAAAGTTTATTCCTGAAACGCAATGTTGTCTCCACAGTCTCTGGATATTTTTGAATTGTCTATGATATGATTATTATATTCCAAAAATAAGAGCTTCAAATTAAAACCCCTAGTCACGGTATCGGAGATAGTTCCTTCGTACATCGTACTTTTGACTGATTTATAAATCCTCCATTTGTCCTTCTAGTAAAATGATGACATAAATGTTAGATGTACCTAATATAAAATGACTATACCCTCTTGTAACAGTAAGTAACATGATTAGGTAATGTAAAAAAAAAGCTTGTGGTAAAAAGATGTTAAACTCACAGCAAAACCTAAAATCTAATCTAATGTTTTTTTATTTACCTTGGCCATGAAAAATAAAATAATTCTACATTGTACTTATATAACTTAAATGATACGAAGTAATTCTAATAAAACTAATAAACATTAAAATTAAATATTTAAACAATCAGTTAATACTAAGATTAACTTGTACTTGGTATTTAAAAAAAAAGGACGTTTTATTTATTTTCTTAATACACTGTTGTTTCTTTTGGATGATTGTAACTATTCGTATCTTTTTCTGGATGACTTAAAGTACTAAAGCCATCTTTTTGTAATGTTAAACTACTTGATTCATCATCATCATCAGGTTCTGAAGCCCTTAACTTTGCAGCTGCCGCTTCTTGAGCGCGTCTATACAAAAAATGTTTACAAAATCGAATATTACATTTAAAAAAAATTACAAACCTTTTTTCTTCTTGAAATACCATTTCATCTCTGTGATGTTCATCATCATTCTCTTTTTTACTTTTAAGAATTCTATACGCGACGTAAGTAAGGACAAGTACTATGGGAACCATGACGGCCAAAACGATTCCCCATGTAATTCCTGCTTGTCTTGACGAATATTCCTGTTGTCCTAAATTTTGAATAAATAAATGGAATGTAGAATGGATATTTGAAAAATAAAATAAATAGCAAATGATCCATTCCACAATAAACGTAAGCATTGATAACCAATATCTCTTTGTGGTGTTGGCATGTGGAATAGACCACTTTCTATTTTTTTCCCTCATTAAACTTATTAAAAAATTTATTCTCCTATCAAAATAAAATACAAATTAATACAACTTATATAAATAAAAAAGAAATGTAATCATATCCCACATGCCTAATTAATAAAACTACACTTCTGTTATAATACTACTTTGGCTTCTAGCTGCAGCACGGCTAAGAGGTAAAGTGTCTGATCTTGGTGGTTTATTAACCTCAGCATAATCATCAGAATTATAACCCAAATTATGATCTAATAAATTAGGATTTGAAGTACTAAGCTGAGGTAATTCCCCTGTTTTTAAATTAGAAGGCGCAGTCGTGTATTTATAAGGAATTGTATATTCAGGTCCAGCACTTTCGCTTCGATTATACGCCGGTTTAACGTCATCTTGAATTTTAGGTTTAGATTCTGGTTCGTATTCAACCAATTCAGAATCTAAATCCCAAGGTTTTTCTTCGAAATCAATTTCAGGTACACCTTCTAATGGTTCGTGGGTTCTATAAGTTCTATCGTAACTTCTCCTTTTTTTACTGTTATTACTACTTGTACTGCTACGTTCACTTCCAATAGGGCTTCGATATGTGTATTCATTAACAAATTCCTCATCTGAAGGAGGTGTTGTTGGACTCACCGTACGAGAGTTGTTCATTATCGGTTCAATTTCGTTTAATTTTTGTCTACTAGCAGCACGTGAAGGGGGATTAAAAAGCCAAGAATCGGCGGTATCTTTTTTTTTGTAATTATTTAAAATTCTATAACCCACATAGGCAAGGCAAAGAGCTATTGGTATCAATATTGCTAAGACTATACCACTAGCTATACCCGCTTGACGGGATGAATACTCTTGTTGACCTATTTTTTTTAAACATGTTAGTATGCAAGCTCAAGATGATCAAGGTTAGTTAAGACAAGATAAATACTTACGCAAACACTCTGTATATCCATCGTTAGGTATATCCCATCGTCCATCAGCATTACATTCTCGTCTTCTATCGCCTATAAGTTGAAAATCTTGATTACATTCAAATGTAACTTTAGTTCCAGGGATGAACAAGAAGTTACTCTTCCTTCCAAAACGTGGGGTTTCCAAAACACCGCAAGAAACAATTCTTTGTCTGTTAATTTCCTTCAAATTTTTAATAGAACTCTTGTAATTAAGGGTAAAGTGAGCTAAATCTCGGTTTAATGTTACAGCATAATCGTAAAGGCATTCCGGATCTTTGTTACAATACTCATAGGCTTTATTTATTTCGATTGAACGATTTTGAGGTATTATCTCTTCTGGTGTCATTCTAAATTCCGGTTTAAATGTTTTATTATTGTAATAAGCTGAAGTTCTTCCACCTTCACGTAAAAACATTGCAGCTCCTTTTTTAGGATCGTCTGCATCGTCTACCATCCATTTCAAACCAAAATCGTAATAAACACGTTCTAAGTCACCGGGACTATTTGGGATTCCTATTTGTTGGTCATCAGGATCTGTTAGATCATCTTGCATGTTGAAACTCCAATTTCCAAACAGACCACGGGTTTGATTCTAAAAAAATAAATTAAAAAGATTCGAAACAAGGTTTTCCTTAAAATACCTACAATGTAAGTCCATGGTAAGAAAGCTCTAGCAGTCATGTATCCTTTATTTTCAACAACTTCCAATCCAGCACCAGTATCAAACATGATCAAGACTTCGGATTGATTTAGAATATACGTTGGGGTGTAAACAGTCACACCTAAAAATGTACAAACCGTTAAAATAATTTTTTGGCTCGGCTAACACAGTCCGTTATGGTTGACCCCCTATATCTAAGATGGCGTATTATTCTACCCTCTTCTATTGCATAAACGTTAACCCAACCTCTAGAGTAAGAGAAACAATCCAAAAGTTTGGTTGTAAGAGGAAGAATTCTTTTAAAATGTTATATCTTCCTCTTACAACTAAACCACTGAATTGTTTCGTTCACTCTAGACTTCGGGGTTAATGCTTGTGCAACAAATAATGATTTGCCATCTCAGTGGTACATCCAAGGGTCAAAAAGATTGAAATGGATCATACCTAAGAAATGTTGGAATTTGAGCGATGGTCGATCAAAATAAACCCTTTTTTTGTCTGCAAAAACATCAAGTCTGTACCGCCATTGTGCATCTGGAGGTCTAATCCTAACTTCAATAATTGTTGATCTGTTTCCTCGCGCTGCAATTGATGTCATTTGAGATGCCAATACTTCTCCATAAGCATTTGCAGGCATTTGTTCAAATCTAGCTTGAACATCCAAGCGATTATTTTTAGTGTTAGTTCGTACCAAGACGAATTCTCCTTTTCCGTTAAAGGTATAGGCCACGTCATCAAAAGTAATGATATGGGGATCTCCATAAACACCAGCAATTGCTGGGGCTTGGTACGCAACACAATCTTGGGTAGGTCTTCTTTCAAACCGAAGAGTTTCACAACCGACAGCTTGTTCGTATTGCCACATACAGCAGAGATATTTTGGAACCATATCGTGGTACCAATGGGAAAGGGTTGGAACTTTATTAGCTTCATTCCAAGGAAGGACTCCGAGATTATGGGAACGACGTGGACTTGATCCCCATTGTTGATCGTAAGAAATCATGAGGAATTTATTTTTATCATAACAGCATTGTTGTTCAGAACCTTCTTGCCTAAAAAGAATTGTTTATAGGTAAACTAATACCTATATAATATTTTTTAAACCACTTACGTAGGTGAACCGGTTCGGACACAATGTAAAGCTCCTCGATTGTATTGACATTTAGGGTTGGCGTCTTTATCGCAATCAAAATCGGGTAAATAACGACCCTTATCAGCTAAGGCTTGTTCAAGGGTGCATGGGCATTGTGGAAGTTCATGGGCGAAATCTCTCAAATACCTGTCGTTCCTAATCCAATTATCACAAATACGTTCTGTCCAAAATCGACCATGTTCTCGTTCCCATTGGGGTGCAAAATACCACCCTAATGGTATAGGTCTACTAAAAATCACTGGTGTTATTCTGGTTTCAGTTCCCTCAATGGGAATGGGTTCAGTTAAATTAATTTGAAGGAAACCAAACTTAATATCGGTCACGTTTCTATTTTCCCTGTTTCTGTAAGCTGCTGGAGAAATTGTATACGCCCCACTGTTCATGATACCTGTAGCTATTTCATCGATGTAAAGGAATTCAGGTCTAATGGTTGTTTCCCTGTAACCCCATAAAGAAATACGGATGTTCGCGTTTTCATTTGTTGTCAAATTATGTTTCGCCCATGAAATTTTAACTTCTGCTGGATATTTCTCATGTACTGAGTAATCTTCAAAGAAAATCTTTTCTGCGGCTGTTGCAGGGGTTTCTAAAACAAACCAGATTTAGGGGTGTTTTTAAATTTATTTTTTAAGAAGAAGAGCTTACCAACGAAATATTTTCCTTTCCATTTGTATTTTCCTGCCCCAATGGCGATTTCAAGTCTGACGTAACCCTCAGCAAGTATTAGGGGTTGTATGCAAACAGCCCTGTTTCTGTCTACCACTGTACCATAAACTTCATCTTCTGTATCAAATTTGCATATAACTTTGTCTCCTGGCTCAAAACATGGACCTGTTATGTTTACCATGGTACCTCCCAACATGTTACCACTTTCTGGTGCGAAGAACAAGGGGAGATTTGCACCGTCTAAAATTTTAATTATTAGTTCCTTTTGTCCTGTTCTCTATTTAAAATAATTAATTAAAATCGTACCAATATCCTTGTTGCAACTTCCAAGGATTATGTTTTCATCAAGTCTGAAAAGATGTCGACCCTTAAATCCGTTACCCCAACCTCTTCCAGTTAAATCACGGATAACAGAAGCTTGACTGTAAGGTTGATATTCGTAACTTCTGGTCCCATTTCCTCCGTTGAATCCTACAAATGCTGGGATACCTCCTTCACCCTTTAAGGTATCCCCTTGAGCTTCGGTATGGGTTGTCCATTGAAGATCCAAATAATTAAACATCGCGTATGTGAAGACTTCATCCGTTGCCAGAACAAGTTGGAAAGTGTTAGTCTAAAAAAAGTTACAAAATGTTTCCAAGTTTGCGCTTAAAATTTTATGTAACATACCGTGAATAAAGAATTGGAAATACCACCGGCGAATGAAATATTTTTCCAAGTTGTAATGATAACATGTTTCGGTTCGAAAGTTTCTGCACCAATAATTCCTTCTCTAACATCCCATTTCACTCTTTCACGAACTTCCACCCCAAATTGATCAGTACGAGTCTGAAGATCCCTTTCCAAACGGAAATACACACCCTCTTTTCTTTTATCTATATCTTCAGTTCTCATTCGACCTATTCTGCATTTACTGAAGAAAATTCCCATAAATGAAGGATCATTTTCTTTAGGCCAATCTTTAACGGGGAATACTAAGGGGTAAGTGGAGTAACTCGGGGGTGGATCACTGAATTCTAAATAACCATTCATTGAAACTCTTGTATAATTAAATCTAAATCCAAAGAAGGGTAGTTGAAAATTTAAATTTTTGTGGACTTGAGGACTTGATGTTTGAATTGCTCTTTGGTAATCGCCGTCATTATCTCCGCCACCTCCTTGATCCCAGTACCAGTACATAAATTGATTACGAATTTCTTTAAGCCTTGCTTCTGTAATCACGTATGGAATCCCGGTACCTCGTTGGCTTTCTTGTGTAGGGGCGTATGGAGATTTTAAAGAATCTGCAATAATTGGTGAAAAACTTTGGTATTAAACCATGAAATAAATAACAATCACGGAGATTCCCAGAAACACCCATGGACGAGACTTTTTTTGGAAAAAGTATACCCTGTTGGAGACTAAACTAACACCGTTTTGTAGGTCAGATTAAGAGTCAATAATTTACTTTCTTTGTTTTTAAATTAAAAAAATTAATACAGTTGATAATATTTATTATCATCTCCTGGCATCTATTAAAAAATTATTACTTTTTCCGTACTTTACACCGAAACTAACTTAAACTCCTGATAAGGAGTAATGTTTACTAAAACTGTATGTAGACTGATTTGTTATCTCATAAAATATTTCCTTCGATAACTCGAACTGTTTTATATTAAATGCCTTTGGAATTTCAAAAGCAGGTGCTGAAAGACGCAATATCTATGAAATTTTTTGAATAATTTTCCTATTGCCAGAATAATAGGATATTATTACCCCTTAAGTATTTATTTGAGGGTGATTGGTCTTAGAGACCGTAAATCCCATCCCAGAGTTCCGGGGATTGAACCCGCACCCCTTAGACTCCTTAGAGGTCGAGCTGCTCTGCTAAGCCAAGCCTTCATACTGAAACTCCTGAAGATTCCCGGAACGCCCCATCAGAACCCCCAAATTCAAATTATTCTCCTTTTTCTTTAAAAACATAATTTCTAGTGCCACGCCTAGTATTACAATCAAAAATGGCGTCCATAATTATCGAATTATTCATCAATACCGAACAAACAAAGATAAGTTCTTAATCACTCACTCGAATATTATTTTTTTTAGATAAACGTTATGACTAAACCTTCGCAGTATTTTCTATAGCGCAATATGATACGAAAAAAAATGAAAATTGATGGGGGGGGGGGGAATCTTTTCAACTTACCCCAATCTTTGTAATCTACGTTAACATATTTTTCTTTCGTTTCCGAAAATGCTCCACCAGCACCAGGAATTGTCCTAGACATTGGAGGGGGAGGAAAAGGGTTCACTGGAGGATCAGCATCGTTATCAGGATTAGATTCTTCTGAAAATTATTTAAAAAAAAAGGCGTTGATAAACCACACCCAAGGAGTAGTAACGGAAAAATACCTTGAAGATCCTTTATGGAAGGTCCTCCTTCGCCTCCACCTTCAGCGTCTGCTGCGGGGTTTGGAACAGTATCGTCCGTTTTTGGTTCTTCAACTCCATCGAGTTCTTCAGGAGATCCAACGTTATTGATCTCGGTATCATCCTGTGCGATGGCGATGCTTATAATTAATAAAAACACTAACATAAACTTAAACTTAAACATTTTGTATTCGACAAAATAACCGCACTAAGAGTCTTTTTCTGGAATTAATTTCAGGACATTGCGTTCTAATCGAAACTTTAGAAGGATATGTTCATTTAAGTGATCATCTACCTGTTCTGTATTTGTTATCAGTGCTGATAAAAAAGATAAGCGTAAGGTGCGTCTCTGTATGACGCATAATTTTAGAAGTAATTACTCTCTTGTTCCAAATTTTATTTTAGAAAGAACTTTTTATTTGAATCATCACAAACTTTCTAGAATTGATTATTTTTTTAAATAAATCCGTTTGAATGTATTTTTGTTAAATCCGAATATTAAATAAATTTTGAATGAAACAGGTCCCAAATCTTATCTTCTTGAACTAATAATAGATCTGAGTAACTAATTCTTATGAATAGACTCAATAACAAAAATTATTGTAATATTAAGCAATGTTTTTTTTTAATTACTCATGGACAAACACCCACGGACGAGACTGCTTTAATTTTTCTCAAGCCGTATGTGTATATCGCGTTAGTCTCGCCCTTTTGTAGGTCAGCTGAAAAATGCGAGCCTGGTGAACCCCAAAAGCGGTCTGCGACCTGTTCCAAATCCGAATAATATCCCTTATCATAGGCGAAACTACGGGTGGTGCCGGGTGTGCCCGGGCACCACCTAAAGAAAGTAAAACTGAAAATGCAAGCGGCCTAAAAAACGGAAAGAGTATTTATTATGTCTTCGATACTTGATCTCAACAATATTTAAGGGGTCACCGGAAACTTACGTAATAGGTATATTAAATATTATAAAGACGACCGCGATCACTTTCGAGAATTTGCTCTAGTACGGTAATACGTCGCCGTAAGTATTAATTTCAGCATTTCGCCACCGCGTCGAAAATTACACCAATGCTTATGAATAGTAAATCGTTATTAGACTATTCAATATTGATTGCTGTAAGTATTTTGCCTTCTCAGTCTTCTTTTACACATTCGAAAACCCGCTTTGGATGTTGCAGTTTAAACTTTTAAGTCGAAAATTGATCGGTTTTTACTTTCCCATACCACCACTGGTATAGGGAAGTATTGATATCATGAAAATTTTTGAAATCGAGATTTTCGCGGAAATACGTATTTTGGGCCCCTAGGAACCCAAAAAGGTGGTCTAGAAAAATGTCTGTCTGTCTATCTACCGAGTTTCAGCATCGTAGCTCCAAGGATAAGGGAGTTATGAGCGAAACCCGATGTTAGCCGATCTGATCCGAACGAGAACGGCACGTCGTAGCTTAAATTGCTCGACGGCGTTGAAAAGGCGGAGACGTCAATAGTCTACCTACCGAGTTTCAGCATCGTAGCTCAAAGGAAAAGGGAGTTATGAGCGAAACCCGATGTTAGCCGATCTGATCCGAACGAGAACGGCACGTCGTAGCTTTAATTGCTCGACGGCGTTGAAAAGGCGGAGACGTCAATAGTCTACCTACCGAGTTTCAGCATCGTAGCTCCAAGGATAAGGGAGTTATGAGCGAAACCCGATGTTAGCCGATCTGATCCGAACGAGAACGGCACGTCGTAGCTTAAATTGCTCGACGGCGTTGAAAAGGCGGAGACGTCAATAGTCTACCTACCGAGTTTCAGCATCGTAGCTCAAAGGAAAAGGGAGTTATGAGCGAAACCCGATGTTAGCCGATCTGATCCGAACGAGAACGGCACGTCGTAGCTTTAATTGCTCGACGGCGTTTGAAAGACGGAGACGTCAATAGTCTACCTACCGAGTTTCAGCATCGTAGCTCCAAGGATAAGGGAGTTATGAGCGAAACCCGATGTTAGCCGATCTGATCCGAACGAGAACGGCACGTCGTAGCTTAAATTGGTCGACGGCGTTGAAAAGACGGAGACGTCAATAGTCTACCTACCGAGTTTCAGCATCGTAGCTCCAAGGATAAGGGAGTTATGAGCGAAACCCGATGTTAGCCGATCTGATCCGAACGAGAACGGCACGTCGTAGCTTAAATTGGTCGACGGCGTTGAAAAGACGGAGACGTCAATAGTCTACCTACCGAGTTTCAGCATCGTAGCTCCAAGGATAAGGGAGTTATGAGCGAAACCCGATGTTAGCCGATCTGATCCGAAAGAGAACGGCACGTCGTAGCTTAAATTGCTCGACGGCGTTGAAAAGGCGGAGACGTCAATAGTCTACCTACCGAGTTTCAGCATCGTAGCTCCAAGGATAAGGGAGTTATGAGCGAAACCCGATGTTAGCCGATCTGATCCGAACGAGAACGGCACGTCGTAGCTTAAATTGCTCGACGGCGTTGAAAAGGCGGAGACGTCAATAGTCTACCTACCGAGTTTCAGCATCGTAGCTCAAAGGAAAAGGGAGTTATGAGCGAAACCCGACGTTAGCCGATCTGATCCGAACGAGAACGGCACGTCGTAGCTTAAATTGCTCGACGGCGTTGAAAAGGCGGAGACGTCAATAGTCTACCTACCGAGTTTCAGCATCGTAGCTCCAAGGATAAGGGAGTTATGAGCGAAACCCGATGATAGCCGATCTGATCCGAACGAGAACGGCATGTCGTAGCTTAAATTGGTCGACGGCGTTGAAAAGACGGAGACGTCAATAGTCTACCTACCGAGTTTCAGCATCGTAGCTCCAAGGATAAGGGAGTTATGAGCGAAACCCGATGTTAGCCGATCTGATCCGAACGAGAACGGCACGTCGTAGCTTAAATTGCTCGACGGCGTTGAAAAGGCAGAGACGTCAATAGTCTACCTACCGAGTTTCAGCATCGTAGCTCCAAGGATAAGGGAGTTATGAGCGAAACCCGATGTTAGCCGATCTGATCCGAACGAGAACGGCACGTCGTAGCTTAAATTGGTCGACGGCGTTGAAAAGACGGAGACGTCAATAGTCTACCTACCGAGTTTCAGCATCGTAGCTCCAAGGATAAGGGAGTTATGAGCGAAACCCGATGTTAGCCGATCTGATCCGAACGAGAACGGCACGTCGTAGCTTAAATTGCTCGACGGCGTTGAAAAGGCGGAGACGTCAATAGTCTACCTACCGAGTTTCAGCATCGTAGCTCAAAGGAAAAGGGAGTTATGAGCGAAACCCGACGTTAGCCGATCTGATCCGAACGAGAACGCCACGTCGTAGCTTAAATTGCTCGACGGCGTTTGAAAGACGGAGACGTCAATAGTCTACCTACCGAGTTTCAGCATCGTAGCTCCAAGGATAAGGGAGTAGTGAGCGAAACCCGATGTTAGCCGATCTGATCCGAACGAGAACGGCACGTCGTAGCTTTAATTGCTCGACGGCGTTTGAAAGACGGAGACGTCAATAGTCTACCTACCGAGTTTCAGCATCGTAGCTCCAAGGATAAGGGAGTAGTGAGCGAAACCCGATGTTAGCCGATCTGATCCGAACGAGAACGGCACGTCGTAGCTTAAATTGCTCGACGGCGTTGAAAAGACGGAGACGTCAATAGTCTACCTACCGAGTTTCAGCATCGTAGCTCCAAGGATAAGGGAGTTATGAGCGAAACCCGATGTTAGCCGATCTGATCCGAACGCGAACGGCACGTCGTAGCTTAAATTGCTCGACGGCGTTGAAAAGGCGGAGACGTCAATAGTCTACCTACCGAGTTTCAGCATCGTAGCTCCAAGGATAAGGGAGTTATGAGCGAAACCCGATGTTAGCCGATCTGATCCGAACGAGAACGGCACGTCGTAGCTTAAATTGCTCGACGGCGTTGAAAAGGCGGAGACGTCAATAGTCTACCTACCGAGTTTCAGCATCGTAGCTCCAAGGATAAGGGAGTTATGAGCGAAACCCGATGTTAGCCGATCTGATCCGAACGCGAACGGCACGTCGTAGCTTAAATTGCTCGACGGCGTTGAAAAGGCGGAGACGTCAATAGTCTACCTACCGAGTTTCAGCATCGTAGCTCCAAGGATAAGGGAGTTATGAGCGAAACCCGATGTTAGCCGATCTGATCCGAACGAGAACGGCACGTCGTAGCTTTAATTGCTCGACGGCGTTTGAAAGACGGAGACGTCAATAGTCTACCTACCGAGTTTCAGCATCGTAGCTCCAAGGATAAGGGAGTAGTGAGCGAAACCCGATGTTAGCCGATCTGATCCGAACGAGAAAGGCACGTCGGTCGGTCGATAGCGATCGTCCGGCTTCGCCAGTTGTAATTTCTAGCCGGTACCTACTACAGAGTACAGGTAGATGCGTATCTTGGTGTCTTTCTTTCGTTCATATCGAACCTGTATAGTCTCGTTTTTCTCGCGAGGCATTCAAATGATTTCCAATGCTGCCTCGCGAACTACTGTTGAATAGCAAAAACAAAATGTTTATTTTTAGTATGGGAAAGTCCAGGGGAGGTTTGCACCTCCACTTTTTAATAAAGCTACCATATCAACCCACTTTGACGATATTTCCGCGTAGAAAAATAGGCTCAAAATTCAGAAACTTTCAGAAAAATTGGTATGATTCTTTCAAATGGCTAGAATACAGCCAGCAGTTGGATTCAGCATTCTGTTTCCATTGTCGTTTTTTTGGGTCAAACGACGCCTCATATAAGGGTCATACTGCATTTACAAAGAAAGGTTTTAATAATAATTGGCATAGGGCCATTGAAGCGTTTAAGAATCATGAAAGAACGAACTACTGTGCATATGCATAGTATTTAGTATTTCTTCATGGAACCATTATGAAAACGGGATCTCGATTGATATTTTGTTAGATCAAACTAAACGCGATTTTATTTCGAAAGAAGAGCAAAAGCGAATCGAAAACCACCAACTATTCGAAAGACTTATAAATATTGTTCTGTGTTTGGCTATAGGAGGGCGTCCTCTAAGAGGCCACAATGAAAAAAAGACCGATTCTGAAATATATGTTCGTTTTTGTTTATAAGATTATTATTTAATAAAAATTCATTTTATTTACTTTTGAATAGTCGGTGCCTTTTTGTAAAGAGATTCTGGAAAAACGATGCTACATTGATACAAGTCAACGCTTGGTTTCTAATTCTAGCTGGCACTACCAAATAAAATACTCTAGTTTCGCCTATGTCCCTTATCCTTACTTTTTGAAAAATTTTCGTCCTGCTTACACTCCCAGCACCACAAAGCTCTCATTTCGGTCATCCCCGTGATTATTCTGAACCTAGGGGCTCCTCGATGGTTTCCCTTTGTCTTCTGCACGATCTTCGTCATATTTAGGCATTGGGTAAAGGCATTTCCTCCTTCACCCTCTCGATAAGGTTATACCGCCTTTGTTCGGTCGTGCATTATTTAGTAGAATTTTTTGAACTACCTACGAAACAGTGGAGTTAAGGAAAAGGGTGTAGCGCATCCAAGAATATTTACTGGGCTGTCCGGATTCCTGGGGGTTTGTGTAACCGTTTTTTTTTTGGTCCCCAAACTCCTAAAATTTTAGAATCACCGCCCTACTATTACATGTTTTTATTTTAAATCCTTATAATTAATTTTTTTATATTTTGTTCAATTTTGGTTTAATTCTGCGGCTTTGACTTTGCCCCCCCCCCCCCAACATTAGGTAATAATTATTTAAAAATAATAATAAGGATTTTGTTTATACTTTTAAAAAAATAACATTGTCTTTAAAACAAAACAAATATTCTAAGGATAATAATGCGATGTATATAACGAACTTTTTTATCTCTACACATTTTTATTTCCAGAAAGCGTTAGTGTACTGTGTGCTAACAGGTGAACGATAAAAATATTTAATCAAGTAATTAAACTTGCTGATAAGAATAATCTACAACAACGTACCTACAAAAAAAATACAAAACTACATGTTGCTCATAGAAAGGAATTTTTAAAACTTATTGCACAATAATAATTTTTATTATAAACCATTAAAAACGGCACCTTTAACTTATTGGTACTGAAAAACATATAAACTTTCGAACAATAGAACCTGGTGGTACTCAGAACCCATTTAATTTTTTTATTAAACTTATGAATCATCAATAAACGAGCGTCTAATTCGTCACAAAGCCTTCATTAGCATAACAAGCTTCATCTCGTGTGTTAACAAAATAAAAATGCCTGTAAATCCTAAAGATAAGGGAAATTCTGATCCCTGCAAAGGTAATTTTTGATTTTAAACATTGCAAAATGTTAACTTTTTTTTTCTAGATGGAAAATGCAGTTCTTCAGGGGGTTGCAAAGGATGTCAATGCCAATCCGGGTGTAAATGCAACTGCTGTTCTTCAGGAACCAAAAAATGATTATCTCATTATACAAATACAATTTAAGTGTATTTCAGCTTATAATTAAGTGACAAATAAATGATTAATCAGTAAAAAATGTTTTTTTTATTTGAATTACGTAATAGGGGTGGGAACAGTTGGTGTTTTTTTTTAATTTAAGTTTTTGTTGGTAATCAAATGGGTTGGTAACGCTAAGGTAGGTGAAACGTCAAAATAATAAAATGGCCGAGTCTGACCTAAACGTTGACAATTTAATTCAACGATTATTAGAAGGTAATTATTATATTTTACTTAATTAATATTAATTTTTAATGAACTGATTAATTTAGGTTTGATTCGGTTTAAATGAAAAGTGCATGCAATGCTTAAAAGTATTTTCAATCACCTTTACACTTTGCCACTTATTTAGGGCTGTTTATAGATAAATTTCTTTATAAACATTTAAAAAAACTGTAAATTCGCTTTTAAACGTTTAATAAACGTGTTGTTTATTGGTAGAGGTCTCCCAAAATGTTTGTTTATTTCTCATGGGTCGAGGTCTCGGTTTGCCAAAACCTGGATCCTCATTTCATACTCTTTTCGATGTTTTGGGGGTTGAACAGTTCTACGTCCTCCCCGAGAAGAGTTTCTGTAGCCTAAAAATCTTACCAACAAGTTGGGTTTTACCCCACGACCAGTGTTTCTAACTGACAGGACAGAAATATGTAATTTTTATCTTAAATTCAAGAATAATCGTATATAAGATTGTATCTACGTTGACTGTTTTATTGTTTGTGCTGCTTTTGATGATTTTTGGGGTAAAGTATATAAAATTCAGAAGGAATACAACCAAAATCAAGATAACAAGAAGAAAACTAAATTTAAAGATATATTTTCTTCTGACTGTAAGCATGCACGCTTGCAATTTATTATTTTCACGCATTTATATTTAATATCAAGCCTTAGTACTTATAAAACGCTCTTTTGTAGTACAATTGTAGCAATTTTTTAATTTAGCTTACCGCATTAAAAGTCATTATTAGCTCGTACAATCATTTAGCAGCTTGAGTTATCCGTTTAATAATAATTAAAGATGTTAAAAAAGAAATTTTCTTTCAGTAAGAGGATGTCGGCCTGGAAAATCAGTTCAGATGACTGAAGGTGAAGTCCGGGGACTATGCCTAAAATCACGAGAAATTTTCTTACAGCAGCCTATTTTATTGGAACTTGAGGCCCCGCTTAAAATATGTGGTAAGTTTTTTTTATTGATTTTTAAACCTAGATTTAGTTTTGTTTATTTCCAGGGGATATCCATGGACAGTATACAGATTTATTACGTCTGTTTGAATATGGCGGATTTCCCCCTGAAGCTAATTATTTATTCCTGGGCGATTACGTGGATCGTGGAAAGCAGTCATTAGAAACTATCTGTTTGTTACTTGCATATAAAATTAAATATCCTGAGAATTTTTTTCTACTTCGAGGAAATCACGAGTGCGCTTCTATTAACAGAATATACGGGTTTTATGATGAATGTAAATATTTTATAATAATCGCACTTACGATAATCAATGCTAATTATTTAATATTAATAGGTAAACGACGTTACAATATAAAATTGTGGAAGACCTTCACAGACTGTTTTAATTGTCTACCGATTGCAGCTATTATAGATGAAAAAATATTTTGTTGTCATGGAGGGTTAAGCCCTGATCTCCAAGGCATGGAGCAAATCCGAAGAATTATGCGACCTACTGATGTACCTGATACTGGTAATTTCGTTTTTGTTATTGACTTATCCCCACCCCTTTTTGCTGTCTCAAAACTAATTTTGTTTTATCATAAATAGGTCTATTGTGTGACCTATTGTGGTCGGATCCAGATAAAGATGTGCAGGGTTGGGGAGAGAATGACCGTGGTGTGTCGTTCACATTCGGAGCAGATGTTGTTAGTAAATTCCTGAATAGACATGACTTGGATTTAATTTGTCGTGCCCATCAAGTGGTAGAGGATGGTTACGAGTTCTTTGCGAAGCGTCAGTTGGTTACCTTATTTTCAGCCCCAAATTACTGTGGCGAGTTTGATAACGCGGGTGGTATGATGAGCGTGGATGAAACATTGATGTGTTCCTTTCAGGTTTGTTTCAATATTTTAATTGAACGATTTGGGGTTTAATTTTAATTTTGTTTAGATTTTGAAACCTTCTGAAAAGAAAGCGAAGTATCAGTATCAAGGTGTAAATTCTGGTCGTCCTGCAACACCACAGCGCAGTCCAACAAATAAGAAAAAATAAGGAAATTTGTGCATAATATGTTGATTTCCTTTTCATTACTGCATTTTATTTTGTATCGTTCATGTTTTCATTTAATTTTAGAACAGTATAGTCAGTCGTATTGTTGTAACGAGCTGTCAAAAAAAAGAGTTATTATTTAGTGTATATTTAAACACAAATGTAAATAAAATATACTGTTTCTGGTGAAAATTTCAAATAGTAATTGAATTTTTCTAGTGCAATAAATTTAGAATGGTACAACTAGGTATGAAGCAGGAATTTGTTATTAACGTTTGACAGCTCATTTGTGAAGTTTTAAGTATTATATTATTTATTAGGATTAAAAAAAATTGTTTGTGATTGTGTTCGACTGATTTTTTTTTGAGTGTATTATTTTATTTTTTTGAAAGAGTTAGTTTTCAAAATAACACGAAACAATGTATAATACACCAACTTATAGTAAAATATTTTTGAAAACACTCAAGAAATACAGTATCCTGTCTTCTAAGGCTATAAATATATTTTTGTGCTATAGTGCAAGTTGTGACAAGTCTACGCAGACTTTAACTTTGTTTTCCGTCACGACAGAGCTTTGAAAATTAAATGTAAAGAATCACTGTTGCTTTTAACTTCCTATTACGTTATTGTACATGCTAGCTACTATCACATTTTTAAAGCTCTGTGTGTAAATACAAATATGTTCCTTAAGTTTTAAGATTTTTGTAATATATTCCTATTATACAACACGATTTGTATAATTATTCACACGTTTTTTCTCATTCTCTAGGGTATGTCCGCCCCTTTTTACCCACATTTGTCACAATACTTATCGTGCTTTCTTTTAACAAAAATTGTCATTCATGTAGTACTTGCAAGTAATAATATAAATTCTATATATTATTAATCAAGTAGTTTTTCTCTCCCTAACCTCACACGCAATTCAAATTAAATACACATTACCTTATGGACAGGAATAAAACAGGACAGGAAAGGGGAATAAAAAGTATTGGCCCCGAAAACATCCTCGTAAGCCATGGACACCCTGTATTAAACAGAAAGCAAAAAACAATAAATTATTATAAAATATATAAAATGGTTAAATAAATTAATTATTACAGTTACACATGCTTTTATTATTATTATTCTTATACAAATGCTTGGAATAGTAAAAACACGAAGTATACAAGTGTTACAAAATTGAAAAAGTGCTGCTTCCGTTTATAGAACTTACATATCCTTAAATTCCCCGCTGCCATTCAATAAAAGAATATTAGGATTTTCTTTCTCAAACTCACTTGGTTCTCTATGACGATCTTCTTTACCCCATTCTCCCAAAGATGACATCACATCAGGCAATTTTTTCTTCTCGTCTTCCTCTTTCTATAATTTTTACTTGAATTATACTAATCCTAATTATTTTAAAATAAAAAGCAAAATGTTATGATTAAACAAGTTTTATTAAAAAATAATCAAACGTTCACAAATTCAATTCACCTGGGTATCCGTTTTAGCAAACTTATCAAACATGTTTGCGTAAATTTGCTTTTCTTTTTGTAATTGATCCTTGAGCGTCTTCATACAAATAGCTTGTTGCGTCTTTGCAGCTTGATTGTTAGGTTCCAATCGTAATACCTCTGCAAAGTTCTTCCTGGCTTCTTCAGGTTCCCCAATTGCAAGAAGGGCTTGGCCCCTTCTAAAGAACGCTTTCTCGTTATTCGGATCTATTTCAAGAGCAGTTGTTGCAGTGTTCTTTGCTTCGAAATATTCATTCAGTTTTAAATAACAAAGGGAAAGATTTAAGTTTGCAGTTAATCGAAGTTTATTTCTTTCTTCTGCTTGTTCACCTTCAGTATCTTTAAAAATATTAATTTTGTTACAAATACCAAGATTCAAAAATAAATCGTACCTGTATCGGATTCTAAGAAAGTTAACACTTTCTTATACATTTTTATGGCAAGATTCATTTTTCCTGCTTTGAAATAATTGGTGCCTTTTTCTTTAAATAATTTTGCTTGTTCTATTCGTTCCGCTGAATCAAGAGACCAACACTCTTTTGCCTTAAGAAAAAAATATACAAAGTTCTCATAAGGTTGATTTAAAAAAAAACGGTGTTACCTTTTCAAATGATTTTAAGGTGACGATGTATTCGACAGTAGCGTCCGGAGGAATGTTAAATTCGGAATTTCCTTTTGCCCCAAAAGCATAGTTGGACTTAATAATTAATTTTGATTTTTCCCCACTTTTGAATTTTTCTACCCCTTTTTCCACACCTTCTATTACGTTTACGTCGGATCCTTCACCCAAATCAAAGGAAACATCCCGGTCTTCAAAGACCCTACCTTCATATTTCCCTTCCAGATGAACTAAAACGTTGAACCGTGAATAATTTACAATTATCATATCGGTTTAATCACAAATACATTATTCATTTAAAAACAGGTAACCACTTCCTGTTTTTGCTATTCAGTTATAAATCTAAAACTTACTTTCAACAAATGCTCCGTCATTAGGTGTACTGAATCCTTCTCCAGGTGTGATTTGTACTCGTTCAATGCTTCCATCTTTTTTAGGGCTTAGATCTTCACCTATCCACCCCAAAACTTCCACCTAAAAACTCAAAATTAATTTTATAAATTTTTTATATCCTAAGATTTACATCAAATTTCAGTGTAGCACCAGGAGGAATCGTAGGGGGGCTTCCGCTTTCACCGTAAGCGTAATCAGGTGCACACGTTAAAGTAGCCCGTTCCCCTTTTTTCATGGTAGCAACTCCTATATCCCATGCTTTTATCACACTACCTACAACAAAATAGCAAAATTACTAACGAAACTACACAAATTTTTTATTTACCTTTGCCCAAATCAAACTCGAAGGGTTCATTTCGATCCCGACTAGAATCAAACTTTGTACCATCCACTAATGTTCCAGTGTAATGTACTTGAACTTTACATCCCTTGGGAGGTTTTTCTTCACCTACTCCTTCAGTTATAATCTCTTTTAAGACCCCACTGTCCTGGTTCGGTGTAATGTCGACTTGTTCAGGCATGTCTAAAAAAGTCAATTAAATGCACATCATTTTAAAATATACAAAGTGTATTTTCTTTATAAATGTGTAAACTGGGGTTACTTACTTATAATATTCACAATAAATGCAGTAAATATTGAAAATTACACAATTTTACAGGAGCACTGAAAACTAAACTTTCTGCAGCACGCTTTGATCGGTTTGTTTAGGGGGATGTTAAATATACTGCATTATATATACATAGACGATGTAAGTATAAGTATTGACCATTTATTCTAGAAGCTGTTTGTTTAAAACCTAGAAAAACATTATAAGAATAATTCGTAAAGCCGTAACTGTGTAGTTAAAATTATCTTCTGTGGTTTCCCCTGTGTTAGAGTTTACCTATGAGTTTAATTTCCTCAAAATTTTGAATTTTAGTCTGGCGGGAAATTCAAATTTTTGGTCAAAATATATACAAGGAATAAACCTGAAAAATGTATCGAAATTCTAGAATTTTGTGGTCAAAAGACTTCCTTTAGGTAGCTATTATCAAAAGACAGTTAATAGTAGATAATCATAACCGCATGTGTCCTTGTGCTTGGTCTTCCTGCTATCTTCTAGCGTCCTGGAAATATGGGCAGTACCCTCTCGCCTTTATTTTGGACGGATTCATTAATAAGATAAAAATTCTGGATGTTTGCATAAGGACTGTGTTAATTAATTTATTATAATTAAACACTTTCTTGTCGTAGCTACATACTTTATTTAATTATTCTACAGGTTTGATGGTAATAAAGCGAGACATCACGAATACAATAACAAGAGTACTTACAATAAATCCAACAACCGCCATATAAAACGTTTCCTCAGTAAATACATCTGTAAAACCTGGTAAATTAGTATAAACATGATCGATTAATTTTGAATGAAAATTAGTTTTTTGTTTTGCAACCATTTATCTTCGTTTAGCTTTCTTCTTTTCTAATTTTGTTTGTGGTGCAGTTGTAGTTGCAACCTCTTCAGGTTTGACTAACGAACTGATATGTTTATTGAATTGTTGTAAAATCTCTAAGACCGAAAGATTATTCGCTAAAAATTTGATACTATCCCTGTAAGAATAAGATTATAAGTGGGCATAAATTGGGAAAAAATGATCAGCCTCACCCTGAATTCAATAAGTCAACCTTAACAAAAGGTTCACTCCGATCGCAAACTATGTTCGTTTTGATGGGGCAACTTAAATTGGTCTGTGTAACACTCGGGCCACTAATGTAAAATAGGAACTCCCTAAAAAAAGACAGTCTAATGATTTTAAGCCTTATTTTTTGTAGGTAATTAGAATAATGCGCTTGCGTTTGGCTAAAAATAACTTTAAGAAAATCAATACCAAGATATTTAGGGTTATGTTTACCTGGTCGTTTTGGCTTGTGGATGAAATGGATCAAATTGAACTTGTATTTTTTTAACAGGTTTTAAATTTACTAATTTTAATTGCTTTGTTATTGCACTAACAATACCTCCAGATCTTTTAAATGTACCACTGTAATAAATAGACATTGTAAAGATTTGAAGTTAAAATTGACATAACACGGAACTGTCAAAAGTTTCGTCGAATTTCTTCGATGTAATAATGGTGTTATGTCGATTCGATTTTTGATGTACAGGGTGTCCAAAAATTGTTGTTCGAAATATTACTCTTGTTATTGTCTCGCTTTTTCTACTATTAAACCTGCAGAATAATTAAATAAATTATGTAGCAACAATAAGAAATGGTTAAATTCAACAAATATTTAAAATTAAATATATCCCCTATAAAAATGTGTCAAATTTTTATTCTATTACCGAACGTGTTCAAATAAGAACTTGGTGGACGTGAACTAGACACCGAGAGAAAGGAGACGCAGACAGACCTGTAATTCACGAATTAAATGCTTTTAGATTTAATTTTTCATTATAAAAATAAATTTATTAATAATTTTTTTGTATTATTATTTACACATGCTATTAAAATAAAATTAAACAAATATTAACTAGTTTGAGTCCAAGAGGAAGTGGCTTCAATGGAACGTAGAGGTACGTCATTACCTTGATAAAAAACAAAAAGTTGATGCCCATTTGTGTACCTACAAACATAAAATAAACCAAAAATATTAAGCAAATAAAAATGTACGATACATTAATTTTTACAAAAATATTAATGGATATTTTATTACATAAAAAATATATACAAAGGATATCTACAAGATTCAGACCATTCATGTAAAGCTTTTCACTAAAAACTGCCTGAATATAAAAACTACATTTCAATAATCAAACTACGTAATAAGGATTGGCATAACATACAGTGTATTTCCATCCCGAACAGATTCCAAAGGATCTTGATCGTATTGTAAAGCTTGAACTGCGCTTTCACTTTCCTGAACTTGATTTTCGCTGGTGTCATCCGAGTCAGCTAAAATCGTTTCGGTATTTTCACACTCTTCCAATTTAGTAACCACCACTTCACAAGGAGGGGATACATTTAAAGGTCTACTAATTCGTCTCCGACCATGAGTTTTCATATGTCTTTTCATATCCGACCTTACTCTAAATGGTTTTCCGCACACATCACACGGATGAGGTTTTTCTCCTAAACAAAAATTATTAAAAAAAAATAAAAAGGAAAGGAGAGTGAACTTTCACCTGTGTGAATTCGCCGATGGTTTTGTAAATATGAGGAAGCCCTAAATGTTTTACCACAAAATTCACATTTGTAGTTCTTTTCCCCAGTGTGTATGCGACGATGCACAATGAGGGAATATTTTCTTGCAAAATCTTTTCCACAGTACTCGCATTGGTATTGTTTTTGGTCTGAATGTAGAGAAATTGTGTGATATTTTAAATCCCCCCATTGACGGAAATGTCTTCCACAGTCTTCACATTTGTAAGGTTTATCTCCTAAAATATTGAATATTGTTTCAATACCTCAGAAGAAATAAATTAAGGAAACAAACCCCAAAGAACAAAAGAGAGATACCGAAAGACAGAGTTAGAGGTATGCAGAGAGAGAGAGCTATGGCTAAGGGATTTACCTGAATGGAGTCGCATGTGAACTTTAAGAGCACTAGCCGCAAAAAAACTCTTTCCACAATGTTCACACTGATGTGGTCGATCTCCTGTATGACTTCTCATATGATAAACCAAAGAATTACGATGTGTGAACACGCGATCACATTCTGTACAATTCAGCTCCCCTTGCTTCTTTTTCACTTTCTTTTTAGGCAGACCATTTAAATTAATTTCTGCAAATCAATCAATATTTATATTTCTAGTTGCTACTAAAATTCAAAATTTTTACCGGTTTGATTGCTCGTAGTACGACAAGTAATTAAATGCTGTAATAAAATCGCACGCATAGGAAACGGTTGCTTACATATATGGCATACATGATCCTGTGCTTCAAGCTCACGTAAATCTTCTTCCGTTGCATGTAACTCATCATCTCTGTACTTCGACCTAAATAAAATCCCTTTAAAATTCAATCAAAATTAAATTTTAAATGTTTACCAGCTTTTGGAGTCGTCTTCTGAATTTTGTTCGTTTGTATCGACTACTACATCAATCCCGGCCATTAAATCTTCCGGTTCGCTGAACTCACTAAGTTCCACCTTGTTATGCACATCTCTTACATGAGCCTCATAAGCCTTTTGTCTTCGAAAAGTTTTATTGCAATGAATGCAGTGCAAATTTAATAAAGAGGATAAAAGTGAATCTTTTGGCGTGTCCGGATGAAGACGTAAACTTTCTTTCGTGTCCTCCTAGATCGAATAAAAACTTTACGAATGTTTTATTTAACCCTACGAAATAATTTACCGGAATTGTAGTAACAGGTTGTATTTGAACTTGTACCGGAGGTTCATAATGACTCTTTAAGTGCTCGAAAAAACTTAATTGATCCTGAAATCCAGCTTGGCATAATTGACAACTAAATAAAGCTGGATTGATTGGTGTTATAGTCGTTCTACACATTTGCTGATGTTCAGTAAAATCGTCGCTAGTAAATGTTTGTTCACATAGTGTACATTTATGTATTCTCCGTAAAATTGGAGTTGTCTTTTTTAATTTACGAGATATTCTTTTTTTATGAGGTAGACTTTTTCTTGACGAACGATTATCAGATCTAAAAATTAAAATTATAAGGGGCGGTCAAAATAAGATTTAAGGAAGAAGATAAAAAAATACTATGTACTTATTTTCTCCATCCGAATCTTTTAGATTAATATGGGGATCTGTTTCATCTTCCGATTTAATATGTTGGTTATCATCGTAGTTTTCCTAAAAATACGGTTTAAACTGAATAATTTTCCAGCGCGATTTTTATTACTTACATATAAATTATCAGTTCCGACTATTTGCAAGTAACCAGAGTTAATAGCATTAGCCGTTTTATCGGTGAGGATTAATTGTTCATCACTTAAAGATACTTTTGAACCATCTAGAATTTTTAAATTTAAACACAAACATTTAAAGCTAAGCTTTTTATTCACCTAAACCTGAATTAGTAACTAAACTTGGTAATGATGAGCCGATTACAACCCCAGACGAATCCTGTTGTAGTTGCTGTTGTTTTTGTTGTTGACTAAGTTGGACCGCAACTAAAGCAGCTGCTAAATTTCTATCTTCCTCTGTTAAGTCTTGTGTAAGTAAATCCTCCGAAGTATAATTAACAGGAATAAAATCACCGGCTCCTAAATCAACAACTAAACCGCTGTGATGCGATAATAATTCAGTATTTAAAAGCTGTGGATTATCGACTGCCATTCTTTGTATCATAAACGGGGGGCCACCTACATCGGATATGGTAACATTTTCTAATAATTCCCTACTTGATTCAGAGCTTTCCATTTTGGTTTAAAATTTAAATTTGGCGCTATTTTATCAAACCGGAAAAATGTTTGGGTCTCATGCACGACGTTTCAAGGTCATCTACATTACCTATTCAAACAAAGAAATTAAGTCCTATTGTAACGTTTTGGGTAAAGCTTACCTAAAATTCACTATAGATTCGAATATGGAATAAATAAATCACCGTTTAAACACCACACTTAATCATTTTTTGCTACTCAAGCCAACACATTTGCATCAATTAGCGAAAATTGACAACAGTGCAGCTCGTAAACAGGATATTAACTTGAAGCCATACTTAAAATTTGTGACGCCATCTAACGAGAGGATAATAAAAAAAAAGGCGCCAAGTTTGAAATATATTTAAGGGTGCCCACACAAAATATTATAAATAAATATATATTTTTATTCTAATATGCAAGGAAAAATGAAAGTCCTGCTTGAACCCATTTTTCTTTTTCTTTAAAGTTGCTTGTAACTTGTAAATGAGTTAAAATTTCCTCACGGGTTGAAGAATAATAAAAGGGAACTTCAATTATTTTTCCACTTTCAATCATGCTTTGCTGTAATAATTTTTTTTAAATAGATTACAATAAGAAGTTTTATTTTTACCTTTTGTACCCAACTTATGTAACAGTTTGGCGCTGCGCTTACACTATCCGAGTTTGCTAAGCAAGGAGATAAATTATACCCATCAAATAGGGCTCCTTCCACTAATAAACCTGTTAATGTTATTGTACTGATACCTTCTACTGATTTCCAACTTGATTTTAAAATTAGTTCATCCATTGCAATACCACTTTTCCTACAAAAAATAAGATAGAAAAAACGGAGCCTAAACCGTGTGGATGGTGAAGCTAAACGCGTTGTCATCTTCAGTAGGACGAAACTGACCTTGAAAGATCCTGTTTAAAAGCAGCTAAAAACGTTTTTGGATGGAACAAAAATGACAAATTAATAGACTGTTTCATCAACGTCTCAATATTTTGTTCATTTCTCCATTTAGATATATTATTTGTTTTAATCATAACATTTTTCAAATATTTACTAGGATCTTTAGGACCGTTCCATAAACTTTGCCATAATTTCGGGGTCTACAATATAAAATTACCTTTTAACACATCCCGTTTAATAAAATAATATTTCCCTACTTGGTGACATAATAAATCATTCGCAAGCTGCAAATCTTTATCCTCGGCCACAATACTTCCTTTAGTGATTTTATTTAATGTCGCAAAACATTTATGTATTTGTTGAACCAGTTCGATAGCAGCGCAATATTCTTCGGACATAAAAATTACAAGTGAAGATCCTTCACTTACAGGAACTGGGGTAGGAACCCTTACATAATCATGTCCTTGATTTAATTTTTTCCAAAGTAACATGAATGGGGATAATTTTTTATGCCATTCTTCACGGATAAGTTTTTCAGCTTTGTTCTTAACAATGTTAAGACCTGTAAATGAAGTAGATAACAAAATGATTTTGTCAGTGGAATTAAGAAGAAAAACGGTGGCCAATAAATTGGTCAAAATAAAATAAAAAAAATTAAACTTTCCTACAGACAGACCTCGCAATTGTACAATTATATCAGACGACACATTTTTTTCCCAAGCCCTATCAATATTTTCCGGGAGTCCAAAATAAGATGGTAAATCACGTTCTGATAATTGTTTTATTACATTTACATATTCCTAGAAAAAAAATTAGAGATTAACTCCCCCTATTCTATAAGACACGATGGCTCCTTGGCGACTCGTTCACAAACGACTTTTCGGCTTGATCGTGAACCGGGCCGCGTTTTACAGAGATACAAGAGCCATTAACGATGATCGTTAGGTAAATAGTCGTTCGTGAACGAGTTTTTACAAAACAGGGTTGTTAAACTGGAATCGGTGTCTAGTACCTCAAAATTTGAATAACTAGGCAAAGGAACAGGAGATCCCAAAGGTCTCCAACGATGGCTCAGCACTTCATCAATAAAATATTGTTTTAAATAAGACTCCAAGATAGCTAAATCTTGTATATTTTCAATTCGTCCCCCATATATAGCATCTGAACACAAACCAATAAGGAACTTCCATTGTATGTTCATATTTTGCGTTTGCCATAATTCTACCGCTAATTGCACAGTTGTTGATAAATCAACATCACTGAACTCATAAAATTTAGACCAACCTGAAAAAAAGTCAATAATTACATTTCACAAGAGCACTTGACTTTTTACTTACCCTGGGGGATGTAAGTTCGGCGTTCTTGGAGAAGCGCATGAACGCAAGCGAGTACAAAAAACATTCGCGAACCATTTGGGTTTAATTTTTCTATATACCCAGACCCCCATGAGGAATACGTACGTAACAAATTACTTTTTACACCATGAGGAATTTCGTAAGCTACTTTGAAAGTGTTTTGTGCTAACACAGGACTGAATAACGCATGCGGTTCGGTTATCAACCACAATCTGTAAGAGTTTCGTATTAAAAAATTATAAAAAGAAAATTCTTGATGTAATACTACCGGAAAAGTTTATGTGGTTGCATATTTTGAAGATTTTGGCATAAAGTCGGTAACCATGATGTGACCAAATGTAGATTTTTCAAAATCAACCAATGTCCTAATTTACCAGCTTCGGTTAACGCAAAAAGTGCTTTCGATTCTTGTCCTTCTCCCATAGCAATCTAAAAAGGATTTTCTGTTAAAAGAAGAAGAAGAAAATTGTTATTTTACCTCCATATAATTTTCTTCCCCAATTTTACTCTTTGCTAAATCTTTTATTTCAGAAGAAGGATCTGTTCCAGAAGCAGATAATAATAAAATTGGTTCTGAAGCTAAAGATTCCTTGAAAATAGATGAAAGTTGTAGAATTTCAGGATTTAAACTTCTCAAACCTGCAAGGAAATAAGAAATAATTTTTAAAGGGTCCGGCGTGGTTTAGTGGTTATAGTTTTAAGGGTGTTGTGTATTAATTATTTCACCAATACCTGTTAAATGTAAAACACATTGTAAAAGAGCTGAATGTAATCTATCAGGACGTAACGCTTGCACAACAAGGATTTTTTGAAACTCGCTAAGATGATTTGAAGGAAAATTAGTTTCACAGTCATTTTTTTCCATAAACCCTTTCCACAGTCCTTCATTATTTAAATCCAAAGAATTATATACATCAGGCAAAACAGACTAAAAAATTACAAGATTAATTTTTTAATCCTTTTGAGCAGACATGGAAATTTACTTGTAAAGAATAAACATTTTGGGTAATATGATCTGAAATCCACGTAGGAAGATTTTCGGAACTTTTTGAGCCATCTGGTTTGTTTGTTATAAAAGATTGGCCAAGGAAAAAATTCCACTCCTAAAATTAATTTGTCTATATTTTTATATTTGGTTTTTATAAATAACTTACGTCTCTTGGGATTTGCCGTTGTAACATTTTATGGCATAAATGTAAAGCAAACATTAATCGGTCTGTTTTAAAAATTCCTCTACTCATAAAAACATAGAGTGCTTGTATTAAAGATCTTTGTACGAATCCAACATTTTTATCAGTACCCTAAAATTCATTAAATAATAAACAAGGGGCGTTAAATCTCAAAATTCAACTCACTTCAAGTGGTGGGAGTGATTTCAAAAAAAATCTTATGTAAGCTGGAACAGACAAGGAATATAAAACGTTTATATCGGAAAATTCTCTTGCAGCAAAATATAATGCACTTCCAAACAACGAGATATCTTTATAAACATTATATTCTTCTTGTAATATTCTGTGGACTTCATTTGATTCAACTAAAGCTGCAGAAATTGCACTTGAACTTGCTTTGGTTTCATTAAGCGAAATCATTAAATTCTGTAAATAAAAACAGATTATTGGTGAATGATTTAAGGGATAATAATTAATAAAAGGGGTATAATAGTCAAAGTGACCTTATTTTGTAAAATATCTCCAGTGGCGTTTGCCAAATCTTCTAATAATTGGTCCTGAAGATTTTGTTGTTTTTCCTGAAGTTCTTCGCGTTGTCGTAGGAGTTCCTTTCGCCGATTCTCAAGTTCGGGACTTTCTTGTTTGATAACGCTCATTAAAAGTTGTTCTGAAAATTACTTTAGGTAAAATTTTATTCATTTAAATGAGTCGATTAGGCACCTGAAAGTCCTGCACGAGTTGTAATAAAATTAACAACATTAACAACCCCTGCTGTATCTGCTGGTAATTGCAAATGAACATTTCTACAACTCAATAAGAGTTGAAAATCGCTATGGTAATCCACAAGCTTTCCATTAATATTCACGAGCTTTCTTTCACCTTAAAAAAATAGTAATAAATAGTAGATAAATAATTAAATTTTTAATAATGTACCTTGATAAACAAATTGATTTCTTAAAATTGAAAATAGTACCGGAAAAATACTTTCAATTTCTTCAATTATTAGAACTTTTCCAAACCTAAAATGTTGTTTTGAAATTAGTAACAATTTTTTTTAAATATTAAACCTACCTTATAGCAAGTTCAAGTGAAGTATTAAACTTTGGCGAATTTTGCGATACAACTTCGATAGTTCTATGCTTTAAATGCGTTTTGATCCATTCTAGAGCCACAGATGTTGGATCCAATAATAACGGACATATTTTTGTCTGAAAAATTGTTTACAAACCATTTTTTTCTTGTAAAATGCGTAATATGAAAGAAATGCTCGCGTTTAAATATAAATAAAACAGCAATCCGGATTTGATCCCTGCCCGAAAAGCTTGTTGGGTTTAACCAAAGCTACCCCTTTTACTTCTTTAGTTTAACCCTGTCGCATTTTTTAAGACTTACTTTCAGGATAATGATAGCATTTTGTAAAGAAAGTTGATCAGCTGACAATCCTTCACTTTGCCATTGGAATTGTTCCCTTTCCGAACCAAGAAACTCTTCCAATGAAAATAGATTTGTCTTTAATACATTAACCCATTCATTTAAGAGGTTTCTATAAAAAAAACCTTTTAATTTAAATTTTTCGTTAAATAAACCCTTACATTCTATTATCTTCCGACTCTTCCGATAAATATGTTATAAATGCAGCAGCCAATAAACAATTATTGGGTAACAATTCTAATTCTTCTGAAAGCTCTTTTAACTGAAAAATTATAATAAAATAGAAAAAATTAGGAAAAACTGATGATACTGACTTGAGCCTGCCATCTTTCATACTCATCATTTAATTGAGCAACAAGGCCTTCAGCAGTTGCTAAAGTGTCTTGTGCTGCACGTAAATGTATTTCAATTTCTGCTGCTTCTTTTGTGTAAGTTGAAAGCTGTAATTTTAATTTTGCAACAGCAGTATCAACATCTGATAACCCCGTACTTAACTCTTCTAACTGTAATTCAGCGTTAGTTAAATTTCTGAAAAAAAATTATTTAAAAAAAAATCTTCTCTAAAAGTAATTTCTTACTGTTTCAGTTTGTTTTGTTCTTTTTCCAAAGGTTTAATTTTATCCAAGACCCGTGAATACCGAACATTTGCTGTTACCCAAGCTGCAAGGGGTGCGGCCGCAACAGAAGCCCTTTTCGCGTTCTTAGAATCAAACGAATCGCTTCTGTTTGATACCAAACGTTCCACTGCTTGTCGATTTACCGAACTTATTCTTGAGGCATCAAATGATCTAAAAAAAATATTTTATTACGTAGGATGATTAGTAAATAAAATCGAAACAAACCTAATATCTTCTTTAACACCTCTTTTAGATAAAAAGTTCTTCATGCTATTCCAAGAGGTGTCTTGAGTGCCCATTAATCTTAAAACTCCTTCCAGAATGTCGCGGATTATATCTGGAGGAGCACGTAGAGAACGAATTTCTGATAAGGCTTCTGTTTTTATGTTACCAACAGCTGCTTGGGCTTCTTCTATTAATGGTTTTACTTCTGCAAGTTCCGCTTCAATTTCTTCCTTTCTAAAAATTTTTTGTTACATAAATATTTATGGGAAATGATGAAGAAGCCGGAAGAAATTGGAAAATTTGTAGTCTCAAAAGAAAAAGAATTTTGAGAGGGATCAGTATTCCGACACGGTGCAGAAAAGGAAATTCCATTTTTACCTTTTCCCTAATTGTAAACTTTCTTTCTCAGTATGTTGTTTAAGTACTTCCATTTCCTGTTTCTGTGTATTAGCACTTTTCATTGTGTTGCTAATCATATCCAAAGCAGCGTTCGCTTTCGCTTGCTTTTCAGCTAATTTTTCTTGTTGCTCCGCAGCTTTTATTTTTAATTCTGCAACTACATTTCTAGCTTCTGTAAGTTTTGCAACCCCAGCCTAAAAATTTTCTTGTAAAATTCCGTAAACGCTTACATTGTAAAACTTACTTGTAATTTATTTTGTCTGTTGGAAATTACATTTTTTTTAGCAGAATAAATATCAATGTAAGTTTTTATTAAGGAAACAAAACGAATAGGGGATGCAATTTTTGATTTTACCAAACTGTGTATTTCGGAAAAACCTTTAGTAATTTCGATTTGAATATTTTTATTTGCTTCTTCTTTGTTACTTCTACAAAATTAATTTTTAATGAACCTCTTAAAGGGGGAATTAATCCCGAATACTTACTTTTCTGCCAACATTTTTGGAATATTTTCCATGGTATTTTTACTCCATTCAGGTATCCATACAACATTACAATTTTCATACAACGAAGGACAAGTTTCAAGAATTTCAACCAAATCTGTGCTGTTAAATTCTAAACATATTATAATATGTAGTTTTTTTCGCACCCCTATAAGAATTAAAATAATATTTTCATATCTAACCCAAACATTACATTATATTTACGTTCAATAAAAAATTCCATAAGATTTCCTTCATAGTTTTCACGTCCTGCTTCATCTTTTAAACCAACCACTAAAGAATCAAGTTCTGATGTGGTATACAAACCAGGAACCTAAATTTAATTTTAATTAATTATAGATTTCAGGATTTTTTTTTAAAATTACCTCTCCTGAACAAAGAAGGGCATTAACAGTATCTACAATCCCTTTTTTCCCAAGAATATGATCTTCTAATAATAAATAAACTTCATCCCCTTCTAAACCTGCGTTTTGCATTGCCTAAAAAAAATAGGATGTAAATGTAACCTTTTAAAAAATTTTAAACTAACCGTTTTCAGATCAGAATTAAATTGGGGTTGATTGGATGTAATAGGGGTAATCAATTTTGCTGATTGAAGTGCGGATATAATTTTAACAGAGGATCTTCTTCCAACCCCAGCAAGTCCTACCAATAAAAGGTTTCCTCCTGGTTCTGTTAAGGCTTTGGAAATTTTTGCCGTTAAATGCAGAAGTTCCGGGATAATTAAAATATCCAAGTTTTCCCCTTCGTGTTCTAAAAATATTCGAATTAATATTTTGATTATATAATAGTTTCCCTTTTACCGTATTGAGTGATTCCTTTTTTGATAATATCGGTCCAGTCTTGAATATTTAATTTTAAAAGCGAAATAAATCCAGGAGATGATGTAAATTTAGGGGGTGGTACGTAAAAGAATGTTTCAATTCTTCCGAGGAAATTTGTTTTTCCCCATTGACTTTTTAGTACAGAAGATAAAATGTTATCTAATTTAGTTTTGTCTTCTTCGTTTACAAGTCTGTCTTTGAATAATCTTTGGGCTTCACAAAATAAAACCTAAAATTATTATAAGAAAGGTAAGATAGGTTATATACAGGGTGGTACATGAAAGTTGGGGACATTTAACTGAGAAAATATCCTTTTGGGATTTTACACGAGTTTCAGTTTATTTATGAAAAAATGTCCCCGATTTTATTATTAATTTTTCCCTTACTTCAAGTAAAAATAATTCAACATCCATTTCTGTTTCATTTTTGTATCGAAGTATAGATTTGCACCATTTGGTTAAATCATGCGAACTAAAGTTGTAATGTTTTTGTTCTACTGACGTAAAATTATGTATTACCTAAAAAAATTATAAAACACCTTTAAAATGATTTTATTTTATAACAATATAAAATATTTACTTCATTATAAATTGAAATCATTGTTGTTGTTAGTTTCATAGTTTTATTGCTAGTCCAATTGGATTTATTTGGTAAACATTTTTTGATTAATGAAGATAAATACGAAGTAAAAATAATGTTTAACTCTTCTGATTGTGGGGGACTAAAATTAAAATAATTAGAAAAATATTTGCGCTATACTAGATTATAATTTCCATACCTGTTATAAAAAACATGAACAGCAGAAGTAAATCGAACCGAT
Organism: Hemicrepidius hirtus; assembly: GCA_963082805.1. Classification (NCBI taxonomy): domain Eukaryota; kingdom Metazoa; phylum Arthropoda; class Insecta; order Coleoptera; family Elateridae; genus Hemicrepidius; species Hemicrepidius hirtus. Next base: position 25,794,790 of record OY720167.1, read on the forward strand.
AAACCATTCGTGTTAGTTAATGATCCAACAAGGGTAACATTTTCAACGCCAACCCAGTCTAAACTATTATCAAATAATCCCTTGTAAGATATTAACTGAAAATCAAGTTAATACAAGTCAATTTTGTTTTTACAAGTTTCAAACATCTCTGTAAACAGTTTTTTCATTAATTTACATTTTTATTTACTCTGTAAATACAGAAACATGTCTCTAATACGAGTAAGAAATTAAAACATCCCTTAAATCTTATTCTTTTATACATTTTTTTTATTATTAAGGTATTGCAAGAATCAAGAGTAATTAAAGAGCGATTTTCTTTACCAGTTACTTCCGATTATGATATGGAAAATATGAAACAGCTTATAAAAGAAAAAGACGTGATTTTACAAAACAATAAAGAAAGAATTGAGGAATTAGAAAATCATGTTGCAGAACTTACAGAACAATGTGCGGATTTGCAAAAAACAAACTTAAATATAAACAATAATGAGTTAGAAGAAAAATTAAACAAACTTAAGGAATATTCTGAAATGCCGAAAATTGTAAGGAGTTACGAACAATTCATTAACGAAATTACTGCGAGTCATGAAACTGTAAAAGAAGAACGAAACACAGCTAGTACTCATCTTGGTAATTTAGAATTTAGTTTTGCAGATTTAGTTAACAAATATGAAAGATTAAAAGCTATTGTGATTGGTTACCAACAAAACCAGGAAACGTTACTAGCTCATATAGAACTTTATCAAAATGCTGTAAATTTATTACAAGAAAGGTTTGAAATATTTAAGAAATATTCTTCAGATAAACTTAACGAAGCACAGGAACATGTAGAAAAGAAAGATAAAAAACATAAACATGATTTGGAAAAATTAAAAACGAAAATTATTCAGAGTAAAGTGAAAATTAGTGAGTTGGAGAAAAAAATAGCAATTTTGTCTACAAATACAAATATTGGTGACGCGGTACCGGATATTAATATCAAATCGGTGTTTACACCACTTTCGAATAAATTTTTGTGAATGTGTAATTTTTCTCATAAATGCTATAAAATGGTATACGTAAGAAATAAAGAGGAAAAAAACAGAAATATTCGTTATTGATCCTACAAGTACAACACTTGAACTTGAACTAGCAGTCAATTTTTTTATACAACTGGGCCTAAGTATACTATACCCCCACTAATGTTACATTTTCCTGCAGAGCAGTTCACGAGGATAAGTTCCCTGTCGGCAAACTTCCCCCACCCCTTCCCGTCTGGTCAAAAAAATTCAGAAAGTTTTCAGAAATAATTCATGAAGGTTAAACAAACACTTGGAAAATATGTGCCAAACCTCTCTCATACCCTCTTATATGCTCAAAAAAATTTAGAAAGTTTTCAGAAAAAAAAGCAAGGAGTCTTCTTCCTTCTTTTTTTGGATATTTTTCTCACCCCTTCCAATTTCCTTAGGAAATTTCCAGAATGTAATATGAAGGCTAGAGACTTGGAAAATACCTGCCAAACATCCCCCAACCCCTCCCATCTGTTGAAAAAAAAATTCAGAAAGCTTTCAGAAAAAATTCATTTCTGAACATTTTCGAAGCGGCTGCGAAGCAGTGGGAAGGGTTGAGGGAAGTTTGCCCCATAATTTCCAAGCGTACACCCTCCAAAAAACATTCTGGGAAAATCGGGGCGAGATCTGAAGGGGTCAAAAAAATTTCCAAAAAATGAGCAAAGACTATAAGTCTTTCCTTTTTTTTGGCCATTTTTCTCACCCCCTCCGATTTCCTTCTAAAATTCCCAGAATGGAATATGGAAGCTAGAGACTTGAAAAATACCTGCCAAACATCCCTCATCCCCTCCCATCTGGTCAAAAAAAATTCAGAAAGTTTTCAGAAAAAAAAGGCTATAGTTTTCCTTCTTTTTTTGAATATTTCTCTGTTCCCTTCCGATTTCCCTTAGGAAATTCTAAGAATATACGCCTGTAGCCTCTAGCCGCCTTATTTGCCGGACCAGGGAGCCGTACCCCACACGGCTCTAGGAATCCCGAATAATCGCCACCCCTAAGTTTATTTTAATAGGAGTCAAGTTAAATAAAAAAAATGTTTGGCAAATTCATTTGCAAAAATAAAAAAAAAACATACAGGGTGTTGAAACGAACATAATTTGAAATTTCATTTCACCATCAATTTTTCGGATTAATTTTTTCCTTATTTGTGCCTGAAAAATAATTGTCTGAGCCATACCTGTTGTAGAAACGACACTAACATGTTAGTTCCCCATTGATCGCATTTTAGAAGATGCATATTTTTTAAATGTATCACCAAATGTCCTTTCTTGGGTTTATAAATCCGTCCTTTATTGCTGCTAACAATCATACAACACTAAAAACGAAAACATTTCATGAAACCCATGTTTCAAATATTTCTTATTTCTTACCTGCGATAATTTTTGAATTACATGCAGAGGTGATAAATGCGCGCTACAATAAATAGTAATCATTTCAATATCACTTCTTTCTTTCACCAAATAATCCAAAATTAAACTAAAAAAAAAAAACGATTTTTATAAAATATGATTTACGAAAAAATACAAGGATAAAACCTTTTTGCTGATCCATGAGGACCTACAATTAAGAAATGTTGTTCGTTTCCAGGACTCAACCATGTTCTTAGACAATCAAGGGTGTAACAAACTTGAGCAGTCATTATTAAGGGTAAATCACTTGCAGTTACTTCTGTTACTGTTGTGCTTATTGTGTTTGTGTAAGTTTCTATCATGTCTCGGTTTTTATTATAATAATAAAATATTGAGGAAGGTGGTTGCATTTCCCCAGTCCATTTAAACACCTACACAGTACAAATAAATAATATACAGGGTGTCCCATATTAAACGACAGGAAAGGTAGATACTAAAATTTTTTTTGATGTTACTTCCGGAAGTTTCAGTACCTTTCCTATCGTTTAATTATTTCTTATGGGACATCCTGTATAAAATTTATTTGCTACTTTTATTATAAATTTTCACGTACTTCTTGGGCAAATATTTCCCTTTCGTTGCTCCTAAGGTATCCTCCTAAACCATTCAAAAGCCCTACAGTAAATTGCGCTTTGCTTGCAACTCCATTAAGTTGTGAAAGTCCAGTGGCAGCAATCGAAATTTTAGAAGAGATTGTTACCAAATCCCCGTCATTAACAATCCAATCAACCCCTATTTAAAAATTAATTAATCAATTAATTTAAAATAAATTTAATTAATCACCTTTAAAAAAGTGATCTTGAATATAATGCCCTAAGACTCCTTGGACGTTATCAGGTTGTCTCGAAACAAAATTTGTAACGAAACCCCCTAAACTCATGTCTTCTTCACTGAGGAACACAATTCCTAAACGGGAAATTGTAGCAGGGGAGGCATAACTTAAATCATGGGTTTCGAAGAGAAAATTTACGTTTGGACCAAATTGGATACGCCAACCTGATGGTAATGAAAGTAATTTGTTATCATCCAGTACGGAATTTAATGATTCCACCCATTCTGGGTCCACGTCTCCATCGCAAACAATCCAAGACCATACATCTTAAAAAAAATTAAATAAAGAAGAAATCTTTGGATAAAAACTGAAAAGCAAACCTAATGACTCGGAAGTTGCTTGTAAACTGCATATTGTAAGCACCCCATCAGTCCATTGTCGAGTATCGATATCTATTTGTCCTAAAAGTTGATTCCGAGGCATCGATTTTGGATTAAAAATGTGTTGTTTTAAATTTCCTCCTATTTTAGTTAAAGCCTAAAAGGGTTTGAATTAAAATTCAATTAAATTATATTTTTTAAACTTACATTAAATAATAAATTACGTAAAGTGCTTTTTCCCGAACTGGGCGGTCCAACCAAAGCAACACCCATTCTCTGTTTAAGTTGTTCGTATAATTCGATACATTTATTAATCTAAAAAAAATAATACCTAATATTTATTAATTAAATATAAAATTAAACCCCTAATACCTGTCTTTTATTAATTTCAATTCCAAGTTCGGTACAACTTTCCTCTAAAGCGGTTACCAAAGTTTCATGACCGGAATTTTCAAATATAACATTCGGGAAAATATCTCGGATTAAGGCATCGAACTTAACACTGTCTATATAAGTTAATTTTGATAAGGTGTCCATCCGTAATGATTTAACAACGAGTTCTAATTCGGTATCTAGAGGAAAGTCGGGAGAAGAGGTTTTTCTACGGAGTTGTCTGATATTTCTACCACAACCACTTAGAACTGTTCTTAAAGACCTCAGACCCCAATCATAATGTTGTTGTTTGCTTAGTAATTTGCTTAAAGTTAAATAAAATTAATACAATAATGGGATGTGTCTGCATATGCAGACGTTTTGTGATATCGCATTCAGAAACGTCTGCAATAGCAGACGGCGCGGTCCTTTAATTTTTACCTTGCACAAGAAAATATTTCAACCAATTTAGATCCAATTACATTAACATTTTTATAACCATCACAATGCAATAAAGTAGTTGCAATTTGTTCATGGTCGGGATGAGTCATAACCACAGGACGAAATAGTTGCTTCAAACTATCAGGAAGTTTATTTCTACCACCATAACCCCCACCAGCAGGATTAAGGGTAATAAAAATACCGCAATGTTTATTAACTTTTATCTAAAATAAAAAATAAACTTTCTAAAACTTTAAAGAAATAATTTAAATCAAACCTCTTGGTCCAATAAGGAGAGGGTGTTTAAATTTAATCTTAAAGCGTTTTGTATTGGTTGTATATGCATGGAGACAGCAGATAATGTAGCTTCATCCAAACGGTTAAATTCATCAAAACAACCCCATGCACCACTTTGAACTAATCCAGATAAAATCCTTCCCATTGATGCAGCGTCGATTCCCTGAAAAATTAAAATGAAAAAAGAAGGAAACTTGATCCTTTAACGTTTTACTTCATCACAGTTGAAAACTAAAACTTGTCGACCTAATAACGAACCGAGGGCTTTAACGGATTCAGTTTTTCCTGTTCCTGCAGGACCATAAGGATTTCCACCCATTCCCAAATGCATTCCCTGAAATACATTTGAAAAAATTAAATTGTCCTTTATTATATTATAATAAAAGGATTACTTGAGTTAATGTTAGGAAGCATTTATCGGTTAAGGGTGTTCTTACAAGCTTTGGTTGGTTACCAAGGTACTCATACGAGTATTCCATTTCAGCATTAACCATTTTTACGGTAACATTGGCAGAAGAATCAGAATAATACCTAAAATAGGGGATTATTAAATGCTTAACACGAATGTTTGCGGTTTTTTATACCTTAACTGTTTTTGCCAATTCCAATCATTTACCTTGACGACACTTCCTTGAATTAAATCTTCTATAACCGTAATATGATGGATAGTATCCAAAAGCAATGCTTTAAGTTTAAGTTCTAACACATTCGAATCATCATCATCGCTGATATTTAATTGTAAACTTTTATCCGGATTATTATCATTAAATTCTAAAGAACTGTAATGATTTAATTGCGCCTAGAACATTTTTATTTAAATTTATCCTGAAATAAAATTTTTACATTTACCTTATAATTCGCTAAAAGGGGGGAAAGGGTCATGTTTGGTATAGCTTGCTCGCATTTTTTAGTAAACGCTATGCTATCAGCTAAACATAAAATTTGAGAAGGATATTTTAATGGATCTGCATTTTGTCCATCAGCTAAACAACGGACTAAGAGTTCTTTTAAGGAATTTTGCATTTCTTTTACAAGAACATTTAACCAATCCTGAAAATAAAAAATAATAAACGGAGTCAGAAGGTTTTAGATTGGAGAGCAAGAGGGATTGTTCGAGGAAAACGGTAGAGTAAAAAGGATGGATGGATGGATAGAAGAGAAAAATAGAAGAGATAAGTTTACCTCGACAGGTTGATTAATATCAACAGAATGACTTAACGGGACAACTTCCCCCTCCAATGAACAAATAGCATCAATATTTTTTCCACTTAAATCAAGATTAATGCTTTGAATGCCAGCAAACAATTTCTTCAAATGTGTTTGTATAACATGTTCTTTAGAAGATTGTCCAATAACTTCCAATAAATCATCATCAGCCAAAAATAAAAATCTTGGAAATTTATTTCTTTTTTCCTAAAAGACTTGCGTCATGAAAAGTCTTTAAAAAAGGGAGGATTACTTACAGATAAAAAGTTATCAAGGCTATTTTGACATCTAGAAAGCTGATCATGTAGATTTTCCAAAATTGATCTTAAGTTAGGATAGCGACTCAAAGCTGTAACTCTAGGATCTTTATCTATGTATAATAAAAGATACCTAAAATCTTTGTCTAAACGTTCAAAACGTGATTTTTCTTGCCCTAAAGTTCCTCCACCAAAAATAGGTTCCAAATAAATCCATCTAAAAATACAAGTCGTTCATTCAATTATTATACCTATATGCTTTTGAGAATGACACATTGATTTAATTTTAAAAGACTTACTTTCTTTGAATTTGCGCTAAAGAAGTTAAATACTGATCCAAATCAGCTAATCTGGTTTCCCAAAGTTCAGCACGTTCAGAAAAACTTTCGTAATCCGCTGAATTTTTAACAGATTGTAACAAACTTTGATTATCACCAACCTTTAAAAAATATTGATTTCTGTTAAGTAATATAATTTCTTAATTATTTTTTACGTACTTTATTTAAAATTTCTTTAAAATCTTTAATTAACATAAGTGTTTTGTTATGGGAATCTGTATGGGATGTTAAAATAAATCGGCTTTGTACGTCCCATTGGTCTAATTCAGCTAAAGCTTGCCTGACCACAACTTCACTTGCTGCTCTTTTGCATATTGCCTAAAATTAAAAACATTTAATAACATTTCTGGGAGAAAAGTGGTCCTGGATTCGAATCCCGCGCCCCGCTGCATCCTATTACACAATCCAACAAAGAATAAGAAAAAGGGAAAACTCGATATCTACTACAGAAAATAATAATGTCTCTTGTGAAACTTTAGGGCTCCAATGTGGAGGGTAAAGCCCTTCATTCGTTCATTAATCGGACATATACCTGCAGTTCCTTGGAAAAATTTGTCAATGAGTCCGAAACATTCAAAAAATCTCCTAAAGAAAGTATGTCGATTGGTTTAGGAGTCATTCCAAGTAGGGTATAAGCTTCTATCCAGTGTTTTTCTGTAAAATCTTCTCCTCGGACGTATTTTAAAACAGGCACAGCTTCCTGTAAGAATAATTATGTACTTTCCTGCCGCGGCATCTTAGTAGTTTTATACAAACCTGATATTTAAGAACTTCTTGTAACATTCTTGTTATTACAGGTGTGTTATCGGATTTTTCTAATTTAACTTGCCAGTTTGATAAAAATTCCTCTAGACGGTAACTTTTTTTACGAAAAACTATCCATTCTTCATTACTTAATTTTTCTAGATCTGTAACATAATCACAAATGAATAATAAGTTATTATTTAAATATTTTTTATACCTTTATGAAATTCTTCGAATAACGCCCATAAGTTTTCTTCTTGGGTGACATCATTCTCAGTTTTTTCAAAAAGAGGAAATTCAGGCTTATCCATATTAAACCGCTCATAATCAGCCCTTAAAAAAATCAATAATTTACCTACGAAGCACGAGTAACAAAATGACTTACAATAATTTTTCTTTTCGTCCTGCTAACTCATCTAATTGCAGTCGCTTTTCTTTTATGTTTTCCAAATGCTTTTGTAGTTCAGTTAACGAATCATCAGAAATTTGACCAGAATGGGGTCGCGGCTTTACTTGTTCCCATTTCGCCGCAAAACGTTCTATGTCGTTTTGTAAATTTTCGCTTGCAATGTTAAGGGTAGTTTTCATTGTTTCAACCTTTTAAAAATGAAAATTTTATTAAACCACGAAAGAGCCACTTTACGCGACAAGGAGATTTATTAAATCTCCGAGTCTCGTAAAGACAGTTTCGTGCCGCTTCCAGAAAAAACGTACTTGTTTGGCAATAATATGTTCATGGTTATCAAGTAAGCTTTGTAATCTCTCCCAAGCTGCTTGTAACCGATTAACGGAATCAACCCTTTCTCGGGTCCAACTAGAAAGCATTTGAGATTTTCGTACCATTTCCTTGTACAAATCTTCCATCTATCATAAAAAAATATTTAAAAACGAGATGAATAATTTTTATTATAAGTACTACCTCTGTTTTTTGTCTTAAAATATCAGCATGGGATGCATCAGCTTCTCCAATTTGATCAAGCGTTAAGGGTTGTCTATTTAAAGTAGTTGTGGAAGTATCCACATACTGTTGTAATTTAAAAACATCTTGAGCTATTGAATCTTTAAGGGATGAAACAAGCTGCGACCAATAACTTCTGTTATGTGATTCTAAATCTGACCTTAACCATGATAATCCGATTATAAAACATCCAACTCGTTCTTCTTCACTAAAAGTTAAAGGAAATGAAGAAAGGGTTGTTTTTTATATCGTAAAATAAACCTGGGTAGTTTAGCAATTTCTTGCCCAAAAGTTTTTGAGGCTCGAAAGTGAAGATCCCAATGTTCCCAGCTGGTAAGTTGAGTCGGATCCAAATTTCCTAGCGATAACCAAGATTCCCAATGCTTTATTACACCGTTAAGTTGCTCCATTAATTCGTCTGCGTGGGTGTTTACTTTATTTAATTCTTCCCCGTTCCTAAAATGTTGGAAAGAAGTTATAAAAATGTGGTCCTTCGAGCCGGAAAAAATAATACCTTTCAATAATTTTTCCAAATATATTTTCATCTGCAGATTCGGAAACCCCACGGAAACTTTTAGGTATGTCAAGAAAACGTTTAAGTTGTTGCTGATATTTTTCACGAAGTGTCTCTTTGGTTGGGGAAAATTGTAATTGCGAATCACGATAAACCAAATCAGAATGAATTTCGGGTAAATATAAATGTAATGAATCCAAACTTTTTATGTATTGGATTTCAAGTACTTTACATAATTGTTGATCAATTTCTGTTTTCCACGACTGCATACTTTTAAAACCTTTTCGTTCAATTTGCGAGACCATGTCTCGTAAATTTCTTGTAGTTTCCTTCCATTTTTGATAATATTTAATAATGTCTGTGTCTTCAAGGATTTTTATCTGAAATTATTTTATTAGGGTGTGTAAATTTTGATTAATATTTAAACCTTTTCGATAATTTGAAGATGATATGAAGCGAGAAGGTTGTTTTCTCCTGAAAGTTTTTCTACGGCGCGTTTTAAATTTTCCACGTATTTTTCTACTGATTGCACATCACCCCATGATACAACCTCTTGTTCTTGTACGAGTTTTGATAATTCAAGGGCACTTGCTAACATCATAGGTCGTTGAGAAGGGATCATTCGATCTCCGATTGTATTGTGGAAATTTGCAATCTGTTGAGAAATCAAGGTAATTTTTTTTCAGACCAATTTAAAGGTTTGTACCTGTTCTAAAATCTTAGCATGTTTCATAAATTGTTTTGCATGATTGCTTGTTTGTTCAATAGAATTAGGAATACGATAACCAAGGGCTGCTAATTGCCTTACTTCGCGTATAAGGGTTACCAATTGAGGTGAATAATTAACCCGCATCATTTTACTTGCTGAAAACTGTACAACAGGATCGGTTTCTTGTAAACTAAAAAAATTATTATTATTTTCCAAATAAAATTTGTTATTAAACAAACCTTAATGATTTATCTTTTATTTTTGCTGTAATTTCACTTGTCCATGAATCAAAAAGTTCATTATGTTGCTGTTTTATATCTTTCAGTAATTGTATAATAGTTTGCTTGAGTTCTTCATTTCCTGGTAAATCATTCAGGAGTTTTTCAGATATTTTTTGTACATCTGTAGCCTAAATTATTTATTAAAGTTAAGAAACTACAAGAGAAAAATTTATAATACCTTTGATTCAAGTTGTCGCGTTACCACGATTTCATTTATAACTTGAGGTGTGTCGTATTTTGTTGAAAGGACCGGGGTTTCCCCTGTAAGTTGACTTGAAAGTTGATTTACGTAATCCTTTAGGGATGACAATAAATATTGTCTTTCTGTTAAAAGAGCTTGTTTTACAACTGGTCGACTTATTAATTCGGAATATCTTCCAAATTCATGGAGTAACTAAAATAATAAAATACTTGAATCCTGATTCTTTCAGGAAAATTCCTGTCCCACCTGTCTCGTATTTGCATTAATATGCGACAACTGATTTTTTAATTTAACTGCAACTAGTTGTTCTGCAGGTTGAAGTAAATATTCAAATTTTTTATTTGCTGTTTTCCATGCAGACTCCGTATATGGACCACATTCCAAAATATCAAGTTCTAACATCAAAAAATTATTAAAACCAATCCTTTTTTAGTTTGTCAAACATTTTTTTACCTTCAAACGGTTTGAACATTTTCTGAGTATTCAAGTCATTTTCTTCAGACACTGTTAAAAGCCGCACAAGTTGTCTATGCATAGTCCGAGCGTTTAAAATCTAAAAAAAATATTTTAATTCCACAAACATCCCTCCACCCCACAAAACATACCTCTTGTAACCTATTTATAAGGTCCAATAAATTTTGGGGAATATAAGGACTTCCTGACCAAGCATGTAATGAATAATTAGGCCAAAATATTTTCGTTAACTGTTCACATGAAGTTTCCCAATGATTTAAAATAGAAATTGATTGTTGGAGAACCTCCGAAGTTTTATTAAATTCCTTAGACCAAACATTTACGCCTTGTAAATTTTTTGTTACGCATTTTATTACATCGTTTGCTGAAAAATAATTTTTGTTTTATTGAATCAAAGTTTCTGCTTTTATTTACTACCAATTAAATCCATTAAATGTTGTACTCGGGCTTTTGGATATGGAGGCTCATGTCTCCAAAGATCGTCTAAGACATTATGAGCGTTTTCTAAAAGATCTTCAACGTCAGAAAGGGGTAAAGCATCAAGTACGCTGAAAAATACTATAATTTTTGGGTGCTTTAAAAATTGTATAAGTTTTACCTAAAATCGCGTGCTAATGGTTGTAAAATATCTTTAAAGGCAACCCCTGCACGTTGATCTCTTCCTTTTAAAGTGTTTGTGATGTTGTTCCAATAATCTACTTCATGGTCTAGTGATAAAATAACTGAAAGAAAATATTAGGGGTAGTAAAGAAACCCCAAAGAAGAGAGATTAATTTAGAAAAACCTGCTAATGTATTGCTGTCCACTATTTTAAGAGGATTCGCGTCGCCTCCTGGTATTAAGACAACATTTCGCAAACCAGCTTGCAAATTTGCTAATTGTCTTTGAATATTCGTATGACTTGCACTTCTTTTGTCTTGCTATAAAAATAAGTTAATAAAAGAAAAGGATAATAAATTGGAAGATCTTGTGATCGAGATTTAATGCCACACAATGTGATATTTAAAAGGCTTTTCCCCACTGTGCCGTGTTAATTTTTTTTTGTTTCCATGAATTTCCTAAAATTTCATTGACTGTCCCAGCACCCAATAATCATTTTCTACGGGAGCTTCAACCCCAGAGCACCCATGGAGCCGAAGCAGCTATGAATGAAGATATACCTAATATGACGCAGAAAAGTACAGCAGATGAAGAGATTCAATCATGTATGATGGTTTGAAGAGAAAATGAATATAAAGTGATCATGGAATGGATACCAGGACTGAAGAAAGAAAGACAATTGAAGAAAATTAAATGTGGAACAAAAATCATGAAAGGCTTTTCAGCCAAATGTGAAATTTAAAAGGCTTTTCTCCAATGTGTGTATTAATTACGACACATTGGGGAAAAGCCTTTTAAATTTTATATTGGGTTGTAAACAATTAGTTTTCATGAATTTTTATATTTCCTAAAATTTCATTAGGTGTCCCTGCACCCAATAATCATTTTATACGGGTGCTTCAACGCTGGAGCACCCATGGAGCCGAAGCCTATGAATGAAGAATGAAGATATACCTAATGTGACGCAGAAAGGCACAGCGGATGAGGGATGAAGAGAAAATGAATATAAAGTGATCATGGAATGGATACCAGGACTGAAGAAAGGAAGACGATTGAAAGAAAATTTAATTGAATTGAAATTGAAAGACAATTGAAGAAAATTAAATGTGCAATAGAAAAATCATGAAAGGCTTTTTGCCAAATGTGAAATTTAAAAGGTTTTTCCCCAACGTGTCGTATTAATTTAATTATTACGACACATTGGGGAAAAGCCTTTTAAATTTTACATTGGGCTGTAAATAATTAGTTTTTATGAATTTTTATGATATTTCCTAAAATTTCATTGCCCCTGTACCCAATAATTATTTTTATCGAGTGCTCCAACCCTGGAGCACCTGTGGAATCGGCGTTTTTAAATGAAGGTGCAAAAATTGCTAGGAATGAAGAAGACTTGTTGGTAAGAAAAGAGGAGGAAGGAACTCAAGGACCCTGAAGATCTCTACAAGACATAATTAGAACCCTTAAGGGATTTAAAGCAAATTAAGAATTAATAGCAATTACTATCGATTATATTTTTTACTACTTACTTTAAATAGAAGTGGTGTGAAAACATTTTGTAAAGTATGGTACAAAGCAGTAGTTGGTGATCCATTCACCGAAGCGATTTGAACTTTAACTACCAAATTTTCATCTGTTAAAATGCAGGGGCGAATTTTATAAAATACGACTAATCGATCACGAACTGTGGACACCTGTTTTATAAATAATAAATTTATTTATCATTCCTAACGGATAGTTTTCCTTACTTCAAGATAAAATTTGATCCGATTATCATCTGATAGTGAGGCACATAAAACTAAACGGTTTTCCTTATCTAAAAATTCTTCCAACGCATTTTGTCCGAGGACATTCTGTTGGAAAAAACTTGTCCCCAAATGGAAACCTATAATTTAATTTTTAAAAATGATTTTTTTAGGTTTAATAATTTTACCTGCGACAGTAATAAAGAATTTTTGTCTAAAGTCACCCATGATTAGAAAATTGTACTTCTGACATCACTTTGGGTTGTATACTACGTGTTGCCACGGTAACTAAATAAGTAACTCGTAACAAGTTTTTTATTGATTTTTATTATACAATCTTAAAAATTTATATCCCCAAAAATCTTCTAGATTTTCTACTAACCGGGTGCAAGTATCTTCCGGTGGATAATTTGCATGTAATTTTATAGTTTTTTGATCGTATTTTTTGGTAATCTCGTTTAATCGGTTTGTATGTTCAATGTAAATTATTCGCTCGTCGTTTGGATCAAACGCCCCTACTTGGGTAATTTTTCTTGCTAATAAAGCATCTAATATTAGGGTAACGTAAATAATTAAGCTAACTTTACAAATTTGTTTTTCAAATAATTTTGCTTGTTTTAATGTATTAGGAAAACCATCAATAATATACCCGATACAATTTTCATAGGTACGAATAAAAGTTTCTTTTAATACATCAATTATGAGTTCATTTGGAACGGGCCGACCCTTTTCGAAATATTCGTTTAATATTTTTCCACGGGGTTTCCCTTTTGATATATCCTCCTTTAATAGGTTTGTAATTTGAATTAAATGGTATTTAGCAGATTTTGCTAACATTTCCGCTAAAGTTGTTTTTCCACATCCTGGGGGTCCAATTACCCAAAATATTGGTAAGTTTTTATCCCAGAACGGTTGTAAATCGTAATCATCTGCGGGTCTTCTTTTGTTAAAACACCAAAATCGCTTGAATTTAGAAGTTTCCATTTTATTAAATAAAACTAATAATCCTTTCAGTTAAAATTTGTCTTATGTCAAGTCGACATAAATATTTTACAGATATATTTACAACACATAAAAATAGTATGAAAGTATTCAATCACAACATGCAAGTTTAAATTATTTACTTAACATTATTTAACTTATAATACAAAGTAAGATCTGATGACAATTTCCAAATAAAATATTTTACAGTTCGAAGGTCCATCGAGGGATCTAACACCTGGAAAAATCAATCAAATTAATTAATTTCAAAAACGGACACACCATAACATCAAATAAAGGGTTGACGTGGTAAATTAAATACCTGATCGTTGCACATAAGTTCAATTTGATCTGCTGTCATACCGTTAGTGGGGGTACTGCTATCAAGATCCCCACCACCAGGAGAACCAGCACTACCTTCTCCTAGTAACTTATCAAGGATATGTTCAGCAACTTTACGACATTGAATAAAATCATTTGCTACTAATCTATCAGGCTGAAAAGAAAATGTTATCATAATGAATCGGGTTCCTAAGAAATCCCACCTTTTTCAACCTGTCTTGTTTAAGCAAGTGAGAGGGAACACTAGAATGTGGTTGTAAATAAAATTGGATTTTTATAAATTTTCCTGTACAATTTTCTTCTACATTCGATGTAACCCAACTTGGTACGGTTTCATTCAATAAAGATGTTTCGGTATCACCTGCAGCATCTCCAACTAATACGCGATAGAGTGTCCGACCACCAACTTCACTTTAAAACAAACAAAACCTTTTTTTATACATTACTGTGGTTTAATTTTTAAATAATTACCTAAATATAAGAGGTGTATGTGTGGGTACACTAAAATATAATTTATTTTCTGGATCTGTTTCAACCCCTCTCCAATGTTCTAGAAGTGCTTGTAAAAGCAGTTTTCCGTAATTAACTTTTTGATCCGGTTCTGGAATGTCTTTAATTCCCGCATCTCGAGCAGAAACCCAAGCTGAAAAACAATCAACTTCATCTTGACCCAAATGGATTGTTAACATTCCAGTTTTGAGATCAACATTAAACCAATTTGGGACGTATACCATTTTAAAACGATTTTTAATTTCTTGTTGAAAATCTACTTGACTTAGGTCTTCAATTTTTCTTGCCTGAAATTTAAAGTCTTATTAATAAATTTAAAAGTATTAAAAGAATACCTTAAGGACATCATAAATAGCAACATTATTATCCGTGTCTTTTGTAATAATGTGCCGTTTATCATTTAAAACTACTGCTTGCCGAATCGCAGCTCCTCCAGGTATTAAAGAAATTGGATTTGTCGGTAATTTAGCTTCCTCTTTAAAATGTTTATCTGTAGGTAATTTCCAACAATGAATATTTGAATCAGATGTAGAAACCTAAAGGAATATAAATTAATTTTAAAATTTTAATTTTAAATTTTCATACCCAAACTGCTTGATGATCTGCAGTGAAACACATTCTTAAAACGGGGGCATTTTCTATACATACAACAAGACTGTTTTGAGGATTTTTTAATTCCGTCATTATAACTTTCTTGTCTCTTCCTCCTGATAATACATACTGGAAGTTTTCTGTTGCCAATAAAGCCCAAACAGAACCTGAATGCACCCTAATTGTTTGTATACATCTAAAAGAATAACAAAATTAAAATTCAAGTCGTAAAAAATTCTGTTTTATTTACCTTTGACCACCTAAGCTCCAAACTTTTATAGACCCATCGCTACTTCCCGAAATACAATGTGTACCATCCCTTGAAACGACTAAAGCTTTCACGTTATCCGTATGTCCTGAAAGAAACACTTGAGACAATCTTGAATTAGTAAGATTTTTCCTTACCTTTTAATTTAAATAATTTAGCACAAGTTCTCGGATCCCAAAACCTTAGTGCTTTTTCCGTAGAGCCACTAACGATAACACTTCCTGGGGGGTTCATAGCAAGGCTATATATTGATTCTTTATTTCCAATTAAACTCGATGCTTAAATATTCATGGATATCATTTCTGATAAAAGTAATTAAAAATACTTACTTGTGACAGTGTTATTACTAGCTGTTAATGCGGTTAATGTATTCACGTCCCATAAATAAATGGATTTGTCCAAACCTGCTGAAGCAACTTGTTCCCGATCTTTGGCATAAGCTAACGCTTTCACGTAATCCTTATGTGTTCGTAATGTAGACATGCAAAAACCCTTGTGAGCATTCCATACCTTCACTGTCGTGTCCGAACTTGCACTTATTACTAAACATTAACAATTTCTAAACTAAGTACGTTAATAAATCTGTAAACTTACAATTCCTTCCTCCACAACATAAAACAATATCATTAACCCAATCTGTGTGATGTTCCATGCTTTGCAAGTGCCTTTCATGTTCGTAAACTCTTACAATACTGTCACGACCAGCAGAGAATAACCGATCTAACGATGGATCAAATTGTAATGCGTTGACACCGGATCGATGTTTCTTTTCTTCGGCTTCACATATTACCATTGAAACCTATTAAAGTAGAGTAATTAGAAACAGGGTAAGTAATGTCAACAAAGCACTTCCTGTTACTTACTTGAACTTTTTTGCGGTTAGTTTGTCCACCAGCTTTAAGATTTGCCATTTTTTTTATTGTACGATTACATAAGCTACACTATTCCATTAATAATGTTTCTAATTAATTTATAAATTTACCATAATAACAAAAACACGAAAAATACCTGTACAGACAATCTCAAACGTCAAAATCCGCCAACGATATTGAACACTTTACAACGTTGCCAAATGTTGATTACAATTCATTACCTAACTAGTGAGTAATTCGAGATAAAATAAATAAATACCATCTCAAATGCATTATTATGCAATAAATTACGTTTGTAAAGTGAATTTTTTGTTATAATTAAAGTATTTAAGCGATTTTGTAATATTAATGTTTAGACTTGACAACATTGTAGCGATTCCATTATATGAATGTTAAAGGATATAATGTATTCCCATTGGATAAAATCTATCTGTCTGTATTAAATTTGAATTTATTCAGATACAAAATATATTTAAAAACAGCTTTTACGTTTAGTATAGCTCTTTTTCTTTAAATGTATTTCTTCTTTAGATTTTTTTATAGTCCTGTTTCAATAAGGTTTTCTAGATCTTTTTCCGAGATGGGTTAGTCCATGGTTAGTGCTTTTCAAGCTTTCCGAAACCAAGTTATTCTGTCCTTGCATACTTCTTCAACTAAATTCCGCAAGACATTCATTACTACACTCCCTTATCTTTCTCCTATATCTAATTCTAAAGGTTTTCACTCCTAGAGACAGATCAAGGGGGATCAGTAAAGGACTTTCGGTGTGAAGTAGTACTATGTCCTATAGTAGTACTGTCTTATTCTAGAAGTTGTTACTACATTCCTATAATCTCTCACTGCATGTAAACCCCGTGGCTCATTTTACACGATACACCAGTTGAGAAGTTTGCTTAAATGCAGTGCATTGCAGTGTAGTGGTCTATTCCCCTACAATATTCAGGATAAACAGGCGCATCTAATTTCAAACCGCGGCGAATTCTACCATTCCCAGCAAATTATGTTCATAGTAGGTTCTTTAGCTAACCCTGATTCATATAAAGTATTCCACACAGCACATGTCCCTTAGCAAAGGCCCCTTTAAACTGACCGTTACACCCTTATTTCGGAAGCATTGTTCTATAGCACCAGTGGGAATACTTTATTGGGTATCAGAAGGTTACAAAATCCGTTTAATAAATTGCAATATGTTTTGATTATAATTTATTTGTAATAATGATTGGCACACATTTTTTACAACAAAGGACTATGGCAATGTTCTGTACAATATAATAAAACGTCAATAAATAAAAATTGCAAAATGTATACAATTATACAAATAATATATAATCAAATAGATAATGCACATATTTTGTCATTAAAAAGCTAGATTATGAGCTAGCGGTTAGTTGACTAGTATGAAACGTAATGAAATACTGATGTGTAATCATTAAGATTATGTGCTCTATTTGAAAAATTTTGTCCAATTAATTTTTCCTATATTATAATAACTAACAATACAATACTTTAGCGACATTTTATTTACAACAGTGACCTCTTTGGTAAAAAAAATATTGTTAAAATGTAGGTACTGCACCATTTATTAATGAGCAATAAATAATAATAATAAACAAATGTATAAGATATCTAATAATAGTCATAATAATAATAATAATTTCAATGAAGAATCAGCTAAACAGTTCGTTGTTCAGCAGTAGCCTATCTTATAATAATTCATTTGTGCTAAATACATTGTTAACAGTATTACCATTATTTGTTTGAAACTGCCGGGTATTTGCAGCAGAAAAGACTCAGGAACTAATTTACAATTAATGGAAAAATTACATTAATTATTAGTCTCATTCAACAATATCACAATTTCAATATTGCAATAATTTTTTTTAATTAGCTAGATATGCTTTTCCATTATTTAAAGGTATATAACTGTAAATACATCAAGCTTGCTTAACGTCTTTCGTAGCAAGCTAATAATTTGACTAGAGTTGTATATAACATATATAATTGATCTTTACACATACACCTGCAAATCGCTGCAATTCTCTTTCAAATACCTCCTCCTTATTCTTTATTTTTTTTGATTAGGCGACATAATATTCGGTTGTCAGAGAAGCAGATCTCATACTAACGTTCTTTTTAATAACTCGCACCTTTGCCTCCCCCTGCTTCTTAACATTCTAATAAATTTATATCTTAGTTAGTTTACATAAATTTCAATTGCAAACGTGTAAAAATCATGGCAGTATGCTATAATATATGCATTATAGTGATATATATCGTGGTAATGCAAACGTCAGTGTGAAAATCTACTCCTTTGAAGCTGGCAACACGCAACTGCCATTTATTTGCAAACAGAACAGCCTGGCTACTGTAATAACTAGGAAGACACTTGAGATGTGGCCTAGCAAGCAGCCGCGACAGGCAGAAGAGAACAGGCAACGTTTGTGCTGATTCTACGTTATTGCACAGGTGGCTCAAAAGTGTCTAGGAATGTTAGACCAGCTCCACGCTGGCAAAGTTCAACCCCCCGACCTATCAGTCTTGTTACTCCCCCCAGAGTCACTGACATCGATAATCTTAGCACTACTATTAGCCACTTGTAGAGCTGCACTATATTGTCTAATAATATCACTGCTCTGAGTCTGGTCGCTATTAGCACTAGGAGTATATCTGGCCATGGATGTCGGAGAGGCAACCAATCCGTCATAGCCCACTGCGGGTGCGTCGTCACCACAATGGAAATTATAACTGCAGCAAAGCACTCCATCCTGAGGACATAAAACTTTAGTTTATTTTTTATGTTGGGACGTTTTTAAAGTTAAACCAAATCGTTTTTTAAAACAGTGCTCGCTAACAAACGAGTATCGGTGTGCAGTTTCGACAAAGAATTTTTCAGTGTTTTGGTAAAAAGTGCAATTTTACTACTAGGAACAAAATTAACTTTTTCTATACATAGTAGAATATGGAAAAAGTAAACTTCATTTAAAATTAGATTCAAATAGTCTGATACCTAGTACCATATACAGCGGGGAATCCCTAAATTTCTTATTTGTTTTCTTTACCAATTTACAGCCCCTAAGAAGATATTTTTAGTGGATATTCTCTTAATACAGTCAAAGTATGGAAAAGAAAATAAATCTTTATTGTTGTCACGAAAAATAATAAAAATGTTTGTTCCCTTGTACCCGGACTCCCTGTTTCCATATTAAATCACTTTGAAAATAATACCGTTCTGCGATGCAGTCATTATTTTTTTAAATTGTGGGACATTTTAAAAATAAATTGCTTCTGGAAGCTTGATTTTTGATCACTCGCTAAGACACGACACATCCACCGCCGAGTCACGGACCGGGCTAAAGTTTAAAAAAATTAGTAGTAGGTACCAATGAATATTTGTATCTAATAGAGGTGTAATAATGTGCACAATAGTTGCTGCAAGACAAATTCAAGTTCAATTCATATCGTTTTGATTTCCAATGCACATGCCACACGTACACACACAAAACTTGCTTTCGTTAATAAAATATTAAGAATAAACAAAGCATGCATATAAGTATTTGCCAATACACATCTATAGAGTGCTTGGACCGGATCTAACTACTCAAATCAGGCAAACAGGCACTACTAGAGGTGTGTATAGTTAGAGTGTAGTTAGAGTGATGTGATTACCGATGCACACAACACGCGACATTGCTCACCAGTTGGGCGCAGAACGGCACCTGGAAGGGAACGGAGTGTTAATTGTTAGTATTGCCTAGCGTAGCTCGCCTAGCTCTACGCAGCGGCCAGCCATGCCATGTTATGTTTCAGAGAATCTTTTAGAAAATACAATGAAAGTCACTTCCATGACTTTCATTTACTTTCTCTACATGATAAAAAAAAATAGATGTATACCTAAATGGGTGGGTGTTAAAAAAAAAGGTGATCAAGTTAGTGGCTATGCTAACATTTTCCACCTTTCTTTTGAACAACCGACGTGAATGGTGATTAGATGTACTGGTTATAGATTAATGTTAAAAAAAACAATAAAAATGGAGCAACATGGAAGGCTCTAGCGGGTTACTTCTCTATTATTGCGCATTATGCACACTTGCAGGCATGTTAAACATGGAAACCTGGTCGCTGATTAATCACAACATACACAATCTCAATTCTGAATTGATTCCTGGTCTTACCTTGCAGTTGCAGGCGACACAAGGATCTTTAGGATCAGCAAATTGAGCACCCGATTCAAATAATCTGCCTGCAAAAGTGCAAGGTTTTCCAGTAATCGAGGTGTTTCCAAATGAGCATAAATCATCACAATGAGGGCAACAATCTCCTGGTGCTTGAATTGGATTATCACAGAGCAGAGGTGGACATTTCATGTCCCAGCAGTCCACTTCTCCATACAAACATTCGCAAGTTTGACATTGGTACGACCATCGTTCGCCGTGCATTAGAATAACATCCGTCAATTCTTGATGTTTGCAGGCTAATTGTCGGTCACACTGGGGGCAGCACTTATTTTGATCACTACCAGGGATGGAACAGTTACAGGAAGGCTCTCTGCATGTTATTACACCGTAATTGCATTCACAACGACGACACGGTTGACCTGTTGGTGACATGGTCACTCCATGTTCCACTTCCGTCCCTTCAAACATACAACTTAATTTACAGTTGGCACTTCTACCCTCTGGGCAAGAGCACCGGAAACCTCCATTTGTATTTACACATTGAGCTGATGGATGACATGTTTGCATTTGTTGCTCACATTCGTCAACATCTGAAAATATACCGCTTTAAGAAGATTGAATGAAGAGGACGAATCAGAAAGCAAGGAACACATTAAGTTCCGGAAGATGTTCCAACTGGAGGATGAGATGGAGGGAAAGGGCTAAGGTAAAAGAATCAGTTGTAAATCAAGCCATGGGCCTTTAGGACTCGAAATATAACACCTAAGTACCTTGACAAAGAGTTCCAAGATTATTATCAATAACTGGGCTATGGTATCCAGGTTTGCATTCGCAATAATACCATCCAATCATATTAACGCAAACTGAAGCATCTGTACATCTATGCGAGTTTGTTGCACATTCATCTAAGTCCCTTTCACAGCTTGGTCCTGTGTATCCATTAGGACATGCACATTTTCCGGGACTTTTGCAAACTCCACCGTTCAAGCAACTTTGTTTACATATAGCTAAAAAAAATTACCAATAGATTTCTTTTATAACAAGTAAATTTCAGCTTACGTTCACAGACATATCCATTGCCACTGTAACCTTGTTGACAAACACAATGATAACTTCCTTGTGTGTTAACACAGTTTGCGTGAATGTCACAGCCATGTTCTCCTGTACTGCATTCGTCTATTTCGGCACAATTAAATTTGTCTACTCTTCGGTAGCCGCTTAGGCATTCACATACATAGGAACCAGGGGTGTTTACACATTTTGTGTTTAAGTGACAATGATGACCTTCTAAACCTCCTTCTTGTTGGCATTCATCGATATCTATAGAGATAAAACTATAATTAAGGTTCTTTTTAAATACTTGAGGGATTTGTGATGAATCACCACTTACTACTATCCAATTTTAAGTTAAAGGTCTGGTGAGGTAGGTGGCTAATGTTTTGATGTATTGGATGGTAGTATTGTGATCCTTGTGTTAGGTAGATGATATTGAAGTATGTTTTGATGTCTTTTATTGTGTTTTTGATTTAATTTTAAGATTAATAAATAAGCTAGCAATAGTTTATTAGTGCATTTGTTGACAATCGACAAGGTGAGAAATGCATACCAGAACACATTTGTCCATCTCCACGAAAGCCTTGGTCACAATGACAAGCGTAAGTCGTCTGCAGGTTGAGGCATGAGGCATTAGCATGACAAATATGCCCTTTAGCGCAGTAGTCAATTCCTGTATAAATTAATAGACACACACCTTTGTTAGTGATATGGCAGTTAGTAATGGAAGATGATCCAATCAATATTAATAAAGCTCAAAGCATTAATTATTTATTATTAACAAAAATATTTATTATTCATACCTGGACAAAACTTGCAACATTCACCAGGTACACTAAATTGCTCTTCTGGAGAACACGTAAGCTTAGGACACATGGTTTCAGGGTTTATCCTAGTACACTGCATACTTCCATCTCGACATTCACACTCTACACATTGACGCAAATTCACCAGATCTCCATGATCATAAAATACTCCATGCATTAAGCAATGCCCTGTTAACATTTCCAATAAAAATTAATACATATTAGACTCAGTTTAAACACAAGAACAAACAATAATTATAAATATTTTAAATTTATGTTTAAAGGGCAAGGTCTACATTTCTTATTAAGGCTTCTTGTATTTTTTCCGCGAATAGTAGGTACAATCTATGGTTAAATTTTTGATCATTCCTTCACGATCATTTTTGAATTCGAAGTAAAACATTTGTTTTCAGTGTAAAGTGTATAAAATAATATCAGTTTTTTGAATATAGTGTTGGTCTTAATAAACAAATCTTCTTTTTAAAAACTTACTAAGACAACTTTGGCAGCATTCGCCACTAATATTAACAGGATTCTTGCAAGCCGGAACAGGGCACTCCACAGGACGACACTGTACCTCTCCATGCTAAGGAAATAATGTAAAATATAGCAATTATTCAAGAATATAAGAAGTAACGAACGCAACTGCAAGTCTGGATAGCCTGTGCAATATGAGGCAATTTCGTTACGTTTCGTAAAATTTTGAACTTAGATCAAATAGAGAATGTTTTAGTTTAAATTCGGAATAAATTCTGGTTTGAATTTTGTACTACTAACCACGCAAGCACATAAGTCACAGCCACGTTGCCACGTGGCACCGTCCGCGTGAACCGAGCCGTTGAAGCGGCAAGACTTCTGGCAGTCGCATTCCTCTACCTTACTGATACGGCCTTCAGCTGCTACTAACTGCAAACCACACAATTATATACAATCAAAACAGTGTACAGACGCATAAGAGACGTTACATGGTAGTCCATATACCCTTTCGGAAAGCTCCTGAAGATGCCTTGTCAGCTCCTGCACGGTGCTCTGCAACAGCGAGAACTGGCCACACGTTGGACACGTAGAGTCCAGGCTCGGACACAGTGACAGGTATCCATGGGGACCCGCTATTAACCGCACGTCCTGCATGGCTCCCTAACAATAAAATAATATAATAAGTAATAGTTTCAGTAATACTCCAGAAGCAAATAGGAAAAAAAGACAGCGCAAAGGCTTCAGAACGCAGAAGAGGACCACCTAATAATTGCGAATGCGGAGGGAGCGAACAACTGAAAAACTAAACCAACAAGGTAGCAGAGGAAGAGGGATTGGCTTGTAATGGTTTTACCCATTCCTTGGCCAGATTTGAACAATCAACGCTTGTAGTCGCAGCTTAAAAGTGTTTCGACTTTCAACGCTGCGCTACGCTTACCCCTAAGAAATATTTAAACTCTAAAATAATATTATAAAGGAAACGTGTACGATTGGTTGTATAATCAGTTTCATATTTAAATGCTGAGAAGTTTAAACGATTTGAAAACTAGGCAACCAAACGTACACGCGCGTATTACGGGGGATTGCGTTACAGGAAACATCCCCTAATTGAGTTGAGGGTTTACCTTGAAATGGTAATGTTTATTCCTCTGGCCCAGCCAGAGTTGTTGTGGTAATGAAAAATTTCTATCAGGAGCACCTGGCCTTAGCAGTCTTTTATAAAGCGGATGGCAATCCACAAGCAGTTCAGCCTGTGAACCACTCACAGAAACTGCTACATGATGCCACAAATTGTCCGCAAGACGATAATGAAAAGTTTCTACGTACACTTTAGAGTCCACTCGCGAAGTATAATGTAACCGAACTTCATTTTTACGGCCACTAGATTGCAGTTCTAAGTAACGATTTAGTCCATGTGCAAAACTCACTAAACTACCCGTGTTACCCACTTCTTGACGCACCCATGCAGATATTGTGAACTCGGGACTCCTCCGCAATAAATCTGCTACTTCCTCAAAGGCTAAAGGCGGAAGTTTTAGGTCCCGATAATCACCTGCAAAGAAACACAACATCAGTTTTAAACACACAATCATTTATGTGGCGTGGGTGGTCTAAAGATTGTCTTCCTCCTAGGGTTTGCATACTGAGACTCCGACTCATTACTCCAATAAGACATCATCCAACGAGGATGTGTCTCATGCCACTTACTGAAACGTTTTTACAGATAAAAATAAAAAGTTTAAAACTAAAAAAAAACGAGTCAACTTGAACTGAGTGGATAAAAAGGGTCTTTAAAATAAGTCGTGAGGGTGAACAAATCCAAACAAGCTAAATCATTTGTCTTCTGTCCTTACTAACTAATTAATTAAACCCTCTTTTTCATTCAATTTAGTAACCATCCCAAACGCCTGAATTTTTCATTGGAGTCATTTATCAGTTTGAGAACGGATCCAAGACCACAGGTTCGGAAAATAAATTCGAGAATGTCGTGCCTTATCCTTTGGATATGCGGCGGAACTGTTTAAACAGAAGTTTTATACGGTTCCGAGAAGTCTGATCAATATTAACCCTGTCATGGTCGTAACTTGAATAAAGAAGCATGTAATGGGTGTCTTTAGCTTTACAGTTCACTATTAACATCGCTTAGAATTAGTACAACTCATGGTTTTGACTTTAACGGTTTAAATATAAAATTTTCAGAGATGTGAAATTGTTTTTAAAAACATGATTCGTAAACAGGTTCGAACCTAGACACAATTAATTTTTTTTAGCAAAGAAGGGCATGTCCCGACATCGGTGTTAATGTTAACCCACAAAAGCACGTTTTTGCATCAAAATAAAAAATAATAATTGCAAATCTAATTAAGGGTAGTACTACTATAAAGTGGAAATGTGTAGGGAAATAAAATTGTAGGATTTCTACTGAAAAAGCTCGTTAGCGTGTGCAGTATCAAGAGTTAATCTTATTATACGGTGGAATGGTGACGATCAAAGCCCTTGTTAAATCAGATAACAGCCTCTGTTAAATGATTTTCTGTTTCACTGCAAAAGGATTTTTTCATTGGGAAAAGCTGCGTTTTATTGGGTACTTAATTAGTTTATCTGGACCAGAAGTTTTATTTGCTTTTTTTGTAAGGATTTATTCACGTGTTGTAAACAAGGGCAAAAAATAAAATAACTACCATTTGTATGAAAGAATTTTCATTCAGTGGCTCCAGTTCGATTCCTGATGGGACAAAACTCTTACCACAATTTTTTTTTACTAATTTTTTTTTCTTTTAATACAACCTTCATGTAATTGGATGAGTTATAAATTTGGACGTTGCCAAATAAAAAGAAATGTTTACAATTATTAATGTCTTCAACGGATATAGCATAACATTCTCCAATATTCTTGGAAATATTCATTCCCTTATTATCCTATAATCTCCCTCCGTCCGATTATTTTAATTTATTTCCTGCGAACAGTTTAAAATAATCAAACAAATTATTTAAATTTCTTGTCTTTTATTATAAGCTTTTCTTCAGTTCATTAAAAAGAGAACCCTGGTTTGTTGAATAATGCACACCCTTTTTTTGCAAGACACGAACCTTTTCGTGTTATGTTAAACCAATGTAATTTACCTTGGAGCAAATAGGCCGGCCGAAGTTGTTGAGGCCCAGATGGCCCAGACGTGGGGGTCACGCCTGTCCAACTGTTGTTGTGTAACCCCAGGGCCGCCAAAAGGTCGATGGATTGACTTGGAGAAGGCGTCGACGGGAGAAGACCCGTGGGGTCTAGGCCGGTCACTGCAAAAATTTATACAGTTAATATTTTCGATTTTAGTTCTATTTCTATATTTTTGTTGGGGGGGGGGGGTAATGTTAATAAAGCTCATAAAGGGTTGGAAAAGAGCGTGGACGTAGCTTTAGATCTAACCTGGGAAAAAATACGAGCACCGATAAACGGAAAAACTTCCAAATTACGTGATAATGGATCAATCTAGATCCACCCCCCAACTTTCCTACTGTATTCTAGTGCATTTCGAGTAATATTTCCCTGAAATGATAAACGTAACTAAAAGTTATGTTACGAATTGTACGCAAACAGAGTAATAATACCATTTCATGTCTGTTCTCGCTAGCAACCCCCATTCAACCAAAATTATTGACCAAACTAGATGACTACAGGCTTTTATTGTACATTAACATTCATTATTGTACACTGTATCCATTTATGTCTAGCCACACGTACCAGAAAAAGATTCATCGAGGATACTGAAAAATTGATTTCTCATTTTACAAGAAATCCAAACGAACTAACTTTTATACGAACCAATTCGGGTCGAGTTTGACATTGATATACTAAAGTGTTTGGTTGTTACAACCCCCTGTTCTAGGGAAAAAAACAATTTAGTAAGTTTATGATTAATGAAAATTACAAATGTTTCCAAAAGAGTCATCTTTTGAGATTTGGGAAGTTTACTTGACCCATCGGGGGTTGTTCGAGAATAGACAAGTAAAGAGGTCTGAAAAATTAATAATAAAGGAATTTTTTTTCTGTGTAATACGTAATAAAACATGAAGCAACCTTTTATGAAAATCAAGTGAAACTCGACAAATTTTCCTTTAATATTTCACCCTTTTTTCTTGAATCAATTATCCTTGGCGCTTGGATTATAATTTTTTCCTGATAGGATCAAAGAATTCGATTAATGATATTACCCTTGCACATAAATCAGTCTTGGAAAAGTTAAGTTTACAGGGGAAACACCTGATAGGCGCCCTTTGACGAAAAACTACCCCCTAGAGGGAATGGCGTGCAATTTTGTAATAACGAACACTTTCATTACATCAGACTAGACGGTTACGTAATGCATGTTGGCATGCATGATTATTTTTAGAAATTTCCAGACAATTTTCCACAAATAGGGGATGAAATAATAGTATCTTTCTTAAAGCCACATATATCTTAAAATGGAATGTTTCCAAATACGTTTTGGACAAATAGAGATTAGATAAGACCATTTCAAGAATATTAAAAGATTGTGATAAGCTAACAAATAGTAAAACGCCCTCGCGCTTTGCATGCCGACACGATCTAGTTGCTTGTACGTTATTTGTACAAACAGAAAATGTTAGGGAATTTTTTGATTTTATCTTGAAATAAAAAAAATGGAATTTATAATGTAAACAAAATGGACAAAACATTGCTATCTGTTAAACTCATAAAAAAGGTACTTGCAAACTTTTACTTGTTTCTATAATTTATAATGTTGGAACAATTTACAATTATTTATTTAAAGTGCTAAGATTATGATTTAATGTTTATTTCTTGCTTTGCCAGACCAAATAAGAAAGAGGCGTTTAATCTTTTAATATAACGGCGCCTCTTTTTATTTGGCGCCTGAAAATCGTTAAGTCGTTTCTAAAAGTACTACAAACACATAAAATTTTTAGAAATAAAAGTCATGGCGGTATTTATTTGGTATGAAAAATTTTATTAGCTTGGTTAATTTTTAACTCGTGTTGATAGGGAGAAGAATAACTTTCTACAACATTTGGTAGAAAGAGTGGATTTTTGGTTAATGGGGTTCGCGTTCGAGCCCTACACGGAACGAAAATTTCTTTTCAAGGTTTAATCTTTCTTATCCTTGGACTGTGCAGGTTAAACGATTTTCTACATTTTCTTATTCTTGTTTGTCTCTGAATTTTTTACATACATATCCGTTCTTTAACAACCTGAATATATCTGCATTAAGCTGGGTATATGATACAATATTTCAGCTTGTTTTTTGTAAGACTGCTTATCATGTATTTTACATAACACTTAATATAAAACCCTAGCGGAATAAATTCAAGAAGAAAAGGAATTGCCCAGATTTTCAGAAAAATAATTTAACATGAAAATCCTGTTTTTATTTTATAAATTTTATATAAAGTAGGTGGGAACGTCTGTTTCAATGCGAGGGATGAATAGAACAACCCCCAATTGGTCAAGTAAACTTTTCAAAAGTCTGAAAATTGATTCGAGAAAAAAGGGCGCTTTTATTAAAGAAAAATGTCGAGATCCCACTTAATTTTCAAGCATGAGATTGCTCAAAGAATTTTTTTCCTTCATACAAAATTTTTCATGATTATTTTTAATTTCGAAAGGACGAGAAAAATATTACATTTTTTTAGAAAATGTTCTCACATTGAAATCCAAATTTCTAGTTTCTACCCCTATTTCTGGAAATTGCATTTTTAGAATAGAGGAGTGGAATCTTGGAAAAAAGAATCAGGGAAGCTGTTTTCGTTCTTGGTTTTATAACGACGCTGATTTTCAGGAAATTTGCAAACCAGCGACAAGCAGGCTTGGATACAAGCAAATGCGTCAAAAATTGCTGATGTATTTGATCCAGAGACCACTTAGGGTCCAGTTCCCGAAGCAAACGTTTTATAATATTCCGTACAGGGATGTAATTGTACAGCAATAAAGTTTACAAGTTCCAATAAATTACATTGCCTTTAAAAGATTTATTCCTAGGAAAAAAACAGTGTTGCAACTAAGAAGTGGAATAATTATGACAAAATAAGAAAAAAATGGATTTATTATCCAAAAACCGAATTGGAAGCTAGTGAAAGTAGAGCCAGGGAACTGTTACATGCGAAATATCGAGTAAATAGTAATTCGGGTCGCTTTTGATAAGGACGGGCCG
This sequence comes from Hemicrepidius hirtus, assembly GCA_963082805.1. Classification (NCBI taxonomy): domain Eukaryota; kingdom Metazoa; phylum Arthropoda; class Insecta; order Coleoptera; family Elateridae; genus Hemicrepidius; species Hemicrepidius hirtus. Next base: position 25,823,786 of record OY720167.1, read on the forward strand.
AGGTTTGTTGGGGTGGTGACGGAGAGCGTCGTGGCTCCGGCGCCGGAAAGGCTGGCGGTAGCGCCGCAATAAATTTCGCGGTGGACGCCGTCGCGGCTCGCGGACATTGTCACAGTTACATGAGGAGCACGTCTGAGAATGCTCGAACGTGTTACATAAACTTGCTGCAACAGGGAGGGTCTACGAGAAGAAAACGGTGCGGTTTTCAAGGCAAGGAAGTTTCCACATTGTTCGGCGCAACGCGGCAACCACCAGACACGCTTTTCCACTCAGGTTGTTTAGGGAACGTTGGTTCTCCCAAATGTAATATGTAACGAGGCTCTTCCAGTTAACCGCATCCTGGTAAAACTGCACTACGATCGAGCAAGATGAGTAAAAAGTACAAATTAGAACTGGCAAACGACCAAAATGTATAAATATTGTGCATCATGCGTGGATTAAAAGTCTCTCTAGACTAAACTTGTCCCACACTTCGCTTTTACTTTATTAGTCTGCGATGAGTTCGAGATGAGCAGTCATTGTCCGATTTATTTCTACTTCCATGTCAATATTATCGAATCTTCCTTATTTTTTGATTCATTTTCCATAAACATTTCACGTATATGGAGCTTCTCATAGAACTTCCTCTTTAAGGAATTTCAGTTGAATTTATTTACATTTTCAGTCTTCATAAATCCCAAGGATTTTATATCTTATACAAGGAGCGGAAGTCACGCACCCACTATATTTTTACCTAATATGTAAGGAACAGTGTTGTAAATGCGGTAGGAACTTCCGAAATGTTGTTGGAACTACAATGTCTGTAGAAAAATTTGTTAATTTGATTCTCCTATTACAAATGCAAATAATATGTGGATTAAATAGAAAGAATTGATTACCGAAATTTTGAAAAAATCATTTCAAAACGTGTTCTAAAAATGGGAAAATAGGAAATTAGTTGTTCCAACTGCAGTGTAGAATACATAGGACAAACAAAAAGAACTTTTCAATAAAGTTTCTTCTTTTGCTTTACTATTATATTATAGCCCTTATTTTTCTCTACCCTATGTAACAGAACCAAATACAAAGAAAAAAGTACGTGAAGCTTTTTAAAAAAATAAAGTTTGGAAAATAAAAAATTTCGTCCAAATTTTAAAAATTCAGTCACAGTAATATTAGAGATTTAGCGCTGAAGGGTTGATCTACACGCAAATTATACAACCCTTATTTTTTTATTAGAGTTTGAACAGGGGTTGTCAAATACCTTGGAGTCCCTTGGGTATTATCGGGGATTCATGATACGGATTTATAGCGTTTACAACATTCTTTTAAAAGCACTAAAGGGGGTTTCTAAATTTTTTGACGAAAATTGGTCCTGAGTTCTACAAGAAATTTTCCCGTTTCCCCCCACGTGGGTTAAACATTTCATATTACACCTGCTTCCTGTGGAAAGTAATTATATTGACAAAAGCTTGAGTAACAAGATTTGTATGACCCTTTAAAAGTGTTTATTGCGATAAAATAACAGAAGGGTTGGAAAAAATCAACAGCAGTTTTACTTTTCGAATCGATTAAAATAAAAATTATTATTGGGGTGCTAAATATTGTAGACAATTCAGGAGTAAATTTAAATAAAACCAACAAAAAAAGTTTCCTTATTGGTTTAAAAGTTAAATTTAGGAAAAAATCGAAATTGTATATGATTCAGGTACTGTGTGTTAGTTTATTATTACTTCCTGTTAAGGACAATGGCACAACCCTCCATAGAGTTGATTGTTACTGTTAGTAACCACCACCGGTCACCTGCTTTATTTCCCAGAGTACACGACCCCTATTAGGTGCGTTTGAACGTTTGCGTGCACCAGAAGCCGGTAGTAAAAAACTAATCAGTAAATCTTTAAACTAGGGAAAGACAATTAATAACCCTTGTCTTAGAAAATCGGAGTAAAATGAAGAGGTAATTGTCAGCATTAGGGTGTAATCAATGTTGGGTTAGGTTGGCCGCGGGAGCAGCCCGAGGGACGATAAGATGCGGAAATCAATATCCAGCAGGCCGCGAAACGAGCCCGGCTAGAATCCCTACGGTGCGTTTACCCTAATTATTATTAAGAAGTTCCAAATTGCGGTGAAACGTACAAGTTTTCTAATTCATAACCCTACGTTCAACCCGTCCAACCCCATTTCTCCTAATTTCGACCCCGACAACTGTCACAACCAGAACACACAGTCTCGCAACTTTACGCTAGTGTTATGTTAATGCTTGACCTATTTGTTGTTTCAAGTATTCCAGTTTAGTTTAACATTCTGTCAGAGACACGAAAAGAATATCCATTTTCAACAGCTTCACAAACTCTATATTTCAATATTATTTTTAAATTGTTCCACCTTATTGCCAACCTACTTTTATGAACAAATTACCTGCAGTACTTTTAACCTTGGGTTTGAATTATAAAAAAATTAGGGTAGTTTTTCCTTACGAGGAGGATATCGATTTTTTTTAAGTTTTCTGCGCTAACCCATTTTCATTTTTCGTGGACGCTGTCCAGAAGTGCAGGATCGGTTCTGCAGTGCCAAGTACACGTGCACTAGTTGGCAAACCTTCAGGAATTATTGTGACCTTCAGAACCACTAACAGAAAAACATCCCCAATCATTAAAATTACTGACAGAGAATTTATTTTCTCAAAATTTTCAGTTGGGACAAGTATTAGTTTTCCCCCCTTATATTAATCGTTATTCCTTTAGTCCTGGCATAGGTTAGTGCTCCTCCACCTCGTCATGGGGACCTGGAGTTGACGTCTACAGAATTAGCCTAAATCCCTTGCGAGAAGAGTTCTTATTTGCTACCCTTCGAAGAAAAGGCTAGATTTGACTTGCACTATGAAAACAAGGTCAATGTCAATAAAGATAGCAGTTTAATTAAGGTCAATAAAAAAAGAATTTAACCTTCATTTTAACGGCTTACATTATATTAATATTAATTTGATAAATTAGTAATACACAGAAAAATCTGAATTATATTGTTTGTCCAATTTTGTAATAAAGGGAATTCCAGAAATGAGAACAACCCTTAATTTAGAAAACATTTCCATTATATTATGTGTAATGAAAAAAACTCAATTTTCCCTAATTTTAATATTGGTAGACTTCATGTTATAATATTATTTGTGACTAGTAAAAAGAATTTTTCAGCACTTAGACAAATTAAACTTTTATTTAATCGAAGGTCAGAAATATTTCATTTAGTACCTTACATCGTTTGAATCATGAAGTTAATTTTTTAGGAGGCCTGAATATTATATAGTTTGAAAGGGAAAATCGGAAATTACGTGTTTTTTGCTATAGAAAAAAAAACACACAGCGTAGTTCATGAAATAATTGAGGAAATTGAATCGGTTTTACAATTTTATTTTTCTAAAAAGCACGTCAGTGTAAATTACATTGCAATGAACTCGAGGTTTTTGCCCTTTTTGTTGACATAAAACGAATGAAATAATTAAAACTTGAATTGAATTTTTGTTAGTCAAAAATTGATTTCAGATAACCTGAAAAAAAAAATAATAAAACGAACTTGTCTTTCCGTTTGAAGAATTAGTAAACTTTCAATCAGTTTTATATAAAATTAAAAGGTCCTTCGATCTATGTAGATTTTAACGTGCCTTCATTTCGTGATCTTCTGAGGAAACTGCGAATTTTTATCCGTGTCATCCCCAGCAGGAATTAGTGACTGAAAATATTTTTAGCTACTCTTACCGATTCACTGTGTATAGCAAACGAAACCAAGGACCTTTATTTTAGAATTGAATTAACTGTTAGTAAGATTTATCAATAATTTAGCTTAAAAGTAGAGAGAATAAAGTTAAATTTTATAAAAAAGTACCAGACATAAGATACAAGAGCTTCATTACGATAGAATCACTTGGAACATAAAATGCTAAATTTAAAAGTTTCGCTAGACTAACAAATAAAACTGCAACTGTTCTTACGATGACAGAATTTTGGCAAGGGCTGCATTGCCGAAAAGTGTCTCACAAACGGTGTTGTACACTGTAAGGATGTCATCGTCTGGTCTCCAGGTGGATCGGCCAAGTCCTAAACTTTTAATTTAGCAACCGAACTGTTCCCCGAAAATCGGGGGTATCACGTGGGAAAAGGTGCCAGACGATTTATGAAATTATTAAATTTTGCCAAAATCTACACTTTAAACGCAAGGACATCTGGTTTAAATAAAGTCCTGTTTCTTAGAACCAGTAAGTAAAGCAATTTTAAACGAACAGAATTACGAAATTATTTTGTATTTTGCCAACACGTACCGATAGCGTGATATTTCTACGTGGAAACGTTTTCATTCTTCCGCCCATTAATAATTTATGTACCTACGCTGCTCAAATTTTGTAACTAAGCTTGGTAAACCCTACTAAAGCTCCTTACAACGATACAGATTTGGCTTGTTTATTAACAAAGAGGAAATTGAATTTAAACGGTCGGCTCGCTTCACAAATTCGTATACATTTCAACTCCTACCCGTTTAAACCGATTTTTAGTAAGAATTCCGGCGCCATCACATTTTTTCCGACCCTAATGCAAATATTCAAGAGCGAATTCTATTTTCTAAATAAATCGCCCGTGAGAAACATCACAAGTTTCAAAAACAGAAGTAAACACTTCCTGACAGCTTGGAAACTGCATTGATGCTGTAGTTTTAGTCCTTCAGAAGACGAGAACTCATTCAAACCCTTTCTTGGTAAATAAAAATTTAAAGTCCCTTTAGTTCCAAACCAAATACTGGAAAATCTTTCAATTCGATTGGAAAATTCAAGCTTCCATAAATAATTTCTTTGAAAGTTTTACGAAGGATAGTAAAACTGAAAGTTGTAAAATGTTGTAAAGTTCTCACCGTGGGTAAGTATAAATTAATCAGAGGTAGGAAAGTGTTGGAAAGTTTTCAGAAATAAACACGTGAAGACTTTTATGTGTTAACTTTTTCAGATCAATAGTTCTGAAAAGATTTGGGAATATTATTTTCTCTGTTTGAACAGTTCTTTTTTCAATTTATTTGATTCTTATGGCAATTTTGTTAACAGTGGGAACCGAACCCATCGATGTACTGTGAAGTACCTGCAAAATCCAAAATACGGGAGAAAATTCATCACATGTTGAGAAATTTCCTCCAAACCCTACGATTTTAAACTCTACTAGAGCTGCAACCTCTGCCAACTAAATCAAGGTACCTTGGCAAATGCTGGAGTGTGAATCGAACCCCCGCGCCAATAGCAAATTTGTACAAAAACCTGCAACCCTTTAAATTTTGGTTTTTAAGTTTTTTCTATTGTATTAAAGTCTGGAGATTGCGTTGGCCGAATATGTGTAAAAGAAAATATTTAAAAAATTAAAATATATTTCGTCTGTTCTTGGAATCAATTGTTTTGGTAAACTTAAAATGTTTTTTCTGAAAATTCCTGAAGGTTTTTCACTTGTAACGGAAAGTTTTTCCAACTAGTAAATATTTACAAGCGTTTTGAAATAATTTCGTAAAAATAAAAAAAAATGTGTTTTAATAAAGGATAAAGAACCCACAAAAGTTTCCCTTTTTTCCTTCACTTTTCCTTCGTACCTGCTTGTTAAACGATCTGTCTAATTTCTAATAAGCTTTGCAATGAAGCGTGAAATTAGTTTGGACACGGCCCATTTGTGCGACAGCTGCTGTGGTGTATGTGTCAACAGAAAGGCTGTCGTGTGCGAGGACCTCGCCAAAGGCTGTCATCAAGAATTAATTATAAACTTGACTCGACGACCCAAGAGGTGTAAACGTTCAGAAGGTGTAAGTTAAACGACATAATTAACGACAGACTTGGCAGATATCACTTACTTGATAAATTAAATAAGAAAAAAGGAAAAATATATTCCGGATACGGGGTGATACCGATAAGTTATCCTCTTGGAAATGGAAGGACTTACATGCATAGTTCAGAAGTTGATTTATTTTAGACATTAAGACGAATTGCGCTTCTGCGTGATTGTATCAGTCAAAAGAGATATAAATTTCTAGATAGTAAGGTATTGTAAATGGGGTAATTGCTTTCGTAGATTTATGTCTAGATTACTGTGTTATGTAGAGGCGCTTTTAATTGAAATATCACACGACAACGTGACCTTAGAAAGTTTCATTGATTTATTTAGAATTGAAGGGAGTAACATTTTTTCAAAGCAATTCTTTCATGAAAGCAGCTTGACAGGAGCTGTACCAGGATTTTCTGAAACCGAAAACCATACAAATAGCACAGTTGGTCTAGAGATTTAGGGTAAAGGTCGCGAGATTCGAATCAAGAACTACGATATGTGACAGAATTAGCGACATACGATGCATACACTATACCCAGGGGGGGGGGGGAGTTATTGCACGCTAAAGGTCCCTTTCCTGCCAGAAACCGGACAAATTTTTCAGAAAAATTTGACCCAGGACTTTAATTGTTCCTCTTGATTTGAGATTACATATTTTTATCTGGAAGCTCATAGATAGGTATAAAAATTTACAAAAGTTTTTTTCAATGAACTTTATATTTACAAATTTGACAGCAATAACTATCATGTTTAAAGGACGTTGTCCGTCCCTAAGCAAATTTCTGGTTACACCCACATTACATTAATAACCATTACTCTACTTTGCTAGAAAACTCGTTAGTAATGTAATGTAATGCGTCCCTGTAAGATATTAAGCCATTGCCCCCGATTAACCTTCTAAAATATAATTTCAATATCGGAAAAGGCGCATCAAAATTTTATTTTGATTTGCAACTGGAATGTTCCAATTTGGAATTGAACCCCCAAAAAACACTTCTTTTTGTATTTATTCCATATCATGAATAATCTGAGAAAAAAATCCTGTTTTGAACGTAGTTTTCAGGAAGTAATCGTAATGGTAATTTTAAAGCTCATAATTCTGAAAATACAGTCATTCAATAAGGTTTCAAAAAGCAATGAATACAAATGACTTTTGCTGTAACATAAATTTATTATCCTTGCAAACTATTCATTAGTAAATTAAAAGCTCACAGTGCAACGGGGTAAGCTTTAGTACAAAATCGATAGTAACGTTAAACGCACCTTTTAAATAAACAGTGCTCGTGTTCCAATAATGTACGGTAATAATTATTATTGCAGTACAGTAAATAATGCAGGTTTTTAAATAAAAATTAGTTCCCGAATTTTATTTCAAGCCTCGATTTAATTCCCTGAAAGGCCAAAATCAAAACGACGTAAATAATTTCAAAATCGTAATGGGAAACGGTTCTGAATCAAATTTCGGGCCCGTACCCATCAAAAATCTCCAGGACAAACCCAACTGTTTCGCTAAAACTCCATAAATCCACCCCAAAATCTCTTTGCCCCGGAACTATTTACTTTTTGCTCCATTCTTAACCCACCCTAAACTTTTAAGCCGATTCCACCAAAAGGTGGAAGGACTAGGTATATCCTAATGTCCCACTCTGATCAAGCTCCTTCCAACTTCTTTTCCTTGTGTCAATCTCTATTCTGGCGTTCCCCAAGGTTCAGTTTTTCCCCGTTATTCCTGATTTTCCTAATACAGATGCTAATATAACGAAAACAAGAGTGTTTTTCGACGGCACAGCGATATGAAGGATCCAGAAGTCGTCCTAAGGAGTAGCCAAGAAAATCTACGAAAGCTGAAATCCAAGAAGAACGAGTCTTCTACTTTTTCTTTTCTTGGTTTCATACTAAGACACTGGAGGTCCTTTCCTGATTCCAGCTTATTCCATTGGATTTTGGATTTCTTCCAGAGTTTTACTGATCTTCGTTTTGAAGATTCCAAACGGATACGTATTACTGGTCTGTAAGGGACATTCTTGTTCATTTCTTCGTGGTTTCATTGAATTTATTTCTTTTTGTTCAGAAGATCTGTGGATATTTTACATAATGCCCATTTCTTTGGAAATCGTAAATTACTCCTGTACGATGTTTGATTAGTTTCTTATTTTGTTCGTTTCTCCATCCTGCAAGCCCTCCCTTATTTGGATCTTTAGACAATGGTTGTTTCTTTTCTCCATATCGGCATGGGCACATTATATTGTTATTTCTCTTTTTTTCTTAATTTTACTTGAAATTCGCTGATTTCCCGCCTATATTTTATAAATATTTAATAATAATAGCTCCGTATTTCTTGTCTTTCGAATGTTAGCCAGCAAAGTGAATAGAATATAGAATGGCTAGCACAATGACCTAAGCCGCCTATTATTACCCCAAATTTTCCCTCAATTACTCATTTTTTTTTAAATCTGAGTCTATCTTAAAACTGAAAAAAGTCCAGATATAGAATCGAACTGAAGACATTGTTTCTAAGCTTAGACGCCTACCTGGCGTGGATTATTTTGTCGGACTTAACAAAGAGGAAGTTGTATTTCCATTATGTACAATAACCCTCGCAATGAATTGTATTTTGTTGCGGTACTAAACCATAGTAATAACACTTGCAGTAAAATTTTCTTGTAATTTTGTTTGAAATTTTCAATACCACGCATGACGTGATGGCGCGTCTGAATATTACGACGTCTGCCGCAATGTTTAAGTACTTTCATGTACAAGATTTACCGTCCTATAAATTATAATACAAAGTTCTTCCGTATGCATGGCCTAGACTTTTAGAATCATCTTAATAAAGTAGAAGTTCACACGGAACTGCGGTTTATTTTGAACTAGCGTTTCGATTACAGAAATAGAAATGGTAGAAGAAATTGCCGCGAATAATTTCTGATGAAAACAAAGCATTAGTTGTGCGTCTGGCCAAGTTAACCGTGGTTATGTATTCGATATTTATATATTTACTGGCAGTTTTATTAAAATTATACATTTGGCCAGCGTGAGGTGTCACTTCTGAAAATAGTTGCGAATTGGCTTGCAATTGGTTTGAATGGGTTCATGGTTCAAAGACAAATAATGAACTGTTGCGACTAGTTGCACGCTTTTTTTACTCCCATATCTTTAACTATTCACAAGACACGTTTGAATTTTAATTAAACTCTCTGGTTTAAAAAATACAAGAGAAGAACGTGAGCCCCCATTTGGTCTAAAATCTAAATCGCAATCTGAAACCTTTGACTCCGAGGAGAGAAAATCACAAAACCCCAAAGGACACTAGAAAAGTACCAGAAAGAAGACGGAAAAAAGATCTGAGGAATTGGAATCCAGGAGAGGCAGGAGAAGACCTTAACACTAGGTTGCTGAAGAAGAAAAGTAATAGGAAAAGGGAGCAAAAGAGATTGACTATAGAAGACCAAGATATGGGACAGGAAACCTTGAGGGTAGAAGGGGGAGAAGTAACAGATAAAACATTAGAAAAATAAAAATATAAAAATCTATTGTGATTCGATTGAATAAAACTAAAATTTTATTTTTTTTCTATGGTTAACATTGCCGCCATTTCGTTTTAACATACAATCCCTGCACTATCTACGATGTATGAAATTTGTTTACAAAATTCCCGTAGAATTTGTAACAAGTCTAATTACACAAAATTATCCACCACCTATTGAGGTGCTCTTTAGATTAATTTCAACGTGTGTTTGAAATTGTCGGCTCCCGTGGTAACGTGAAAGGGTCGGCATTAATACAAGCGAGAGAGAAAGAAAGGTCGTCGTGGTAACATAAGAACCAGCAAAAGATTTTACTACCTCGTAATTTGTAAATTATAACAGTCACTAATGAAGGTGAATACGCTCCACTCTAAGAGAGCTTCAAATCAGCCACATTGTCCCTTCAATGTCAAGAAGGATTCTGAAATCAAGGTGCATTATGTTTTGAAGTGGCACGTAGACCGAGGTCAGGAAAATACCGCAATTTTCCGTAATCCGAGATGCTTTGTGATTTAAATTGTTTTTGCTTTTCGCGGCTTTGCTTTAATTATGTTTCTAGAAATGGGAAACTACGTTTCTTTCTGCAAACTGTTCTTGAGGACTTGAGAGTAGTACCTAATTTTTCTATTCTTTATTTAATTTTTTTTTATTGTCACGATTCAGGTAATTTGATGGGAACTACAAGGAAATATTTTCGTGTCTTGGGTAAACTGATGTCATCAAAATCAATCAATATCTACTTGAAACCGTCACGTTTCAGGAAGACCATTGAAAGTGTCCGTTTACTGAAAGACACTAGGAGGTCATAGATTTTTTATTTAGTTAGAGCTTTGAATTGGATTTGATAAGATTTTTCGGTAAAGTAAACTTGAATAATTTTTCGAATAATATAGGGGTGTTTCTAACTCAAATAAATTTACAAGCACAACCTACGTAATATAGTTAACATCCAATACAATCACCATGCATTACACTTTATATAACAATAAAGCAAACAAGATTGAAATATAAAGCAATATAACGCCACCCCTGACAAGTTGGGCTATTTGTCTAGTTTATGAGCGTATTCCCTGCATTTGATGAGGTGATGGTCGGTATATTTGGTCGAAGAGGGTTGGCACATCTCGCCTCTGATAGCAACCCCTAAATCCCGCTGTCATATCGCAGTTTTAAAAGAAATTTGCTAAATACAAATATAGGTCGAATCAACAACCGTTTAAAAAACGCATCAACGTGCTTCAGTGAAAAAGGTCATTAAAACCAACATAAAATAGAGTTTATGACATTAAAAACTAAAACTATTTCCATCTTTCCAAGTTCTAAATTTTACGCTCGTAACTTTCGTGTTGCATGCAATAAAATATTTTCGATGTCTACAAAAGAACATCGTAAACGCAATATATCTTCCCAATGTTTTAAAATGCATAAGAAGGAAACGTTTTCCAAGAATTCTTGTATTTTTTTTTCCATTGGAAAAGTTTGTTTTGCTTGGGAGTTGACAACCTGACAACTTAATAGACAACCTTATGGAATTATTTTAGAATTGTCTGGGTTTTACTATTATGTTGTGGTTATCAAACAAATTATAAAGTTTTCACAAACCTAATAGTTTATTCCATGAAATTATAGTAATGTGTTTGTTCAGCTTTAAATAAGTTTAGTGGAAAATGTGATTGAATGACGTAAAATCAATGTCTGTAAAATGACCGTCAATGAATAATAACAGTGTTTTGAAATTTTCAAGTTGTTACCATTACTAGGTGTTATTGAAATATCGAGAGTGGTTAGGGGGAAAAATAATAAGAATTCTGAAACCGATTGAAAACCTGTACGAGAAGTATCAGATTAGTAGAAGAAGAAGATAATGGGTTGAAAATCTTGAATATGGAAGGGAATTTTCAGATTAGAGGAAGAAGGTTTTGGACTGGAAATCTTGAGGGTGTAGGAGGAGTACAAGATTGGCAGAAAATGAAGAAATCGGGCTCAAAACCTGCACGAGAAATATCAGATTAGTAGAGGAAGAAGATATGGGTTGAAAATGTTGAAGATGGAAGGGAATTTTCAGATTAGAGGAAGAAGTTTTTGGACTGGGAATCTTGAGGGTGTACAGGATTAGCAGAAAAGGAAGAAATGGGGGCCAAAACCTGCACGAGAAGTATCAGAAGAGTGGAAGAAGAAGATATGGGTTGAAAATCTTGAAGATGGAAGGGAATTTTCAAATTAGAGGAAGAAGGTTTTGGACTGGAAATCTTGAAGGTGTAGGAGGAGTACAAATTAGCAGAAAAAGAAGAAATTGGGCTGAAAACCTTGAAGAGGGAGGAGAAGCATCGGAAGACCAAACAGGTCAGGAACATTGAAGAGCAGAAAGACATGGAAGAGGGTTCGAAGAAGAAGAAATGGATAATGATAAAATAATTGGGGGTATTTTTACCCCATCCATAATTACACCTTCCAATATAAAATTTACGAAAGCAATAATTAGAAACAGATACACAAAACGTAACAATCATTCATAACTCATACGTGACGTAAACTAGAAATATTACTTTAGGGAAAACGAAAAGGGATATAAGAAATTAATCACCATTTACTCTAGTTTTTAAAAATACAGCCCTGAGTAAAATGGGGCGTGGGTAAACATCCAATTAAAACCCTCTAATTACTAAAAATAGGTTAATAATGGAAACACATACGTTTCCCTATAAGGTCAAAGAAAATGGAATTGATGAAATCATTAGTTCTAATATGTGACCATAATTTCCAACACACGCAAACCCAATCAATATCGAATATAGCGCGATATAAAAAAAGTAATTAACTAATCTAATCAATATTCCTTCCATAATGTAGAGACGAATTATTTATAAGAGTTTAACGGCTGAAGTAACGCAATAATCAGGAAATTAATATTTATTCTCAATTAGTTCGGGAAATTAATTGTGTTTGTAGAAGACACGGTGGTTTCGATCGTAGGGTATTAAGAATTCACATGAAAAATTCAAAAGACTCTATGCTAGGGGTTATTCACTCACAGGGTGTAAAAAACCTATTGAATTAAGCGATTGCGTGGGGGAATTTTTGGTATGATAACGACTTGGAACTTACTTTCGGGGTACATTTCGTGAGCTTGAAGATGTTAAAAAAGATATAAGGATGATAAGATTGATTTATAATTAGCAAGAAAAGAATTTGTATGCACTGTCTTATGGACAAATGCATAAAAATCCGATCCCTAATAATTAAAAAACGTCTTCCTTGAATTAAAAAAATCAGTCCTTATTTAATGTACTTAGGGGTTTTAAAAATACATTAAACTTTTGATATTTAAGACGTGGGTTTAATTATAGCAAAAAATATCAAAAAGTCTCAAGGTCAAATTAAATAAATGACCTCGTCCTGCGGTCAGTGACAATTCCACCAATAATAGCATTTGCGTGATTACGCTTTTCAATCAATAAACTAAACCTATTCTTGTATCAAATGCATAACTTTTCGTGACATTTATTCTTTTCGTTACAAAACCATTTATATTTCACCATTAACGCGTGCTAGAATACTTAGAACTAAACTATGAATATACCTTTGTGCGTGCTTGAAATTACACAATAAAAACATTTATACAAAACAATAAAACCCTTATAAAAGCAACCCACGCAGCGTAGTGGGGGATGACTGAAGTGTTTATACGCTAATTGTAAAGTGAATGAAATTAATTAAAAACTCTTTTAAATTAAAACTGCAGCGTTGAAGGGTTGTTAACGAGATAAGACTTGGGAAAAGTTTTAAAAGTTTTAGAATTTGCGATAAAGTTGGTAAAATAAATACGGGTCCAGTGATTTTTATCGCAAAAACAAGAAAGCTCAATTAGGAGACTTATTTGTGTTTTATCAAAAGTTTGTTTTAAAAAGAAAAAGAGTATTTCGTATTGCATTTCCTACTCCTTTTTGTAAAGGTTTCATTATTTTAGGATAGAGGAAATTAAGGGTTGTAATTTGCTCTCAATAACTCTCAACCCTTTAGTGCCCCCGTCAAGATTTCGGCGTGTTTGTATATTTACAAAATGGGAATATTTTCAAAAATTTCATTTAAATTTTTTTAATTACCGGCCCTTAAAGTCGAAGATTCTTTAATTTTGGTTGGAAAATAGAGGAAGCTCAGGGCTGTAATATTGTCTAACCCCGAAACCTCTAGGAGTTCCGTGACGGTTTCATCGAATTTAAAATTTTTGGGATATTTCTTATTTTTTTAATGAAGCCCTTTTCTTAATTTCCAAATGCATGTCTTAAGGTTGGCATTGTTAAAGCGGCTTTATGGTTTATGGCCCTTTAATGTTATAAACAAGCTATGAATTTTTACTACAATTTTAGTGCTTAGAAGATTGGTTATGGACGTTAATAACTGACCTTTACGATATTGCCCTTATTAACAACATTAACCCTAATACATTTTCAAGAAAACTAGATTTTGGTCGAGCAAATTGGATAATCGTAACTAAACGAATAGGAAAAAAATCCCTAGCCACGAAAATGGTTTTGCAGTTTGTGTTATTTCCAAACCACAGGGTTTTATATTAACGATACGATTTATCAGGAAAACCTATCGCCCTTGATGTAACATTACTAGAAATTTCATAAGAAAAATTATTAGAGAGTTGGGGATTTGAAGAGATATTGATTAGATTAACGATAAAATATATTTATGGTTCCAAGCTAACAGTTCTATAAGTAAAATAGTTTTCTTCCAAGAATGGCTTTTTCAAGGTATAAGAATGCGTCATAAATTAATAGCCTAGGGGTCATGGTCACACTTAATAATAATTTTCTGGAATTTTCATTAAGTTTTCCTTAAAACGCCATCAACAGTAAATCGTAATCAGATTAAAAAAAATTCCGTAAATAATAAAAACCAATTGCATAGAAATCCGGTATTCACCCCAATTATTTAACTTTATTTTGTTCTTTTAATAACAATATCGAGATTTACACGATTTTGTTATTCCTTGGGAAATCTAAGGATTCTTGAGATTACGCGAAGCCATACTTGAGGTGTTTCTTTATACATGGAAGGTAATGGGAAAGAAAATGTGGAAAACAGTTTGGTTAATGCATTTTTAATAAAGCACTTTCGAAGTGGATAAACAACTTGTTTTTACTTCCTGTCCCTACTACAGTCAGTAATCAAAATAAAATGAATGAAACCATTAGAATTATTAGAAAACTCTTCCGATATACAAAGATTTTCATTTTATTCGCTCTTTTCGGGAAAGTAAAAAAGACTTAGAAGATCCAAAAGCAAGGAATATCGGAATTTTAGTTCAATAGCACAGAGGCTAATTTTAATATATAACCGACACGATCTCCTGACCTAAATCTTTATGATTATTATTGTGTGATGTAAAGAAAATAATTACACTGTATAATTTTTTGAATCCTAAATAAAATTATTACATGTAAACTTGTTAATGATTTTCTGATTAGATCAGTTCTGAATAAATATTTCCTGAACATTCCTGAAAATGTAGGAAAACCTTTAAAATTCTAATAAATATTGATCGAATTTTTTATTGACATTAACTTAGCTGACCTTACTAAGTTCATAATAAAGTTTTGCAGACACCGTAATTTATTTTTAAAACCAAAGCGATGAGGATGATGAAATATCTTTACATTAAGAATTTTTTCCGAGTCCAAGGTCGGTTAAAAAAATCTTTTCACACTTTTCAAAGGATGCGGGTATATTCAAAATGAGTTTCTCTTTGGTTTAAGTACCTGAAGAGGTATGAATAATAGTGTAATTAGATACTCTTCAGAAAGTAAGATCAGACTGTGCGTCTCCGACGCCCGTCGACGCTTGCCACTTGTTCCGACGGTGCTGCGTCATACCGAGGCGTCTATTAATATCACACTTATAAGACGCGGCAACAAAAACAACTTGTAACACCGTTCACCTTTGTTAATTTGCCTGAAGACAAGATCCAAAATTAGGAAACTTGCATAAATTTTAAGTTTAATGTCCGATAATTATTTTTTCATCTCGTACTTAAGTAGAAAATAATTAAAAGCAAATTTATCAAAAAGTATAAAAGGATTTGAGTTGAGGATAAAACTTGTCACTTTCCACGTCAGTTTTTCCAAATTAGACATATTTTCCCACTCAATTAATTTAGTTATGCAAACAAATTATAAATTGGATGATAATTAAAACTTTGGTAAACCGAAAAGCAATTCAATATTCAAATGCACATCTCTAAGCAAACTAATTAATTAGTGATAAAATAATTTGAAATTTGTAAAGTTTTGATCTCATTTTACATAGCTCTGGAAAGGCTGATTACGAGGAGTAATTGAATCAAAATTCTCAAGGAATCTCTTGGAAAGTTTAATAATAACTTTGCAGACTCGTCCTTCTGTCTGTTTCTCGCCAATAAAACCGAGAAGGGAATAATAAATCTGTGCAGCGTTTAATTACCTTATATAACCGCGTTTGATTTGATATATTATACTTTATTAAACAAGCAATGAGGCGCAAGCCGGAATTAATAAGGGGAACATTGCAGGTTGTTCCCTCATTCTATTCAATATAGAATCTGTTCACATTTAACACCCTCATCCCCTTTATTACCGTTGGATCTTTCAATTTGTACTTCGGTAATTGTTCTAGAAAATATTTACCAGTGATTTATTACCTTGGGGGTAATTACACATTTTATGATCATACGCAAAATTTAATTAATCGGCGCCTCAGGACAAACCTGAAAACATATTTGAATTAAGGACAAAACCAACCCCTTTATGTTAAAGATTTCCACCTTAAACAAGTGAATTTATAACCCTTGCACTTTCACGACAGAAAATAATTGCTTATGCATATATTCAAGTGCAGTAAGATGTTATCAGAATAAGGAAGTGCACTTAGCAGTAAATTTATGGAAAATTCATTCATGGGGCAAAATTTCATATTAAACGTTCCTCTTTATTTCATCGAAGATTTTAAAATAGATTTAATTGTAGACTAATCTTTAATGTATAGCCTACTGACAAACAAGCTTTGATCATCTAACACCCCTTTGATGCTGCTTATCTTAACAGATTTATTGCGATAAATATTTAAAATATAAAATCGCTGCTTATTTTCGAACATTCCAACGTTTGCAAATATTTGCAATTCAATTTAAAAATATACAAAAAGTATTAAACTCTTCGAGAAAATGATTTAAGCATTGCATGCTCGTCTCTTGTATATCCTAGGGGTTGAATATATTTGAATAAATTAATTTTATTACATTCACCCTCAAAGATAGATTAGCGTTAAGCTTGGGATGGGTTTTCATTGTGGAAAATGGGTGGGTATAGTACAACACGTGCCTACTTACAAGAAATTAAACGCAACAATTTATATTTTCAGGGCCGGTTTTTCAGTTCTCGTTTAAACCACTAAACAAAGATTAATAAATTGCCATGGATACAATTCTTATAACAACTGTATCCATGGCAATTAAGCTAGGGTTAA
This sequence comes from Hemicrepidius hirtus, assembly GCA_963082805.1. Taxonomy (NCBI): domain Eukaryota; kingdom Metazoa; phylum Arthropoda; class Insecta; order Coleoptera; family Elateridae; genus Hemicrepidius; species Hemicrepidius hirtus. The sequence continues at coordinate 25,840,641 of OY720167.1, forward strand.
ATAAAGCTGGGTTTAAACCAGAACTGAAAAACTGGATCTTAAGATTAAGAAATTTGGCACATGACACTACCTACCCTACGTTAATTTTTTTAATTTTCAATTTCTATCTCTTGGTAATCGAGGGTTAAGCTTGAAGGAATTGTTAAACGTAGAAAAACTAAGGGTTTACGTATTTTTAACCTGATATAAGCAAGTTTTAAGCCAAAGTAGCGTTAAAGCACGATAGGTCACAACTCTGACGAAATTTTGTTCTAAAGATTAATTTCTTCAACAATTTTTAGTATCTGCTCGCATAATGTTTAGTTTAGTTATAAAATATAAATGTCTTAAGAATTAATGGCGTAATTTTCTTAAAATATAAACTTTGCGGCAACTAAATAAACTTTCTTCGGTGCAAACAACTAAGGAATTATTTCTTATACTTGGAGAATTAAATCTGAAGAGTATTTTAAGGGTTATTTTTATATTTTTGTGTCTGCAAAACTTTATTTTTAAATAGAAAATTTAATTTTTTCTTAAAAAAACTTTTTGATGGTCTGTAACTTTTTTGGTATAAAAATACCGGCTCACGCTAGCAAGTCCTTGAATCACGTGGTAGTTCTCATTTTGGAAACCCCATTCGAAGACATCGAACTTTCCCAATAGTCGATATTTCCTAAAAAGATCTCACGCAAGCCAAAAAGCAAGCAACCTAGTCGTGTTGAATTCAAAAGCAAGTGGCACACGCAAACTAATAAATTTCTCAAATAAAATTAAATATTAAAGCCTTCATGCCGACTACTACTAGTTCGAATTCCTCTCTTGTACTAGTTACAATTAAATTAGAGCTTAAAATCGATAAACTAACTCCTAGACAGTGTAAAATGTTCGAGTCCGTTTCTAAACCTCTACGAGGACGTTTGCGGAGCTCTTCCTCCTGGAAACCTTTCGAATTTTCAGTTTTTCTTTCCGAAATTTCTGAAAAAGTAAAGTTCGAGGAAAATCTTACCTGAGGCCAGCCACAACAAGGTGGTCCAAGCCGCGATGAAGCCGCAGGCCATGGCCTCTCTCCACGGCTTAACACTGTTCTGTCAGCCCGAGGGACAGCCCCAGGAAGGCCCCCCCATGGTTCTAGACCCGGCACTTCATCGTTTGTAACCGCACTCGAAGACTGTTAGTGGAAGTCGCGTACACCCAGAGGATCACATTGAAGACGAAGTCCAAGAAGCAAAAATACACATGGTGTGCACTAAGCTAAGAGAGGGTGATCTACAAGGAGAACCCGCGAACTTCGCAGCGGACCGTGTGAGACTGATGCGTGTCGGATGCCGCCTGCGCCGGGACGCGGGGCGAGGAAAAATGCGCCGACGCCGCGACGCTACCGCACTTAGGAACACTTTTCAAGTCCACTACTAAGACACTTGCACTGGAGGATTTCGAAACTTTTTTTCACCGAAGCCTTTTGCATATACCCGTGAGGTTGAACTTTACACGAAGAACTTAACATATTGCAGTAATACGTCAAGCCTGAGTAACCATCGAACTACCACCTGCAAATTCATGGCCAATAAGCTACCACCTAGCCGTATGTTTCCGGTTGATATCAAAAATTTACCTTCAACAATATCCTATATCAAAATACTCATATTATATCGGTTAGATATTCTTCAGGGACGTATTTAGAAAAAAATTTAAACTCTTTTCCAATAACTTCAGTGAAATTTTCGAGTTTTTAAACTTCATGTTTTAAACAGTTTTTTCACGCAGACCGCGGTTTGCGCAATCTTCGATTAAATTTTACATTTAAGTACAATTAAGCAGCTCTGGAGTCAGAAGCGATGAATATCCTCTGATTCTTTCACACTGGGCGGGCAAGAAAAAACTTCCATACACTGAAAAAGATCGCAATTTGTTCCACATTGGAATAAAGTTCCCATTTAAGCTCTGGATTCGGAAGCGATGAATAGAGGCTGTACCCGCCTACATCGGCGGCTTAGAAATAATCCTCATTCACTTGAAAAGATCAGAGTACGCTCTAGTTTCGGTTAAATTGATCATTTAACTACGCCTGGAATTAAGAAGCGACGAATGGAGGCCTTATCCGTCCACATTATCGACGACATTCCCTATTTTTAATGTTGTAACAGTTCAAGTTCAGTTACGTAACGTAGTGCCGCAGGTTCAGCTATCGAAGAGAAGGTTTCAGTTTCAGCATTGAATATACTCAGTCAATTAATTCTGAAATTAGTACTTGGCGGCAATATCTTCCCCCTTCCCTTTTCAGCCTTTTTCTATACTACTACGCTGCTAAAGGTAGGTTACTCCCAATTCTCGCGTTTTCATCCTTTTTTTTGGCCTTGGTCACAATAACGGATATTCTTGGCCCGTTCTTTCTCCTTTCGCTGTATCTCGTGTTTTAACGAGAGGAGTGTCGCCCCAAATAGTCGCCTTTTACGACAGGTAGGGGATGCCCTGGGCCTATTCTTCATCCGGAACCCAGACGGATAGAAAACCTAACAAAATTCCGGGTAACGATAGAATACCATAGGAACGAAGAAAAATAATACTGTTAAAACATGTACTACGTATACGCCTTTCTTTCCTACGTCTAAGAAAAAAAATAAATTATTTTCTAAAGCAAAACGTTAATACAACAAAAAGCTTGAAAACTGAAAAACTAATATTTAAAACTTAAAAAAGTATTTTCAGGAGTGCAACAAAATATTACAAATTGTTTTCATGTAACGACGTGACATGAAACATCGTGTATGGATAATATTACTTTGTAGCTGCTGAAAATCTAGGACATTCGCGAATAGTCTCGTCATCGTCATTGATTTTGAAGTTTGCAGTTTTTAACGCAACTTGAGTGCGCGAATTGTTTTCAATTCCTACATATTCCTCCACAGAAAACTTATAGAAGCTAGATAAGGGTAGTTTCTCCGAAAAAAATAGAGGAGGGTACCAGGGGTGAAGAGTTAGCAAGAACTAGAACTGATTAGAGTAAATGAATACAGTTTTTAATGAAAACTGCAGCTCTATTGTAAAGTAAATGTTCTAGAGATTACTCGATAAACGGCGGCTATACAAGCTGAAAATTTGCAGAACAATGTAAGACAACGATTTCATGAACCCCAACGAACTTTTTAATACTTTATTATGGGTTTTATTTTTGGTGGTTCTGCATTCAAGACAATGGTTCGGTTTCCAGGGCAACATTTCTTGGGTAAATTTTGTGTACTTTGCGTGATGGAATTGATTACTAAAAGTTCGAACGGCGATCTGTTTATGGAGATGATTCATTGCAATTATAACAACTAAGAGTTAATAATCACATGACGGTTTGAAATCTTTTTGCAATATCTAACTATAGAAACTAAATTGATTTATTTGTCAGGGCCGCAATTGTATTCTGTACGAACATGGCAACAAGCCAATTTAATATGGAAATACCGATACAATCGTAAATTATTAGTTAACTGTTCTCGAAGTAATAGAACAGTAGGCCAAATTCAATCATACTTGTCTCTCATGATCTTTTACAGAGCGTAACTAACAGACAGTAGCAAATGGAACAAGTTACATTTTTTGGGGCGCCGATCGATCATAACTAGCTTACTTTTAAGGCTACGAACGGAACGAGATATCCGGAAAAAGGAATCGGAGGAATACAAATGTTCTCGCTGAAAAATGAAAATACGATGACTTGCGCCCTTATGAACTCGAGTGCCTGTTTTATGAGTTGATAACATGAAAGGAATTGCTTAAGTGTCGTATAAAATTCTTAATCTGTAATAACAAAAAGTTAGAACCTAGGCAGGGCTTATTAGTTCTTAAACTCCGGAAATTGTGAAATAAAAGCCAAATTTCCAGAACGTTTACTAAAATAGTCTTCTACGAAATTGACCTTAAAGGTTTAATCATGCTGAGCAAAAGAACGAAAGCTTTCGTGTCGACTAAGGCGTTATACAAAACTGGGAAAATGTTTCTTGTTAGAGGGGAAAGATTGATTCGTAATTGATAAGATAACTTTGAAAGATTTCTAGTTTTTATTTGAATATATTTGAGGGTTGAAACTATGAAGATCTTAGATTAAATAGTTTTTTATTTATCAATGTTTGTTTTATTGGAAAAATAAAAAAGTGGTTGGTACCTTTTTTCGTTTACGTAGTCGAAAATAAAAAAATTCTGGTAAATCCAGTAAAAGAAGGGCCCCAAGAGAAATTAGCAGCCAAAACAGGGCAAAAAGCTTCATCTCCGAAGAGATAGAAAAGGAGGATAAAGGTGGGGACGCGGAACGTTTATACTAGAGGTCGTGAGTTCGACTCCTACTCAGTGCGAAAACTTTTCTACACAAAAAATTTGTCTTGTCCATGATTTTGCGTATAGGTACATCATAAATGATTCCCCGCGGCACTAGATTCGATATTACTTCGGGTCTTATTTAAGCGTTGTTACAAAATCGATGACTAAAAAATTAAAGAAATGACAACAAAAATCTCTGCAATAATTTGTAAATTATGAATACGCGAAGGGATTTCGAAACTTTCTTCAAATATTATTAAAGATTTATTTATTAAATTTTTAATAATATTTGAAGTGGAAAAAGTAAAAGTTGTCAACATAATAAATATCTGAAAACATCCGATTTTATGATAATTTTAACTACGTTTGCTATTTAAATAATTTATGTTATACGAAGGGAAATTCAAAATTTTATTCTACGAATACTATACAACAATTAAAATTATGATTATTGGTTACTTCACCCTGTATAATATTATATATCGTATTATGTGTAAAATATACTACTACTAAACAGGTGTCATCGTTTCCTTTACCCCGTCAGATGGTCTAATTTAATCCTAAGTAGGGACACAGCGACATATTGCACCCCTTTTACCACCACTAGAATCCTCTTTCCTTCGACAAACCGACTATTCTAACTTTTTGCAACTTTGTTTTTATAATGAATGCGTGTCACAGCGGCATATGGCAGCTTAAAACTTTACACTCCAGTAGATAATAAAAATATAGCTGTTTTAAATTACAGTTAAGGAATTTTAAAAAGCATTTTGAAAACTGTCTTTGTAGATTTTTTTGAATGACAAACAACAAACTGGGAGAAACTAAAGCGTTTTCTGATTACAGCCACAAATCCCTTTCCTTATTACATTGTTTTTTATATGTTTCCACCCTCCCTAGTTTTGCCGCGACTTTTACCGGCAATTTAAATATTTCACACTGGAATAAGATGATTTTGCTCTTTGCCGCTAAATTTTAGAAATATTATACCTACTTAAGGCTTCCTTTTAGTGAGTCGGTAGAACGCTAAAAATTGACCGATTTTAAATATCGCACGACGCAGCACAAATTGCACGTCTGTACGACTGGTTGCCTATACATACAGGCGCATTAAAAATGCAATTTGCTTTGCATAGTAATTATTGACCTTTTTGTCATTGTATTCGGATTAGAATCACACCTAGGAAGAATTAGAGTATATGGGGCTAAAAGAGATTAAAAAACAAAGGAAAGGGTGAGGAGGGAAGTTCTTTTGATAGGGATTGAAAATACCCAAAACAATAATAATATGAAGTCGGAATAGAAAAAAGAGAACAGGGAAGACAGAGAAAAGAGTGGAGAGAGAAGAAGAGACCATGGGAGTACAAATTAAAACATTTATTTCTAACAGTTACATGCAAAACCAGAATCAAATTAGACTTTTCTTTTATTGCATTTCTAGTCTTAGGACATCTTTTTTTTCTTTTCCAATTTATAATCTAGATTCTAGAACCAAAAATAATTAAAGTACCCGATTTAATTCTGCCCTGCATAGATATACCTATTCTACTGGACTCCTCCAGGGGTTATCACTAAAAATAATTCTCCCATTCAACATACAAACAAAACTAAAAACCATTAAAAATATATTTACTTTCCTCATATTAATATTAGAGGAAAATTCTTATAGCTAATAACATCAACGATAATGAAAGCCAATTTCTTTTTCCTGTAATAATAAAACACCTCTATGTCCCAATACAGCATCATTAAAGTTTTTTTTTACTATTAATACATAATGAAAATAATTCCACATAAAAAATTGCCTAGTTGCATATAAAAACCTACAGGTAAAAAGCGAGCTTTTGTAACATACAAAAACAAGTTCAAAAAATTCGTTAGTATTAGTACATATTAGATTAACAATAAATTACTATAATTTGATAAGTAATAACGTTACTTAAAGAAGTCTTCTACCTCTGCTAATTCCCTTTCCCTTGCTTGTTCATGGGCCCATCTTGTTTCAGCTAATTTATCGGATAAAGACCATCTATGGTGGAATATTTTTTGCCCACATACATTACATTTTTTATTACCAAATGGAGGGGTTTTCATATATTTTAATAAACATTCTTGATGAAATAAATGTCCACAATAAAGTCTTTCAATGTGTTTCGGAGAATCTTCATCAACTTCAAGGAACTAAAAATATAATAATTATTATTAAAGTTTATTTTTGTTTGGTAACGTGATTTACGGTTGGATCTTCTGGAAAACATTGTTCTTTACAAAGCTGACACTTTTCCCCTGGTAAACGTTTTACACAATCAATAAAAAAAATTGTTGACTTTTCCAAAGAAGGTTTTGGTTTAAAAGGGGGTTCATTTGGTTTTGGTTTTTTTAATGGAGGCTCCACACATTGCCTAGCTATTTCTTTTGCTTGCCCCACCATGTGCCTAATGAAAGCCGGTGTAAAATTTGATTCAACATCTTGAATGCTACAACACAAACTTAATAATCCAAATCAATTCAAAATAAAGAATTAGTACTTTATGGCTGCATACGGATAATCATCGGGTACAATAATTCTAATTTTAAAATAGTATTTCTCATTCACAACTTTTATCGATAAGCTTGAACCTTTTTGTTTAAGTTTAAGTTCATCATTCCCATCAATCAAACTCTTTTTAAGTACATTTATTTCATCATAACAGCAAGAAAGAGGATGTTCATCAATAAAATTCCTTAAAAATTGTAAAACTTTCAACACCTGGGCCTTCCCAAGGAATTTTTTGGCTTCGCTTTCGCAAACATTTGTTAAACCCTGAAGGAGCTTTTCTGAAAGGGTTTTACTTTTCAGTTCGATTAATATAGGTGTTCTTGGATAATTTTCAGGAAATTGTATGCAAGCAATGATTGTTTTAAACTGTGTACGCCTTATTTCTGCCCGGACCATTGTCTGAACACACGACACAAGTCTGCACCCTGGGATAACATGTTCTGCCAGTTTTTTGATTTCTGAAAGCTCATCTTCAATTAAACCCATATGCAAATGAACACAATTAGTATTAATAGTAGTTAAATATTATAAATAGAATTTAAAAATTTCAGTAAAAGGAAAAGTGAGGTTAGATTATCCAATACAAGACCTTGTTGCCAGTGATATCTGATATTAAATTACTTGCTGAGTACAGGGCCGAATTAGAATGTTTAATACGAAGGAAACCCAATCAAAAACAGAAAACTGTAGGATAATTGGTTCAAATTATCGCTTTTTATGACAGGGGATTCCCCGAATTAATTTCCGAAACTCTAGCGGTACAATAAAGAACTATATTAATGGTAACCATTATAGATAATTATTGGTATGTCTATGATGGTAACCCAAACTAAACAGGAAGAATTAAGACAGAGTCGCCTTTTACGATAGGCAGGGGATTCCCTTGGCCTATTCTTCATTTATGGAACCCATACGGATAGAAAATAAGACTGTGAACCATATTAAGGGTACCGCAGCGTGGGATGAGAGATCTCACTCGTATGATCTGACAATTTTGAGGTAAACAGAAAAAATATACGACAGCATTCTCAAATAGTTGCCTTTTACGATAGGCAGGGGATTCGCTGGGTCTATACTTCATCCGGAACTCAGCGTGGGATGTCAGCTCCCACACGTATAATAAAAAAAACATTAAGGTAAAGAGGACGAACATAAGACGGTTTTATGGCCCAACTGGGCCTGCTGATGGGAGATGGACAAAGGAACGTCCACGTCAGTAGAAGGGTCTCGCCAATTTCTTCCATTCTGTTCATTCTGGTATTCTTCGTATCAATATTTTAGTTGATTTCATCAAGTGGTCTTCGTATCCGATTTCTTTTTGAGGATTTCTACCAAGTCTCTTGATCTTGAACTGTTCTGATGCAATTTAAACTTGCTGCTGTCTTCAGATGGTCGCTCCACCTGATCTTCTGCGACCACTAGCCCTTTCTATTTTCCTATGGACTCCACATGAGCATCTCAAAACGTTATCTATTGCGTTTATTTTCTTCATCCTCATTTTTGTCTTCTGAAAGTATATTCCTAGCCCTCATTTATCTTCCTCCATAGGTCTGCCGTATCATGTGTACAGACTGCATTTAGATTCTGTTATAATCCCTTTTGTCGATTCCTTGGAAATCCGTCCCTGATTTGTTCCAGACTTATAGCAGATCTGACAACATTGTATAATCCCCTTTTCGCGGTTTGTTCCCTGATTTTTTAAAAGTTATGCCGCTTATCGCCAAGTAAATCCCCTCATTTGCTATCTAGTTGTCATAAAGTGAACATCCTACAATAACACTAACCTTCTGGACAGAACAGTTTACTTGTAGTCTTTAAAAAAAGGGGATAAACACCAACAATTTCCATAAGGTAATAATTTATTTAAATACCAATATGGTTATCAGTACTTGAGAAAGTTTTGAATACGTTGGCCTAGATAAGTAAAGTGCAATCGGTGCATAATCTGACCGTCAAATTTATTGTCATCTCTGGTTGCGATTCTAAATTTAGTACCTACACAATTAATTAATATCAGGTATATAAAAGTGCAATAAAACGTTATTTCTTGGTAATACGATTATATTGCATTATATTTCACAATGTTGCAGAAATGTGTGCTGCAAAGAGTCCGATATCTACAGTACAAGAAATTGCAGTGATGAAACGTTTACCATTACCTGATTATCAGATAACGGCACAAGGGATTGGATTTCAGTGTATTGGAAGACTTGCTCATCTTTCAACCTCTTCTGTTGCTGAGAGTAAGAGACGAGCCAAGCATTTGTGTGCAGAACAAATCCTCTTCTTATTGAATTTAGAAGATACAGGAAATCACAGTAATTTAACAGTAATTAATGTTCAACCAAAACTTCCAAACAGCATTCTACAGGTAGGAAATGCTTTTGTAAAAACGCAAGAACTGAATTTCAATGCAGTTGGAAAATTAAATGAATATTGTGCCCAAAGTGGAATGGCGCCTCCAAAATATGCAGATGCAGGTGTCCAACAACAAAAATTCATCATTGAATGCATGGTGCAAAATCATATTACACGAGGACAAGCTTCTACTAAGAAACAAGCTAAACAGATGGCTGCTAAAGAGATGCTCAGCAGGTTGTGTATTTTATCTATTTGTTGCATTAACCTGTAGAACATTTCAAACAAGGCACAAAGTAGTATACCTAGATTTTTTTTATTTTATTGATAAGATATTTGATCAGACTCGGGATGAACAAAACTTTTATTAAGTATATTGTTATTGTGTGAATGTGAGTCATTTGAAAATAAAAACCTTGATAAAAACTGGTTTTGATATAATCGCACTGATAAGGCTATAAATAAACGTTTTGCATTCCCAGGGTTTCCTTAAATGGCTTTAGCCCTGCTTTAAATGGATATGCGAAATCAAAGGAGATTAGGACAAAACCAAAAGTAGCAGTGTCTCCTGGATATTTTGACCATGACAGGTCAAAGTCTTCTTCTCCTGAGTTACAGAAAAAACCAAAAGTAGCAGTGTCTCCTGGATATTTTGACCATGACAGGTCAAAGTCTTCTTCTCCTGAGTTACGGAAAAAACCAAAAGTAGCAGTGTCTCCTGGATATTTTGGCCACGACAGGTCAAAGTCTTCTTCTCCTGAGGTACAGAAAAAACCAAATCCGTTGGATCCTGAACATTTTGAACAACGCAATTCAAAACCAGCTTATTCTGAAGGAAAACGTAAATTAATATCAGAACAATTATTAACCAGCATTGAAAAACAACCACGCAAACTTTCAACAAATCCATTCCTAGACGCTTCTGAAGATTTGTTTCCCCCTGAAGGAGAAGAACAACAAGAAGTACATCAGGTTAATAGAACCAGATTTGTATACTTACAAGGAATTTTTATACAATTTTGTTTCAGGAGAAAATAATCGAGATTTTCAAGCAATTATCAACAAAAGCTAAAAAACAGAATGTTGAGACTGATTTATTTTCCCAAGCTTCTCGAAATTTTTTTCCAAACGTACAAGAAATAGAAAAACAACAATTATGTATGAACAACGAATTAGTTGAAGAAAAGGTAATAAATAATACGAAACATTAAATAGTTCTTATAAAAATTTTGCTTTTAGGAATTGGATTCGGAAGAAAAATTAAGGAAGGAATTGCAAAAATTAAATATTGGGTTTCGGATAACTGAAATGCAAAGAAAACCTTTACTGCTCGTCCTAAAAACGTTTCCAACGAAAATTCATCCACAGTATACCTTCATGCATTCGGCTGATACATACAAATTGACTGTTATTGGACTTTTAGCAAAAGCCGTGCGCGACATAAAACTCATGCAAAAGTAAAGTTTTGTTTCAAAACGTATTAATATCTTAAGTATAAAGTTAAGTTTTTAAATTTATTAGGATTTTGTTTTTTTTATTCAATGATTAATTTATTATTATGGTTACCATTGTTTATAAGTAGAGGAAAATATTAATTTTTAGTTTTTAAGTAAAACATAGCACAAATAATTGATAATTCATTTTGATCGGGCTTATACTTGGGTTTGGTTTTTTTTTCGGACTCTTGTTTGCATTCTTAATAAAAAAGAGCCACTGTTCATAATAAGAATTACATTTTGTATGTATGTATTTATTTCTCGCTCTTTCTAACTGGCTGCATTTACTAATACTCTCTATATTTATTTTATGTGCAATAGGTATTTTATAACTAATTTTATTATTTTCCATTGTATGCAATTAATATGTGACCCATTATTCAATTTATTATAGTATGACTGTTAGTTTTAAGAGTTTAAGTCTGCATAAACATAAAGTTAATTTTAGAATTTGTTTACTGTATAGCTTTAATGAATAACAGTTTGTTTATTGTCTACTTTATATTTATTACTCTACTTGAGAGTACACCAGAGATCTACAAGTAACCAATGTGGATAATCACCAGAGATAATAAACACACAAAAACAGAACAGAAAAGTGTTTTACCAAACGTTAAAGAACGTAAGCGAGGAAAAATCCTCGATGATAATTCAAAAATATAATTGGGGGATTCACAGAGCCCTTTTAAGGCAAGCGGATAGCGATCCAACAGCTGAGCGTATGTATATACACAAGTCCACTGGGTTTGTGAAAAATAATTCTCAAACTGCAACTACTAACCTAAAGTCGGTGAGGCGCCCCATTAGTTTTTGCAAGGTCTTTGCTTTAGGTTAGTTGCAGTTTGTGAATTATTTTTACCCAGTGGACTTGTGTATATCCATACGCTAAGCTGTTGGGAGCCGAACTGTGAGGGCTATCCGCTTGTCTGGGTCACTGAAGGCTCGATAAGTTTCTTAAATTTATATTTTACTGATACGATATTTTCTAATGCAGTACACCCAAAAATTGGAACGATACGAGTTTATACGATCTTCTGAGGGGAAAACTGTAGAGGGTATTACAAACTGGTGGGTACTGGGCTGAAAAATTTAAGACATAATTATCGTTTATAAAAGAATAATGCAGAGGAGCAAATAAAAATGAAAATTAAAATTGGTTATGCGTATCTTATTCAAAAATTATAAATATATTCACAATCAACAAAATGCTGTTTTTCTATTCTAAATGAATATAAAAAATTTTCTTTATCTTCCCGATACCGAGCTTTAAGAAGATATTCTCTTGCTAAATCATTTTGTCTAAACCCATACGTTGTAGCAGCCCTTTGACACGTTTCCAGATACTCAATCGCTTTATTCAATGTTAAAATCCTATCTTCTCCATAACAATTTTCAAATTTCCAATTCCCTAAATTTTGCGACCATTTAAAATCTGGATTAGAATGGATGTTTTCTAAAGGAGGAACTATTCGTAAAGTAGACAATATTTTTCTTAAAGTGCTAGCCGTGGATGTTTGTGTTGGGGCTAATTTTGTATTACTGGTTGTTCCGGAAGGTACTGCGATATGTTTCTGCGAGGCTACACCCAGGAAAAAATTATCTTGCGGTGGAACTCTCCCAAGCAACCTTGATATTAAATCACCCATGTATGGTAAATAGGGGCGTTCTTGCGCGGCCCGCCGGAAAGCTTTTTGATACGCTGGAAGTCTTGGATCACGATATAGTCGACATAAATTTTCAAAAACCCTAAAAAAAATAAAATTAGTTTCAGAATAAACACAAAAGATGATTTTTTTTTACTGATATTTTGTAGCATGTCGTTTTCTTACGTATGTCCATGTGAGATGTAATCTGTAAATCGCAGGACTTTGTAATCCACACAAAATACTTTTACAAGATTGAAAATTTGATAATTTATGACATTTTTCTGCTGTGTTTATTAGACGAGCAATCAATCTAGCACGTATCTAAAAATAACATAATATTATTGCAAGTTTAAGTTTGTTTATTATTTTGACCTTTTCAGAATCATCCCTCAAAATTTCCGTTGCCGTAAGACAGCTTAGTCTATGAGAAAATGCTTCAAGGGCGCCAATATTAGGCGCATTTTTAGAAGTTTGTTGCCAGAGTAAAACCCCTAATTCAACTGGGGGTATTTTCAAAAATAAATCACGATCTATTAACGTCAACTGGCAAGCTAACGTCGTAGAATCAAAATCCCATGCTGTAAGGGCAATTTCCATTCTTAAGATTCTTCTTAAATACTGCAGAGATGTTTCTTGGGGTTTTCTGATCGTTTCTTTACAACGCAGGAAACAACAATAGTAACAAACTATTAGAAATTAATAATAAGTGCATTAGTTTGTGCTACCTCTTTCAGAAGAATCTTCGTACGAATCTTTTAAGGGATTAAAAGTGTAAAGTCCTCGTCGTTTGTTCTTTTTGGTTACCCCAAAGTCTTCAGATGGATCATCGGTGTCTGTTACGAATATTTTTTTGTTTTTACTTCTTCTAAATAATCTTCGCTTTGCACCTAAAGAATGAAACTGAATTAGAAAAAAAACTCGATGTTGTTATTCTTCCTATAAACAATTAAGGGTTTAATCCCCAATTTCTTTTGCAAATATTTTATTTACTGTTAAAACAACCTTTCTTCCGTTGCTTGCTTTTACTTTGGCAATAGTCCCTAACTTTATTCAAATGGTTTAACAGTTCTTGATACGCATCCCTTGCAGAACGTGGTCTATACCAATAATCGGGTGTCCAGAAAAATATAACTGGTCTTTTTAGGGCAGTTCTGGAATTATAAATTTAGGGGAGAAATTTTAAGGTAGGTTCAAAAGAATTATACTTAATGGTGTTGGTATTAACATCTAATCTATTATCAAGGTGGAGGTTATCGCAAGATATGGAAGCTGTTAATTGTCTTCTAGATACCGGAAGTCGAAGTTCGGGCTCTAAGGGTTGTCTTCTTATGCGTACGCAAGATACCGCCCGTTTTATCTAGAAAGACTCGATGGACTTTCGAAGTTTTGAAATACAAAATGTTACCTGAACGGAAAGTCTTTCACCAGGAGGAACACTCCAAGGTCCTAAACCATGTAAAAAATGTGGTTGAGAAGCAAAACCGTATCGTCTTCGATGTCTTCCTCTATTCAACACCATAGGATTAGTATCTCTTGATAATTCCCATAATCTTACAGCATTTTCAGCTAAATCAACAAAATGCGAAGCCGATTGGGTTTGAACCATGTATTGGGGTGACATTTCGTCTGTTGACTAATTCAAAGCAATTAGTTTGCCAAGATTTCTTTTCCTTAAACATACCTGAGTGGAAGTCATACTAAATTTATTATCGACAGGTAAAAATAATCCTGAGGTGCACCCTTCAGGGACACCGCTACCAAATCTATTTATAGCGTAGGATTGGCTATCAACCCCTGATAATTTTTTTGTTAAACTATTACTGGCCAAGGGAGGGAGGGAGAAAACACATCTGGAAATTTAAAATTTTATTTAAATTATAAATTAGGAAAATAATAAAATACTTAGGTAACCGTTTGCGTTTTACAAATTGCGACATTGATGGAGGGATCATAACAGGGGTGTAATTTGAAGCAGAGTCTTCTAAATTTTTTCCTAAATATAAATAACGATCCGTCCATTTTGGAACGCTCTTCTATAATCAAATTTATGAATTTTAATTCTTATAATTTTTTTTTTCTTTTACCGTTGATACGTGGTCGCCAGATCCGAATTTACACCACAATTGGGGAACACCCCTATCGGTTACAACTTTCCTTGTTGCTAATAAATATAAAGTACTGTTTGAAGTAGAAGTAGCAACGGAAGTTTCTGAATGTGAAGAACCTGGATCTTCTGGACTTAAAAATTTAACTCTTTCGCACCAAAGATTCCAAAACATCTAAGATTTTAAAAGTTTAGAATAATTACTTAAAAAGGGGTTGTTTTGAGTACTTGTCGTTTCTCGAATCCACCCAATTCAAAATATAGAATACGATTATTACAAAAATGTGCTTTTAAAGATTGTCTTTTTCTGCGATGAAAAATACTTAAGTTTAAGCACTCGACAGGGTAAACTGCAACTAATTCAAATGTTTCTATATCGGGATCCAATCCTGGAACGTACGTTATAGAAGATTCATTAGCGGATGGTAAAATATCTGTTGCTAAAACTAATTTCGTTGGAGTTAAACCTGAAATAGGAAAAATCAAAAAGGAAATTTTTAAAGAGAAAGTATTCAGAGCTACCTAAATTGACTTGTCTGATTCCTTTACCCTCGCGTGTTGTTTGTGCAAATGGACTTTCAACTAATACCATGTCTTCAAAGTCACAGTACTCAGAAAATAACAGCTTTTGAATACGATTAGTGGACATGACTTAAATTTCGTGTAAAGACACATTGTGATAGAGTTGTATTATTCTATATTTGAACTTTATGACATAATAAGTACATACATTCAGTTGACATTTAATTGACATAACAACAATAAGCAGTACGAATTTGATAACGCAGTTTTTAATAATTAAAAATAATAATGCTAGATACAATCACAATATACACACTCAGGCGTCAAAAGAAAAAATATTTATTTATATACACATGTATAATATTAAAAAAGTAAAAGGTATTTGCACTTCGTTTTCTGATTCTTTTCGTTATGGATCCCATCTGAGATTTAAAGTACAAATTTCCTTTATGTTACATGCAATAATTGATCATTTATAACTGTAGGTCTGAAACAAAAAATTTTTTAAACGCCATCATTAATATAAGATAAAAAAAATAGCTAAGAAAACAGAGAGAGAAATTTACATAGGAGAGAAGACCCATGTACGACAGCCTGTGTTTGTGTATGTGTTGTGTTAACCGAAAAGAAGCGTAAAAGTTCGAAAAAGGTAACACTTCTTCAATCTTACATCTCTCCAAATGTAATGCTCTTCTGCTGAACTAAAGGCTTATGGGAATTATGGAAATTATGATTACCATTCCCATTTTTTAAAATTCCGTTAGGCATTTCAGGTTTTTTTTCATTAGAACAAATACTGATAGTCACTCGATTAGATTTCATTCCCTCCGCAGCTCGGAAGTTTAAATTATCCGTCGACTTTGCAAAACTTCGGCTTAAGGTATTATTAAGTGATATGGTTACAGAACCATTACTTTGTGGTTTGATTTGCGGCCCATTCAAGAGATTTTCCTAAAAAATTAAACAATTAAGTTTAATTTAGATCCAAAATTAATTTACTTACCACCGATTCCGTTCTTTTTCTTAAATTCGATCTACTTAACGTATGCGCCAATTCTGAAGCAAACTGGCTACTGATAGATCCGTTATTTTTATCCCCTTCCCCATTTTGAAGGAAATCCAATTTTCCTGGTTGTTTCCTAAGACTTCCCGAAGGATATTCTCCAATGGTAACACTTACAGGTCTTTGTTTTTTCCCAGAAGATGAACTGCACGTGGAACCGTTAGAAAGTTGCGCACTTAAAGTTGTTTTCGGTCTGTTAAAATAAGTATTTGGTGGTTTAGGCCATGGATTCGATGGATTATTTAATCTAAATGATTCGAGCGACTCCATTTCCACTGTGTCGTGATTTTGACTAGTTTTGGCTTCGTTTGAAGCGAATCTATTCGCAATGGCTTTTGAAAGTGTTGAATTCGAGTTGATGCTGATTGTGTCATAATCAGGAGGTGGACAAGGAGGTGGTTGGGGTGGATAATTCTGTTTCTCCCTTGCAAACGAAAGGGTTGAATATTTTACAGGCACGGGTGGTGCTATTTTCGTTTTGGGTTTTGCCTGTTGAACAGGTAAATCATTGGATTTACTTTGAGCAACAGTTTCTTCAATTGGGGGCTGAAAGAAAAAATATTTAATTTTTTTATTTAAGGTTTCTTTTGTAGTAATACTAACAGGGGGTGGTGGTGGAGGTGGATTGACACATGGGGCGGATATGCTGTGTCTGATTACCGGCTTCTCTTGTAGGGTTTCGTTTAGGGTTAAAGTTGAACGCCTTTCCGTTAGCTTTGAAGGAAATTGACGACCAGATTCACGATCCTGTTAACATTAGAATTTATTTAATTGAGGAATTTGGATTAATCAGGAAAATGATGTAATTATGCAGTCGAGTAAAAATAATGAAAGTTGTACGGAAGCAAGCAGTTTTCTAAAATAATTGTTTTTAAAAGTTGACTTAACAGTAAGACATCAGACGACCTTGTGTTGTCTTAAAAGTAATTATCGTAACGGTACAGTAGATTGAGATGGGAAAAAAAGGTTTATCTCTTAAATGAGTAACTAGTAGCATTGTTTTTTTTAAGAAGAATTTACATAAATTTGAATGTCCTTAAAAATCGTTGAGAACGGTTGTTTTGATGTAGGTAACCAGATTTTAGGAAAAAGAAACCGTCTGAGTTTTTTTTAAATTATAAAATAAAAAAGTTTTGGGAAAGGCCAGGAAAAACTAACATTCCTTGTAATCAATAATAAAATTGTTGAAAATCATTGGAATTTAATCAATAAAAAGGAAATAAACAAATTTTTGATTTAAAGTTAGCAAATAGTTTTTAAATCGTGTAGTATGTCAAATTTTCTTTATCTATTGCGATAAAATATGTATTGGTGATGCGTAATGCCTAACACCACTAATAGGAACATGTAATATTGTAAAAAAAATTGATAATTTTTCCTAAACCATTGTTTGAAGTGATCTAATATGTATTAGTTTTATCTAAAAAAATTTGTTATGATTAGATAAAATTATTTGCCACTCCATTAAGACTTATGGGTCATTAATGCCCTAAATTTTTTTAAAGGATTAGATTTCCTATATCTAAAAATGTACAGGGTTGTCCACTAAAGTTAAAAATAAAAAAAATTATTGATAATGGACCGCATTTTTTTTAAATAATCCGTTTGTGGTAAACGGAATTTTTTATAAATTAATTTAGATAAGCATTGTTATCTTTCTTCCGGTTATGGTTAATGTAATCATTTTATTTTACTTTGCATCACGAGATTGGATTAAATTGCGACAAATAAATTTACCTACTGCAGGTTTCCAAAAGATCTCCTAGCTCCATTAAAATTATCATCTAATACGTCAATGTTGTACGTCATTATTATCAGTTATTGGAAGGAAAATATTCAGTTCGAACACATTATACTCTAGATTAATTTTTGTTTTGTATATAAATCGATTGTGCACCCACATAATAAAATTATTACATAATAGAAAAAACTAATAACTTACTTCGTAACTCTGAATAATAACTAGAGGTTTGAACTTTGGTTTAAACTCCATTTTTTTGTTAATAAAAACTTGCCCAAGGATTAGAACAATTAAAAACCACTAAAATGCACACGGCATTGCGCGAGGCACGAAAACAACTGACGGAACTTTACAGATTAATAAGAAAAGAGGAGGTTCGCGTTTACCTGTATTACACAACGATGACGTTATATTATTATTCGAATAAATATTGCTTATGAATTGTTTTAGATATTTATTAAAGATACTAAAACGGTTTAAGTTTAAAACGCGCGTAGGTTACCTGCGTGCTCGCTAAATAACGTATGAACATATCAAATTATTGTTAGCACTAATAATACCTAGTACTCCTGGTTACGGATAACAGTAGAGATATTAAAAAATAGCTTGCAAGTAATTTCCCAGTAACAAAAAATCTACACTAATTATCGCGAATTTTTTACGCTCCGCTGAAAAAAAGAATTCAAGTAATAATGTTTAATTACTTAACAATTAGAAATTGGAGCATCCAGGAAGATAAGAATAAAAGAAAATAATCATGAGGGGAAAGCACTAACAGACAATAGTCACGCATCCCTAAATTTCCTGAAACGATTCATGTGGATGTTGGTGTTAAGCCTAAGCACTAGAACCGTCCAACATTTAAACGAATAATTTATTAGATGTTATCAAGAAATCAAGAAGGGGTGACTGATTGTTGATTTTAGGGTCATTAATGGAAATGTACAGGGTGTTGCATTTACACAAACAAATGACCAAAACGTACTTGGTTATTTTTCGTTTAGTTCTTTGAAATCCTATTTTGACTACAACTTAATATTTTTAAAAAACAAGTTAATAATAATACATGTATGTCTTTTACATCATAATATTTCGACAACTTACTCTTACAACAAAAAACGTAACCAAGAACTATAATATTATTCAGGAAACATCACTTTCCTTTGTAGCAACATCAAGTTGGGCACCTTTCTGTTTTAATTAATTATTATAATAAAATTGTGAGAAATTTGCATTTTATACATATTGTTCGATGAGAACACAATGGATTCAGTAACAAATGTTGAAACTAACCGGAGCACTTACAATCTTATGTTTAAAATCATGTTAATATGAAATATTCGTGGGTCTTTCAAAAATCATTAAAGTTAGAAATTAGTTTACATATTTCGCAAGTACATTGACTTTTGATTGATCGAAGTAATTTGATGAGCCATTTGAAAAATTCAGGAGAAGTGAACAGTTTTATAAATCCTTGTAAGAAACACATAACAATTAATTCCTTAAAAAAATGTGCCAAATTTCTGAAGGTTGTTTAAACAAGTTTACAGCTACATACATTATTTTTTATCAATAAATACATCTACAACATAATTTCTAGTTGAGAATTAATTGCCCCTAGAAGTATTTTTATTAAAATGTCGTTGGAGGTCGACAAAGAGAAATTCAATCCCCTAGGGCCTAGGAGTTAGGTTTATTGTTCCAAAATTAAAATGAAGGTACGGGCTGAACACAGGATGAATGAGGATAATTATTGAAGAAAGAAAAAGGTTGAGCGGCACAAATAAAGAAGGCTAAGGATGGATTTAACTGCAATTTTCGTTTATGGGAGAATTTTTTATAAATATCTTTATTTCTGCATTCCTTTCTTTGAATCTCGTCCTGCAAGTCGGAAGATGTTGCGCAAAACGTAAGAGGAAGCAAGAATAATAGCAAGGTCAGAAATAGGGAAGGAAGAATGGGAAAACAGCGAATTGGACCACGACGGTGAAAATGTTTGCGGCTAACCGCACTAAACCCTCTGGAAGAATAGTATGGTATAAAAAAGTCAAAGACCCTTGACTGTAAAGAAGTTGTCCGGCCTATACTCGAAGTGATTATTTTTAGGCGGATGTAACAATGAAGAATATACGTACCTACCCCTTTTATTGTTTACTTTCTCTTTATTTTTTTCTAGGTCTAGAGATTACAGCGAGCTGGGTCAAACTTGCATCATAGGTCTGGACTTTGTACCCGACTAAAAATAATCACTCCTACTATAGATAGAGAAGAGAACAAGAAAAGGCTGGATAAAAATTTTGAATTCTTAAATTTATGGCGCAATCCTTCCACTGTTACATCTGCCGCGTCAAGTTTAAAAAAAACCTTAAAACATCTTTCAATTGGAAAAGTAGAATAACAACTTTTTAAATAGGAACAATAAAATATTTAGAAAAGTAAGTGGAGAATACGAAAGGTATTGGCCTAAACAGTAAGACCTAGTTCTTTAAACTTAAATTTAAAAAATTGATATTTGACTCAAAACATTTCCTAATTGGAATAGTTTAGAAGTTATGTGTTATCTGCACAATAAAATTTCTGGAAATAATGTTATGCCCGATTTTTAATTAAGGCATTTAAAAAATAATAGCCTATAAAACCAATAATTAAGCAACAATAAATAAGTATTTATAAAAATGTTAAACAATCTAATTAGTTTTATTCTTCTTAGTTAAAGCTTTCAAATACCAGAAATTGTATACTCAAACAATAAAATTCTATTGTTAACAATTATTAATTGATTAACTTGAAAACGTTCTCACTGATGTTAGTTCACGCCGAAAAGTGAAACCAATTCAGGAACCACGCGATATTATTGCTCAACAATAATTTGTATAAATTACTCACCGCCAGCTCTTTGCAAATGGCTAATTTTTCTTTGACCACCGGAACTTCTTCTACTTCCTTGTCTTCATCAACAGCCTTGAACATCTTACGATGAACTTTTTTGAACTCATCCATTAATCTAGTGTGCTGTTGTTGTTTGTCTGTATCTACTCCTTGAAGAATTTTTCTTTTTTGTAATTGTTCATCTATTGTCGGTTTGGTTTCTTCTTCGATTTTCTTTCGCTAAAATAAGATTTTATTATTAACTGATTATTTATTGATAACAGAAATCTTACTTCAGATCTTCGTTGTAATTCTTGACTTATAGCACTGGATAAACAACTCGAGGTGTCGCTACTTCTACTGGCCAAACTGTTATAACTGCAAATCGAAGGGGTTTTATTCAAATTATTGTCAGTCTTGGTGTTTTCCTCTGTATTACTCCTGTGAACCTCAACAACTACAGTTTTGGTTTCCTGTTGATGGGAAACCAAACAAATGTCAGCTATTTTATTAGATTTATTTCTAGTTAAAGTATTTGTATTGTTATCTATGTTTTGGCACTCTTCAGGACCATTATTTGTAATAGTGGTTCCATTTTCAGATAAATTAATAACCGTCGGTTTGAACTGATAACGTTTTTCATCGTTATCAATATCATCCCATTCGATTTTCTCCCATTTACTCGATTTTAATCTATCAAGTTGTGACAGACGGTCTTCTAATTCTAAAGACTCTTCTTTAACGATCGATAGCCTCTTGGAATCTGACCAGGAAGGGCTTTGGTCGCCCGTGACCGAGCTAGCAGAACTGTTGTAGCCGCTGGATTCACCCGGAAAAAGTTCAGAACCAGCTGATTTACGGACTATTAAATCCAACTGACGCGACGTTTTCATTATGTTTACAGCCTGTAAGATTTATTTTGTAACACGTTCGTGCATTAGTTAATTAATGATCGAATCATACTTCATTAAACTGGATATCGCTGAAGTCCACGTTGTTGCAGAAAAGGATTTGATCGCCAGGTCGAAGCCCTGCTTCTCTAGCAATCCCTCCTTCCTTTGTGAATTGAATAAAGATCCCTGGTTTCCATTCGGGGCCTTTGCAAATCCTGAAAGAATCTCGAATAATTATTCTGGAAGATTGAAATATGTTTTTTGACTTACCCGCAACCAAGCTTTGTACGAGGCGCAACCATGATGTTTATTCTCACATCATGGATTTTGTCACCGAGTTGTGGTGAAGATCTTGTTGATGATGTGGAGTCCGAAATTATTTGCCAACTCAATGAATCTGTGCTTCTACTGTAAAAAAATTAATTATAATTACATTTAGTAATAATCCTCATAGACTTTGAAATATCTAATTAAATTTTTAATTGATTTTAATCCTTATCGATATATTTTAATCATCGTTGAAAAGTTCACTTCATCATCCATCAAATTATTTCTTCTGGTTCGTAAAATGTACCAATAAAAAATTGTGTAGGTTTCTTACGGTACATCTGATTCTAATCAAATTATAAAAAATATTATAAGAATCTTTATGATTATTCCTCCTCCTCCTTAAAAGAAAGTTCTTTGATTTTTCCTAGTAGTATTTTATAAATAAAAAAACTCATTGTTTCAATGGAAATAACAATGAATGATTTGAATAGAAGAAAACAAATAAAATAAGTTAAATACAAGTGAGTGTGAACTACTTACTCTTTAACTGGGATCATTCCAACACCTGAAACAGAAAGTTTTCCTTAATAAAATCCATTTAAGGATTACAAATGTAATTATAATATTAAGTACATTAAAGTTTAATGTAATTAAGGGGAAAATTCTGGTTGATTAAGTATTCTGGCAAAATTGAAAAATTTTAGCACGACAAAGAATGTCGTCTACATAGTCAAGAGGAAAGTAGGCGGTGGTTAGATAATACAACTTCTTGGTTCGCTGAACATCTGTACCCGAGTTACCTCGGATTCCGGAGGATGCGTGTTCAAAGATAAAATTGAGATTTTGTAATAGACAGTAATCTGGGAAAAGTTTCAATTAATGAAAGTCAAGTGAAATTGTAATTTTGTTGTCTTTACATGAAGATGGTTTTCGACATGCTAGCAAAATAAGACTTTCGTTTATTTAATTTTTTTATTAATAAATTCTTCCGGTATAAGTTTACCAAGTCAAGAGGATTGTTGTTCGTACATAAAACAGGGTGTTCCAGAATTCCCAAACGTAAAATAACGCCATACAAGAGCAAAGTTGCATCGAAAACAAATTAAGGGATGAAAATACATGTCCCTCCCATTTAGAGCTCAGCATTTATGGAAACAGGACAAGGGAACCATAATAACAATAATAACAAGCTTTTCCTTTACCGAAACACGTTTCGAGAACCAATTTCTCATCTCAGCAGGATCAAAACTGTTTCAATCCTGCTGAAGATGAAAAATTGGTTCTCGAAACGGGATTAAATCTTCAGAGTGGTCTTCTGCAGTCTCCAGCAATTTTCTATTTGAATCAAGGCGACCTTGTGATTAATATTAAAAATTACTCATCAATATTGTTATAAAAAAAGTTCGATAACGGTTAATCATGAATAATGAAAAGCACATCAAATTGTAGTTCATAAAATTATGCTATTTTTAACTGTGACAATCGAATAATTATTATTGCACTATTGTATACCAAGAATACAATAAGAGTTGTTTATAATTTTCTTTTTACGGAAACAACCTTCAAAAAATCAAGGGTTTATACCAAGGTCATGCGTGATTCTAATTATCATACCCTGGTAACCATACTAGTACATGCGAATTGAACCCACGCTCAAACCTGCTGAAAACCTATAAAATATTTTTTGATAACAATTTTTACTATAAGCCCACACCCTTGGCCCACACAATCCTTTATAGAAGATCCCGGGTTGCGTTTGAGTTACGAATTGGAAAGTTAAATTTCTCAATATTTAATGTGGCGCCTCCCTCTTTCCAGGAGGCCTTTTCTCCATAAAGGGATGTCAGGGCAATTTTTGAGTACCGTGACTCTGTAACCGGATAGAGAAGAGAGTTGGTTTAGATTCCAACTCTGTATGGGTCCGAAAACTCATCTATGGGTCTGTTTTTGCAGGTTTCCGGAAGGGTGCAAGATACCATAATGTCATTTTGGGCCCAGCTACGTGTATTTTCCAATATTTTTTCCTAGGAACCAAACGTGGATAGGTTAGTAAGGCAAGCTCATTATTTCGCATAATTCACTAAAAAAAACCGTAGAGTAAGATTTAAAAAAAATACAATTCGAACTAAAACACATCATCCAATTAAAACTTGGTTTATAATCACGAGCAGTGTCAGCACGTGAGCAGTTTAAGACCTAAAAACTTCAATCAAGTGCACTTCCACGTGCATTAATCCACGCATTAATATCAAGGCGTGTACCTACACATTCCGACTAAAAAAAAATGCACAAGCTTATTTTCCATGTTCTTTAATTAAGGGAAAAGGAAACATATCGTGTTACTCGTTGGAATGCTGCATACATCAATTCGAAGTCTAAATAGCGCAATTATTCGCCATTATAGTTTTCCTGTCTTAGGTCACTTAACAGTTTGATCGTACATGAGAAGATAAAGAAGCAATTATTCTCGCGGGATTCTTTTTAAAGTTAAGGCTAAGAATAATTGAAATTGTGTAATACCTTGGGGGATAGGCAAGATTTCACCGGGAGATTAAGATCTTAATCCAATCATGGACAATGATATAAAATTGTAAAACTTCTGTAAATTACAACGCGCCTTAAAACTACAGATGAATGAATTTTTTAATTACAAATTAAATGTAGGTGTTAGTGGGGACTCTTCTATTGAACCAATTTCATACCCATTAGTTTAAAATAAATTAATTTGTGGTATTAAATTAAAAACTATCGACCTTCACTTCATCAGAACGAATTATAAACTCCGACTGGATCAACAATACACCGAGTTCGAATCTCACACGAAGATCTTGAACCCATCTTATGTGATTAAAAAATATTTTAAAGAAATTTAGGACTAAAATTGTGTAATTATGATGAAATGTTCTTCAAAAATTTCCTTAAAAAAATTGCAAAATTTAATGACGTTTACCTTTTTCTCTTATATGATTGAGGAATGTAATTTAGGACAAAAATAAGTTGTGTAACTGTATGTCTAATGCCTACAAGACTCTTCAGAAAACATAAATTTCCTTAACAAACTTTAAGTAATTGCATTATTTATTGATGTTTACGATCACCTGAGGCTCGTCTGAAGGAAGAACCTTTCATAAAGATAATCATTTCCTCATTCATTTCATAATCCTTTGACTTGGAATGATTCTGGGTGATGTTATCTATTCAATTAAAAGGAAAGAAAGAACAAGTTAATTAGAAATTATTACTTGTAGTGACATTATTTTAATGGTTTTTACTATTGTAATAAAGAAGACACTGTTTTTATGAGCGATATTAATTTTTAGCTTTTATGTTCTTCCGAACTTCACATTCAAGAATA
Organism: Hemicrepidius hirtus; assembly: GCA_963082805.1. NCBI lineage: Eukaryota > Metazoa > Arthropoda > Insecta > Coleoptera > Elateridae > Hemicrepidius > Hemicrepidius hirtus. The sequence goes on from OY720167.1 coordinate 25,865,780, forward strand.
TTTACCCAACTTGGGTGGTCTTAAAGCAGTGGCATAATTTTTGTTTGTATGAATTTTTATCCCTTGTGTCGGTCGTGTTGAAATATTTCCAAGTTTGGAAACGTAAGTCACCCCCGATGCAGTTCTTCTCAGAGGAAGAAGAGAAAGAGAAGAAAAGAAGTAATTAAGAAAAACTGCCTTAAAATTATTCTTTGTTTTCAATTTAATTAATTAACAAAAAACAATTAAAAATTATTTATTTGTTCACAGAAAAAAGTTTTAAACTTGTCCTCCAGGATCACGAGTTATTACGATCCAATATAGAGGGCTGGAAGTTTCAGCAATTTTCCAGCTCTATTATTCTGTAATATGTCTGTATCTTTACAGTAGAATTTTTTGGAACAATAGTGTGTAGGTCCCGTATTTTAGTTCTGTTCTAAAGCAAGGCATGCTAGATCGTCATGTGATTTAACAGAACAAAACTTTTTAATGACGGTGTGGACAATAGATTCGTTATTATGCTTTGCACTTATTGCCTGCTTAATAATTACCGTTTTAACAATAAATTGTTTAAAATACAATCCTCAACTTCATCTGAAGACTATTGTTAAGCTGACAATTAATTACTTACTTCGCACTTTCAAAGTTAAATGCGTGTGGTTGGAGATCAATTGAAGAACTTCTTTGTGAACAGCGTCTTCGATGGTAAACCCATTGATTCGGATGATTTGATCTCCCACCTGAAAAAAAATAATAAAAGGAGTAATTTTCCTTTTTTTCCTATTTAACTTTGCCGGCTAATTACGAACCATTCGTTGAACTTGTAAAAAGAAAAATTTTCTCAAGGCTGAATACCTTGAAACATTCTTGGTAGGCTGGTTTTTTTTTGTAAAAACATAGTTTTTACTTTATTGCGGTGTTATGAACTACTGATATGTCCCCAAGCGTACAATAACCTTGTTTCCTGTATTTGGACTAGATTTAGTTCAAATCAAAGCCAGTTTTGCAACATTTTTGAGTTTTGTATACAAGTTTTCTTGATTGCCCTTCAATTTAATTAGATTTATCATATTTATAGAGAAATAACTTTCTGTGAAAGTGACCTATATTATTGCTAATCGGTTTTGTCTACAAATTAGCATTAAAATGACTTACAAGTTTTTTTTATTCCATTTCAGACTATGTAATTGTATTTATAAGTAAGAAAGTCCAAAGAACTGAATCTTTTACGCATGTAAAGAAAGAAATTCTTTAAGGCAGAATTTTATAAGACATAAAAACTTGAGGTTGAGGAACTTGAGGTCAAAATGTTCACTAACAAAAATGACAAATTAAAAACTACCGTTTAACAAAATCGTGGTAATTGCTATGTGTGGAGATAAGATACAAACATTTCCTGCGTTTAACACTCTTTTTTTTAAATATTCCTCTCGCTTGAGTAATCCCTTTTAAAGTTGGTGGTAATCAGAGCTACAAGTTTCTTCCTCTGATTACAAAACAATTTTAAAACCGAAGCAAACTGAATTTATTTTTTATTTTTCCACCACTTGGAACAATTCCCAAATTATAAATTGAGCTTTGAATTTTTTTGTGGGAGTAAAAGATAAAAAAAGCAACCGAAAATATTGTTTTTGGTAATCATATTATTCGCTCTTATCTAAATGATAAAAAGATGAGCACTATTTGTCTTTTATTAGATACACAAGCAAATGGTGGTACTACAAAAGCAAACAGAGCATTAAGGCTAGATATTTTGATTGCAACATATGAGAAAAACATTGCAGGCGTAAAATTGCCCAGATATAAGAATGATAAATGATTTTATATGTGGTAATGGTTAATGGGTTACAAGAAGAATTTTACAGAGTAGGTATTTGAAAGAGGCGTTTGCAAAAGGGGGTCAGAAAGAAAGTAACATGTTACAAATTGTAATGTTACATCTTTAGTGGTTAATTTAACATAGTCAGATGTCCTCTTTAGAAAACTTACATGCAATGTTTTTGAATTATAGATTGCTTATAAAGTTAAGCAATGCATGATACAGAATAGAATATGAACTTGTAGTTAGATTTAAATCTTAGAAAAATACTCCGAACTAAGAAACCAAGGATGTCGGTGTTATGGAAAGGATTTTCACTTCAAAGTGAATGGATGGGCCAGGAGAACATTCAAGAAGCGCAAGAAGACGCTCGATGACTTAGAATAGAACAAAATGAAGAAAAAGAGGAAGGCCTGAAGAAGAAAAGTTTAAGATAATACAATGCAGACTAAGATTGCATCAACGGAGCTTGGAAGACCATAAACAGACCAGGCAGATAAAAGTGGAAAGGAATTGGTGTCAATTGACCTAGGATAGCACAGAGTGAAGAAAATAAGGGGTGGGTTATGTTCAGAAATGAACCAGAAAGAACTCTTGAATAAAATCAGAAGAAAAAACACAACCGAGACCACGATTGCATAAAGAAGACCTCAAAAAACTGGACACACGACAGGTGGTTAGGTGGAGGTTTTATAAGAGCTTGGGTGATACAGGATTTATATACACACTGTACTTTGAAAAAAAAGAACAAATAATCGCGAAACATGGTTCAGTTACTTATAAGTTTTTTTGTACGAACACTGTCTGGATTATAATTATTAATTGATTGAACAATAAACCTGTTGTAGAAATTTCTATAGACAGGGAACACACAATACAGCATGACTCATCACTGGAACTAAATTTCCCACGGTGATCATTTATTTTGCCTACCACTGTATCTAATACATCCAAAATCATCATTTACAATTTTTTTATTCTTCATTTTTCCCCAAAAGGTTTAAGAAGAAATAGAAAAGGCAAGCTTTGAATAAAATAAATATCCATAGATAAAAATTAATATAACATCACTTTGATTATGTAAATGCCATGTCAAAGGAAGCAATTGCTGAAATATTTTTAGCAACTTCTGTGAATTCCATTATTCTCAAGGATGTCTCGTTCCTTGCTGCAGATTCTATCAAAGTTCTATGCAGTAAAAGCATAACTAATATTTTTTACAAGCAAAATAAGGAACTTGCAGGATTTTCCTAGGACTGCTTAAGATTTTAATCATAGAGATCGGATTTCCATGCACTTAAAAATGTTAAAATATGTCTGTTAATGACTACACACAGAAATATCCTCTCATACTTAGAAATATACCTTCCCATAAATATTTAGTAAAATTCCATGAAAATGTTTTTTTATTACTCAAAGAGGGGCACTCCTTAACAATAACAAGGACGTGTTTATCTTAACGAGAAAAAATTAAAAATAATTAGCAAACACGTCGTCTTAATTTTTTGCAAAATTCCTAAGAAACTTCACTTTTTTCTTATCGCTTTTACGTGTACATATTTGTCTAGAACATGTACATAAAAGCAAATTGGCAATTTTATCATTGCATTAACATAAGTCATGTTGAAGTATCGTGATGAAACGTAACGGTTCCTCTTTTTAACGCCGTTCTTCTGCACGTTTTGTACGTGGAGGCGGCAATTCGCCAAGACACCTGTACTGCAAGTAAACTAACAAGATCTCAGGTACTGAAAATAATGAAAGTACAAAACAATTCTTCTATTGCACGAACTTTAACTTCTATGTAACGGTGCTATATTTTGCTCTCGATTAGAAGAGATTAAGTGATCCACGATCTGAGATTTTCGATACGGTTAGGTTTGCGGTTACAATTAAAAACCTTTTAACGCTTTATCTCTTTTGTAACTAACCAATGATGTAACGATGTTCAGGTTTCAATTTTTCCTACAAACATAGCCGAGGGTCGCCTAATGCTAATCATAATCTTTATTATTAAATAAACGCACGTTTATGAATTATTCTGTATAATGTACCTATACAGTTTAATTTAACCTTCAGTTTTCGAATTCCAATAACAATTAATAATTAATGCCGGTATGAAGTAATTTCACACAATGGCTCGATTCTTTATTGCTTTATAAAGGCTATAAATCAGGTGAATAATTTGGCGATGTAACACAAAGATAGAAGAGTACCAACAAAAGTAACGCAACTCAAATAAAATTCTTAACCTATTTTTTATTTTTATACGCCTGGAAACATTTTGAAGTAAGGATCTGTTTTTTCGATACCATTACATGCAAATCCTTACTGAAATTCGGTTGCAACCCCTTAACATTTGTATCCCTATAATAATTTGCCTTTTTACCCCAAGACGCAGAATTCTAGCACAATACTTCCCTTGTGATAAAAACTTGGGTTACAACGACTTAAATTTGTGTTTTCCACAAACAAATCAATTTATGATGTTGCAATTACATTAAAGCATACATTTTTAAGAATTTTAAATAATTCCTACACGGTTGTAAATCATTTTGAATGTCAAATTGGTAATAATAACAGATATTTATTTAGGAAGTGGGTTCAACTTAAATTTAAATTTTTTTTATTCATATATTTTCAATATTTTGACTTCCAAGAAGGCAATCATCCTTAAAAATAATTAAAATATAAAATTAAATCAGTTTGTTAGCCAACCTGAAGATTAGTTTAATGTACGAGGTGCTACTCAAAACTTTCCTGACTAAAAGAAAACTTGAAAAAGTTTTTCCTAGGACGAGAAGTTTTTTTAGCACCCCCACCACCCCTTATCTAGACGTTTATTTTATTCCCAACTGGCCTAAAGAGTTGAACTTGGACCTCGACTTCTTGGATAGCAATATTTATAATTGAATATGGCCTTCACCCTTCACTCCCACACCCATATAATATTGCAATATTTTACTTTTATGAAGTTTCGCACGATAGGTACTTTCTAACTCTTAAAAATTTGACATCCATATTTGTATTCGTTTAAAATATTTAGAAGCGCGCTAAGGTATAATTTTAAAAATATTTTACACTTTCTCATCCAATCATGCTCAAAACATTTACCAGGTAAATTAGCATCGATTATGCAGTCAGTTCGCGTGTATTATTTTCGTACTAGTATTATTAAATTTTGTTGCTTCTAATTCCTGAAGCCTCGATTACGATTAAGTAGTAACTACAGCGTAATTATCTGTTCTGAGTGGTATTTGCAAGCCCAGAGGCGATAGGCCGGCAGAAAATATAGGTTAGAGAAATTTTTAAATGTTAAACACATCTTCAATCACGAACTCGCGCAACAATCGCTAGGAAAGGCTTCAACAAAATTAATTACCCTCAATCCTTGCCTATGGGCTTCTGATCCTGGTTCTACCACAGAAACAAAAAATCCCGTTCCATGTTCTCGTCCTCCACGGACGCTGAAGCCGAGGTTCGGACCGTGCCGGGCTGTGATTCCAGGTGGAGGAAGAGTTCCGGTACAGGGGCGGACAAGACGTACCGTACGAATCCGGGGTTGGACGCTGCCACCACTTCCCGACATTGTGTCTGAACTGATTGTAGAACCCGTGAATTGGGACCCATAGTCCATCATCATCATCATTGTTCTGGAACAATCAGGAAAAATAATATTGGAAGCTGATTTTTTTTTTTTTTGAATAATAAAACATAAGTGTGTATATGTTTTACGTGCTTGTAACATCTGTAACCGTGCCATGTTTATGTTTGAACAATATTGTTTTCTAAGTCGATAAGAATATACAATAGGTTTATGACAAGGTTAAATTATTAATAAAATATTGCACTGATTATAATTGATTTTTTTCCTTGTGTGTTTCCTACTAACCTACTCGATTGAATCATTCTTCTTTCGGGGATTTACCAAGAATAAAACTAAACCTATAATTTAATCTAAAACAAAGAAAAAACAGCAAAAAAAGAAAGGAAATAAGAAGATGTACGAGGGGTGTTCTAAAAATTTCCTCTTGGGCAAAGCCTCCGAAACTAGATCATAATGGGAGTAGGTTCAAGTCTCTCGAGGGGAGGAAAATTTTCCAAACAACTTCAATCGGTCTTGTCCATGGTTTTTATCTAAGAACCTGCCGTATCATTTTTTTTACTTTTACGTTTCGATACTTAAACGTGACTGGAAATAATTCTAAAAATACCGTAATCTTTATCCTAACATTTTTTTCTGAGTAATTTAAAGTAAGATTAATATTTCTACTAAATCAACGAAAATAAAATAATTACAAAGTAGTTCATTTAAACGATTTCAATGCTAGAGTAGCCTACAAACTTAACTATTAAACCACATTTGGTTTTCAAATCATCCATCACATCGCGAAAGTTGTTACCGCTGCTGCTGCAGTACAAATTAGTGCTTTCGAACTATTGCTGCTCTAAATTTTTTCGATGAAGAATGTCTAAAGAGTCGTGTTAAGGATCTGAAACTTCTCGATAAGTCAACAATCACTCGCTATCGATCAAAAGTGACCGCCTAAATGGTTAATGATATTGTATTCGGTTAGGAAGTGTCAACTTTTTTATTGTTGATTTATTATTTACCATGTTATGAAATTACAAACATAATTTTTTTATTTTAGATTCAAGATTATAATTATATAAAATTTCTCAGAAAAATTATAGAAAAAATTTGAAAACGGCCATCATTAATAAATCAGGAAGTGAAACATTCGTGAATTAATTGCTTCCTTTTTAAAATTAAAATTTATTTTATTAGATCTCTTTCCTTAAATTATTTGAGATTTATAGAAAAATTAAGGATTTGATTCTTTATCGATTCTCTGTAACTTTTTCTTAAACAACTTTGTTGCTAAAAAAACGATCACTAAATTTGGTTTGTTTTAATTGGGAAGAAAAACCAAAAATTGATAATATACCGAAATTAAACTTAAAAGAATTAATTAATCGAATGGCTTTGCAAAGTTCAAAGGTAGGTAGATGTAAAACTTTTCAGAAAAGATTACGAGACACTGTTCTGATGTAAAAGAAACTACAGTTGCTCCTGTTATACGTAATACATCATTATCCTTATGTTGAAAAGTTCTTTTATAAAATATGTAAAAAATTAATTAGTATTTCTAAACGATTTTAAGAAAATATGTGTTGCTAAAATCCACATTCTTAAGAATTTAATTAATGAATCATTTAATTTTTATTACTTAGAGTGGGATGAGCAATCTGAAACTGGGAAGCAATAGAAAAAAATCGATTTTAATACAAATCTAATTTAATTAGAGGAATTATTTAGTTTTAATTATTACATAACACACCTTCCAGATAATTATTGTAATTGCAGCGGAAATAAATATATTTTCCGGAAACAGAAATATTTCTCATTTACAATAAACGAAAATCATTATAAGACATTTTTTTTAATTTAACTAGATGTAAATGATTTCCCTGAAATAACTTTCTGAAATGATTTTCTTGATTTAGACCGAATCAAAAATGTCGTTTAATTATTTGTTTAATTACTGCAAAATTAGTTTATATTTCCCGTAAATAATTGTCTTTAAAGTAAAGTAGATCAAATTATTTGAATTCCTAGATCTCATTTATATTAAGAATAATAAACTCTTGTTGTTATTACAAAAGGTGTTTAAGTATTACAAAACTGAAAGCATTGTAGTGTCGATCTTAATTACGGTTGCGTTTTTAATTCAATTATTAGACTACATTGTTTTGGAAAAGTAGAAGCTAGTTTAATTGTATTTTCTGTTTTTTCTGTGTGCATGAACAAGTTAACTACAAGGATGATGTCTCAACGAGATTATGTTGTAAAATTTTAACTAATTTTTTTTTGTTACAACACAAATGAATTTACAACAATATTTAAGCATCAATTTTCTGCTACCACAACACACTCTTTTAATATATCGACAATTAGAATTTATAACAAGCGTAACAATGAGTCGTCAAAACTAGAGCTACTTGTTTTCAAAACGGGTTGAATAATACGTGGGTGTTTATTGCTGCTATTTTGGTTTTTAAGGGGCGGACTGGTCAGTCAAGCCTCAGGACAATGTCACTTGTGGGTTGTATTTCGTGTAGGATAACAAATAACAACAATACGTCCACCAACAATACTTTGGTTTGATTTTCAAAAATTTATTGCTTTGTTATCAATAGATTTATTAATCATTCCAGGGACATGGATATAACTTGAAATAATTCAAAGTGTAATCAATTTTTTACAGTCGTTATCTAATACTAAATTCTTTGATGCAGTGTAATTGAAATTCTGATGTAATTTTTTAACTTCATTCCAAATTCGATTCAAATCTGTTTTCATATATCAAACACATTAGAGCGTGCAAATATCCGATGAACACTTTATAAAAGGTTTAATATAAAAATTACTTTGCTTTTCCTTAATTGAACAAAAACTAATTACAAAATTAAAGATTCCTATCAGTACTTTTCGTGATTTAAGAAGCACCAGAACGGTTTCTAATTTTTAAATCAATTAATTACAAGTTTTCTAAAGTCTTGGTCAGTTACCTTTCGCGTTTTGGACTTGACCTTTCAGACGGAGGTTACTAGAAACTGAATTAAAAATTTATCATTTACTATAAAACACACGTATTTCGTTATTTAAAAATAACTTTCTTTGGTGTTAAAACTTTTTGGGTTGCTGAATATGTATAAGAGAAGAGTTAACATAAGGAAATATTTTCTAAGAGTCAATTTATGCACTTTCTCAGACGCAGGGCCTACTTTTTAACTGCAAGTGCACAACTTGACTTGAAATTGAGTTTAATAAAGCATGGAATTAAAATTTATACATAATAAGACTTCCAAGTAGAAGACTTTAAACATACAAATGCCAGGGATCCATGCGGATCATTTGCCACGTTATAGTCAAAAGGTCCACAAGTAAAAAATTTGATCCTTACAGGAGCTCGTAGGAGCAGCCAAATGGTTAAGCGTTAAAAATATCAGACAAAAATTATGTCAGGGGTAAAAATTTCAGGATTTTCAGGATTTTTTTCTAATCAGACGAACTTGGTATTGGTATCCATCCTTTTCAGAAATTAATTTTAATTACGGATTTCCCTATTAATATTTTTTGTTTCTTTTTTAAACGTATTTGTCTTTGGGCCATTCCAAAATAAATTAATTTATGACCTAACATAACTCATGGTAAAAAATAGAAAATCCCGCGCCCATACACTTTAAATTACCATCGGTGTCTTTCAAATTTTGTAACATTGAAATTATTATTAAACCGTGACGAAGTGTAATATTTTTTTGTATTATTTATTGTCATATATTTGCACGTTTTATATTCAACAAATTTTAAAGAGTGAAAGACTCGCATTTTTAAAACTAATAAATAATTAATAAGTTCTAAATTTTAACCTAGAAAAATATTTAATTTTTTTAATAATAATTTACGTTAATTAGCGAGACGAGCAAATAATACTTAAATTAGAGAAAACATCAAGATTGTGTCTGATTTCTTCCGCCTTGTAATTTTCTCTATTTTTTTTCTAGTTTCCTGATTAGGATCACTAGGTTTAATGTTAGAAATCGTTTGTTTACAAACAGAAGATATTCCATATATAGCTCTCTCTTTTTATACTGATTGGAAAGGAAATAATTCATCCCAAGGATAATATTTTATCTGCACCGTTCATATCTGAAGGATGCATGATTGTTTTATAGAAACTAGAGTATTGTAGAAATATTCTTTTAGTTAAAAGATTTTTCTTTCAGTAAACATTTTTTTCAGTGAAGCAAGTTTAAACTATTTTAATGAAGTTACAAGTCTAACAATGATAAAAAAAGTTATGACCAATTCGCTTCCTACTACCAAGCTACTACTCAATATTTAATCAAGAATGGCGAGTGAAATCATCGAAATACATTTACAATTGCGTGCAGTAGATATTGAACATGTTGGGTGTCATTAAAATTGCATTAAGGGGTGAGGATTATTGGAGAAAGATTAAAGTTAATGCACCCTATTAGAGACAAGAAGGGACTTAATTCTTATAGAAAGAATTTGGAAAATGTGAAAGTGTCTCAGAAATATTACAAAAGATATTTTAAGGAGGGTAAAGTTAATTTTATTTCCTAAGAAATGTGATGGTTAATTTTAAAACTCTTTTGGGAAAGTACATAAACTTTTTAGTTCAGGAATTAAATATCGTTCACCCCAAATATTCTGATTTTCAGTGGCGTGAAAATGAAAGTTATCAGGCCTATTAGTAATTTTAAGTAACAAAAGTAAACGCATTAACTTCAATTTTAGCGAATCACTGATTTTCTGGAGCAAGGCGTGAGTAAACGAAAGTAGTGTAGTGTTTAATTTTTTAAGCATTGTGATAAGAAAAATTTAAACATTTCTAAGGTACTATTTTTTAATTATTTTTTTAGGGAAATATTCACAATGCACTCAGATTTAATATTTCTAAGGCAAGCCAACCTGATGTAGTTCAAAAAGATTTTCCAAAGAGAGCAAGAGACATAGAGAGAGTAGTGTTTCTGAATCTTCATTCATAATTTAAATAATAAATGGGAAGACCTATTATGGATGGGTGAACCAATCTCATTTTCGACGATAAATCTTAATGCCTAAATCAATTTTCCTATGCAAAGGATTTTTACAATTGATATCAAGAAAAATTAAAAAACTCGATCCACAATTGCGAAACTGATTTCTAAACGTTACGAAGCTCAACAACATATGATCTCATAATAAAACATTAATAGAAAGTGAACCAAACAAAAATAACAATAGCTGAAACAGATTGTGCTTATAAAAGTTTGATAAATTATTTTTGTATTATCGAGTAGATGAAAAATTGTCTTTATTGTAAGCTAAGATCTTTTGTATTGCTTTCCTCTTCCTGAATTTCTATTGTATTTTGATATAAAATTTATTTGTGTAGGTGTTCCCCAAATAATTCTTTTAATTTTCTATTATGTTCATATTAAAACGATAAAAAAATAATCAGATTTAAGGCAATGTTTTTTTATTCATGGACAATCAAATTATTATAAAGTTACAAACGTTGAAGTTTTTAATCAAAGAAAATATTAACAAAAAGCAAAAGGGGAGGATATGGTAGAAAAGGAAACAATTCATGCGCTATACCTAAAGTTTTTCAGGGGGTGGAGAAGAAACTAAATTCCTGAAAAAAGCATTTTATGGAATTATTACCAAAATCATCCCTAGTTCTCGTACTATTTGAAAAAAAAAACACCTCCCCCACCACTGATATCTTCAGATGGCGAATCTGATTTACGTAACAAGTTCTCTTCAATTTGAAACTACTCTACCTTAAAATGGAAGCAATCAAAATAGATTTTCCGGAGTTTTGTGCCTTGTAGAGGAAAAACTTTGCATATTTACTGAGTAAATAAGAGGAATTTAAAAATATAAATACAAGAAACTTAAGATTTAAACGACCCGCATAAAGTTGAGTCCATAAAGTAAATTCGCAATTTCAAATATTTGTAGGAAATTCCATTTTATAGCCGCTTGTAAGTATTTCCAATCGCCATAAATAGCGTTTCGCTATACAATAGGCATTTTAATGCATTTTTAGTACTAACAAGTCTTATGTATAGATTAAACTATGTCGATGACCTACAGAAGAAATTGTTGCATCTTTATGTATTGGCACGTATCTTCTACATATCCTGCAGAATGTATAAAATATAGACTTTTAAGTCAAATGTAATGCAATTAAACTGAATACTAAAGTATATAACATGCAGAGAGACGTACGAGTTACAAAAAATTATCAGGGCAGAAAATAACAATTCTTGTTCGCGTATGTGGTATTAATTTTTTTCCCCCGAAGAAATAGATTCAAGTTAGTCACTCTAGGGCAAAATGGAGTTCTTGACAACAGGAGAATAAAATAAGAAGTGATCAAAAGAGATACAGAGGTTGGTTGAGCGTAAAGCGTGGTTGGTGGGCAAAATTAAACCTGCCATCATTATTTACCTTCATAATTTTGCTGTCTCATAACTTTTAGATTTTTTTTTGTAATCGTTGCGTTTGAAACAGATACGCTTAAGCGAAGTGCAATTGCTTCATTTTCCAGTTATGCTTGGCTCTCGTGGCTAATTTCTTGGAAATTTTACGTTTCGGGTTTCCCACTTGAATTTCTTGAGAATTTTACGCCGGAATGATCAAGAAAAAGAATATTTTTGCTGGACAAGGCACTGTATTAGAAATCAAGGTAAAATTATTCATGTGCACTTGAATTTAAGGTCAAATTATTCATGTTGATAAAAATTCTAAGGCAATACATGAAATTATAACAAAATATTATAAGCGAAATAGCAACAAGGACATGTAATAAAATTTAATTCTTTGAAAAAAAATGGAAAGAACCTTAGAGTGTTTTGGGGTTTACAGTAAGATGGGTTTCAGAAATATAGAAACTAGTTTGCCCCTATCCCCAAGACTTTAATGTTTTGAACATTTTCAGGATCTTTCAGACTACTCCAGAATTAATTTGTGGAAAGAAGCTTTTGCAAGGAAGATTAAATCATACGCAGTAATCACACCAACATTACTAAAAGTAAGTATTAATAATTTATTTCAACTTTAATATTTTGATCGTGAATATTAAACGTTTTTGAACTGATACACGGTTTCATAAAAAAAACTAAAAAAAAGACAATGAATTTTCTATTTTAAATAAAAATTAGGGAATCTCTAAAAATATTGTCTGGAATTTAGGTAAAAGATTAAGAGGTCTAAGAATGCTTGAGGTAATTATACTTGAATGGCGTACTTCTAAAGGATTTTGTGTAATCCGAAGGATTTGGTGGAGGCGCCGCACCGTATCTGACGTTCATATCTCAAATCCCTTTCTTAATAATTGTAATTTACAAAAATTTAAAACGGTAAAGTATTTCCAGGTAAAAAGCAAACAGGTAAACACCTTCTCGTTTTTTAAACCATTCTTCAAGAAAGTAACATTAAATAACTATTTAGTCTCAAAGAGTCTCTTAAGATTGCTGCAATTTCAACTAGATTAGTACTTTACTGCCGTATGGTTAATACTATTGCGTGTGTTTTGGTTTTTATATAATAATTGCGTCTTTCCTAGACTTTTAAAATTGTAACTTTACTTGCGTAACATGTTTGTGGTTATTATTATTGCAAATTATTAGGAAATATTTTTTAAACAAAATTTTATTTAAGAAAAATTCTTAATTTTGATTGTTAGAATAAATTTCTATATTGAACAAAGAAATATAATATTTAAAGGCTTGCTGGAAAGTTTAAATAATCAAGAAACTAATTTCATAATAATTAGATAACAAATCAAGATGTAATTAGTAAATTATACACGAAAAGGTGTGCGGATTGTTTTCCTTTGGCCATGTTTAGAACTCGATAATTCCAAATTGTATATTGAATATTGCCAACTGGAATTACCTAATGGCCTGCAAGGATATAGCAGGATGCAAGTACTTAGCTATAAGTTAAGTTGGCGAGGATTAAAAAAAACTCTGGACACGTAAATTGGTGAAGATACAGGGAAGTGTTTGAAAAGATTTTCTGCTTCCAAAAATGCTAACATATGCGCAAAGGTACTAAATATGTACCTTTGATATCGCATGTGGATGAAACATAAAATTTTACTTCTACATTATGATTTATTACAAGCAAATGCATATAAATCCTATCCCCAGTAAATAACAATTGTGGAGATAAAAATTCTTTTACTGTTATCAACTTTTTTAATGAAGAACTAATAACGCATAACTAAAACCAACAATTTATTATATTAAAAGATAGTTAAGACAACTTTTTGTTTGACTAACTAATCATCATCTAATCCGAAAGAACAGCGAGAATTTTTCATGTATTGATGATTATCAAAGCGTTTTTTGCCCCGAAGAAACAGTTAGGTGTCCAAATAAGAGAACTTGCTTTTTGCATGGAATTTTTTGAGGAATGGTTTATCGCTCCCAAAAAGCAACTGTATCAGAAGAACTAAAAGTAAAATCTTAAGTCTTTAAAAGAAAAATTGTAATAGTATGTAGCGAAAGTCTAGACACAAGAGTCGCACACATTGAGAACTGATGAAATTACAAATTCTCACAGAATTTCTATAGCGATATAAATTAAACAGTGAATAGGAAATTAGGAAAAGCTCACCTTGCTTTATTTTTTAATTAACCAGACACGCACTTTCAGATCATTGTTGAGCTTTCGTTGTTAAAACAATAAAAGAGAATTTTCTCAGTTAGCACACAATCGTCGAAAAATTCACTTTTATTTAATAATTCACTAAAAACTTTTCCAGTTTGTTTAGTCGATACACAAGTTCAAAGTCACTTTCAGTCAAGTTCGGTCTAAAATCACTGCACTGGATTGGTTTGAGTCGATAGAGCGATCAAAAGAAATAGCAAGTGGTAAACGTCTTGCGTTCCAAACTACTAAGCCGGTTGTGGTTGGCCATCGGAGGCCATCAACAGCAAGAAAGGCATGTGGTAGAAGAGAGCTCTACGTTCACTAATTCATGCTTGGCTGCCCCTCTTTCATTATGTATCTGCTCTACCTGTATAATATACAGATGTGCATGTGTACGTGTACCTGTCCGATAATGGTTCACCTGTTTGCTTAAAGTGAGCTTGCGCAAAACGAAATGACCCCTCTTTGTTTCGCCAGGAAGTGTTTTTATTGTTAGTTTTAAACAACCGAGTGGATATTCTAAAAATTAATAACCCAGAAGAAATTCTTAAACGTATATGGAAGCTACCAAAACAAATATTTAGCGAAGCAAGTTTTATTCTGCAGGACGATAATGCTCCATCTCAGCATTATCGTCCTGAATCCTGAAAAATAAAGCTCCCCACAATTTCAAGGCTAAAATTATTCAATCTTGGTTAGCCAGGAATGTTAGAGCTGAGTCAAAGTAACGAAGAATAAAATAAGAAGGATAATGATCCTGGGCAACATAACGCCCCCCCCCCCGTAGGTAGCTTAATTATTTCTAAAATAAAACTCACAAAGAAATGTAAAATTGATTAAACTGTTCATTTATATAAGAATATACGAGGGTAAATTAAAAAATTCGCCCCTTGTATAATAATAATAATGATTTATTGTATTTTTCCTTTTCCTTTTTTTATTTTTCTAATATACTTTCCTCGAACTTTTATTGCTTTTTGCAAGTACCTTTAGATATTCCATCGTGGAAATCCGATTCGTGAGTATACGAAGAAAATTTGAAAAGTTCGTGAACTGAATCTAAACAATTCTATTTTTCCGTGAATTTTTCAAATGGCCCTCGTATAAATATTTCAATAATATTTCGTCAAAGTGGGAACGAATGCTTGTCGTAATCATGGAATCCAAGAATCATGAATCGTTCTGTCAATATCTGTTTAAGGAAATGCCAGAAGAGTACGGCATTCTGCAAAACTGTGCGCACCTACGCCGGGAAACATACAAAGATATATTAATTATAGGAATCGCACTCTTTATAGGCACGAATATGGTATATACGAAAATAAATTCTAAGGTATTTCTTCACCTTATGACCTTACACACGCATGCTTAACAAAGTAATTATCTAGAAATTAAAACCTTTTCGGTTGCGATGATGTTTACCTAACAATTAAGGATGGTCTTCATGGAGGATTGTCCTTATAACTTCATGGTACATTAAAAAAACCAGTCAAAGAAACCTTGTATGTTATTTGTTGTACCTACTTACAAGACCAGGAATCATGGGAAATTAAAACAAGGACGTAATTTCTACAGCTTTCTAACTGAAGATGATGTTACATTATCTAATAAATAAAACTTAAGGGGTTAGAAAATTTTCAGATAATGAAACTAAGGCGAAGAAATACGAAACGTCGCGTCGCGTCGCTTCGTATTCTACAATTGGAAACATATCCTTTTTTTCTATAATTTAGAATCGTTTTTGGAACTTTAGGACATCAAACCCACTTATTTCTTTATAGTTGAGACCTAATTGTGTGTGACGAGAATAAATCAACTTCAAAATTTTCCTTGTAATAATGTATGCCATTATCGTATGTTGCAAATCTTCACCAATATATGCGGACGTTACGAAAAGCTTATTATAAACGATATTTCACGACATAATTGATTATTGTAATCATGTCGTCAGTACAAACTGGAAAATACTGTTTGAACATCTTAAAAACTCCATTATCACAGATGATACGTCCAATTAGGAAGGTTGTTCTAAATTATTTCGCTAAGCGAAATCAACCTTGTGAAGGTGGGTGTTTTTTAAGAGGCACTAAAATCCATGAATTAACGATCTTTGATCTTAAAGAATCGGACTTAAAATTAGTAAAAATAAATTTAGGTGAATAAACTTTAACGAGATCAAACTCGTCTCGACCGGTTAACTTTTCTATTTTTGGTTTCTAAAAAGCTGCGTATTTTGGTGGCCTTGAACAAATTAAACCAATAAAAAAGTGATTTACGCACACGTTGATTTTCGCAGAAGAAATAAGGTGAGTACACCCCTGTAGGGCTTACTTAAATGGTCGAGTTGACATCTCGTTCTGCTTTCTGGTCGAATTTTTTGCTTGATTAATTCTTATCAAAGACAGAAAATGCGTTACGTTGATTTCTTTACAAATATCCTGGTTCTTGGACGAGTTTAAAACGAAAACGGTTAATTTAAAATTAGAATAAGTGAGAGGAATCAAAACTATTGCTTTTAGTTAGTGGAACCATTGTATAGCTTCATAGAAAAATCAATTTAAAAATTTGGTAACCAGTACAGGCCCCCTTTAATCGCTCTCCCAATATCCAAAGAATTTCAAAACGTAACTCGATTCAATTGCAGAACCCCCGCCCCCTCGCTTGGTTCTTTTAACATAATTATAGCTACAAGATTTTTTTTACACAACATGACAAGCCAACAAATATGTTATATCCAGTATTATGTAATACTTTCTGCGACATAAATCTTCAATGGTAGATATACACCCACTGAAAAGTTACGTTCTATTAATACTGCAAGCTACCAAGAGTATTAATTAATTAAACGTGTATTAGCAGTGATTACAATAAAAAGTTTGCTCCCACTTTGGATTTATTAAACGATTTATCTTCGTGAGAAACAATACCTTGTAAAAATAATCGATTTGTACAAATTATAAGGTTTGGTAATATTTTATTGCTTACTAATTAAAATTTAAATAGTTTTAAAGTTTCTAATAAAAAAAACATCAGTGAAATGTAATTTTTGTATTGCTGTAATCACATGAAGTCTTAGCCAACTGTTGCAAAATATTTGGTGTCATAAAACAAATTTTTATTTTCTTTTTTCCACCTCCTAACCGGTTGGGATTGTTTCCCTGCCTTTATTGGCCATTTCTTATACGATAAATGCAGGGAAATGCCTCGAACTGCATACGAGGAAAACTTTATTTTTCAGGACGATAATGCTCCATGTCAGCATGATCGTCTGGAAAATAAAGCTTCCTACAAAGCTCTTTTAAAATGTTTCTGCTTCCCTTCACAACCTTTTCCTTCGGTCTTCCTTGTTAATTATTCTACTCTCCCCCTATCTCTATTTCCCTCTACCTCTCGCCCTTTCTCATGGTATTGACTCCTGAACGATTTTATCCCTCCTTCTGTATTCTGTTTTGACTGTTTTCCTTTCGAAATCAAAGGATTGTCTTTCCCTTATCTACGATAAAGATTCTTTTTTCAACTTTTTCTTTAGAATACTTCTACGTCCTTCTCCCTTCATTTACTACATTAACAACCCTTTCATCCATTGCCATCGTATCCTACTTTCCTGAAGGGATTTATCTTCTCTCCATCAGCGTTCTTATATTTTCATTCTTCTCTTCGAATATCCTTTACACCTTCACGAATTTTTTTAAGTCGGTTTCGCAATTTATTTTCGATTATTACTAAGTGTGGGAAAGTGTAAACTTTGGAAAATTTGTTTTTAATCAAGTCAGCCCATAATAATTAAAATTATTAAAAATGAAATTAAAATCCTTGAATTTAATATTTATTATTGTATTCGTGGAAAAATAATATATAATTCTACACACTCTAGATAATATTTTATTCTCAATTATTATATTTTATGTATCGAGGTAGAAACTATAGATAATTGGTTTGCGGTTTCTACAGAAAAAGGTTGAAAATTCCATGGCATACAACGAATGTGTGTGTACAAAACAATGGTTGGCATTCTTAGTAGATTCATTTTCTTGGTAGAAATCAGTGCGTTTTAATGCCTTATCGGTTATGTTCTTGACACCAAAAGCAGTAAAATGTAGCTCATATTCCGTGCACGAGCTCGAGGCAACGGGAAAGTTATATTGACCATGGCATTAACACTGACGAAGAAGAAGAAGAAGATGCTGTGTATGACCCCTCCAAATATTAATAGCTTAAATATTAGCTTAACTCTCAAATTACCGCCTTGTTAGTTATTTTTGGTCGCAAAATCTAACCATTCTAATTATAAATCCCCACTTAATTAGTACTTTTTACATTCTAGACGGCGGAGATATTCCAGAATGGACCCAGAGATAAGAAAAATGAAAGACAATGCTGCCGATGGCGATAAGATTGCTGGGCCACGCAGTCTGGCAAGATTCTCTCTGACATACATACAGAGTGGAACAGAAATTCTCAAACTGTCTTTATATACCTTTTGGTTTTGCTTTTGCGGCAAACCTTAAACAATTTACTGGTTGCTGGTTTATAATCTCGTTGACGCAACAATTGCTGGATGTTTTAACAAACTGCGTTTATCCGCAGGTGCACTTCTAAAAATCATTTAAGATTCTTACCGAGAAAGCATCAATAATTAATGTCTGAAAATTGTGCTCGAATTTCCAAACCTATGTTTAACACAGATCCAGAAAACTTGTGCGCACGATTACCGAATTTGGGCTTAATTTTTTATTACTGGTTCCTAAAAAGAGTGTCAGCCAGTTTATATACATACGCAATATAATGTGTTATATTCGATTATTGCACAAGCACTTTCGAATGACGACTTGACTTGTTTACCTTTGTAATAATAATTATTGTTTGTATGTAAATTTTTCAGATTAAGTAACCAATTTTTTATTCATCCTGAAATTTTTATTAAAAATCTAAAGTAGTTTAGTAACACACCCAGAAGGGAAAGTTCCCAATAAAAAAGGAAAATACCTTCAAAATGCATAATTTACTTGAAAGTTTTATAAAGGAAGGCTTACAAGGAACATCCTTACCATTTTCATTAAAAAAATCCTGCACAAAATTAATTTCTGAAACTTACAACAATTTAAAAATTTGTAGGAAATTTCATTTGAAGCAATAAATCTACGATTATATCCAGTAATCCACATGTAAATTAAATTTAAATTAAGAAAGAAAACAACGTATGTGTGATAATTCTTTCTTTTACCACATTGCACATTTTTGCAATATCAGTCAATTAATTGAAGGCGTTGTGTTTTCGTTACCAAATACTCCTACACAGAAATTAAAGTTTTTCTTAATATATGGAAATTTTCAGGTATTATTTTTGTAACAAACACGAAAAGAATCAATTTTCCAGCCTTTGAAAGAATTGGGAAAATTGTCATGTTGGATATTGGAAGGACTAAAAGAAAATCTTGCAGAAAAGCTTGAAATTTTTCTCTAACCCAACAGAAAATTTTATTTTAATAATAAAAAATCATAAATTTAATTTAAAATTTTGTTTAAGTAGGTAGGCGTTTTTAAATGATAAATTGTAATATAATTTTTTATTATTTCAAGGACGTTACAATTAATTATTCTTAAAATTATTTAATTTATTTTTATAATAATATAAGAATTACTAGCGCATGGGTGATTAATAAAAAAATGGAAAATTGAAGCCATTGTTAAAAAAGAACAACCTTGGGGTATACTCAAGTGCGGATCTAGAGAAATTTTCGCGAGGGTGGTAAATGATCCGGGAGGTACGGAGAACCCCCAGGTGCTGATGTTAAACGCGAAACAATTTTGTGTAATAATATTAATACCTGTCCTGGGGGGGGATTGACCCTATTACCTCCCCCTCCCCCGTAGATTCGCAATTTTGCTCTTTTTTCTTCGACCTTGTTTACCCTCTTGCTCTTTATTCGTATTTGTATTAGATATTTGATCGGTTTAAAAGAAATTCTGGACTTTGAGGGGGTTTCATAAAAGATTTCAATAAAATTAGGGAGAAGTAATTTTTGCCTGAACAACCCTTTATCTTTATAAAATCTATAACTAGACCGAATTTATGGAACATATTATTTTCGTTTAATAAAAGAATCAGAATTTTGAAGTTAATTTACAAATTAGACTTTAGAAATCATAGTTACCTTAAATGTCTTTACTTTCCTAAAATATTGAATATCAAAAATAGGGCGATGCAAATAAAGGAAAGTTTGAAATAAATTAAACTTTAAACTATTGACATTGAAAAAGAAATTTTTTACTTAAATTCTGTTAATAAATCAACAGAAAAAAGTAACAATAAAGCCACCTGTTTGGGTAAAAGTGAATATTCCTAATAAGCGATTTGACTGAATTTTAAGAGAAAATTATAATAAAATTTACTACTTCTGGTTGAATAAATCAAATTATGAATGGATTCAGACTAATTCAATGGAATTTTTTATAAAAGTAGGTAATAAGTGAAAATTCCGCAACAATTTGCAGAAGAAAAATTAATTTTTATTGAGGCTAATTTCATAAAGTGAAATTTTATCTAAAAAATGTCTTTTGAGTGTAAATCAACTGGAAGTGGCCACGTAAGAGTTGTTAAAAAATAACATTGAAGCCTTGGGTGATGCTGGTCGGTCGGTTCTTGACACACAAGAGTAAGAGAAGAGCATTTAACAAAATAAAAACAAAATAAATAATTGCGTTAGCCGTGTCTCTTGTCGAATATGAAACAGGTTTTCATGCTGCTTCAAACAGGACGTGACGCAAAAATTGGAGTTTTATTTGATTTTGCTGAGACAATATATTTATGGTTGTGTATTATATTTTATATAAGTATTTGATTTATAACTTTCCAGGATATTTCTAGTTTGTTCGTAGCCTTAACTCTCGCTAAACACCATTTATACGAAGAGATCATACTAGTTTTTTACTTTAGAGAAAATAGAACGTGTCCATTCTTATTACTTGATTTTCTTCTTGAGTACTCAACAAAGTGTTGCTTTACGAAGAAATAAAATATTCCCACTAAAGAATTCGTGAAGTATTTGCAAAACACTTTTATTTTTAACAGTTCTACAAGAAGACTTTTTGAAATTATTTAACAATTCAAGGACACGTTGTGTAAACTTTGTCTTTAAATAAATAATTGAAAGTTACAATAATTATGCAAGTCATTTATTTACAAAAATCTTGTGTTTAAACTAATGTTTAATTAAAATAATGCTAAACAAAGACGTCAAGGAGGGCTGCGGTGCAGAGAAAAAAGGGACGTGGGAGAGCAGGCCGAGAGAAAATCCAGCAGCAAAAAGAAAGGGTTAAAACAGGAGGTTTCTTAAAACTGAACGATCTACAATAAATGGGAAGAAAGAGATATTCAGAGAAAGGAGAAGAGTAGACAAAGAAAAGTTACAATCAAAAAAAGGGATAAAAATGGGTGATGCACCCACAAAGAAGGATTTGAAAAGAGAATAGGGGAAGAGACAAGCAAAGTCAGGGGGGAGTGAGAAAAGAAAAGAAGAACCTTCGGTGAATATTTTTTTAAAATTTGGAAAGAGAAAGAGGGAAGCAAGGTTGTATAATTTTGTGGGGATTCGAATTCCAAATTCTCCCTTTTCTATTTTTTTCCTAATCTTTCGTTTCCACCCTTGGCTTTGTTTCCCTCTGACTTTCTTTCTGATACCCTTTCACTATTCCTGACCACTACTTCCGATTTTTGATTCAATTTTCCGCCCCACCCCAGTCTTGGCCTGCCTTAACTTTTTCTTTAATAAATAATTTCAAGACTTAACGATATTATAATTAATCAGACTACATTCTAAACATATATGTCTGTAATTTTTTATTTTTTCCCATCAATAAATTAAGGCAGACAATCTTTAAACAAACTTTTAAATCTTCTCACGTCAAATAACGCTGTTTAGGGGAGGGTCTTCCAAAAATAAGAGAAAACTACATTTTTTCCTGTCAATATTGATAGTAAAATCAATGTCATTTCTCTAATTTATTCACGATTAAAAACTGCACCTACTACAAGTTTAAATTCATTCAAAACTCGTGTTTTTTTTATAAGTACCTTGAACTTCACCTTACAAACTTTTACAACCTTTCAGTAATAATTATCACACAAACACGTGTGCACGATTTTCTCTTAAAATAAAAAGGTAATAAATATTTTGCAAATTAACATAAATTTTGATTATTTTAAAAAAATTGGAAATGGATTTTATTTAAAATTACTGCTCAATTGTTCTTGTACGATTTTAATCTTAATTTGTTCTTGTTAAGCGAAAAAAGGTAAAGGAAAAAAAGTTGTAGAAGCAGGTGTATTAATCTAGGTCTCAGATAGGATAACCCCGATCGGATCTATCAATTTCTCTTTCTGATGTACGATTGAAGAATTTTAGGAGTCTTTTTTTATACATGTATTTGTGTAGGCACAAAATTATTTACGACTTGAGAACTTTACAACAATTTTTATGCTCCTGCTTTCTACTTTTTTTAACGAAATGCTGTAGGGCGAGTTTCAGATTTGATCTTGGAATTTCAAACCTACTTTAAACATTTCAAAATTGTTCTGAAAACTTTTTCATGCAGAACAAGCAAAATCTTTCATGGAAACAAAGCAGAAATAATACCAACTACGTTTTCCTTTTGGTCGATGACCTGAACAGGTTAATCACGATTTTTCCAAAAACGTTTTATAACCAATTTGAGATTTTAATCAATTTTAGATTAGCCAACATCAAGAATCATCAAACCTGCTGGGTTACCAGTAGGTGAAGAAGTCTCTTAGACAGATTGTTACAAAATTTTGATTCCAATTTAAATGTTTCAGCAAAGAAAGATATACAACGCCTTCTGTTAATAAATTTCCTTGACATCTTTTATTACTGTATCTAAAATTGGTTCAAATCAGATTTATCTTAAGATGATCTATTAGGACTAATAATAATCCAATTTCCTGTGCGAAATTCAAATGAGCTAAAAAATATTACAACAAATAATAATAATAGTTATTTATGTTACAAGGCCGTGAAGTAGCACTTTTTTTTATTAGAATGAATATTATTTGGCGAGGCGAAGGCCGAGCCAAATAATCATTCGAATAAAAAAAAGATAGTTCACGGCCATGTGGCATACAAAATTTTGTGTGCAACTGTGAAAAATTACCAAAATTAAAGTTTCGATCGAATCTTTACATAAAATTAAAAGCTAATTTCATTCAAGATCATGACCCGTAAAAAAAAGTCTTTGTCGGCCGGTAAAAAAAAGTCTTTTTTTTACGTTGTCAGGGCTTTTTTTACGTTGTCAAGGTTTTATTTTACTATAAACAAATGTGCTACTTCACGACTCAAAATCAAACAAAAAAAGTGACCTTTTTTTGACAGTTGCACACAATAGTTATTTATGTTACAAGGCCGTGAAGTAGCACTTTTTTTTATTAGAATGAATATTATTTGGCGAGGCGAAGGCCGAGCCAAATAATCATTCGAATAAAAAAAAGATAGTTCACGGCCATGTGGCATACAAAATTTTGTGTGCAACTGTGAAAAATTACCAAAATTAAAGTTTCGATCGAATCTTTACATAAAATTAAAAGCTAATTTCATTCAAGATCATGACCCGTAAAAAAAAGTCTTTGTCGGCCGGTAAAAAAAAGTCTTTTTTTTACGTTGTCAGGGCTTTTTTTACGTTGTCAAGGTTTTATTTTACTATAAACAAATGTGCTACTTCACGACTCAAAATCAAACAAAAAAAGTGACCTTTTTTTGACAGTTGCACACAAAATTATTTTATCACCTCTTAAATTTTAATTAATTACCAAATGTTTTTTAAAAATGCATTTTTGAAGCTAATTTGAAACAATAAGAAAAAGGGGTGGTATTGAAAGTTTGGTTTAAAAAAAAATTTAATAAGCTTGAAGGATCAAATTTAAGTTTTTTAATCCTGATATCGTGGGAATGTTATTCTTATTATTATATGCTAGTAAATTCCAACAAGTTTTTAATATCAATTTTAAATATAGAGCAATATTGTTACTTAATATCAAGATTAAATTTTATGCATGACTGCTAATGTTTGCCAAATAATTTAGGGTATTAGACAGGATGCACCTACTAATAAATAGTGTGAGAAGAACATATTACCTCCTTAATTTAAATTTAATCCTGTAAACTTTTTTTATTTGCCCAAAAATTGCTTTCGAAACAAAGTTTTTATCAAAACAATGTTTTTTGGGTATCTAAACGCATTAATCATAAAACTGGGAACAAATCTCCTCATCATTATTTAACAATACTTTAATAATAATATTTAAGGTGTGGATGTGGATGTTATGATAAGATAATGTAAAGTTACAGAAAACATGTCGAGTTTTTTCAGCAGAATTTATTTTATTCATTTATCACTACAAGAAACAAGTTTTTATTTGATAAATGGATATAGGATATAGGACAGGCTAATTTTAGGATCAAGAAAAAATAAAAGAATTGCCCCAAATCAAATTGTCGCAAAGGAATCTCCGGACCTATTCGTTTTCAGGCATTTCAGGGCCATAGCTTTGATGTTTTTCCCCCCATTTTCCGATTCTGCACCTTATTCTTCCGGTCCATTATTTTTTGTTGTCGCTTTCTTATTCTGTTCTTCTTCTTCTTCCCCAAATAGTCGCCTTTTACGACAGGCAGGGGATTTCCCTGGGCCTATTCTTTCTCCGGAACCCAGACGGAGGTTACAGGTCTATCGGACCTTTCCTTTCTCTGTTGCTTCAAAATCTTCTTCCACCTCTTTTAACCCCCCACCCCGTTTCTTTTAATTTTGTAAAAATGTGCAAAAAATAAAATTAACTTGGTAGGTACTTATTTATCATTGTCTTCTATATAGGTAGGTTGCAATAATGACTAAATTATTTAACATAATTGACATTAAATATCGTCCCATAAACTTTAATATCTACAAGATAATAATTTTAATATATTTGTAAACGGGCATTTTATACACACAATTAAACAATAATATTGTTTTACGCCAATACAATATTTGTTTACATATTTCTGTAAGCGTTTAGGTTATCAAATTGACATTTGAAATGGTATCTCCAGCAATTTTGAACACTTGGATACACATTGAGCAAGAATTAAACTTATATTAATGCCTACTCAACCAGTAGGTACCTACTAGGGTAATGAACGACAAATCTAAAATGGAAAACAAATCTAAAGTGGAAACACTAATAAAATAAAAGGAAAATACAAAAACTTTATCTTTAAAATTTGTTGCTGTATGTAGGTATATCCGCAGTTATCAATTTCTAAACTATTAAATTACAACTTTCACTCTAATCATTTTTGAAGATGAGATGTCGTCGATATTTTAATAATGGTCTTAAAAATCGTGTACTTATGGTAATATTTGAGCTTCACATCTGCTAATGATCATGGGTGATGAAACAACTTTCCAATAGTTATTATGGCTATTATCACAAATCAAATTAGAATAAATTATTACGTTCATATTTACAAATTTTCGAGGAGATTGGTTCTTCAAAGAAAAATTTATGTCAATCGTTTTACCACAAAGAAATTTACCATATTATATGTATTTTCTATTTTTATGTTAAGATATTTCAGTTGTTATCGCAATCTAGGAAAGGCTTTTCACCACAATGTGAAATTTGAAAGGCTTTTCTCCACTGCGACGTATTTATTTTTTAGAATTTATTCAACAGTTCCTTAAATTTCTTGTTCTTTTCCCCACTGTGTACATTGTATAATTTCATTCCCTGTTCATTATTTCTCCCAGTCTCGTTCTTTTTATTCTTCTTCTTCCTACATTATCCCTTCCTCTTAATATTTCCTAGAATATCCCGCAACAGTTCCGTAAATTTCTTGTTCTTTTCCCCACTGTGTGCATTCCACAATTTCATTCCCTGTTCATTATTTCTCCCTGTCTCGTTCTTTTTATTCTTCTTCTTCCTGCATTATCCCTTCCTCTAATATTTCCTAGAATATCCTGCAACAGTTCCTCAAATTTCTTCTTCTTTTCCCCACTGTGTGCATTCTACAATCCCATTCCACCCTCGTTTTTCCTAAGCAATTTTAAATCTTTATACTTTAGTTAATTTCCTATTTCATACCAATCGCCCTTTAATTTATGCAATAAAGATCTGCTTGAATCAGAATCTCAAAATTCTTTTAAGATCTACTCAGTTTTAAACAAGTACCAGAGGGAAACATCCAGGGGTTTAATATCCAACTGAATCTTAATTCTCATCATACCATCACTTCCCCAAAACGTTACCATTTATAAATAATTCAAAGTCGAGAGTGAAAAAAACACATAAATTTTATTATTAGAGCTAAATACCTAGTCTAAATTAATACATTACAAATTGTTGGGTTACATTTAAATAATTTAGTTAACTAACATCAATAAAGTTCAAAAAGCGGGTTGTACAAAACTAATTTACTTCTCTTCGCACCACTCGTTCTCCTTACGCACCTGCTCCTCTTCAGAAGCAGTGAAGTCATTCTTAATATTGAAAGTTTTACGAATTTCTTCAGGAGTTTTTCCCTTAATCATGTTGGCCACAGTTTTGCATGTAACATCAAGAAGTCCTTTGATATCGAGATAATTAGCAGCTAAAATAAGTTCAAACAAAGTTCCTTGATCGACTTTTAAGAAGTCGGCATCCCAAGAAGAGATATCATCAGTACGCTTCTCCTTATTTTCATCATCTTCAGGTGGAGGTGGGTCATCCTTATGGTAAGTAGCCCACTGGATCACTTTCTTTAGGATAGCAGAGTTTACGTTGGGGAGCGGCACGACCTCGTCTTCCTCTTCGTCCATGCCCAAATCTTCCAACATTGTCTTAATTGTCACGGAGCATTTTGCAATTTCTACATCAATTTCAAAGGTTTCCCCATCGGAGGACTGGAGTTTAATGTTAGGCATCTGAGGAAAACAACAAATTGATTTTTTGACAGCACACAAAAAATAATTTTAATTATATTTTAATGATTATTGTTAGATTAAAAGCTTCAGCTTAGGATTAGAATAATAATGGAACTCACCTTTACGAATATAATTTACTGGAAAATTTATCAGAATTTATTTTCTATTTGTCACTCCAAGAACTGCAATGGCTGACGAAAGTGATTACTTCTTAAGGTTGTGCGCGTTGTAGGATTTAAACCAATAGCGATAGAGATAACGAGACAAATGAATGTTCTATAAGGACCAATGAAATGCAAGCGCGGAATATTTAAAAGTTATACAGGGTGTCCATAGAAAAAAGTATCATAAATATTCTTGAGACAAAAATAGAATAATTAAATGCAACTCAGTTCTAATTAAAAATAGTTAGGTGTTAATTAAACCTTAAAATTGTTTAAAAATATATTATTCTTTAAAATAATCAAGTTCATTAATTTGTAATAATTTCAGAAATAAGGTCCTTTTACAAAAAATTCTTTTGGAAGTTTTTATATAAAATCTGAGGATAGGAAATTTTGTGATTAGTAAAGAACTGCGTATTTTACCAATTTATCTTTTATATATAGAAATAGTAAAAAGTTTAAAGTGTTAGGAAAACAATAAATCCAAGGTTATTTTAAACTTTTTGTAACTTTTCTGTATTAAATGCGTATTTTGAGCAAAGATAACGTCGCGTGTCACATTTAACACTTTAGATAAAAATTTATCAATGTTAGCTACAAGAAGTCTGGTAAAACTGATGAGTAATCGAGGGTGCAAAAGCAGATAACCCATACAAACAACAAATTAATTTGATTATCTGACGTAATAATCTTAGAATTTGTAGGTCCACTAAATTTTAATCTGGGGCAACCCTCGGATTTGAATCGTGTGTTGCGCAGGACGCACTGTTTCATTATAAAGAGAGCGAAATTTGCAGAATTCCTCCAGTTTGTTACAGAAAATTGATAGTAGTAATAGTAAGTAGAGATAAATTTAAGATTACATTTTGTCTAAGCTTAATATTTCAAAGAGCAATGTATCTAAAAGTTTTGTTAGGTACATTACTTTCCATGATGTGGCACAAAAATACGAAAACATACGAAGTCCAGCTTGATTTTAAAGTAAAAGTATTAAACAAGTTTATGATCACCAGAGATCTGATGCAATCTGATTTAAAAATTAGTGATTGTTCAGGTATTTTATTTTTCCCAGTTATGTTTATTCCGCAATTTTTGATTACGCGGGTTTAAGTCAAGTACAAGTTTCTCTTATCGCGATGTTTTTTTTCACAGAAAGAATTTTTTAATTTTATCTAATTGTTGTTGTTTTTAACACAAAACCAGAGCAGCGCGTTTGTGTATTCGTCACAACATATTTTTTTTTATTATTCAAAGCACGAACCAAAAACTTTTTTTTTACAGAGTATTATGAAGTATTTTTCAAAAACCAAAACTCTTCTCCTACTTCTAATCATGCTTGGTCTTATCTCCCAAAGTTTACAGACCAAAAAAGTAAACTGCAGGTTGGTACGATTATATTTTTTAAACTTTTCGAAAAATAATCTTGTCATTTTTTTAGAAAATACGTTTACGCGCCTGTTTGCAGAGGAGTAGCTGCTAAAAGGGCTTTACCTAAACTCCCAAACAGGTAAAGGATTTTAAAAATAATTCCGGGGTTTAGTGGGCTGTTCTTCCATTGGTGGAATCACAGCCAACTTGACTAGGTTTTTAAAATAATTATTTTTAGCATTAGGGAACCCAGAGAATCGATGGTTGTAGATCTTGACACTCCAGCGCAGTGGAAAGATAAAGACAAGGTGGGTTAGCGTAGAAAATAGGTAATAAAAATTCATTGAATATATTATGTGTGTTTTATATGGAAATTATATTCATTTGCTTTTTGAGTAATGTTTGATGTTGTATTTTTTCCATCAAGTAAGATTATGATTCACTTCTAAATCATGTTCCATCATATACGAACATAGAGTGTGACAAAATATTTTATATTTACAAGAAATTTTGATCAGTTTTAATTTTTGAAATTACCATTCGAAGTGGCAATGGAGAAAAATTAAATATTTAATAAACAACCTTAAAATTAAATTTTATTTCCAAGAAGCCTCAAATCTGTTATGCGAGGGTAGTGTAGTTCCCCCAAGCATAACTTAATCCCTCCCCCACTAAAAATTGATTCTTAAATCTCAAGACAAATCTAAATTAAAAAGTCGAGACGTATTTTCCAACCTTTACCCCTTATAGGGAATTCCCAATTTATACCATTCTATAATTATTTTATATTGTTATTATTTTTCTAATCATTTTTTAATTGTCTTTACAGGGTTTAAATGAAAAAGGGCTGCTTCATATAATATTCCAAAAGTTAGAACCTAAACCTGATTACGACAACGAAAATGTGGGAACTTATTTAAATTAATTTATGATAGTAACCCCAAGACAATGTCAGTATTAATATGTATTACGGTTTCCACATAATATTTATTTATTTATTGTTAATATTTATTCTAAAATAATTATATAGAGTAGTGAAGGTCAGTACAACTTTTTTTTTATTATAAAATTCAGTTAACAATGGTGAACTGGTTTGAGAATACTGGAAGAGCAGAAATGTGTGTGTGTGAGAGAGAGAAAAAGAAAGTAAGAGAACAGATAATTCAAAAATAAAATACAGGGTGTTCGAAAAAAAACCTGATCAAGTTTGATTTAACTTTGTAAACATAGCCAACTTGTCCAGGTTTTATTATCGCACACAACTTCAGCTGACCTTTTAATGTGTTTTAATAAATGATAATACAAATTTTTTTTTTATATGTGCAACTCGGTAAGAAAGTTTTTTTTCCCTTGTGCAGTAAATGGCACTGGACATAAACATTTTATAACTGTTATATATTTTCGATTTTGTTAATACACTCACATAATTTACAAAAACATAATAAAACAATTTGTAAAATGTGTATATTTACATTATAATAATATATAAAATAAACTATAACAATTAAAACAATCGTTTTCTTTTATTCATCCTATTATTATATAATTACTAGCAGCTATATGGCACGTGTTAACAAAAATTCATATTAAATGTTCACAAGTTTCCTACAGAAGTAACAACAGTCATGTAAAAATAGTTTCTCTGTACCATGTCAGCAGTGTCTTGAACAGATTTAAAGTACTCGGTGTACAGCCTCATATTTTAGGAACTTCGCTCTTTCCCTACTTGTTATGTCAATAATAATTATTATCTATAAATAAAAAAACCCTGATTTTTAAATATTATAAACAAAGACTATGTAATTTTTAATTAAATTCGATCAATTTAAATAATAAAATATATTGTTTTTAATGGAAATGTTTTTTATTCTAAGTAGGTAACCTAAATCAGGCATAAAAAATGCTTTTAATACTTAAATTATAAATCTTCACAAGCATAATAAAGGAACTTTTTACTATATTCGTAAGTGGCAAAAAGTGTTGCCGTAGCTGGAATAGTCCGAAGTAAAGTAGGCGAAAGACCACTGTAAAGCGCTTTAAAGCCTTCTTTTCTAGCAATCTGCATAATTAATGTAACTAAATATTCGTTCGAGTTATTAACTTGTATTCTTGATTTAGCGAGATCAACAGGATATGTTAAAGTCCAGAATACCATTCCTCCTACTGCACCTGCTACCATTGTTCTCCATAATCCAATGTCATTTTTGCTTTGATTTTCAGCTTTTAGTAACTCACGTGTACCTAAAATTATCAGTATTAAATCAATTTAATAACAAATAAACCAAGCCGTAAGTGGCTGTAAGAGGATTTTAATATCTTCAATAGAGAACAATCACAATCTTATCAGTAGACAGTAAACATCGGATGTGACATAATTTTCTCTTCAAATACCTATCCGAGCTATTTACTATCTATTAAAGATTTAAAAAAAGTCCTCAAATGACCTTACCTTCGTATCCACCAAAAAAGAAAAAATATCCAGGCATTTCACGAACTAATGTAGGAAAAAGTCCTCTAAAAAATCCGGCAAACCCTTCTTGTTTAAAAATTTGGGCAACAAGTTTTGTTGGTCCTACACGTTGTACTTTTCTTCCCGCAGCTAAATCCTGTTTATTTCTTTCATACATCGCTTGGAGTTTACATTTGACTAGTTCGGTTGGACAAATAGCAATAGATGAAAAAAATGAGCCTAAAAATCCTGCAGTGGCATTGCTTAACGTGCTTAAATCCTCAATTTTCTCTGTATTTGTCATTTTTTGCATAAATTTTTGGCAGAGACCGTAGCAAAGAAATAGAACTGAATTTTCTGTTACATTTGATGCTAAAGCTGGAAGCGTACCAGCATATAATCCTTTTGCAATTCCATCTGTTTTTAAGGTTTCTTTAAAGCAATTTATCATTCCAGTGTATAGAGTCGGAAATGTTTGCATTTTTACTTTAATTGTATCTAAGGGTTGCCCAACGTAAACCAAAGCGACACCACCTATTACATACATCGGTTAATGTGATTTAAACTTATTTCTTACAAAAACAAACCCAAAGATCCTGCTGTGAAGTCGATAATACCATCTTTTACATGGGCCCTGCCAGAATTTTCTCCTCCGTGTGACATGGTTTTAAAATTATAAAACAAAACTGCACTTAATAAGATTACCTACGTCATGTATAAAACTGTGAGGATTTTAAGCAATCACAACTGATAAAAGGAATGAACGATAACATAAAAATTGCTTAACATTTTTGATTTGAGATAATCACGTTGTCAGATCATTTTTTGAGGTTATGTTAGTTGTCAGTGTGACAGTGACAGCTGTCATGGTGAAATGTAAACAAATAGATTTAAAAAAAACGCGGGAAGCTTTCTTATTTGAATTATTTTGAAAAATATCATTTTGATTTGATTTTAATTGATAATGTAGCGTATTTGTTATGGTTTGTAGAATTTAATTATAAATATGTGTATAAAAATTGCTTTCATTCGAGATATTTTAGGAACTTTTCAATGAAATAACCGAGGTTGGTCCACCTTCACAGTGTACGTGGAGTGTAAGCACAGTGTGTAAGTTGATGGACATATGACAAAATAAAACCTATTTTGAAGATATTTTCAAAAATTGCCATCAAAATAAGGTAAATAATTTTAATTTAAATAGCCACTAATACTATTTTTCAATTTTTTCCAATCACTTATCTTGAATCCTTCCCCAAGTATTTATTATAATTTGCTCTAATTTAAGGTAGTGAATATGTGGGGGGGTCCAGGGCAAGACCCAGGGGGGACCGAGGGTGGAGGCACATCATCCGATCCCCCTTCAAACCGAGAACTATTAGACCTTAAAGATCAATTCGAACAGCAACAAGTTTTGATCGCACAGCTCAAGGAAATGCTGCGTAAAACGGAACAAACCACAGTTACACAAGAAAAAGTCGAAGAATATGCTAATACGCTTACTAGAATGAGTGCTAGGGCCAAAAAAAGTAAACTAAAGAAAGAGGGTGAAAGTGAAACCAAAAGCGAAGTGATAACCACGAAGAAAACTACTATTACTGTCGATACCCCAGCTAAAGAGAAGCTTATGTTGTTAAGACAACAAGTGGAAGAGAATAAGTAAGTAATATTAGGTATATTCTATTTATTGATTGTAAGAATAGGAATGTAGTTCAAGGTTGACAACTCCTTAAAATCCATTTATCAAGGTTGTTTTTGTAGGCAAAAATTAGCAGAGCGTGGGAAGTTTCAAAAAGGAATCGAGGAGACAGTTACCCAATTAAAAGCTCAACTTGATGATTCGCAACAGCTTATAAGTCAGACTCCCTTAAACTTGTCTTTATCCGAGTCACGAATTGAAAACTACAGTGCAAGTTGTAGCCAGGAAGAATTATTTAATTTACTTGTAAGCAAAGATAGACGATTAGCAGAATTAACTGTAAAGGTACATAAATTAGAAGGAAATGTTCTGGATTTACAAGAAAATGTTAAGGAAAAAGATTCGGTTATTGATGCTAGAACTAAGGCCATAACACTTATGACGGAAAGTCTTAGTAAAAAAGGTAAAAACACTCTCGATGCTTTGGATGACACTAAAGAACAGATGAGGAAAATGCAGGAAAATTTCATTACAATAGAGATTGACATGAAAAACGAAAAACAACAGTTAGTAATTGAATTACAACAGAAAAACGATGAAATTAATCGATTACAACAAGAAAATAATTCGTTACAAAAAGCTTGTAATGAAAAACAAGAAGAAATAACAAGATTAAATAATTCTACAGACCCTGATGCATTTTCAGATTTAAATAAACAAATAGAAATATTAAATAATCGTATTATAGAATTAGAAAAGCTTAATTCAGAGTTACAATCGAAACCTACTGAGATATCATCCCGAGATTCTCCTCAAAGATCTTCAAAAAAAGGTAAAAAAGGACAAAAATTACAAAAAACAAAATCAAAAGAAGATGATTCAGCTGAACTCCAAAAAATGCTTGATAATGCCAAAGTTGAATGTGATAAACACCTTGGTAAAATATCCGAGTACGAGTTAAATATAAATGAATTAAATCTAATCATAGAAGAATTAAAAGCAAAAGCTCCTGTCCAATCGGAGGTTGTTCAAGCAAGTGAAGAAACGGCAAAACTAAAAAAACAATTAGACGAAAGCAATAAAAGTATGATTAAGATTAAAGCACAACATAAAGGTAAACTTAAGGAACTTAATAAGAAAATCGATGAGTTAAAGAAAGCAAATGAAAATACTGAGGAAATATCGCGACTTCAAGTTGAAAATTCAAGATTAAGCGAACGGATTGATGCTCTTGAAGAAGAAAAAGCTAATTCCGGTCTTGAACCAAGCCCAAGTTCCAGCAAAGGTTAGTATTTTGGATTCCCTTCCATGGCTTTTCACCATTCTCTAGGTTTCTTTGGTTTCTTATCTCCCTTCCTTATTCCCAAAATTTTTTCCTCAATTTTTAGTTGATTCTATTCCATTTCTCTCTGACTTTCCCCTTTAAAAACAGTCAACTTCCCAGTCAAGTTGGCTATGATTCCCCATAGAAGCACAACCAACTTGTCCAGGTTTTTTTATTGGACACTTTTTATAGAGTTTGAAACGTTTTAATTTATTATAGATTCTGTTGCAACTGAACGTGTTCGAGAATTGGAAATAAAATTACTAGAACAGTCCGAACTTCTAGAAAACAAAAGCCAATCGATATTAACCTTAGAAGAACGTAAGTTTATTCTTTTTCATATTTTTTAAAAACGGTTTTGCTTGAAAATTAAATTTAGCTTTTTTTTCTTATGCAAATCACAGAGCAAAAGGTAGATAAAAATTTAGCAAATTTTCTCTTTGATTCTTTTTTTTTACTTCATTAAAATTTCCTTTATTTCCAGAAATAAAATCCTATAAAGTTGAAATAGAAACCCTAAATGAACGATTTGAAAAACTTTCTCAGTTAGAAAATGCCCAAGTTGTATCCGAAATTACTTCAATTCATTTCGAAGAACAACTCGATAAATTAGAAATCGAGAAAAGAGAATTAATAGAAGAAAAAGAGAACATAATAAAAGAAAAAGAAACGCTTTTGGAGAAACTTGACACCCTTAACAAAGAAAAACAAGAAATTTCAAATAAATTAGATAGTTACATGCAAGAAAATATGGAATTAATCGATAAACTAGAAAAATTAAGTGCAGAAAAAGTTTCATCCGCAGAAAGTATTGAAATCGTCGAAGGTTTAACACAGCAAGAAAAATTAGAACTCGAAGCATATCAAAAAAGCTTAGAAATGACTTCGGAAAATATTAAAAATAGCGATGAAAATCTTGAACAAAATCCTGAATTAAATGAAAGCGTTAATCAACTTACAGAAGAAACGTCGGATTTATTAAGGAAAATCGAGTTGTTCACAGAAGAAAGAAGGGAAGTAATGGAAAAAATGGAAGCTTTAAATTCAGACAATACTCAATTAAATTTGAAGATCCAGGATATTGAAAGTAACCGAGATCTTCTAGCCGAAACATACGAACAACTTCAGAATGAGAAGGAAGATTTAGAAATTCAATTAGAACAGACAAAGGAAAAAGTAAAGGTAAGTCTATTTCCCTTCTCTTTCTTCCTTCAATTCTGATAAGAAAATATTTGATTTTAATTTAATTTTCAAGGTTTTGGAAACAACTTTAAGCGGGCTTGAGAAAGAAAATATAACCCTTAAGGAAAATCTTGCTGCTCCTCACCACATCAAGCATGGAAGTGAAGTGGAAGAAATGGTAAAACTGGAAACAGTTGCACCACTTACATCAGCAAAAAAAGAAGAGATTGTGGAGTTACAAAACCAAATTGACGAATATAAAAGTTTAGTAGAAATCCAAAAAGAGGAAATTCGAGATCTAAAAATGCAATTAATGTTCAATAAAGATTTGTCGGAATTCAACAATGATTTACAAGAGAAAGTTGCTTCACTCCAAAATCAATATAAGTCACTGTTGTCAGAGAACGAAAAACTCAAGCAAAATATAAAAAAAACTAGTGAGTTAGTACACGAAAAAGATGCGATCGAATCCGAACTGATTGCTGCAAGAAACCGGGTCAGTGAATTTGACGAAAAATTAACCAATAACCTTAACGAAATTGAAAATTATAAATCTATTGTCGAAGAAAACAAAAATGAACTTATATCAAGCGCTAATTTAATCAACGACTTACAAAAGAAATTAGAAGAAAAACAAAATGAAATTTCCCATTACCAAAACGAAGTGGCACACCTAAATTCTGTTATAACAGAACTTAATGTTGCTGTGTCACATTTAGAAAACGAAAATCATCAAAACCATGAAAATAATAACGCCATGGAACTTATGTCTAATCAGTTACAAGAACTTAAAAGTCTCCTCGGGGAGAACATCAAACAAATTGAAATTTACGAGACAGAATTACATCAAAATTCAGACACAATTTCAAGTTTGAATATGCAATTAAAGGAACTTAATCGGAGAACATTGGAACTTGAACATGATCTTGAATGTAAAGATGATGAAATTACAAAATTAAATAAGGAACGGGATAATAAGGAAACAATGATTGGAAACTTGCAAAAAGAATTAAAGGAAAAAGATGAAAAGTTCCATAGCGTTTGTGATACGTTAAAAGAAAAATATTTATCGTTACAAACCCAAATTGAACAAAATGCAGGAGACCTTGATAACATTAAAAATCCGTAAGTATTATTTTATATGATATACAGGATGTTTATAAAGTCTAGGACATTTTTTTTACTTAACTCGGTAATATTCGTTCTCTTAAAAATGGCAGAATATTTATTTATGAAGTAGGCAGACATGCACTTTATGTATGGTCTTGCAAAATTAATAATCTAATATTTTTTTATTTGTAGATTAATAAAAGTCCAAGAGCTTGAAACGAAAAACAAAGAACAGTTGGAAAAAATGAAAAAAATCGCAGCAAATCTTAAAAAGAAAACTGTTGCATACCAAGAACTAGAAGCAAAATATAAACAAAGCAATGAAAAATGGGAAAAGGAAGAAAAAGAAAAAATCGAACTTCAAGAAGTTGTAAAAACTCAAGAAATAAAAATTGAATCACTTATAGAACAATTACATGAGATTGAAAAGGAATTTGCTTCGGTTCAAGCTGTAATTCCGTTCAAAACCAAAGAAATTGAAGATCTAACCCAGGATCTAATTCGATTAAGAATAGAAAACGAAGAGTTACAAAATATGAAACAAAATTATGAGCTACAATTAAATGCTTTTACAACCGAAGTGGAAATGCATAGATCCGATGAAAGCAACAGTTTAAATATTGAAATAAATGAAAAGAATGAAATAATCAAAAACTTAAACCAAGAATTAGAAGCCGCGCAATATCATTCACAAACAAACTCGAATGCATTACAAGCTAAAATCCAAGAACTAGAAATGTTTATTGAAACTCAAGAAACGGAGCTTACAAAGTATAAAGATAAAGTCAACAGACTTGAAGAAGGTTTATCAACTGTAGAAGAACGTCGTTTATCATTAGAACAAAAAGCCATCGATTTAGGAGCTCAATTACAAGAAAAATCAAATAGTTATGAGGAAATTTCCCAAACCGAAGACATTTTAGAACAACGTTTAGCAGCACTTATGGTACATGACGATAAAATCCAAAGACACTTACAAGAAACCACGGTTGAAAATCAAGAATTGATTGAACGTAACCGATTTTTAATTGAAGAAAATAATCAACTTAAACATAAACTCAGTGAGGCTACAGAAAGAAATATTGATGCTTCTACAAATCAAGAAAAACTTTCCGATTTACAAACAGAAAATTTAAGACTTAACGATGTTATTGTTAACATTGAAAGTGAAAATAAAAGACTTCATACAGAGTATGAAAAGAAATTAAATGAGAAAAAGGATGAAATAGAAGCTATGGAAGTTGATTTGCAAAATCAAATGGAACAGCTTGATGGTGAACGTAAAAATTTAACGGTGCAGTGTGAACATTTAACGGATCAAATAAAAGATTATTGTGAAAGTCAAGAATTATTAAAAGAAGAACTTGAACAGTATAAACAAAAATTAGAACAACAACAAGTTGATTTTGATGCACACATTCACGAGTTTCAACAAGTTACAAATGAAAACAAAAAGAATTTAAGTATCATTGAAGAACTTAACTCGGAATTAAGCTTAAATAAAGTTTCCGAACAGGAAAGAATTCGAGAATTTCAAAAATTATTAGGGGAATCAAACACAGAACTCGAAAAGTATCAAAAAGAAAATTTGCAACTCCATCAAAATCAATCTTTTGTTAATCCCGAACAAAATAAGGTTTTGGAAGCACAGTTAACGGAGTTTGAAAGGATTAATTCAGAACTAACGAAAAATAATACAGAATTGTTAGAAAAAATTCGATTTTTGGAAAAGAATCAACCCTTAGGTAAGCAATATTTGTGTATTTTTTTAACTCAAACCCTTTTTAATATTATTACAAATTAAAAAATAATTGAGGTAACCGATTTTTAATCGAATGTTTGACCTGACCATTGAATTTTTCAAAATTAGAATTCTTCACCCCCAGATGCTTTGCTGCTTAATTTTGCTATGGCTGGGTTAGAAATATTTTAGGATACCAAAAAATAGTTTTAGGATTGTTTATTTTTATTTATTACAGATAATAAAATCACCGAACAGGCTCAACAAGCTGCTCCTGAACAATCAACTGTAGCAACATTTGTATGGCCTGAACAATCCGATAATAATGATCCATTTGCTTTTGTTGTTGATCCCGAGGTTAGTTCTCAAAATATTGAGCCAGTAGCACAAGCCGTGACTAAATTAAATGTCCAAAACCCCCCTTCCTCAACTTTAAGTGAAAATACTAAAGAAGAATTATTAAATAAAATCAGAACACTTGAATTTATGCTTTATAACACCGAAAAAGAAAAGGAAGATGTTTTTATTCAATGCCAAGAATTAATAAACGAAATCGCAAGACTTATTTATGAAAAACAAAATGTTGAGCCTTTGGAATCGCAAATTTGCTCGGAAAAAGATACGGTTCTTACTC
The DNA here is from genome assembly GCA_963082805.1 of Hemicrepidius hirtus. Classification (NCBI taxonomy): domain Eukaryota; kingdom Metazoa; phylum Arthropoda; class Insecta; order Coleoptera; family Elateridae; genus Hemicrepidius; species Hemicrepidius hirtus. Next base: position 25,904,384 of record OY720167.1, read on the forward strand.
CCGATGAGTCAGAACAGTTGAAAAAGGTTGAGTTTGTCCAAACAAAAGATTATTTTGATTCTGCACAAGCTTTACCAGTTATGGAAGAAATGATTGAACCCACGGATACTTATTTATGTTACAAACCTCCTCTTGATGAGCAAAAACATTTAGAACCACAAATTGTATCTTCAACGGATACGGCAATGACAAAGGAAGATGTTAAACAATTAAAAAAAGTAGAATTTGAAAAAGCAAAAAGCTTAAAAAAATCTTCAAATAAAAAACCTGTTAAGGAAGATGTCCTGGAACCTAAAAAGGCTTATGTATGTTACCAATTTGAAGCTCCTCCTGATAATACCATCCGTGATGCTGAAGATTTTCAACACATTCAGATGACACCACTTGATTCTCAAATTGTTCCGAATCAAGAAGCAAACGTTACACGGGAAGACCTTAAACAGCTCGAAGGTGTTGAATTTGAAAAGACTAAGAAACTTACGGATGTAACAAACCCTCAAGTCGTATTGGAAGATGTTGCACAAAGCCAAACAGGTTATCTTTGTTATCAACCAGAAACGGTAAGTAATTATTTAAGATTGTCTTGATTATATAAAATAATCTTTTTTCTTGTAGGCTCAGGAAAGTACAAGCAGTCAAGCAATGGCAAATTTAGAAATCTTTGATGAAAATGATGATGGATGGGGTTGTGCCTTTGATGAAGTTAAATTAGAAGAAGCCCATAGACAAACAATTGATAATCCCCTAATGAACCAAAACGTAAATTTCCGTATTGAAGAATTAGACGAAAGAATTCACGTCCTTGAAGTTGAACGTGAAAGACACCTTGAAGAAATTAAACAAGCACAAATAAAATCAGGAAAACTCATCAAAAAATTAAAAGAATTTAAAGCACTTAATCAAAAATTAACATCAGATTTGAAAAAATCTGATTTCGGAGGTCTTGATGACGCAATCCAAGATGAATTACAATCTCAAGTTGCTTCCTTAGAAAAAAGAATCAAAGAAAGTAAAACGGAGCTTGAAAAAGAAAAAACGGATAGGAGTAATTTATTAAAAAAACTTGATGTCTTACAATCTGCAAACGAACGAATGATTGAAATGAAAGAAAAACAAGACATTGAAATGATTTCTTGGCAAAGACAGAATAGAGAATTAAGTGCAAAATTAGAACAGTTTGAATGGGGAAACGAAGGTTTTGATTCACCTAAAAAAGAACAACAACAACAAAGTGAATCAAGCGGTGTTGAAAAGAAAATCCAAGAGCTTACTCATACAATTAAAGAATTAACGTTAGATAACGAGGAATTGCAAACTATGTTAGAAGAACAAAGAACTTTAAGAATTAACGCTGAAAAAGCAAAATCTGTTGAACCCATACCGGAAAATATGAAAACCGAAACAGAATATTTAAATATTGTTACAGAAAAAAATAATTTACACGAGCAACTCATTTCAAATGTAGAGGAAAAGAAAAACCTTCAAGAACAATTAAATAATGTTATAAAAAATAATGATGAGTTACAAGAAAAAATTCAAGGTTTAATTGAAGAAAAATCATTGTTAGAAGTTCAAATATCCGAAAATAAAAATACAATTGAGGAACTTAACACAAATTTGCATAGTTTACAAAATCAAACTCAAAATGCCTTACAGGAATCAAAAGAAATACAAAATAATGAACTCCAACAAGCTAAGGAAGTCATTTCTGATTTGGAACAGAAAAATTCCGAGTTGTCAAATCGTTTGCAGTCTTTAGAAGCAGAAAATATTAATTTAGCAGAACTTAGGAACACTTTAACAGAATTGAATCAAGAAAAAATTGAACTTTTCAATGCCTTGCAAGAAAAAAATATTCAGATTGAAAACTTGAAGGAAGTCGATGCTGAAAATGATCGAAAACGGGAAGAATTAGAAGAAAAATTAAAACAATTACAAGTTGTTGTAGAGGAAAATAAGGCGGTTGAGGAAAGGTTACAGCTGAAAGATACCGAAATTTCTGAATTAAATATCAAGCTTGAAACAGCACTGGAAGAAAGGTTAGTTAAACTAGCAACCTAGTGAACCGTGGTTCAAAATCTAATCTTGTCACGAGTATTTGTATTTTTGCTTTAATTTAAGGGTTAGTTGGAGGGGTGATATAATTCTAGAATTTTAAAATCCCTAAAGTGTGTGTCTGTTTAAAAATTGATATTTTCTTTTCTTTCCCATCTCTCTATTCTCCCTTATATTTTTTAATATCCCAACCCTTAATAAAACTCATTACTTAGTATTAATATATTTCAGGTCTGCTTTATCGGAATCAATCCAACAAATGACAGATGAATGGAACCAAAGAGTTGATCAAAGAGGAGCAGATGTTGCAGAAAGTTGGAAATTGCATCTAGATTCACGTGAAACCGAATTCGCACAAATAGAACAACAATTAAAAAAAGAAATCAACGAAGCAGAAGAAAAATGTAATGCATTGGTAAATGAAAATAATGAACTAAGAAAAAATGTGGATGCTGAAATTAGAAACGAAGTTGATCGGATTTCAGCTCTTCAGCAACAAATTACTGATAGACAACATTATATAAATGATTTAACTTTGGTTGTGCAAGAAAATCAAACTAAATCTGAACAGCAGGTTCAAAAAATAACCGAGTTTGAAGGGGTTGTGAAACAATTAACCGGACAAATACAGGATAAAAATGTTCGAATTACAGACACGGAAGCTAAAATTTTATCCCTTGAAATAGAAATTGAAGAAAAAAATAAAATAATTGAAGAATTTGTTTATAAATTACAAGAATTTGAAGGGTTGTGCCAACAATTAAATGGAAATAATGAAATAATTGCGAGTTTACAAAGAGATTCAAATGAAAAACAAAGAATTATTGAGGAATCTAAACTAAAATTAGAGGAACTCGCTCAATTTAAAGAAACCTGCGTCTTATTACAAACACAAATGCAAGATAAAGATTCTTATATTTCTGAAATCACCAATCAGTTGCAGGACATTCAAAAAAATAAACAAACCGAAGCTAACAATGATATCCAAATGTTCCAACAACGAATAAACGATTTAAACATGCAACTCCAGGAAAGACAAATACAAATTGAAGGTTTAACTCAACAAATTTATACACATCAAGAATTTAGCGAAAGCTTCCAGGTTAAAGACGTAGAAGTTAATAATCTTAAAACTGAAATTACAAATCTTACATCATTATTAAATGAAAAAGAAAAATTAAGTTCCGAATTACAAGAAAAATTTAACGTTCAGTTAAAACAAGGCATAGAAGGTAAAGAAATTGAAATTAATAAACTCCAAGCAGAACTCAATAATTTAAAGTTAATGTTAAACGAAAAAGAAAAAGAATATTCCTATAATTTAGCAACGACATCGCAAGAAAGTGAAAGTGTTTTCCATGAACAAGCACAAGAATTGGATTTGATAAAACGTCGACAAGCGGAAGCTGAATATCATTTCGACGAACTATTAATGGCGAAAGATTCAGATTTGGAAAATTTACGTATCCAACATCAAGAACAAGTCCAAAAAAATGAAATGTTAATAAAAGACTTCCAAGAACGTGAAGACACATTAAATGAATTTAAAATCCAATTAGATTTAAAAGAACATGAATGTGAAGAGCTTCAAAATAAAATTTTCGAACAAAATACTTTACACAATGAAGAAAACAAACAATTATCTGAGTTACGCGAAATTATTGAAGACCAAGTCCTAAAAATTGAATCGCTTAAACAAGAATTGTTTGAAAAAAGTAAGGATTATGATTCTTTAATTGCCGAGTTGGATATTAGAAAATCTAGTAGGTCTGAACCAGGAACCCCTCCTTATGAACATCGAGAAGAATTCTCAAATCAGGTCAGTAATTTTATTTCACCCTGTATATCTTGATTTTATTAATCAAAAAAATGATAAAGACACTTTATCTATTTTTCTTTTAATAAAATTGACAATTTTATTTTTAAACAGACAAAGTCAAGTGAAGTAACCCCCTCAAAGGAAGGTGATGCGGAACGTGCAAACCGTGTTGAATTAGACCTTGCCTTATACATGTTACACCAACGAGATGTAAGATGTGAAGAACTAACAGTGGAATTAATGCAACTCTTGGAAGAAAGAGACACGTTACAATTAAAACTTTCTAACTCTATTAGAGAAAAAGAAGATTTAAGAAGCCGATTTTTACCGGTTTCAACAACACCTGATACAACAGATACTGGGGTTACAAAAACGGATACCGGTGCTATTCCTAAAACAAAAAGTAAAGCCTCTGCAATTGTCCTTGGAGCTACTGGTACTGAATTGGCGACGGAAGCTACAGAAATGTTACATCAAGACAAGGATATGGATTCTCTTGCCAATAAGTAACAGTAAAATTTTATGACTTTTTTCCTTTAATAAAATGATTTATTATACAGATTATCTGAACTAAAATCGGTTGGGTATAGAAGAGATAAAACGATATTAGATGAACAAGAACACAGACAATTACAGCAATTATCGCTTATGCAACAACATCGTGATGTTGCAGCTATGTTACCAGCAGAAGCAGCTGCTCAATTAGTACAAGACGCTAACTACACATTATGTAAGTACATGATTTTTTTTTAATGAAAATTAAAACTAATTTAATTTTTTAAAGCACGAGATGTACAGAGTCCTCCCAAAGTTTTACTTAATTGGCTCTGGGGAAGAAGTACACCAAAAGTAAATAATATTTAGGTAAAAAAAAACATTTGTTTCTCGTAGTTTAACACTAATACATTTCCATGTGCCTCTAATTTTTATTATTTTGTGATTGTTAAATCTTTTATTTTCTTTTTAAAGTTTTTATTAAATTGTTCAATGTTTTTTTTCCTGTTTTACTGTTACATAATTAATGTATAAAACTTTTGTAAACTTTGTACAAGTGTTTAGGTAAGATGTGATTTATGATTTATCAAATGTAAAGGCAGTATATTTTTTTGCAAAAATTGTGCTATTGTATAAAAGTTAAGATAATGATAATAATATAAAATGCGTTTTCACTGAGTTGTTTTCGATTTTTCTGTTTCCAGTAGATCCATTAATTAAACGTTAATTTTAGTATTGCTAAGGGTGTAGGGAAATTGAAATAAAAATCCATTCAATTGTATACAAATATACTAAACATTCAAAACAAGTGAACAATAAAAGTGAAAGACAAAAATTTAGAAAAAACATTTACGAAAATAAACCTGAAGGTTGAACCAATGGTCCAGAGTCTTTCGAAACAACACAAAATTTAAATATAAATACATAAATAATTCAATTGCAAGCAAAAAATTTGGAAAAACATGTTAAAAATATTTATTAGAAAAATTTAATTTAATTTGAAATACAAGAAATCCAAGGATGGGCTGGGGGTCCTTCCAGGAAAATTCTACTGAGATGGTTCCAATTTGCCCTAAAAAGGAATTAAAGTTGTTCCCATTCTTTCAGACTCATAAATTTCATAAATTATAATTCCTTCAGGAACTTGTAACTCACCAATTATTTAGAGATTTCACATTTCCATGCTTTGTAAGGCTTTAGACAAGCGGATACCCACATGGGCTACAGTCTCACTATATAAACCTTGGGCTACGTGACCAAACCATAGCATATGTATTCACAAGTCCACTGGGCTTGTAAAAAATAGTGAAAAACAATTCCATAACAATCTAAATAATTCAGCTAAAAAAAAACAATAAATTAGGTTCTTAATATTAACAACACTACCATTAATATTGCACTTATACTTACCATAAAGAAAACATTTTTTGTACTCGACAACTGGAAACTAGATAGCCGCGCACGCAATTCTTTAAAAAGAATCGTCAAAAACCACAAATAATCGAAATGCTACAACCACGACCTTCTTGATTTCCGAAATCAAGAAGGTCGTGGCTACAACTTTGTTTGGAGAAACGACACCTTAGTAACCTTAGTAACCTGCGATAACTAATAAATTTAAATCCAAATTCGAATTTAAATTTACTTCTTTGCTTATTATTAATTAAGTACCTTCTTCGTACAAAAAATAGCATACAAACCTCATGCGTGAAAGCGTCCGCATTTGGTTTGTAATATACTATTAACTTGATATTACACATCACTGAGATACCGAACCTATATACCGTAAATAAAAATGACACAAGAATAATTTGGTGGGTACTACTCCCACTACATAAACCTTGGGTACTACTATGGTACTACCTAGTAGTACTATGTACCTTTAAAATTTTATAGAAAGCACATAAAAATATCAGAATTAACATTTTATTGCCACCGTAGAGGATATACAAGATAGAGAACCTTTTGTGTCATATTTTTAACAGACTTTTGTACGATGTAACTCCATCAACCACAAGCAGCGAATATGTTTTTCTGCTACAAGAAGAACACGGTTCACTACTTTGTGCTAATGTCGTTCCACCGAAGTATTTCCTCTACCGTAACAATTAGATGCTACTACAACATCTCGCTAGCGGAGACTGAGCACCTCTACATACACAAAAACAGCTGAAAAGCAAAAACAAATATACAATATACAGGGATTAATTCAGACCTACTGTTTACTTTATTTTTTTAAAACTTATTTGAACTGTTCGTGACTGCTGACTGATATACCTACAGTATTTGACTAACTGTATTAAGAAACTTTCTGAAAACGTTACAGAAATAGTTTTCTTATTGCAATGAAATTAATGTTAACATGGACAACAAAACTGTTACGAAAAATAGCAAAAAACCTTGTATAACAAGAATTAATCCTTTAAGACTGTATGTATAGGTACCAACCTTTGAATTTTCAGCTGAAAAATAAGAAGGACCATTTTATATCAGTTAAATTAATACCGAAATATAAATATTATATTGACTTTTTACTTAAGCAAAATACAATATATGCTGGTTTGAACATACCCCCAGAGACCAAGGGGCAAACCACGATAAAAAAATTGTGTAGTAGGTACCTACATTAAATTACCCAATGTGAAAGACTACCCAGGGCTAACCCGAACTTCCCCAGAGACTACCCAGATTTCTCAGGAACTACCTGGACTTCCCAAGACTATCCAGACTTTCCAGAAACTACCCAGGGCTAACCCGAACTTCCCCATAGACTACTCGGACTTCCCAGAGACTACGTGGTCTTCCCAAGGACTACCCATCAGCCTTTCCAGAGACTATACCCACGGCTAACCCAGACTTCCAGGGATTACCTGGACTTCCCAAGACTACCCAGACTTTCCAGAAACTACCCAGGACTAACCCAGGAACTTCCCCAAGGACTACACAGAGACTAGTCGGATTTCCCAGAGACTACTTGGTCTTCCCAAGGACTACCCAGCCTTCGCAGAGTCAACCCAGGGACTACCCATACTTCCCAGAGACTATCCACGGCTAACCCAGACTTCCAGGGACTACCCAGAGAATACTCGAATTTCCCAGGGACTACATAAACGTCTCAGAGACTACCCAGACTTTCTAAATATTACCCAGGGCTAACCCGAACTTCCCCAGAGATTACTCGGACTTCCCAGAGACTATAACTTGGTCTTCCCAAGGACTATCAGCCTTCCCAGAGTCCACCCAGGGACTACCCATACTCTCCAGAGACTATACCCACGGCTAACCCAGACTTCCCAGAGAATACTCGAATTTCCCAGGGACTACATAAACGTCTCAGAGACTATTTGGTCTTCCCAGAGACTACCCAGACTTTGTAAATATTACCCAGGGCTAACCCGAACTTCCCCAAGGACTACTCAGAGATTACTCGGACTTCCCAGAGACTACTTGGTCTTCCCAAGGACTATCAGTCTTCCCAGAGTCCACCCAGGGACTATCCATACTCTCCAGAGATTACCCACGGCTAACCCAGACTTCCAGGGACTACCCAGACTTCCCAGAGAATCCTCGAATTTCCCAGGGACTACATAAACGTCTTAGAGACTACTTGCTCTTTCCAGGGACTACCTAGATTTTCTAAATATTACCCAGGGCTAACCCGAACTTCCCCAGGGACTACCCAGAGATTACTCGGACTTCCCAGACACTACTTGGTCTTCCCAAGGACTAATCAGCCTTCCCAAGGTCCACCCAGGGACTACCCATACTCTCCAGAGACTATACCCACGACTAACCCAGACTTCCAGGGACTACCCAGACTTCCCAGAGAATACTCGAATTTCCCAGGGACTACATAACGTCTCAGAGACTACTTGGTCTTCCCAGAGACTATCCAGACTTTCTAAATATTACCCAGGGCTAACCTGAACTTCCCCAGGGACTACCCAGAGATTACTCGGACTTCCCAGAGACTACTTGGTCTTCCCAACGACTATCAGCCTTCCCAGAGTCCACCCAGGGACTTCCCATACTCTCCAGAGACTATATCCACGGCTAACCCAGACTTCCAGGGACTACCCAGACTTCCCAGAGAATACTCGAATTTCCCAGGGACTACATAAACGTCTTAGTGACTACTTGCTCTTTCCAGGGACTACCCAGATTTTCTAAATATTACCCAGGGCTAACCCGGAATTCCCACGGACTACCCAGACTTTCCAAAAACTACCCAGGGCTAACCCGAACTTCCCAAGGACTACCCAGACTTCTCAGGAACTACCTGGACTTCCCAAGACTACCCAGGGGTAACCCGGACTTCCCAGAGACTACCAAGACTTTTCAGAAACTACCCAGGGCTAATCCATATAAGTACTTCCCAAGGACTACCCAAACTTCTCAGGAACTACCTGAACTTCCCGCAAAGACTAACCAGACTTTCTAGAGACTACCCAGAAACTGCCCACGTGGTTTGCCCCTTGCCCAGACACAGTAGAACATATTAATAAAAACTATTGTGAGTGTGAAGTTATTGAAAACCCATTGAAGTTCTGTAGGTAATGCTTTCAAAAAAAAAAAAGTTGAATCTCTCATTGAAAAATGGTCATAATTATGTAACATTAAAATGTAGAGAATTGTGTAAATCAAAATGATGATTACACAAAGAAATAAAATGTTTTGCTGATAGATACAATAATTTCACACAAGCAAAAGTAAACCTGAAAAAAAAAACAATGTGTATTCAGAACTTTCATTTCAAAATTCAGACACCTTTATAATAACTTTGAAATTTTAAATTTCCTCTTACCTTGTGATAGGTGGAGGTTGCTGAAATTAAGGGGGGTAGATTATAAAATTACCTACTTCAATAGTGGTTTTACACCTTCCCATTAATATAAAAATGGATGTTTTTTTTAAACTGAAAATTTTAGAAAAGTGAGGGTTGTTGGGGTTGAGGTGATGCAATATAAAATAAAGTAATTAGATTTATAATTTTTACCTGTAAAATCACAAAGTATGGGTTTTACTTTAAAATTTCAAAGTGGGTGTTACTATAAGTTGAGGGGGTGAATTATAAAATTACTTCAATAGTACCTATGGTGGTTTCAAACTACCCCCTCGATATCAAAATTGACGTGCTATTTCTCAAATTGGAAACTTCAAAACTTAGTTATTAAAGGTGTTTAATTTTGAAATGAAAGCTCTGAATTATGGCAAAACAAACGATAAATGGGTTTAGGACTTATACCTATAACCCAGTATTAAGGGGTACGTACCAACTGCAACATATATTGTATATAATAAAATGGTCCCGTGTAATAAAACATAAAAAAACAGCAACAAAACCAGCATTTGATTTAAAAGAACTGAGAAAACACAAAGCAAGAGTGAAAAATTCCGAATCGTATTCCTGAATTTTCACGATTTGCATTGAGTTTTTAAACACTTTCTTCGGAAAACTTGTGGACAAAAATAAAATATAATAAGTTCTCTTAAATTTGTTAAAACCCATTTGCAGTTTGTTATTTTACTAACAATTTGATTTTAAACTTCCATGAAAGGAAAATTTTTTTGTGTAGTAAATTTTTTTCTGAATATTTCACTCCACGACCTTCTTGATTTCCAAGACTTGAAGTCTCGGAAATCAAGAAGGTCGTGTTTCACTCATACATTGTTGTAACATAGGTACAGTACAAAATTAATAAGTGGAAATTCTACGTTGCCATGCCAATCTAGTGAAAATTTCACGTTGCCATGACATACTATAGCGACCACAACATAATACTAAAAAAAAACAAATTTTGTTAAACGTCATGAAACGTTTTGGGAATGTCTCAGAACGAGAAATTGACGAAAATGTTATTAAAAGTGAATGCAAAAATACGAAAAAGAGCAAGGACAGTGTCTGGAGACACTTTATTTCATTTTGCGCCGAAGAAAATATTCTCCCTAAATACCATTCGTGCTTAAAAATTAACCGGATAATTTTTAAGCACTAGTGGTATTACCCCCGAATAATCCACTTCACTAAGGGCAGGTTTTATCAAGTCTGGTTGACCGATGGTTGGCTCAACGACGAGTAATTATCAAGGTTACGATTCTTAAAAAAAAATCGTATCCATGACAATTTCTCGTGGTTGAGATAACCGTCGGTCAACCAGACTTTATAAAACCGGCCCTTAGGCTACGCTGAAAAATTATTTCAAAAAATTTTCAGTAGACATATAGAAGAGTGAAAACAAGGAAACCCTTTTTTCTTATTTCTTCAGTCTTTGGGTCAAAACAAGTAGAAATAATAAGTATAAAAGGAATAAAGGATATACAGGGTGAATCATTTTTTTGTAGCAGGACTTCAACAGTTGATAGAAGACCTTTTTTGAAGACGAAAAGTTTCTATAAACATGGGGCTTTTTGAGATACAGAGTGTTGAAATAAATGTTTTCTTTTAATTTTTCTTTAATAGAAAAATACTCGTAAAAATTTATTTTAACACCCTGTATCTTACAAATAAAGACCCATGTTTATAGAAACTTTTGTCTTCAAAAAAGGTCTTCTATCAACTGTTGAAGTCCTGCTACAAGAAACTGACTCACCCTGTATATTCTCGTGTGTAACAATTATTATTCTGTAAATTACCTTTACCAAGATGAGTTTTAACTATACTGGGTTTGCTGCTGTAGGAAATAAACTAAAACTACGATGACTTCAGCTGCCACACTCACAATCACAAAGCTCCTTCAAACTTACCCCTGAAACAACAAAAATTAATTAATATAAATTTGCAAAATGATAATTACTCGCATGCAACACAAATGGCTTCAGTTCATTAATACGATAAGAATTAAAAATAGTTACCTTTCTGAAGACAATTCTCTGCAGTAGTGTACTCGACCATATCTCCCACGATGCACTTTCACTACGGAGCACTATAAGTTCCTTGGCACTAACACTGAACACTCTGTAAATCAGAAAATAAAATTAATTATTGAAACATTACAGCATTGATTACAGGTTTCAAAAAATAATGTATAAACGAACAACTGCTTACCTCTCCACTAATTCCGTAATGATTTCAGGAGGGAGAAATAGAATTCGTTACTGTAACGTCCCCTGATTTTTGGAATTTTAACCTGAAAATAAAGTAAATTACATTTAGACGTGCAATTTCAACACTTCTTTTCAGGAAAATTCATAAACACTTCTTAAAATACCTAGAGTTTCAAATGCATCATAACCTAAAATTCGGTATAGGGTTAGGAAATAGGGGGCCCCCTTTTTATGTTTTGTGGGGCCATCCCGTGATACTCCTAAGAGCAATACAGTGCTCTTGAAGCAAACAGGACACCACAAGTACAAAACTGAACGATTATTTCAGTATAAACATAGAATTGCTGACTGAATTTCATATACACAAGGATGGCTGGGTAAACTAAACTCGCGCACAGAAACTTGCGTCGTGTAACAGGTGGTTAAAGGTGTAGGGAGGGAGTCTTTGGTATTAACTTATTTCTACAATGGAATATTTATCCTTTCATCGGTGAAAATCATCCCACAAATTACTTTATCCGTGCAAACCGGTACTACAAATGATCCGCAAATTGTACACACACGAAATTACCCCATGCATTAAAAAATGTATTATTAACTTACATTTAGCTATTCACCATAAAATCTAACCCTTTTTCTTAGTTAATAGTGGTTTTATATCAACATAAACAAGATCACAACTACAGGTTGCATAATAAAAAAAACCTCTAGGAAGACAAACGAAAAGCGGTCTCTGCCGGCATAAAAATTTGAGTCACCAAACCGAACTTTACATTAGGATTAAAATGATTTTACACATTACACGCAAAATCTAACTATACCAAAACGTTCCCCATAATTAGGATTATCAATTTTACTTACATTTCAAGTCGTCAGAAGAAAATTTATCACTGTTTTCACCTTTTTTCACAGACGAAAATTTTAACGTCTTATCACAACTGAAGCACAAAAGAGAGAGATAGACTGTGTTTTAAATGACTGCTAGATTCGTTCAGACTTGTTTTAAACTCATTAATTAATTTAAAAAAATTAAGAGATATTAAAATAGGGATAATACTGAAGAAATTTGAACAAATTACATGTTTTTAGTACCCATATTATTTATAATTAGATATAAAAGGTTGATTAACTGCTTATTTGATTGAAGCAAGAGAATGGACCAATCAGAAAATAGAACCACAATATAGCGGCGAATTTAAATCTTTGTTTATTTATTAATTTCTTGTTTATATTGGGGGTGAACTAGAATGAATGAAGTTGTAGGGATTGAATTTAGCGCTTCAACTAGAGATTAATGTTATACAACTTTATATACATCGTTTAATATTGGTTGCAGAAAAATCAAAAGAAATTTGAGGAACATCCTTCAGTTTTGGTTCTAATTTAATTTGTAAACTTCCTTGTTCGTCTTTTAATTTTGATTAGAGCCTGGTTTCAATCTAATCCTTTGTCTTTTTTTGTTATTACAGATGTTGCATTTAAAAAAAAGTAAGTTACGTTGGAAGCTGAAGCCACTGGAAGAAGATACCGGAAGAAGACAACCAACCAAACCCTTGATTCAAAGATCATAATCTGGGGCCCTATTTACATATTGTTACTAGTACTATTCTTATTGCCATTTCTACAAAATACACATAATAAAAAATTAATTACTCTTCTGTATTGCTTTCTAGGGCCTCTCCAGGGACCTTAAGCTACAGTCCTACCCCTTGGGACATATACAATTAAATATGCATTACCTAGATTTTAACTTTCTTCCTGTAATTTCCAGAAAATATAAATATTGCTTTACGTTATTAGTCTTATTCTGCATTATACTGTAGGTACGATTGCATAAAATTTAGGTACCTATCAATCCTATTTATAATATTTTATATCCTCAATCTTTCTGAGTAGGTACTTAAATATGTTTTAATTTTTATTATAATATGTACTACGTTTTAGAAATAAAATGCTTTGCCAATTTTCTTTTTATGTTCAAATAAACAAGAAATTTAAATGTGTCATAACAAAATCAAGGTTTTTCTTAATAATATCCAGTAAAGTTAGTTCTTGCAGAGAAAACATTATAATAGTGTGTCTAATAAATAATGCCCTACTATTACAGATGCATGTTTAGTTAATCGGTAGGTAAGAGGGAGTTATTAGAAAATTACAGCTTTGATAATTATTGAAGGCTGGTATGGTTTATTTTTCTAATAGGTACCTAGGTAATTGTTGTAGAAAATTATAGGTTTCGATTGTTTATATCACTCTTATTACCTGAAGTTACCCTGCAGCTCTCCTTTAAAAATTTAATGTTTGCTTTTATCACTTGTGATGCAATATAGAGATGATATCATCCTTTATATGACCTACAGTAAATCATTATCTACATTAAATTTATGATATGTGTGCCTAATGAAGCGTATTAATTTATTAATTAAATACAAACACAATATTAATTTTAATAAAGGTACCTAGGCTTTAACCAGGGCTTATGAATAAGGGCAAAAGTTTGCCCCAGAAAGCAACTTAGTAAAGTCAATAACTTAATAAGGAATCTTTAAATGTTTTTTTCTGCAAAAAGAAGTCTCAAAATTAAAAAAAAAAAAGTAACAGCAGCAGGGTTCGAACCTGGTGCTTACAGTTCCTTTACCTAAAGACATAAAATAAGGACTTGAATGAATTATTTGATAAGAAAGTTCATTGTTTTAGAAAATAGTTCTATTTTGAATTTTAAAATCGAAGGGAAAAGTTTTCAGAGATGAATGGTCCACAGAGTATCTGGATGCACCTGGGGGAACCGTTGAATCTGCTGGGTGGAATTTTCAGGAAATTAGTTGGCCTCAAATGAGTGTATGGGGCGACCCAACACAACATCTTGGTGAGTTTTCAGGAAATTGTCAACCTCCCAGGTCTCTACTACTGAGTCTCCAATCAGCACCTGGGGGACTGTCGCATAACATGGGAGGGCTTTCAGTGAATTCTTTTGAATTATATGTCTGGGGGCGAACTCAAAACCTCCTGAACCTACTTTTCGGGAGATTTTCGGTCTCCAGGTCCACTAGGTCTGAAATGAGCACCTGGAGGACCGTCACATAAGCTGGGTCATGTTTCAGGAGAATTTCAGTCTCCAGGTCTACTAGGTCTGAAATGAGCACCTGGAGGACCGTCACATAAGCTGGGGTCATGTTTCAGGAGAATTTCAGTCTCCAGGTCTACTAGGTCTGAAATGAGCACCTGGAGGACCGTCACATAAGCTGGGTTATGTTTTCAGGAGATTTTCAGTCTCCAGGTCCACTAGGTCTGAAATGAGCACCTGGAGATCTGTCACATAAGCTGGGTCATGTTTTCAGGAGATTTTCAGTCTCCAGGTCCACTAGGTCTGAATTGAGCACCTGGAGGACTGTCACATAAGCTGGGTTCTGGTTTTCAGGAGATTTTCAGTCTCCAGGTCCACTAGGTCCGAAATCAGCACCTGGAGAACTGTCACATAAGCTGGGTCATGTTTTCAGGAGATTTTTCATGATCTGGGTGTTTATTGTAGGGGGTTTTCAATCTCTAGGTTTACTTATTAACCCATGGGTGCTCCGGAGCTGGAGCGCCAATCCAATGAAACTTTCAAAAGTCAGCATCTATGACTTAGCTACCTGCATCTGGGAGAATAGTGACATCATCTGAGTGGTGTGTTTAGGGGATCCCCTTGAATTGTATGATATGGCACGACTACACACTGAAAGAACGGGTGATAAAAAGCTTGCGAAAGGAGTTCAAGATAAAAGAAAAGGTATTGGAACAAGGATTAAGTAGTTTAGATGTTTATATTCGTTTATATCAGTTATTGGTGCCGATTTGTTTGGAGATTTTAAGATAAATGTAAAAAGCTTTGTCGGTGTAATAAAAAAAATAATCGATAACATAATTTCAAAATCAAGAGATAGTTATAACTAAAAATGATTGTTGTTAACATTAAATTTTATTGATAAATATTGTAATTAGTTATTAATGTACATTTTTATGTCTGTAATACAAATTTTTGGAGTGGAAATTCCATATTTCCATGTTTCGTAAGTGTTGTGTAATGCATATATTTGCTATTTCGAGATCATTGGCAAATATTTGTTCGGGGATCATTTAATTTAATAGGTAATCGAGATAAGAGGAGTGAAGTGGCTGGTTCGTAAGCGTAAAAAGTAAAAACGGTAGCGCATGGCATCAGAAATTGAAAGTCTGAAGTGTGGGGCAAAGGAGGAAGTCTGGACGAGGAGGTAAGAGAGGAGTCCAAGGGGGCTGTCATTTGTCAATCAAAACACGGTAGGTTTTGCCAGTTTTGCCCGCCTCGTACTCATTTTTCGCCTCACACGTGTAAGAATTTTTCTTAATGTATACAAAACAGCAAGACTTGTGTTTATAAGAAAAACCAACGATGAAGTTCTGCGTTGAATCAATCAAAAATGGTGCACAAACATTACTGTTGACATGCCCCAACATTGTTTAATTTCGATTATAAACATGCTGCTCCCTTATTTTACTGGCATTCGCCACAACACATGCAAGAAAATTGGTAAGATAACTCAAAACAACCTTTTCCTACACTCCCTTATCTTTAAATTTTGTTACAGCGTCTTTAAATAGAAAGATAAGGAAACAGACGATGTGTACTTAGCAAATCATTTACCAACTACTTCTCTTTTAACAATCAAGATTTTTTGATACCCAACAACAATCAACAGTATTTATTAAAATGACGTGTGAAAAAAGGGCGTCATCTGTAAGTTTCACCAAGTCGGAGCAGGAACCGTCAGACTTGATCATCGATGAAGAGAACATTCAGTTGGCCCCACACGTTCAAACATATTTATCACAGGTATCCCAAGAATCTGGCTGTTGGGGAACGTTCCTACCTATTCCTTTTGAAAGGGCTGCCAGTAAATCATGGTGGGATCCTACTTTCGATTCCGAAATACTCGAAGAGCAGTACAAGAAAAGTGCTGGCCCACATAATAGATTAAAATTCAGGTTAGTTCGTGGGCGATTATTTTATTTACATAAGTTGTTAGTCATAATTTAATACTTGTTATTTATTTTTCTTGGATTGTATTTTCAAAATTAGAAATATTTTTGGAGGTGCTTAATAAATATTTATGAATATTTGTTCCATCTCAATCAAGGTTAAAGTTGCCTTTAGAAATAGACTGAATCATGGAAATACATTTTTTTGTATTTAAAAACGGCTGTGTGGGTGGATCAATAGATCTCCAATCTTTTCAAACTAGTCCGTCTCATTTGAGTACCTGGGGGAACAGTCTCGTCACATGGGTGGTGTTTGTAGAGGTTTGTTTGACCACTTGCTTTTACATAAGTACCTAGAGGGGACCACTACACCATTTGGGAGGGTTTTCAGCTCTAGGTCTAGTTCCCACAGGAGGAACTGTCCCCTGATCTAAAACGGGTGTTTAGGGGTTTGTGTGACCAGGTCTTGGTAGTAATAAGTTGTTTTGTTTCAGATACGCTTTATGGTACGTCTTGCTCATCTCCTTATCATGGTTTTTTTATTTCCTCTCAACAGGCATCTCAAATTCCACCGAACACTGGCCTCTTCTCTGTACTGTATTAGCAGTCGTTTCATTTTCCATTATAACTGTTTTATTATTGACCTACCAAGATTTCTTCAATATTTATATGTTATTGGTAACCTTCAGTGTTGCTTTAACACTTTGCATTTTAAGCCTGGCATTCCTTATGTTGATTCCTTTAAAATTTGATCCTCAAACAAACAGAACTATTTCCGATATAAGTCCTGTGGGACATTTTTCGATTTGTGTAGAGATTTTATTGTTAATTTATACAGTAATTCCGTTACGGTTATATATTTGTATTACAATTGGAGTTGCTTATTCGGTGCTGTTTGAATTGTTAACGTGGTTTGTTCACAAAGAAAATTATGAGATTTATACGATAATAGTAAGAATATTATTGCACATTTGTATTCATTTTATTGGGTTGCATATTCTTATTATGACTAATGTTCGAATGCGCAATACGTTTATGAAGGTGGGGCAAAGTTTATTAGTTGGTCAACAATTAAAAGCTGAAAAAAATTTAAAAGAAAGCATGTTGCACTCGTTAATGCCTCCAAAAGTTGCTCAATGGTTGTTGAATGAAGACGAACACTTTGCTAAAAATGGCATGGAGGCACGTAACTCAAACGAAACTAGTGATATGCAATCATTATTCAGACCTTTTAATATGAACCGCATGGAAAACGTCAGTATTCTTTTTGCCGATATTGTTGGTTTTACAAAAATATCCAGCACAAAAACTGCCGAAGAATTAGTAGATATATTAAACAAATTATTCCAAAAATTTGATATTTTATGCAAACAACATCATTGTGAAAAAATTTCAACCCTTGGTGATTGTTATTACTGTGTATCGGGATGCCCTCAACCTAGACCGGATCATGCCAAGTGTTGTGTTGAAATGGGACTTGGAATGATACAAGCAATAAAACAGTTTGATGAGGAACATAATCAAGGTGTAAATATGAGGGTTGGGGTACATACAGGAACGATACTTTGTGGGATTGTTGGTACCAGGAGGTTTAAATTTGATGTGTGGAGTAACGATGTTACACTTGCTAATCGTATGGAATCTACTGGGAAACCTGGAATGGTTCATATTTCTGAAACAACTTGCGAGTTCCTTCAGGAAACGTATTTATTAGAAGAAGGACAACCTGTTTTTGGTAAATATGATTATTTTTTTTAATGAACACCTAAAAATAGGGGATTAGTTAAATTAACTAAAATCGTAGCCTTGACCCTTTTTTTAATCCTTCTATTATAATAAAATCATGGATCAATTACATGATAGAAATACAATAGAGCTTGTCATTTAGATTAAATTAATTTATAGTGAACTAAAATAAATTTATAATAGGTACTTGTGCGAGGTTTATTGCTTATCGCAATAAGGAAGAAAATCATTACATTGTTGAATGCACATTATTATTAAATATAATGACAGTAAATGCAGTTTTAGACCCTAAAAGCATTGTTTATTTGCTTAAGAAAACGATTAATTAATTATTAATGCATTTACTACAAACTGGGACTTACATCAAGGCTAAAAATATTTCTTAATGCCTAGACAGTGCTATATTTCGTTTGATATTGTATTTATAATTTGTTTTGGCCCATTGTTTTAAAAAGAACATGTTTTAAATCTTGTTCTTGTATATAATGTCATTATCAAAAGCAGTATACAGGATGTACTATTGCTAACTCTGTTATTATAGGAGCTACGATGTTGGTTAAATGAGAAAACTAGTAGAATTTTTTATGCTGATTACGATAGTGAAATCAAAAAAAACAATTGAGCATCGCATTTCCGAGATATTTATAAAAGCATTTTTTTTTAATGGAACACCCTGTATGTTTTTACATAAATGGATAGAAAATTAAATTCTGAACAAAAATGCCCATATAACTTTTTCGGATAGCATTCAAAATAACCGAGTTATTTGGATATAACTGTTTCAAATCTTAAAAAATCAAGTACCCATGGTTTGAAACGGTTATATTCATATAACTCGGTTATTTTGAATCTAATCAGAAAAAAGTATATGGACATTTATGTTCAGAATTTAATTTTCTATCCATTTATGTAAAAACATACAGGGTGTTCCATTAAAAAAAATATGTTTTGGTAAATATCTCGGAGATACGATCCTCAATTGTTTTTTTACATTTCACTATCATAATCAGCATAAAAAATTCTACTAGTTTGCCCATTTAACCGACATCGTAGCTCCTATAATAAAAGAGTTAGCAATGGTGGAGACTTAACTGGGAACATCCTGTATAATAAAATAACGATTTTTTAAATATGAACACCCATTTACAGGTTTAAAGACTTATTTCATCTTGGGTAGAAAATGTGAAAGGCCACCATCATACAATGGAAGTTTTAAGGCATTAGAAAGGCGACAAACGATGCAACCGCAAAGTAATTCGCTTCAGTTAATCATTTCCCCTCCAACTACTCCTCCTGCATCTTCACCGCAAACTCGTCCAAGGGTTTTGTCTTGTGATAATTCCACAACTCACATGAAAATTTTGCATAATCCCAATATGTTATCCCCTGATGTTTGTAAAATAAAAGCCAGTAGTTTGCCGAGTATTTTAGACGAACAGGAAATGGAAAATGATAAAGATTCAGGTGAAGGAAGTGAAGCAGTAAAAACACCAACATCGACTGCTAGTTCTGGCCGGTATTCTTATTCCATGAAACTTAAAAATTGGAAAATTCCTAATTTTTTACGAAAGTCTGATCCAAATAAAACTGATGGTGAAATGCCGAATGATGCTCAAAATTCTAGTGGGTGTGAAGAGCCATTTTTGGCTACCGGTGGTTACCAACAAGTACCGACTATAGTCGAAGGGCAAAATTTTATCCCACCCATTGTTCTAAAAAACAAATTTAAACTAAAAGACTTGTCTAATAACGCTATTGTAGTTAACGATGAAATATCAGATGAGCAAAAAGACGGAATAGATGTAAAGTCTTATATAAGTCAATCTCGGAGCGATATCGGACAGTATGATTATACCACCAATGATTTTACAAGCTTTATAAGATCAGGTAGTTACCGATCACAGTATGGAAGATCTCCAAATGAGTATTCAATTTTAAATCGTGCAGGAAGTAATAGATCTCGAAGAGGACGGTCCCCTAATTTTGATATATTACCAGTGGAAAGAAGTAGAAGCGCAACGGTAGCTGTTGCAACATTAGATAGACCAAAGAAATCACTTGATGTACCTCCACGATTGTCTACCATTTTAGTTGATGACCAACTCAGTATGGCTTATTCCGTTAATAGTCGTAAGGATTCCGGTATTAAGAGTAATAGTAGGAGGAGCAGCATCCAGCAGGTACTTTGTTGTTTCTTAAGACCTTAATCCTTAGGTCTTGCTTTTTTCCTCTCTTTTATCTCCATTTGATCTTGCTCCCTTTTTCTCTCCCTCCTACCGGGCATCCCCTGGAGTTCCCAAGACTTCCCTGGGTCTTTTTTAGATTTCCCCTGGACTAGGAAAACTTTCGGGGGCTTTCCTAGAGTTTTTCAGGACCGTCTAGGTTTCCCCCAGACTTCCCCTGGCTTACTCAAACTATCCCGGGCCTTTCTCAGAGTTCCCCAGAACTATATAAGCATCCCCTAGACTTTTTTAGAGTTATTCATACTTTCCCGGGTCTAACCATACCTCCCTTAGCGTTTCCCAGATTCTCGCTAGCTACCTACTCTAACCCGAGCCTAACCTGATATGACTTCCTCGTACTTCCCTGAGACTAATTCCCTAAGTAAATAAAACTCTTTTACCGAGCTTGTTGTATGTTATTAAAGTGTGTAAACTTTTTAGATTGAAAGTCAGCTTCCGCCATCGGACAGTTCGCAACAAAGGGTCTCGGATTATTTCACTTCTAGTCAATCATCAATAACATCTCCACCTTTTGTGAACTTAACACGTCCTTCAGGGCCTTTTTTTGAAAAGTTTGGTACAGGTATTCACAATTTACGTAAACAATCTGATTTACAATTAATAAAATGCGTTCAAAAGAATTCGGAATCGGAAAGATCGTATTTCATAAAACCTCCATTATCTAAAATAACTTTGTTTTTTGAAAATAAAAAAATGGAACAAGAATATCGTGAAAATGTGCATTCAATACCAGAACATGAACCTATTGCGACGTTAGCTAGTACTAGATTAAATACGTATTTCGATGTTTTTGTCTCTGCCGTTGTTTTTTTTGTTATCTCCATATGTTTATTTCTGTTATATAAAGTTACTAAATTGTGGTTAATCATGTTTGTTGTTTTATGTATTGTTCAAATATGCGCTATAGCTTTGTGCTTCCAAAGAATAATTCATTTTTCGGAAAATGTTTTTGCGTTTTGTTCCCGTTGGTATCGTTGGAACGCATTCGGCGGAATATTGGTTAGTCTACCAGTGATTGCTATTTTGTGCAATTTTATTTGTCCCCGTGTATTTTCTACTTCCAAAACGTCTGATTATTTATATAGTTATTTATTTTTTATCGGAATCGTACATTTTTGTAATTTTACTCAATTAAATTGTTGGATGAAAAATTGGCTCGCTACCTCATTCGGAATCCTTTTTATCTGTCTTATTTTATCAGGATTTTGCCCGTGTATTTACGAATCTAATATTTCGACCAACACTACAAACTTTATTTCGGATCCGAATGAAATTCCGGATAACGGCACAGAATTAAATTTTACCTCTTCCGAATTCGACAAAGAGCTTCATTATAATTTATATGACTTAGAAATCCTCATGGATGTTTTGTTATTATTAGTTTTGGTATGGCTTTTGAATCGGGAATTTGAAATCGGGTACCGTCTCAGTTTTCACGCAAATTTTGTAGCGAACCGGGATAAAATCCACGTCCAACATTTAAAAAATCAAGCTGATTGGTTAATTTATAATATTGTCCCGGAACATGTAGCGGATCAGCTTAAAAAAAATGCTAAATACTCGGAAAATTTCAAAGACGTCGCAATTATTTTCGCAAGTATTGTAAATTTTAACGAAATGTACGATGAGAGTTACTTGGGTGGGAAAGAATTTTTACGGGTATTAAACGAACTAATTGGTGACTTTGACGAGTTACTTACATTGCCTGAGTTTCAATGCGTGGAGAAAATTAAAACAATTGGTAGCACGTTTATGGCAGCTAGCGGATTAAACTCGACCATGCGGTTAGAACAAGAAGATCCAAACGATCATCTTTATTCGCTTATGGATTTTGCTATAGCTATGCAAAACGTGATAGATAATTTTAATCGGGATCTTTTGGAGTTTAATTTGATTTTACGGATCGGTTATAATTTTGGTGATGTCACGGCTGCTGTTATTGGAAACACCAAATTGTATTACGATGTATGGGGTGATGCGGTTAATATAGCTTCGAGAATGGATTCTACTGGGGTTAATGGTAGGATTCAAATGGGGGAACATTGCTTAAGTGTTTTGGAAAAAAGGTACAATTTTGAACCGCGAGGTACAATTTACGTTAAAGGTAAGGATAACATGAATGTATTCCTGTTGGTGGGGAAAAAGGATGACAATGAAGTCAGTTCTTAAAGTTTATGTGCCTGGATGAAAAATTTTGATACATTCCATGCTATTTTAGCATTTTTATAATAAAAAATGGTGTATTATTGCAACGGTCCTTGTAAAACTTGTAATCTTATTGGCTTACAAGTTACTCTTTGAGGCCTGTAGTTAATTAAAAATTATTAGGTAGTTGATACCTATATTTATTGTAGAATTGTGTGACCTATTATAGCAACGAATAGCCTTAATGTTTTAAGCTAGTTTTGTATAATGATCAAAGAAATGGGTGTTTACTACCTATTTTAATATTTCGATTTTAAAACGAAGTGTATTATTGCTAATATTTGATAACATATTTAACTTTTCCCTAATATTATCTGAAATAATGAACTATATAGGACTTTTATTCAACAATTCTTCATTAAGAGTGATCTTTAATGGTAATTTTTTCAAGTCTTGTACAGGATTTATCTAAATTCGTTGATTTCCATAAATCAGACTTGAGACCATCTATGCCACTATGTACAACTCGGTTATTTTAAGTTACAAAAATATTAGGAAACATCCTACGGATCAATTTTCTAAGAGAGACTTTACTTCTAAAATTTGTTTTTGGGGTCAAAAAAAAATTATTTTTTTTCAAGAGGAAAATTTTTTATATTTTTAGTATTTGAAAGGATAGAGAAAAAATGTACAGACGTTTTTTGCAGATATTTTTATGAGGAATTCAGCGGTGTAGGCAAATTTTAAATAGCTTCATTTATTTTTGAATTAGGCGCCAAAATAGGCAATTTGAAATAATTTTTTTTTTCAGTAGGGAAGTTTTTATATTTTTATTATTTGAAATGATAGAAAAAAAATGTATAGACGTTTTTTGTAGATATTTTCATGAGGAATTCAGTGGTGTAGGCAAATTTTAAATAGATTCATTTATTTTTGAATTAGGCGCCAAAATACGCAATTTGAAATACGTTTTTTTTTTCAGTAGGGAAGTTTTTATATTTTTATTATTTGAAATGATAGAAAAAAAATGTACAGACGTTTTTTGTAGATATTTTTATGAGGAATTCAGTGGTGTAAGCAAATTTTAAATAGATTCATTTATTTTTGAGTTAAGCGCCAAAATGAGAAAATTTGAAATAATTTTTTTTTTTTGAATTGTCAGACTTAAATTTAAATTTTCTTTTACTACAAGCCAACAAATTTAGATCATCCTGTACAGTTTATTATAATTGTTGTTCAAAAATGGGTTCTGCTTTAACTTATATATTGAATCCCAGTCGCGAACTTGACCCCCGTTTTTTCAGGGTTGAATACTGTCCCAGTGCCAAATTACAAAATCAGTGAATAATTCATTTTCGTCACATATTATCAACAATACATTTCATATACTGTCATTCTTATGAATTTAGTGCATTGCCAGATCTTGCCCAATTTAGAGTACAAATAAAACGCTTTTGATCTATGTATCTGTGTATCTGTGTGAGCTTACCGGATTTATAGCGAGTGATTACCCAGTGATTTAGTCATTTATTAGAATTAACTTGGTGTGTATTAGATTCAGATATATTTCATTCCGAATATAATTGAGAAGAACATTTTTGGCATATTTAGCTGGATATGGGTTTAACTAGTCATGATTTTGAAGGTAAACATTCTTTAAATTTGGGTATAATAAAAGGTCTTACTTTTTGGTGTTTTGTAAATATATTTTGGGAGTATTTTCCAAAGATTCGGGTCATAATAAAACACTAATGCGGAGGGACCTATGATATTTATAGGTAGAACAGATAAAAAAGCATTTACGAAACCAAAATTTGACCAAATTTTATTGGACCATTTAGAAGAGCAAGAAGAAAAAAAATTGTTTGTGATTATTAGGAGGCTCGTGTCCATTTGTTTTCTAATATAATTAGGATGTATGATATTGCAAATTAGCTTTAATAATTGTAAGCTTCGTAATGCAGTTCCTATAACTTGTTTTATTTAAAAAAAGAATTTAACCTTTGCCTTAGCACGTTTTAACATAAATTTTATTCTCGAATTTGAAACTGACCAATTTTAATCTATACTCTGTAAGATTTTATTTATTTATTCGTAATTTGTACATATTGTATGTTTTAATGGTGTCATTTTAAAGTGCCTTCAGATATATTTTTAATCATGATATTTTAATTTTTATTTAATTTTCTGTAACATATTTTCTATAGCTAATCTTTCATGTACACCGTCCCTGTCATACTGATAATGATATTATCCATCCTTATAAAGAAATAAAACTCTTATTATGTAAATACCCTTGGTTTTTGTTACCCTATACACTTACAAATACACCTAGTTATAGGAAAATATCAACAAGGGTGGTGCCTGATGTACCGGTAAACAATCCTTACACCACAACCAGCTTGCCTACAGGACAGAGTCCATCAACTCACTAGGAGGATGGAAAAATTCCCCTTTTTCCCTATCCACACTTTTAAGAGGTAGATTTTTAATCTGCATACAGATTCCTTTAATTCTTTTTTGTAATGCAGATAATTTTTAATGGTGTTAAGGCTTAACACCGATACTGGGGTAATAATAATTTATATTTCTGCCTTTTAACTCTCATAAATCCTAAGAAAACTCCCTCAACTCCAATAGTATGGGGGTCAGCCTTCAGTAATTAATCCAAAAAATGTTCGTATGCAATTTCTGTAAATCCCGTTGTTAAAAAAAAGGTGTAAATTGAAATCCAGGGTAGGATTACGCTTTATATTTTAAATTTCCCGCAGACTCGAGTATATCAAAAGCATAACAGGTGGCTATACTGACAATACTAGTGGGTGTAGTATTGATGTTGTGATTAAGAATTTGTTGGTATATTTCTAGAAGTAGAATATTTACGTAAATTAGCGATTTTTACGTAACGATTCGTCTTTTCGGGGTAGAAAAAAATTAGATGTAAGTGAATTTGTAATTGTTTTTAGGTTTAATTCAGTACTTTCCTGAAAAATCATGAAAATGTGATCTTTCTTTTGTTATTGTTATTGCGTGCTATAAAAGAATGATTTAATGCTTTGTTTACCACAAAATATAAATCAAATTTTTACTTTTTTCTAGCATAAAGGCACCTGTGTAAAGTTTTAAATAAACAGGATATTATATTTTAAGTCTAATTACAGAGATGCGCATTTATTTATTTTGTAACATTAACTGAAAATTTTATTTTTAGATCATATTAAAAAAAATTAATAATAAAAAATGACTAGACATTGTTGAGCCAAATTAACACTTGTTAGATGGTTTAATTAGAGCAATTATAATTAAAGCAAAATTATGGTTGTTTCTTTGTTAAATTTTAATGAGTTAAAAAAAATTGCAATTTTTGAAATATCATTGTAATTGTTAGCTTGATTTTTTTACTTAATCCTCGAAATAAAAACAACTAATGGAGGTCTTCACTTCTCACATTGCAGGTCAAATTCCCTGCGAAATTTAGCGCGCTTTAATTCTTTAAAATGTAACAAAAAAGGTGTGCGTAGTAGTAAAGACAAAAACAATTGGGTATAATCATTTGCCTTGGGCGCTAACATTTTTGGGACGTCATACCAAAATTATATCTAATCTAACGTCGAGTTTGCGGAGAGGAAACGAATTTAGGGGGGCCCGGGCGGGATATTATTAGGACGTTCTTTTAGATTTTTTTACATTGAAAATGGTACTTCCCCTAAACATTTTTTTTGAATAATTAATCTTGGATTTTGTTTGTAAGGGAATAATCAGTACCTAGTAATTGTCAACACAAAGAACTGGAAACCGTGCAACATTTTAGGAGGGGCAAACAAAGTATTAACTAGATCTACTTTCGCAATGCTAATTTCCTAAGTAATTTTCCTATTACTCGATGGTTCTTTAGTCATAATTTGTAATTGGAGACGTTTAGCATACAATTACATTAGGTACATGGTGTACAGTTCAAGTTCTGAGCTCTTCGAATGTCCTGGTCTACTTTCAATAAATGTTAACTGTTTATTTTGCGTTTGCGAATCGACGACCATCTGACAAACGAATGTTTTGTTGTAGTATACGGTTATTTTTCGAGTAGCGACCAGTGTTGTTTGACCCACTCTATTGACGCAATTTGTTGATGTTATAAATTAAAAAAATTATATGATTTTATATAGTACCTAGTGTGTACCGAATAAATAAATAACAACTCGTGGTTTGCGTGTTTTGTGTTCTTTTTTTTGTGAAAAATGAATAAAAAAGGCAAACGCAAGCAGCAGGTCAAAAATTGGAAGAAGAAAAGTAGGTATTTTGGAAAATTTTCATTTTAACTTGTTTTTAGTTTAGTTTAGGAAATTTTATAAGGTTTGC
The DNA here is from genome assembly GCA_963082805.1 of Hemicrepidius hirtus. Classification (NCBI taxonomy): domain Eukaryota; kingdom Metazoa; phylum Arthropoda; class Insecta; order Coleoptera; family Elateridae; genus Hemicrepidius; species Hemicrepidius hirtus. The sequence goes on from OY720167.1 coordinate 25,931,282, forward strand.
TGTAATTTTTTTCATAATACAGATTAGAATGTCAAGATATGCTTTATATTGAGTCATTGTTTGAAAAAAAATTAAATACAAAACTTTGCGACCTTATTTTTTAGGGTTTGAGCGCCCTTTCACTTTTCTTTATGCTGGACATAATAACAATATTAGCTTTAGTAGGTAGTACTCCATAAAAATTGAAACAAAAATTTAACCATCTTTCTACAAATCAAGACATGGATATTTTCCGGACTCCCCCTGTATATTATGAAAAATATTCCAATTGCATTTGAGAATGACATTAATAAATGTTTCTCCAATCGTTTAATTACTTTGCAAACAATCAACAGCTAATTTATTTTAAACTTGAAGTTTTGATTTACGATCAAGGTCTCTATTGTCTATTAAACATATTGTCGAGCCTTAGCGCTTTTGAATGTCACTTGACTTCTGATAAAATTCAGTTCTACCCATTAATTATTATTCATCGATGCCATTATTGTTGAAAAACATGATTTACAATAAATAATTATTAACAATTACTTTTTGAAATTTGTAGAGCATGATTTAATTTATTACTTTCCCCTATTTATTGAAGTGAAACTTCTTTGGCAAACTTATTTACTTTTGTTAATTTCTTCTGTATTAAAACAAACAATTCATTATTCAATGACATGAAAGATTCTTAAAATTTTTCTTCTCTAGATATAGGACCATGCTATAGTCTTTCAATTCTTCAATGTCTTCTACTACTACCCTAAAAGGAATGGATACAGCACTGGAAATTGTTTCCATGCACCGCTCCCTTGTCTCTCCCTAATATAGCGTCTCTGTTTGAAAATAAGAGGCGTGTTTCTTTGAGAGAATTTGTAGGGTAGGTCAAGGCCTATCGAATGCGCTATTCATTCACCTGGAGCACTTCCGGTTTTCCCGGAAGTGACCCCAAGTTTATTATTTCAAATGGAACACCCTGTATATTTTGATACCGATGGATAGACCTTTCATTTGTCAACAAAAAACTTGAATACAACTATCTCCCTAAACCAAACGAATACCGAGTTATCACCGGAAGTAATTTTGATCAAGCCGCCATGGAAAGTTCCCGTGTCTCTCCCCGATATAGCGCCTTTATTTGAAAAAATAGAGCTGTACTTCTTTGAGAACATTTGTAGGGTAGGTCAAGGGCTACCGGATAGGATATTCATATCACCTGGAGCACTTCCGGTTTTTCCGGAAATGACCGGAAGTTTATTATTTCAAATGGAACACCCTGTATATTTTGATACCGATGGATCAGACTTTCATTTGTTAACAAAAACTCCTAAACAACTACCACCCTAAACCAAACGGTTACAGAGTTACCACCGGAAGTAATTTTGATCAAGTCGCCATGCAAAGTTCCCGTGTCTCTCCCCGATATAGCGCCCTTATTTAAAAAAATAGAGCTGTACTTTTTTGAGAACATTTGTAGGATAGGTCAAGGGCTACCAGATAGGATATTCATATCACCTGGAGCACTTCCGGTTTTCCCGGAAATGACCCCAAGTTTTATTATTTCAAATGGAACACCCTGTATATTTTGATACCGATGGATTAGACTTTCATTTGTTAACAAAAACTCTTATACAACTACCACCCTAAATCGAACGGTTACCGAGTTATCACCGGAAGTAATTTTGATCAAGTCTCCATGCAAAGTTCTCGTGTCTCTCCCCGATATAGCGCCTTTATTTGAAAAAATAGAGCTGTACTTTTCTGAGAACATTTGTAGGGTAGGTCAAGGGCTAGCAGATAGGATATTCATATCACCTGGAGCACTTCCGGTTTTCCCGGAAATGACCCCAAGTTTATTATGTCAAATGGAACACCCTGTATATTTTGATACCAGTTGATAGACCTTTCATTTCTGAATAAATAAATATAATACAACTACTACTCTAAACGAACAGTTGCCAAAGTTATAGTCCGTCTAAATTCCAAAAATTCGCTATATTATGCAAATTTCTCCTGTCTCTCCCGGATTTTGCGTGTTTATTTGAAAAATAGATCTGTGCTTCTTGGAGGAAAGTTGTAGGGTTCGTTAAGGGCTATCTGATGAGATATTCACATCACCTGGAGCATTTCCGGTTTGGCCAGAAGTAACCACAACTATCTTATTTCAAATGAAACGTTGTATATTTTTCGGTGCCATTTTTTTTAAACAAACTTGCCAGCAGATAGTGTTTACACTATTATGAGTGTAATATAAAATTATTATTTTTTGTTTACAAAATAAGTTCATCTGATTACAAAACCATGTAAGCGGGAAAATTATAATCGCATTGTTGATTATTTCCTTTCTTCTACTGAAAACCAACAATGATAATAATGTAATGGTCATGCAAAGCCAGAAATAAAATAATTATTTTTAGATTATATTGACCTTCTTCTTGCAAACAATATAAACTGAAATTTTTTAGATAATATCAGTTAATGTTATATGTGACTAACATTATTTTTATGGTGAATCATTTTCCTGTTAATACACAGGAAGTTTATTTGATTAATAAATAATATAACATGATGGGTATTATAAATGGTCTGGTATATTTTCTCATTGGAATTTACAGCCATATCAGTAGCAATAATATATCTACATCTACTTATCCATGAGTTAAGATTTAATTTACATGTCAAAAAATTCCTTGCCAATTTTTAATTGCCTTGTTTAAATATTAGATCAAATGTTGGGTGAATATGAAGAGGAGTCTTCCTCTTCCGGAGGAGAACTCACCCCAACAAAGCGACCAACTTCCAACCTTACCCTTCAAAATAATGGACAACAAAACACGACCATTTTATCTTCATTAAGAAGTATCCTCATTGTCATCAGTTCAGCCCTTATAGTTTTTGCAGCAGCTAGAAACACCATTACATGGTATGTTTGTACCTTCAAAGGTGTAACAAGCTACAACAGGAAATTTTTAGGCATTGCCAAAGATTTTGGGGCGCGTCTGGAGATTTCTGGCAAGCACAATGGGATAAAATTTTAGACACGATAGGAGAAGATCCTGTTACATTATGGGTCTATGGGTCTTTGGTTGTGACTATGATTGTTTATTGGCTTTTTGGTGCGATTTATACTTTATTGGATTACACTAATAAACCTGCAGCTATAAGGAGGTATAAAATCCAACCTGGTACCAATGAACCAGTCAATACCAAACGACTTCTTAAGGTAAGGAGATCGCGTGATTAAGGGGAAAAAGATGAATTTTATAATTTTTTTTTCAGGTAATTGGATGGGTTTTAATAAATCAAACCATGGTGAGTTTACCATTTTCATATCTAAGCTATTGGATCATGCAATGGCGTGGCTATCCGTCGTTTAGGGAATTACCTACCTTCCATTGGGTGCTTTATGAGCTAGCAATGCATATCTTATTAGAAGAAATAGGATTCTACTATTCTCACAGGTAAAAATAAAATGGGTTTGTTTATTAATACAGAAAAATTTAAATTTATTTTTTTAGGCTTCTTCATAGCAAATATTTTTATAAGTTCATCCACAAGCAACATCATGAATGGACAGCTCCCATTGCGGTGACAGCTATTTATGCCCATCCCATTGAGCATATTTTCTCGAATTTACTCCCACCTTTTTTGGGTGTTTTCATCATGGGTTCTCATGTTGCTACAGCATGGTTGTGGTTTTCACTTGCGATTTTGTCAACTCTGAATTCTCATTCTGGGTACCATTTACCTTTTCTACCATCACCTGAAGCCCATGATTTCCATCATTTAAAGTATGTATTTTTTTCAAGGTAAGGCAAGATATTAATAAAAAAATATTTCAGATTTAATCAATGCTTTGGAGTTTTGGGGGTTTTGGATCGTCTTCATGGTACTGATACAAATTTCAGGGCTTCCCCTGCTTATGCTCGACATATTATGATGTTAAGTTTCATGCCTCCAAGAGAGATGTTCCCAGATCCAGTACCAAAACATAAACTTGGGAAACAGTAATGAAAATTGTAAGCACAAGGGAAAATTTTTAAAAAGGGTGTAGAATTATTTAAAAAAATTTAAGATGAAATGTTATTTTATTTTTGATATTAAAGGAATGTTACTTTAGTAGCAGAGATTTTAAAATCTAAGTAATGTATTGTTAGGCTTATTACAAAATCCTGTTTGGGACCGGGATTTAAAAATATTTGCTTATAATGTGTAAATATAAATGATAAATTTTTTGAAATCAAAATGTGTAATGGCTTAGTGAGACTTATTTGTATTATATCACTAAAACTAAATAATTTTTGAATTAATCGACCCACGTAATTTAAATCTTATGTTTTTTTTTATAGTTCAGTAAAATATTGTGATTACCCCGATTATGTAAATGTTTGGTGAAGGTCATTGATAAAATTGAAATATAATCAGTTATCTTCATCATTCTAATTCTAGGTTGATTTTATTTATGATAACTAAATAATGTTCATAATTGAACGTTTGTGATTATTGAGTTGTCTCGTTTTATTGAGAAAATCCCTCATTAATTGATATTTTTGGAAAAATGATTGGTATTTTATAAATGAAAAATATTTTTTCAGTTATTTAATAAAAATGTAAATCAAGATTCTCTTGAAATTTAAAGTTTTCTCAAAAAATGGGCATTGGATTGAATATAAATGCAATTTATTTATATATAGAATTATTAATATAGTTTTTTTTTCTTCTTTATTATGTATTGACAAAACTACGTAGCAATAATAAATGTATCTTGATTAATTTAGGTGTTTTCTTTAAGAATTTTCATTTTTCATTGGCCCTCTTTTTGTATCTGACTTTTCCGATAATTTCAGTTAAATTAAAAATAAAACCTTTGCTATCTACCAAAATTTTTTATCTCATAACTTAAAGTGTTTGCAATTGTCTTTCTTTTTCGGGTCAGAGCAATGAAACAGATAAATCTTTGAAAGTGTTCTAATAAAGGCACCTAAATTGCGCAAACAGAATTGAAAGTTTGTTTTGAAAATAATATTTCCATTGTTTAGATTTTTTAAGAGTGAAAGGAATTACAAACGTTATCATCAAGTAGACATTGATAATGACAGGAAAATACAACTTGTATTGAAGTGTTATATATTTTCAAGATTAAATTAAATATTTAGAAACCATTGTAATTTTTTTTAACTAGGATATGAGGTAAACTAGTCGGGACCTTGAAATGGAGTAGGTTAAAGCGGAAGTAATCTCGAAAAGTTGTTTTTGGAATGACTTATCCAGCGCCCAACGACGCTCGTGTAGAAAGCAGTAAAAAATTTGCATCCAGGAAGGGAAAGTTGAATTAAATATTTTTGTAGATTTGGGATTCGAACCTATACATAAAAATTAAATAAAATTATCAATCAGAATATCTTCTGCTTCTTTCTTTATTCCCTTTTGTACCATTACGGCGTCCGCGTCGGGTCAATCAGAATATTATAAGTGAAATTAATCCAAAAATCAGTGCTAAAAGGCTCGATATGATAATTATCTCCAGATTTCCTTTATCATTGATTATGTGGATTAAAATTTAAACATCTAAATATTATTTTAAAGCAGCTTAAGTTAAATCACTTGAAAAAAATGGAGCTTAAAATAAAGAAAACATTTAAATCTTGCAAGCTTTTGATTTCATTTGCGCTTCCAACTATTACCTACTATTGCGTATGCGAAGAAGAAAACAACCCCTCTAATGGTGAAAAAAAAAATTAATCAGATGACGTGCAGTATTTTTTTTAAATAATAACTGATTAGAGAGATATAATGAATGGAGTAATAGGAAAAAAGTATTAATAATAAAATAATTGTCACTATCCGGGATATCAAGGGGATATCTTATCAAGTAGTTTCTTGTATACACGAGCCCATAGGCGAAACTACGGGTGGTGCCGGGTGTGCCCGGGCACCACCTAAAGAAAGTAAAACTGAAAATGCAAGCGGCCTAAAAAACGGAAAGAGTATTTATTATGTCTTCGATACTTGATCTCAACAATATTTAAGGGGTCACCGGAAACTTACGTAATAGGTATATTAAATATTATAAAGACGACCGCTATCACTTTCGAGAATTTGCTCTAGTACGGTAATACGTCGCCGTAAGTATTAATTTCAGCATTTCGCCACCGCGTCGAAAATTACACCAATGCTTATGAATAGTAAATCGTTATTAGACTATTCAATATTGATTGCTGTAAGTATTTTGCCTTCTCAGTCTTCTTTTACACATTCGAAAACCCGCTTTTGCAGTTTAAACTTTTAAGTCGAAAATTGATCGGTTTTTACTTTCCCATACCACCACTGGTATAGGGAAGTATTGATATCATGAAAATTTTTGAAATCGAGATTTTCGCGGAAATACGTATTTTGGGCCCCTAGGAACCCAAAAAGGTGGTCTAGAAAAATGTCTGTCTGTTGGTGGGTGTGGGTGTGTGTGTGTGTGTGTATGTGTATGTGTATGTAACGCCTCTAACGCAAAAACTAGTTAACCGATTTTGATGAAATTTTAAATGAAGGGGTATATCGAAAATTCATCGACAAAATAAGCTTTTCAAAAAAATCCGAAACCGGAAGCGGAAGTTAGACATGTTTTTTTGGTATCATTTTTTTCAGAAGCGGGATTTTGAAATTCTGAGTAGGGAATATGAAAGAAGGGCATAATTCAAGGGAAACAGTTTTTTACCGGACTCTCTAACTTCAAAATGGCGGTCGCTATGAATTTTTCAAAATTTCGACTTTAACGCCCCATAACTCAAAAACCTGTTATCTGATCAGGTTCCGCAACAACTTGTTTGAAAGCCCTTTGGCTCTACTACACCAAGAAAAATTATTTACTAAATCCAAGAACTGTCGCAACGGCGCTCTTCCAAAAATTTTGAAATTTTTGAAAAATTATTACAAAAAAACTGGTCTAAGGATTTTGTTTAAATTTTCCATACTTATGCAACTTGGTATTAGCTACATTTTTGCTTTTTGATGAACGCCAGAATTCCACTGTGGCGCCCTCTACGAGATTTTGAAAATCGGAAATTGATGTTCCTATAGCGCCTTTATTAGTAGTCAAAATATGAAAGAAGTTTAAATATAAAAGTTATTTATGTAAAGGTGGCTACCTTCAATGTTGTTTGTTACTATAGTAAATGTTTGACAAGATATAAATATTTGTATTTTGAATTAATATCTGTTAATATTAATCTTTAATTACTTATTGTTTATTAACGTGTAATTTAATTCTCTTGTAAAGAATAAAATCACGTAAGTTGAAGAAACTAATTTACAAATTAAATTACAATAAACAAGTAAGTAAGATGGTCCAGTTTTTCGTGCAAGTGGTGAAGAAAACTGAGAAGGAATGTGTGATTCAATGTATTTCTACAGATAAAACAACATGGTACTTTATTCCCGAAGAGTCCAATAATATATCATTTCACAAACATTTAGTAAGTAGAAAACCAATTTACAATGCTACATTAGCAATTAAGAACATAAATGGCTATCGAACTGTAGCAATTAAATTAGATGATGATATTCGGAAGGAATATTTTGATGAGGATGGAAATGTTTGTTTTCAAGAATACCCGTTAGAAGAGTGTGTTCCTACATCGAATTTTAAAACTATTGAACCTATAAAAATAGAGCTAGAAGAGAGAATTAAACAGCTAGAGCAACAATTAAAGTTAAATTCAAATCAAGATGTCAATAAACTACACCATATTGAAAAAAATTTTGTTTTAAACAAATTTGAAAAAAAACATGACCCTACAGATTGGTTAAAAATTTTTGAAAGTGAATGTGCACGGTTTCAGATTCAATCCGATAATTTGAAAATTCAGGGGTTACGTTTCTTTGTTTCGGGTTCAACAAAAGACTGGTATGAGGCTAATCTTAAAAAAATTGGACTAACAGGTTCATGGGATAGTTGGAAATACTCTTTTCTGAATGTTTTTGTTGATAAAGGTTGGTCTAATGTTAGAAAAGCTTTTAGTTACAAATACTTGAGTGGATCCTTAATTGATTACGCACTTGCTAAAGAAAAATTATGTTTAGAGGTGGAATCAGAAAGTACCGAGGTTTCTCGGATTAATCAAATAGTTTTTGGATTGCCAAGTGAGGCTCAACAAGAACTTGACAGAGAAGAACTAACTACTCTTGACAAATTGTATACAGCAATACGTAAATTGGAAGATACATTTTTAAAAAAGAAAAAGGAGAGGCCTTCAATTACAAACTTCAATAATCAGAGTAGTTTTAATTTAAATAAAAAAATTGAAACTCAAAATAATGAAATAAAACGAAAACCATGTCCAAACTGTGTCGCCCTTGGTTATCCAAATCGATTTCATAAAGAAATAGATTGTCGCAATCATAATAAGACTGTGCAAGAAAAAATGAAACCAAATATAAAAAAACAAGAATCAAACTTTACTGAATTAGAAATAATGAATATTAACCTTGACACTGAAGATTTAAACTAAAAACCCGGGCGAAAGATGATCCACTGATAAAATTAAATGTATTAATAAATGACAAGATAAATGTAAATGCTCTTTATGATTGTGGTTCAAATGTAACCCTTATTAATAAACGAATTGCTGAATTGCTGAAGTTGAAATTAATAAAAGATAAGAGTATTTTAAAAACAATCAGCGGATCAAATTTCACGTCAGCCCGGGCCTTGATTAAACTTAGAATTGGACAGATTACTGACTTTATAACGACCTATGTGGTTAAAAATGATAATTTCTCCTATGATCTTTTACTTGGTGTTGATGCTATTAAGACTTTTAAGTTGATACAAGATGAAAACTTGAAAATTTATCAACGTATTAATAATCACAGCATATTAGATCTAAAGGAAGATCGATCTATTTGTGATCAGATGATTTTAACTTCAGATGATGATACTGAAGTAAATTTAAATGAAAATTTAAATATAAATGAATTCAAAGCTAAATTAGATCACATTGAGAATGATGATAAAAAAAGAATTATTTTACAATTAATTGACAAGTACAAACACATGTTTGCTAAAGACAAATTTGATATAGGTAAAGTTCGATCAAAAGAAGCAGAGATTAAATTAATAAGAAATGAATATGTTACTTCTCGCCCGTATAAATGTACAATTCCAGATGATACTGAAATAAGAAATCAAATAAAGAATTTATTACAAGTGGGTATAATTGAAGAATCTGATTCACCTTTTGCTTCTCCTGTGACATTAGCCTACAAGAAAGATGATGGAAAGAAGTCTAGACTGTGTATAGATTTCAGAAAATTAAACAAATTAGTTGTCCCAGAATGTTTTCCTTTTCCTACAATTCAAGATGTGATTGAGAAAGTTTCTAACTGTGAGTATTTCACAGTTTTAGATATTAACTCGGCTCTCTGGTGCATTTCATTAAAGTTAGAGGATAGAGAAAAAACATCTTTTGTTACAAAATATGGGAAATTCATGTTCAGGGTGCTACCATTTGGACTAAAGAATGCTCCAGCAACTTTTCAAAGAATACTATCAAATATAATTAGAAGAAATAATATAGATGACTTTTGTATAAATTATATAGACGATATTTTAATTTTCTCTAAATCCTGGGACGAACATGTTGAACATATTAAGAAATTTTTGGAAGTGACAAATTCCGAAGGTTTAAAATTGAAACTATCTAAATGTATGTTTGCTGCAAAATCTGTAAAGTATCTGGGACATACAATTTCTAAAAATAAAGTTTCACCAGCTCAAGAGAATTTAGTCTCTATTCAGCATCTTCAGAGTCCTTCCGATAAGTCTGGTGTACGCAGTATTTTGGGTTCCATTAACTTTTACTTAAAATATATAGAAAATAGTTCCCAGAAACTCGAACCACTTCACCAATTACTAAGGAAGGATGTTAAATTTCAATGGACTGATGAATGTGAACAAGCTTTCACAATGGTCAAAGATTATTTATGTTCTAAACCTATTCTAGCTATATATGATTTTAATAAGCCAGTTTTTATAGAAACCGATGTTAGTTATAAAGGTCTTGGTGCCACACTCAAACAACCACAAGAAGACGGAATACTACACCCTGTTGCATATTTTTCAAGAAAACTTTCAAATCCGGAGAAACGTTATGATATCATACATTTAGAATGTAAAGCAATTAAGGAGGCAATAAAGTTTTGGCAATATTACCTTATTGGACGTCAGTTTACAGTTTGTAGTGATCACAAACCGTTAGAGAATCTAAAAACAAAGGCTAGAACAGATGAAATACTCGGAGATTTAATTCTTTACTTATCTCAGTTTAATTTTAATATAATATACAAAAAGGGAAAGGACAACATACTTGCAGATCTATTATCTAGAAATCCGGTCCTTGAATATTTTGAAAATGAAGATGTAATCACAGTAATTAATTTAATAGAGTTACCAGCGATATTGGATGATCAATCCAAACATATGTCTGAAATGAAAGCAGAAAAAAATATTGAATTTAAACAGGGACTAATATTGAAGAGATTAAAAGAAAAATCAAGAATTTTTGTTTCTCCGACATTTGGGAAAGATATTATCGAGCTTGTTCATCAACATTATGGACATATAGGTCCAGCACAAATGCTCGCAACAATAAGACCACACTATTATTTTAAAGGACTTGATAAAGCTGTAGAAACCTTCTGTAAAAATTGTAAGGTATGTATAGAAAACAAAACTCGACGTATTCGTGCTATAGGGCTGCTCTCACAATTTGGTCCGGCCGAACGCCCGTTTCAGATCATGTCACTTGATAGTGTTGGTGGTTTCGGAGGAAATCGATCCTCCAAACGATACATGCATATTCTAGTTGATCATTTTACTAGATATGTTTGGATATCAACAACAAAGGGTCAGAATGCCCAAGATTTTATAAACCTAATAAATCCAATTTCAAAGAAACATAATATTTCGATTTTATTAGCAGACCAATATACAGGAATTAATTCTACTTGTTTTAAAAATTATTTAGATAAAAATGGAATTCAGATTGTTTTTACATGCATCGATCATCCAGAATCAAATGGTCTTAACGAACGACTGAATCAAACACTTGTAAATCGCCTTAGATGCAAAATAAACAGTGATAACAATACTAGAGCCTGGTCAATGTTAGCACAAGAATGTGTAAATGAGTATAACGATACCATTCATAGTTCAACACAATTTGAACCATCATATTTATTATTTGGGAAAAAACCTACAATTTCACCTCTTCAGGAAAATTATCAGCAAATTCTTGAAGTAGACAGAAAAAAAGCATTTCAAAATTCGATAAAATCTTTTAAAATAAATAAAAAACGATTGGATAAGAATCGACAACAGTACAACTTCAATGTTGATGATATGGTCTATATTGAAAATGGCAGTAAACTAAATAGAAATAAGTTAGATCCAGTTCGAGTGGGACCATTTCCTATCGTTCGACAAATTTCTCCATCATTTTATGAAGTTGCAAGCGGAAAGAAAAAGAAAATTTCAAATTTTTTCCACTCAAGCAAACTTGTTCCTTTTCCCCACGCATAAAGCGTCCTCAAAGGGGGAGGTGTAAAGGTGGCTACCTTCAATGTTGTTTGTTACTATAGTAAATGTTTGACAAGATATAAATATTTGTATTTTGAATTAATATCTGTTAATATTAATCTTTAATTACTTATTGTTTATTAACGTGTAATTTAATTCTCTTGTAAAGAATAAAATCACGTAAGTTGAAGAAACTAATTTACATTTAGTATATAATTCTGCATTCTCTTCAATGTATATCACGTATACAGGGCGTTTGCTTTCCACAGTACAATAAACAACTTTGTTATTTTAAATGAAACACCCTATATATTATTATATACATAGTTGAATGCAGAATTTAATTGTCTATCACATAGTATAAGGTGTTCATATGGCTAAAATGTACGGTTAATGAAAAATTCGTGAATTTTGAATATTTAGGTTGAACTGTTGATGGAAACGGATCGAGCGTCGTAGCTCAAATTGCTTGGCGTCGTTGGAAAGGGCGTGGCTTGGCGAGTAAGAAAAACTTTGTTGCCGCCTTGACGGTTAGGTTAGGTTCGGACATGAAAATGTTTTCTTGCACGGGCTTAGAAAAATTTTCGAAAAGCTTCCCCCATTTTTAGAATTGTCTGAAACGTCTTGAAAAGAAGTGTTGGAAAACAGTCGTAGCTTAATTAATTGCTCGACGGCGTTTGAAAGACGGAGACGTCAATAGTCTACCTACCGAGTTTCAGCATCGTAGCTCCAAGGATAAGGGAGTTATGAGCGAAACCCGATGTTAGCCGATCTGATCCGAACGAGAACGGCACGTCGTAGCTTAAATTGCTCGACGGCGTTGAAAAGGCGGAGACGTCAATAGTCTACCTACCGAGTTTCAGCATCGTAGCTCCAAGGATAAGGGAGTTATGAGCGAAACCCGATGTTAGCCGATCTGATCCGAACGAGAACGGCACGTCGTAGCTTAAATTGGTCGACGGCGTTGAAAAGACGGAGACGTCAATAGTCTACCTACCGAGTTTCAGCATCGTAGCTCCAAGGATAAGGGAGTTATGAGCGAAACCCGATGTTAGCCGATCTGATCCGAACGAGAACCGCACGTCGTAGCTTAAATTGCTCGACGGCGTTGAAAAGGCGGAGACGTCAATAGTCTACCTACCGAGTTTCAGCATCGTAGCTCCAAGGATAAGGGAGTTATGAGCGAAACCCGATGTTAGCCGATCTGATCCGAACGAGAACGGCACGTCGTAGCTTAAATTGCTCGACGGCGTTGAAAAGGCGGAGACGTCAATAGTCTACCTACCGAGTTTCAGCATCGTAGCTCAAAGGAAAAGGGAGTTATGAGCGAAACCCGACGTTAGCCGATCTGATCCGAACGAGAACGGCACGTCGTAGCTTTAATTGCTCGACGGCGTTTGAAAGACGGAGACGTCAATAGTCTACCTACCGAGTTTCAGCATCGTAGCTCCAAGGATAAGGGAGTTATGAGCGAAACCCGATGTTAGCCGATCTGATCCGAACGAGAACGGCACGTCGTAGCTTAAATTGCTCGACGGCGTTGAAAAGGCGGAGACGTCAATTGTCTACCTACCGAGTTTCAGCATCGTAGCTCAAAGGAAAAGGGAGTTATGAGCGAAACCCGACGTTAGCCGATCTGATCCGAACGAGGACGGCACGTCGTAGCTTTAATTGCTCGACGGCGTTTGAAAGACGGAGACGTCAATAGTCTACCTACCGAGTTTCAGCATCGTAGCTCCAAGGATAAGGGAGTTATGAGCGAAACCCGATGTTAGCCGATCTGATCCGAACGAGAACCGCACGTCGTAGCTTAAATTGCTCGACGGCGTTGAAAAGGCGGAGACGTCAATAGTCTACCTACCGAGTTTCAGCATCGTAGCTCCAAGGATAAGGGAGTTATGAGCGAAACCCGATGTTAGCCGATCTGATCCGAACGAGAACGGCACGTCGTAGCTTAAATTGCTCGACGGCGTTGAAAAGGCGGAGACGTCAATAGTCTACCTACCGAGTTTCAGCATCGTAGCTCAAAGGAAAAGGGAGTTATGAGCGAAACCCGACGTTAGCCGATCTGATCCGAACGAGAACGGCACGTCGTAGCTTTAATTGCTCGACGGCGTTTGAAAGACGGAGACGTCAATAGTCTACCTACCGAGTTTCAGCATCGTAGCTCCAAGGATAAGGGAGTTATGAGCGAAACCCGATGTTAGCCGATCTGATCCGAACGAGAACGGCACGTCGTAGCTTAAATTGCTCGACGGCGTTGAAAAGGCGGAGACGACAATAGTCTACCTACCGAGTTTCAGCATCGTAGCTCAAAGGAAAAGGGAGTTATGAGCGAAACCCGACGTTAGCCGATCTGATCCGAACGAGAACGGCACGTCGTAGCTTTAATTGCTCGACGGCGTTTGAAAGACGGAGACGTCAATAGTCTACCTACCGAGTTTCAGCATCGTAGCTCCAAGGATAAGGGAGTTATGAGCGAAACCCGATGTTAGCCGATCTGATCCGAACGAGAACGGCACGTCGTAGCTTAAATTGCTCGACGGCGTTGAAAAGGCGGAGACGTCAATAGTCTACCTACCGAGTTTCAGCATCGTAGCTCCAAGGATAAGGGAGTTATGAGCGAAACCCGATGTTAGCCGATCTGATCCGAACGAGAACGGCACGTCGTAGCTTAAATTGCTCGACGGCGTTGAAAAGGCGGAGACGTCAATAGTCTACCTACCGAGTTTCAGCATCGTAGCTCCAAGGATAAGGGAGTTATGAGCGAAACCCGATGTTAGCCGATCTGATCCGAACGAGAACGGCACGTCGTAGCTTAAATTGCTCGACGGCGTTGAAAAGGCGGAGACGTCAATAGTCTACCTACCGAGTTTCAGCATCGTAGCTCCAAGGATAAGGGAGCTATGAGCGAAACCCGATGTTAGCCGATCTGATCCGAACGAGAACGGCACGTCGGTCGGTCGATAGCGATCGTCCAGCTTCGCCAGTTGTAATTTCTAGCCGGTACCTACTACAGAGTACAGGTAGATGCGTATCTTGGTGTCTTTCTTTCGTTCATATCGAACCTGTATAGTCTCGTTTTTCTCGCGAGGCATTCAAATGATTTCCAATGCTGCCTCGCGAACTACTGTTGAATAGCAAAAACAAAATGTGTTTTTAGTATGGGAAAGTCCAGGGGAGGTTTGCACCTCCACTTTTTAATAAAGCTACCATATCAACCCACTTTGACGATATTTCCGCGTAGAAAAATAGGCTCAAAATTCAGAAACTTTCAGAAAAATTGGTATACAGCCAGCAGTTGGATTCAGCATTCTGTTTCCATTGTCGTTTTTTTGGGTCAAACGACGCCTCATATAAGGGTCATACTGCATTTACAAAGAAAGGTTTTAATAATTGGCATAGGGCCATTGAAGCGTTTAAGAATCATGAAAGAACGAACTACTGTGCATATGCATAGTATTTAGTATTTCTTCATGGAACCATTATGAAAACGGGATCTCGATTGATATTTTGTTAGATCAAACTAAACGCGATTTTATTTCGAAAGAAGAGCAAAAGCGAATCGAAAACCACCAACTATTCGAAAGACTTATAAATATTGTTCTGTGTTTGGCTATAGGAGGGCGTCCTCTAAGAGGCCACAATGAAAAAAAGACCGATTCTGAAATATATGTTCGTTTTTGTTTATAAGATTATTATTTAATAAAAATTCATTTTATTTACTTTTGAATAGTCGGTGCCTTTTTGTAAAGAGATTCTGGAAAAACGATGCTACATTGTTACAAGTCAACGCTTGGTTTCTAATTCTAGCTGGCACTACCAAATAAAATACTCTAGTTTCGCCTATGCACGAGCCTAAACTCTATAATGGTGCGAGACTTTAATTGTTGAAAGACGATCACGTATTAAGGAACTGCATGTTGTGATAAAAAATGAGACGATGGGTGTCCTCTGGAGTGACTTAAGAGCTCTCAAGGGCGGCGTAAAAGAAGCACTGTTTGATATAATGTAGTGGAGCCCATTTCTCCATGGCTTATAGGCTTATCCATGAATCTCTTTTGGGTTCAAAATTGGATTTAAAAATGTTGATGACCTTGAATTAAAATGAGTTACCTTGATAAAAATATTTGATGACTTGATTAAATTGAATCAATCTGAAAGAATTTATATCCTGACCTTTGGTTTTTACCTCGAATCAAAGGTGCATCTGATGATTAATGACTTTTATTAAATTTTGGTGATAACATGTGATAGATGCCTTCTGTTCGAAATCAGGTTCTGATTAATATACGAATACATTTTTTAATTAGGTATTAGTAGGTCAGTAGGTGGTCCCATCATCCATGTGGTACCATCAAAGTCCTATCGTTAATAAATGTTTTAATCGTCTCTAACGCATCTTTTGGGGCTTTCGAGACTTGGTTAGAGATATTTTCCCGTACCTTTCGCTTGCACTAACTTCTTTTTCCCATTCATTCATTTTTTGACGAGCGAGTCGATGTCTACAACCATTTTATAGAACATTTCCTCCTATTACATACGCTTTTACACAATCTCCTTGTAGAGGGAGAATGTAAATTTTAGAAGAATTCTTACTTGGCTGAAGTCCATACCATATAGGTCGATCCCATGCTTGTCAGGATAGGCACGTAATGACGTTCATTACGATATTGTAATAATTTTATCTTTTACGTGCTAGTTTTCTAAACAATCCCCGGAAATAGCTTGTTTATTATCACAATTAAAGAATTCACGTCATTCTAATTTAATTTTTTTATTGTTCTTTGATAATCATTCGCCCTATCGGGCCTATCATATGATTTAGTCTGTTTTATAGATTTTGTTGTATTTTGCTTGTCATGCTTGGTATAGGTACTTTTTTCAGTCTGATTTTTTTGATTTTGATTTGTATTTACATTTTCTGTCTGCATATGAAAAATAATAGGATCCAAAAATAAATCCACTTGTGAATTTGAAAGTGCATCTATAAATCCATATTTGCGCCCTTTAATAAAAAATTTCTTGAGACCTATCCATAATTACCCATTATCCATCTTCGAGTATTAAACACACGTAAATAAATTACTTTCCTATCTAACGAAATTCTTTGTCGTCTTTTTTGTCAATTTGTCTAGACTATTTTTTTTATTTACTTTGTATAGGTAATGATAAGTAAACAATATAAGTACTAGGTAGGTACCTATTGGCAGTTCAATCACACAAAAAATAAATTCGGAAACTGATATTATAAGTACCTACGTAATAGTACCTAATAGTAATTGTTATTTTCAATTATATCCTGGGAACCATTACAAGGACAAAATTATTATTATTAAATAATCCTCTCCTCTTCTAAGTTGAATAAATTCTATTAAACTCTTTCGACACTTTCGCTCAATATTTTTACAACAAAATTAGGACGCACGTGCTAAACTTTCTGGGATTTTCGTATTATTATCAGTACTTACGTACTTAGATTAGGTAGGCTAGACCTTAGTATAGGTACGTCAAAATAGTACAAAAACAATTCAAATACTACTAAAAGCCAACATTTAACCCGGATCTGAACCCTGATCTGCCTTCCCGACCATCAAACGTATCTTAGTATTTTTTTAATGGACGTAGTATAAGCTTTTTCCGTAACAAAAAGGGCAAGAGTTTTGGGCATTGATTATCCTTGATTAATCACGTTACCAGTGAAGATTTAGTCAGAAGAATGGGGAAGAAGAAAACGCACTGGATCTACGAAGGGAGTACCTGATCTGATTGTAATTTCTATTTCTCTTTTTGTCCAACGTCATCCCCTACGCCATTCATGATCGGATTAAGCCACCCCTGTCTCACTAGATATCTTTCCACATACGATTTAATTCCGTTACTAAAACAGGGATCTAATATACAACCCCTTGTTCTACCCCCCCTAGATATCATTGAAATTATTCAAAGTTTCAGCTAACTCCAAAGTTTTTACTTTTTGGGGCTCTTGTCGAAACTTTTTTGACATCGCTTCCCAAAACGTTTTACTTTAATTTCGGTATCAGGTGGTTCTTGGTCTTGCCCTTAATCCTTTTCCGCGCTTCCTCCCATCTCTAGACCATTGTTTTGATATCATCAACCCATCCCATTTTAAATTTTGAAAGTTTACAATTTTACCAAAAAAAGAACAAACCACTTTTCGAGTAGTTATTTTATCTACGAAAATTTTAAAACTTATCAAACATTTATTGATATTATAATTGCAACTTGTTGTTACTAAGTGCATATGTGATTTTTTTTCTAGGGCTCCTTCAACAATAAAAATTCAGATGTTTGATAAAGATAGGATTGTACTACTAAATGCTTTTTACTTCCTTGACATATTTTTTTTATGGGACGAATTACGTAGGTACCATCAATGGGCATTGAGCTTGAATAATGTTCACATAGACGCGCATAGACTATGACACTAAAGTATTATCTGATTGATTGTTTAAAAAATGCGATATAGAGATCCAAAATCATAAGAATTTCAAAAAATCGGAACTGATAAAGATGATTTACGTCCATTATCTGATAATTAAATTTTAAGAGTGCGTAATCTGCTACCTATATATTCGCGGAGGTTTACTGAATGGATTAGAACGCTTCAAGAGTTTAGTTCTCGTGGTTTAAGTTACTTTTTGCAAAAATGAATAAGATTCAGAATAGGATCAAAGAACACGTCGACTTGTGGAGACGTAAAAGTAAGTACCAGATTATTTATTAAATGTTGATTTCGGTATTTTGTACCATCACAGAATTGTTTTAAATTTCCATAAGACCCATCTGTTTTTTTTCTAAACATAATCAATTTCAGCTTTGGAAAATTTGACCAAGAACATGCCAGGGAGAGGATCATCACCTGTAGAAGAATTAAAACCCTTATGGACCACCCATGGTATTAAATATATTCCTCTACGTACCATTCTGTTTCTTACAAGCATTGGGTCTATTCTTTTTGCAACTGCAGGAGATACTATTGCATTGTACGTCTTCTAAACTCATTGTAAAAACAATTTAATAATAATTTTAATATTTTAGGCATTTCCAACATTTCTGGACAGCTTCTGGAATTTTTTGGCAAACCCAATGGGACTCATTTTTGGACATGACGGGAGAAGATAAAGTTCTGTTATGGTGGTATCTTCCGCTTAGCTTAACAGCCATTGTATATTGGGTACTTGGTATAATTTATACTATATTTGATGTGACGAACAAACCAGACGCTTTGAGAAGATATAAAGTTCAACCAGGAACTAACGAGCCAGTTGACTTAAAACTACTTCTAAAGGTAAGTCTTCGACATTCTGGTAAACCCATAGGTACCATTCAAATTGATCTAGCTCAGTCTAATAAATAATTGGAGTGATAGAAACAATTCAGCGATTGGGTTGTAAGAGGAACATTTTGGAAGTGTTATCGTCTTCTCTTACAACCAAACCCTTGAATTGTTTCTTTCGCAGTGTAACGCAATGATATGATGGTGTTTCTGTAGAGGGTGGTATTTTAAAGTACCTATGTATTTTTAGGTTGTTAAAGGGATTATCATCAACCAGACCGTAGTAACCCTTCCATTAGGGGTGATTTTTATGTTTTTCATTGAATGGCGAGGCTACCCTGCATTTAGAGAGTTACCATCCTTTTCCAGGATGGTTATCGAACTTGGAATGCACACTTTAATTCAAGAAATAGGATTTTATTATTCTCATAGGTAATATTACTGCGTCTAATCATGAAAATATAAACAAAAACTCAATATGATTTTTCTTTTCAGACTCTTACACAATAAATATATTTATAAACACATTCATAAGCAGCATCATGAATGGACAGCACCGATCGCCCTTGCAGGACTTTACTGCCATCCAGTTGAACATATTCTTTCTAATTTGGTTCCACCTCTTACCAGTGTTCTTATTTTGGGGTCACATATTAGCATAGCTTACATATGGTATATGTTTGCAATGTTTATAGTATTGCATACACATTCTGGTTACCATTTACCCTTCTTCCCATCTCCTGAAGCTCATGACTATCACCACGCAAAGTAAGTACTACAGATAACTTTTGTTTATAAACAGATGTAATAAAATTCTTTTTTTAAGGTTTAACGAATGTTTTGGAGCCCTGGGATTGTTGGATTTTTTACATGGAACTGATAAAAAATTTAGGGCTTCCCCAATGTATGCAAGACATTTCTTGATGATGAGTTTAACACCTGTAAGGGAAATTTATCCTGATCCTGAACCAAAATCTAAAAAGTTTTCGTAATTAAAAAAAATAGTTTATTTATTTATGTATGATCTGAAACAAAAACATTTTCTTGCTGGTCTAGAAAAGCAAGAAAGCTTTAAATATTGTATATTATTATTAGTTTATAAGAGAAATAATGTAAGTTATTACGCCATGAGTTATAGTATGTTTGATGAATAAAATATTTTATACGAGAGTAATTTGAATAATTTTTATTTCTCAACCTCTAAAGTGAAAGAAACAATTTCATGGTTTGGTTCTAAGAGGGAGATGCAATATGTGTTGCCTACCCGGAAAAGTTAAGGAGTTTCACGATAAAATAAATACCTTGTACTAGAACATTTTTAATTTTCAGTTGGAAATTGATATATTTTTAGGATTTAACAAAACCTTCAAGGAAATAATAAAATTCACCAAAACAAGAAATTTTAGATTCAATTTCTTAAGGATTATGAACTTGAAGAATGAACCTTCAAATAATAATTTTCAGTATCTTGTTATTGGAAAATCATTTAATAGAAAATATAAAAAATAGAACGAGTACTATCTCTGTCATAGATTAGGTAGTATCCATTAAAAAAATGTACAAACAATGACAACAGTTAAAAAATTCTAAGTGCAGACGAACTTTTGATGAGGACGTTTGATAAAACATATACATTTATTGTGTAATATAGGCATATTGCAAGTTAAATGTCCGGCCACTTTATCCTTGGAATATAGGCAACCCATTATACATTGCTATTGGGTTTTGCACCTGCATCTTTTATAACCAAAATATTTTTTAAAAAACAGAAACGGAAATAATATATGCAAGCGAAACAGATCAAAATTGTCCAGGATTAGAAAAATTAAAACCACGTAGAAGCGTAAAGATCTGCTTGAATTTTTGATCCTGGATGTTTGAATTCAGCTACCCTAACGGCCTTCTCTCCTCCTGACCTACTATTATAATATTTTTACAGGAAATGACTTTCAAAAAATCTTTTCAGGCACTTTTGAAAATATATAAGAGCTCTACAATAGTGTTTTTCTGAAGTAGGTACAAAGGGTGATTCTAAAAATATCTAAATTGGGGTTAATTCTATAAATTGTGAGATAGCAGACCTAAGGCTGTATTAATCTTTTAATCAATAATTGATAAATAATCACATGTGCATTTTAAATTCGGAAATTTGATTTAATCACATGCTAAGCAATTGTTTCGAAGAGATTAGGTAACTTTTTTTGCAAATTTTTTATTAGTACGTGACAAAAATCCCATCAATAAGTTGGACTTTGGAAAAAAAACTTGAAATAATTTTGGTTACGAGACTTAAAATTCAAGTATACTAGGTACTACTTATATTTTTGCTAAGATTGGCACATTTTCTTCAGCAAATGTTGTTATTATTATTTTTATTCTAATACTGATAATCAATATTTTTATACAATAGCCTTTTTTTTATTAATGAAATTAAATCATATGATGAGGTTAAAGTATTTTCTTATATTGACAAAATTTATTCTGTAATAGGAAACGAACCCATTTACGACACGCTTCCATAGCAAATAAGAGAGGACTTCCTCCTAAGCTTGCAATGTCTCATTCAGTCTGTCCATCCGGAGTAGGTAAGGATCCCTAATGGATATGGACTTCAAAGGCAAAAAGGGCTTTGGAAGGATCTCATTATTTTCCAGCGACTTTTTCACCCTCATAAAGAAGTGGTGAAGCGCTGTTTTTGCTTCTCCTGCCCTGTAGGCAAACTGGTCGCGAGATAGAGGATTGTTTTTTAACAGATCGTCCCTAATATGCATCCCCATCGTGTTCAAGAAATAAAACGTTTTCCTTCTCGTTCTTCCATGGGTTCCCTCAATTTTCCCTTTTTTTATTGTTACTTTTGTATATTTTTCAGCATAACGATATATGGCGTCTCTCTCTATCTCTGTGGTACCCAAAAATAGCCAAAACAACCATCTTTTGGTTGGTCCACTCTTTGATATTTTTGAAGATTTTTTCTTCCAACCCTCTTGACCTTCCCGATGTTTCTTCTACCAAAGAGAATTCCGGGACAAGATTGATTTACGATTGTGTAATAATTTTTTATCACAAGCATCGTGCAAAGACATGTAAAATTATTTTCTAAAGACTTTATTCAACAAGGGAAAAAAACAATATTTTGCAGGTGTCCCTTTTGAAAGATAAGTCTTAAAGTGATCCCAATTATTATCATTTGCAACGATCCGCTTTTCACTGGAATTTTCTTCTTTCTCAGGTGATTGATGAAAATACAAATATGGTATTTGACTTTTGATCGTCTATCTGTTTATGTTATAGTTTATACAGACTCGTACTAAAAATACTTTAAGGACATCCGGTCACTGAAGGTGGCTTGATCTAATTCCCTTAAACCGATAATCATACACTCGTTGTAATTTTGTATTATCTAATTATCTTTAAATTATACCATGGATATTATTATTATTATTTGATTTTCTTATTTCCTATATTATAATTAAATTAATTCCTCGCCTTATTCACCACTGACCCCTCTTTATAATAAATTATAGAACATTTTCTGTAATTATTAAATCTTAAAAGGGCGTTCCTTCTAATTACACAATATTTATGATAACGTATTTCTAATTTTGCCCTCTCCATGGCACGTTCCACTTGAAAATTTTAGCAACAAGATAATTTTTTTATCTTCTATAAACTCGCCTATATATTAAGGATCAAAAACTGGAATCACCAGAAGAACTCGAACCTTTTTCGAGGATCAAAATTGTGTTTTAATTTGGTGCAGTTTAAGTTTCTAAAACATGAATGAAAGTGAAACCCAAACCATTAAAAAAAATGGTGACATTTGGAAAAATGATGGTGAGTAAAAAAATTAATTAGTAATATTTCCTTATATTTAACAAAAAAAAAAAATAATGGTACGCGGAATTTGAACCCACGAACGTTAGCATCATTTATGTTAAATTAAAAGTTAAAATTTGTATTTCAGGTGTCACAAAAGAAAATATTGAAGAACTATCCCCTATGTTTCAATATGGGGACCATAAAGCCGCTCATATTTCACCTGCATTAAGAGTTTTACTTTTGATTACAAGTCTGGTGTCTATAGTCTTTGCTACAAATAGAAATTTGCGCATATGGTAAGACAAAAATTTATAACCCACAAAACATAGAATAACAATTAAAATTTTAGGAATATCCAACAATATTGGATTGCAGCTGTGGAGGTTTGCCAAACGTATTGGGAAAAGCTTTTAGATTTAATGGGGGAAGAAACAATTACAGTTTATGCATATTTTCCAATTGCGGTAGTAATCGTTTCTTATTGGGCTCTTGGTTTGATTTATACGATATTGGATGTTACAAATAAGCCAAGTGCTTTGAGAAGATACAAGGTACAACCTGGAATGAACGAACCTATCACGAAGGAAAATCTCATCAAGGTAAGCTTGGCAGAGGATTCTCCTTATTGACCAAAACGATTTTGGGTACCTAGTTCTCCTTAATTAAATTTCGTATTGGTTTTTAGGTGATTAAGAATGTTGTGATAAATCAAACTGTGGTGACGCTTCCCATGGCACCCATATATGCGCTCCTTATGAATTGGCGTGAATACGCACCTGTTAGGGAACTTCCAGGCTTCCAACAATTAGTTTTTGAACTTATCATCCATACCATATCTCAAGAAATTGGTTTTTATTACTTCCACAGGTATTTAAACGATTTTCTTTTAGGAAGAAGTAAGTTTAACTGTTTGTTATTTTTAAGACTTCTTCATCACAGACGGCTTTACAAACACATCCATAAATGGCATCATGAATGGACTGCTCCATTTGCTATTGCAGGACTTTACACCCATCCAATTGAACATGTTATTACTTTTATTCCACCCCTATTCAGTGTTTTCATGATGGCTTCGCATCCTGTTACTGCCGCCCTTTGGTATATCGGTGCAATGTTTATAATCTTGCATACCCATTCTGGATACCATCTTCCGTTTTTCCCATCCCCGGAAGCCCATGATTATCACCACGCAAAGTAAGTACTAAAGGTACTAATTGTTTAATTTGGTAATTAAAATAATCTTTTTAGGTTTAATGAATGTTTCGGGGCGTTGGGATTTTTGGATCGTCTTCATGGGACTGATAAAAAATTCAGGACTACACGGTCATATGCTCGTCATTTCTGGATGATGAGTTTAACACCCGCAAGGGAAAGAATTCCTGAACCTAAACGAGAATAATTACCTACTAATTCATATCTTTTAGGGTTGTGATAGTAAAATAGAATTAACAAACTGTAGAGTTACTAGTAATATGTTCCTGTTAGTGATCTGATCGATGTAGTAGGTATGCACTCTTTAAATTGTAATTTTTTAAAAAGAATTTAAGAAGAGGGTAGGATGTTGGATTATTTTATTTTTATGTTAAATAATTTATAATATATTATTCTGAAATAAAATACAAATAAAAAATAATTTCAAAGTCTATGATTTTCCATTGCATTGATACAATCGCATAATTCAAGGAATTGGTTCAATGCCGCAATATTTTAAAGATAAGTTTAAAATTGCATTGCACTCAAATAATATCACGTAATACCGAATCTAGGGAAAATAAATTCATCACACCTTGAAATTCCGTAGAATTCTTGCAGATACTTAAATCTATGGGTAGCGTAATAGCGTTATTCCCTGCCGGGGGTGTTAAATCATAACAAAAAAGAGTAAAGTACACGATGTCGTAAAATGAATAAAGAGGGATAAAAGAAAAGGGCGGAATAGTCATATGGGTCGCATGGAGGAGGAAAATAATTTCCAAAAATCAGCAAACAATGGAGGACCCTGTAAAAGAGACAGATGTAAACCTGGGTTTCTCCATCAGTCGAATAAACTAGGACAGACAACTAGGAAAAATTCTTCTAGTCTTAAACCTAATACTTTTATTTGTCTGATCAAAAAAAGAAAATTATTAGAACGATCTTTGGAACCAAATCGTTATCATCTATTTGATGTAGTACCTAATGGATAATTTTTTACCAGGAACAGTAAAAGTGTTTCTAAATGTCCAAACTCCAAAACACAATCAACATTCCTATATAATATGTGCTGTGCGTATGTGAATGTCCAAAGTCTTAGGCACTTCTAATCCTGTAAAACACTTGGAAATCATTCCCAACACCCCTAGGTTTCAAAATCGTAGAAAGACGAAGGACAATCCGGATATGTTACAAGAAAACCTACCAAAATTGAAAAAATCAATGTCAGAGTAATAACTGCTGCAGATGGTGACGCAGGTACAGTAATTTGGAAGTCGTTTTCAACACCAGGGCATAGACTAATGAAACTTTAAGCTATATCTATTTGCCTATTTCCAAGGTCTAAAATTCGTAGAAAAATGGGGCACAAGAGGGTTGCCATGGGTTAGTCGGGAAAAGGCTTACTGTTACTAGACTAAAAACGTTTCAAGTGTGGAAAGGACCAACGTGGGAGGAGGAATTGCTGTACTAGATGGTTACCTATCTACACATAAATAAATAACGTTCGTAGGTTATTCCTAGCATAAAAAAATAACAAACAAATTAGTCTCATCCTGTTGCAGGATATAGTTATGATAAGAAAAACGTGAGAGTTATAGCCTTGGGCATAGTCTGTTCGAAATATACCCAGCTCAGGTGATTGCAATCAGTTAATAGATACTCAATTGCGTAAGCCCATTCATTACTCGAATCTCGAGTACTATTACTGGGAATTTATAAAAGCGCGTCACTAGAATCAATTAGCACGTGAGAGCTACAGGTAAACCCAAAATTTGGATTCAAAGGTTATAGAAAGGAATACTTTTCAAGATTATTAAAGATTAATATTTTATATGCATATTTTAATATGCAATCAAAAATTAAAGTGTTGTAGTTAATTTAGGGTAACTTCCGGAAATACCGGAAGTGCTCCAAGTGATATGAATATCTGGTAGCCCTCACCTACCCTACAAAATTACGTCATAACTCGGTATTCGTTTGGTTTAGGGGGGTAGTTGTATTGAAGTTTTTTGTTGACAAATGAAAGGTCTATCCATTGGTATCAAAATATACAGGGTGTTTGATTTAAAAAATAAACTTGGTGCGACTTCCGGGAAAACCGGAAGTGCTCCAGGTGATATGAATATCGTATCTGATAGCCCTTGACCTACCCTACAAATGTTCTCAAAGAAGTACACCTGTATTTTTCCAAATAAAGGCGCTATATCGGGGAGAGACACACATGGCAACTTGATTAAAATTACTTCCGGTCATAACTCGGTATTCGTTTGGGTTAGGGTGGTAGTTGTATTGAAGTTTTTTGTTGACAAATGAAAGGTCTATCCATTGGCATCAAAATATACAGGGTGTTCCATTTGAAAAAATAAACTGGAGGTTACTTCCGGTTAAACCGGAAGTGCTCCAGGTCATATGAATATCGTATCTGATAGCCCTTGACCTACCCTACAAATGTTCTCAAAGAAGTACACCTTTATTTTTCCAAATAAAGGCGCTATATCGGGGAGGGACATGGGTACTTTGCATTGGGACTAAACAGTCAAAGCCCATCACAAGCTGATGAAGGAGAGGAGGGTAGTATTGGTACTTTTATTAATTGAGAGCACATTCTGTAAGAGGATAAAATCGTTTGGAATGAGAGAACAAGAAAAACGGGTAACTGCAGAAAACTTTATTTATTTTCAAATTATTTTGATCGTGATTCTTAAAACGGTGTATTTTTTTGTGTGCCTATTAATAATAAAAACAAGCAAAGTAATTACAATTTATTTTATTATACAATATTATTTGGTCATCAAAGTCAAACATCAACAACAAACTAACGAGATATCACACATTATTGCATAAATTCATGAGATACAAAAATATTTATCTTTTTTGTTACTCATCACAAGTTATTATTTTAATCTTAGCACCAATATTGCAATTTTGATTTGGCAAAAACCTTTCAGTTATTACATTTACTAATCATCCAACAATAAATTTAAACGCAATAAACTGATAAGCTTATTTTGATCTGTATATAAATATCAAACGTAACTCCTACGTATAAATCATCATTCATTCATTAATCTTACACACAAATAGAAAGTTTTAAATAAATGCAAATTTAAAAACGAAAACAAGATAGAACAGACTCAAATACATTTATTGGAAGGAACAAATTTTTTCAAACAAAACAAACTAATCAAAATTTAAAGGATGTTTATAAAAATGAGCTGCCGCGATTCAATGAAAGTACAGGCAACTTGACCACGTTTATGAACACCTCTTAACGCTCATTTTCAATTATCATACATTCCGTTGATTAAAAAATCCATTCTTCTATAATGCCGGTATTTCCACCATTCTGCTCCACGTTTATATAAAACAGAAATCAAAATTGCAACGAAAGGCACCGATAATATAACAATAACAATAGGTACGACATATTTTTGAGTTTTTCCTTGATTATTCTCACTTATCAAATCTAAATTAGGCACTTTTGGCATATTCTGATTTGCCGAGGAGTTAGATTTTGATTGGAAATGCGACGGAGCATAAGGTTCATCACTTGCAACCGTCATGATAGGCTTTTTGGGCTTTGAAGGTTCAACATCAGTAAAATTTACTCCTTTCCTTGCAGATATTTTCTTATGATCCGATGGTTCTGTTTTATTTAAAACAGGAGGTACTTTTTCAAGTATTGGAATATTCCGTACAGGTTGTTCCGTGGTTGTTGTCGATGTACTTGACGAACTTGTAGAAGAACTTGGTGAAACACTTGATGCTAAAATTGGAGTATTGTTAGTGAACGGTTCTTCGATTACATGTTCCCGATTGTGCAGTAGAGAAATGTTAGCAGCTGGCAGCGTTGGCATTTTAATTTTTCCTCCACCTTCTATAATGATTGCTTCAGTTTTGTTGGGTGTTGGAATATCATGATTAGTGTTATTAGCTGCCTTTATTTCATTCGTTTTGGCTGAAACTGGAGATGAAAGAAGGGAGCTATTCTGTGCTGAAATTAGGGTTAGAAAAGTTAAGTTTTGGAGCACAAACACAACCACTAGTTTTTTATTGAAAATATACATTTTTATTAGTGTTTTCAGGATTTTGGCACATCTAGTTTAAGTCTGGTACACAATAACAGGAAAAATTAAAGAAAAATATTAAAAAAAAATTTTGACAGCCAATGTTGTGGCATTTTTAAGATTACCAACATTCAAAATCGTCAAAAGAAAGTTACTAGAAACCAGCCAGATTCAAATTTAAACTGTATTGTCAAAATTGACGATTTTGTCTGTGAAAATCAAACAATTTATGTTATATTTGTGAAAAACCAAGGGTTGTGTTTGTGAAAAACCCAACAAAAACTGTGTGTGTGAAAAATAAATGATTTATGTTGTGCCTGTGAAGTCGCATGGTTTTTGTCGTGTCCGTGCTGAACCAAAAGTGTTCCCTGTTTGTAATACACAAAAGGTAAATCTTTCTTTAAATAAGTTGTTCAGAATGTTATTATACATATAGGGTGTAGAGGAAATTGGAACAAGTCGACTAACTTAAAGTTAACGATTACTAGTTTTTGTCTTGTGTCTGTGTCAGAAGTTTTCGATATTTGTAAATTGTAACACATAAGCATACAAAGTAAGTCTTTATTTAAGTTGGTTGATGAATTTCTTAGTATATACAGGCTGTAGAGGAAATTGGAGCACACTGAGTAGCTTAAGATTCCTGGTTTGCATCAGGCCCACTCCTATGTCAACAAGTGGGCAAGATCAAAATCGCTGTTTCTGGATGTATTATCAACCCCATTCTCTCTTTTACTCACTGATTCGTATCCATATCTTTAACAATTTCTCTTATAACAAAACAACCAAAGATCAAACGACTGATTAGGTAGACCTCGAGGATGTACTACTGACACTCTAAATCGTTCACCAGTATTTCTGTAGGTTTTAGGGAAGAAAATAAACAAATCCAATTTCAATACCACGTTTATTTGCAACTATATACAAAGACTTGTTATACATTTATATAATTTAAAGGAAAAAAAGCAAAATTACAATGTAAATATCATGTTTTTATTGCTTCATTCTCAATGTTATCATTCACAAAATGACTAAACATGCTGCCCCTGTATATGTTGTGAGTAATCGAGCCCAAACGACTATATTCTAATTCGACTAGTAAATTACCTAAGACTATAAAACCTAAAGCAAAACATAAAAGTGCAGCAAAATAGAAGAATTCATGTATTGAACCCGTTGCAATTGATTTTTCATAGTTATCTTGTAAGTTGTCACTGAATTTTTTACATCTGTATAGTACCCTCTGCCTGAAACATAAAAAAAAGATTACTTTTGTGGTTTAATAGAAAATAAGTTGAGGGTTGAAAGTAACGGAAGGCCAAAGCCCTGAATTCTAATACCAACACTAATAAACGTACCTCAGTGTTAACGTTGATATATCCACATTTGTATTTTGAACCGTGTTAGGATTATCATTTTCTTCGTTATTATCAGATTCTTCACTTTGGTTGTAAAAAACATTTTCATCTAAATTTATTGGACTATTTTCTGCAATTCCTTCTTTAATTTTGTCAAGATCAACACCTAATCTAAAAATATAAATGAGTTTGTGAAACAAATAAAAACAACAAAACTGAGTAGGTATGTTAGTCAAGTTTTTGAAAATTTATTAACACAAAGAAATCTATTCTTACTCGAGTCTGCTAGGACGAGAAGACCTTGCGAAAGCTGATACTCGAGATGTGAGATCGGAAGTCCTTCTGGTTATTCTTCTGATATCTGGATTGACTCCTATAGGAAGTTTTACAGGATCTTGAGGTTGGGAAACTGTGGCTATACTAGCACGTCTTCTTGTAATTATTCGACCATTCGTAGACACAGTAGTTCGTGATTTTGTATTTGTTGTGTCTGATGAATTTGTATCTTGTAAAACTCTCCTAAAAAATATTTTGATTAGTAAACCAACTATTAACCAGCATTTTTACCGAGTTGTTTGTTTGCAAACATTAATTTGAGGTGACTTCCGGAAAAACCGGAAGTGCTCCAGGTGATCTGAATAGCCCAACTGGTAACCTTAGGGATACTCTTCAACTTTACTTAAAGAAGTGCACCTCTATATTTTCAAATAAAAACGCTACACCCGGGAGAGACAGGAGAAATGTGCATGGGGAATTTATTGAACTTCTTCGGGTGATAACTCGCTAACCGTTCGTTATAGCATGATAGTTGTGTTAAAGTTTTTTGTTTAGAATTCAAAGTTCTATCATTTGGTATCAAAATATACAGGGTGTTCCATTTAAAAAAATAAACTTTATGTGATTTCCGGAAAAACCGGAAGTGCTCCAGGTGATACGAATATCCTATCTGGTAGCCCTTAACCTACCCTACAAATTTTCTCAAAGAAGTAAAGGTCTATTTTTCCAAATAAAAGCGCTATGTCGGGGAGAGACACGAGAACATTGCATGGTGACTTGATCAAAATTACTTCCAGTGATAACTCGGTAACCGTTCGGTTTAGGGTGGTAATTTTATTATAGTTTTTTGTTAAGAAATGACAGGTCTATCTATTGATATCAAAATATACAGGGTGTTCCATTTAAAAAAATAAACTTGGTGTGATTTCCGGGAAAACCGGAAGTGCTCCAGGTGATATGAATATCCTATCTGACAGCCCTTGACCTACCCTACAAATGTTCTCAAAGAAATACAGCTCTATTTTTCCAAATAAAAGCGCTATATTGGGGAGAGACACGAGAACATTGCATGGTGACTTGATCAAAATTACTTCCAGTGATAACTCGGTAACGGTTCGGTTTAGGGTGGTAATTTTATTCGAGTTTTTTGTTAACAAATGCCAGGTCTATCGATTGGTATCAAAATATACAGGGTGTTCCATTTAAAAAAATAAACTTGGTGTGATTTCCGGAAAAACCGGAAGTGCTCCAGGTGATATGAATATCCTATCTGGTAGCCCTTGACTTACCTTACAAATATTCTCAAAGAACCAAAGTTCTCTTTTTCCAAAGAAAGGCGCTATATCGGAGAGAGACACGGGATCGTTACATGGCGATACTAAAACCATTGTTCAACTGTTTTTTTTACTATACGTCTATATGTCTATTGTCTAATATTCAATTATCGATAATTTAATATATACAGGGTGTCCCACAATAAGATGTTCATAACTTACCAGGGCGTTCTTGGGTTGTTAGAAAACTTTGAATAAAACCGGACAATCCAGGAACATCCTATTACAGAACACCCTGTACCTGTACCTATTTTCAAATGTATCAGAATCCTCAATAAACTCATTACCTACTTTGTATACTGCAATTGTTTCCTAGTAGAATCCCTTTGTTGTTTCAACAATGTCACATGGTTGATCATCAAACTAACAGATTCTGCGAGTCGTTCTTCATGTTGCACAGCACCGAATCTTTCAGCTGAAGTAGCAGCATGTGAAGAAGCCCTTATAACTATATCTATTTGAGATAAAAGCCCTGCTAAAAGTTCAGCTGTATGTGTGTCTACACAAAGGGGTTGAATACGATTTACTTTCTCTATTAATCGTTCAATCTCCGAGATTAGATTGGTTTCAGTTTGGTCTCGATATCTTCTTTGGCGTTCACATCTATCTTTTATTGTTGCTGCATCTATGGTGAAAGCTAAGGCTAGTGCAACAAATTTTTGTTCTAACTCTTCTTCGTTTAATCGTTCTCTGTGAAGCAAAAAAAAGTGATAGTGTTAGGTATCAAAAAGAAGAAGTTTACAATAAAATTCGGAGGACCTACAGTTTAGTATTACAAATTTGAACACCCTGTATAGTTTATTACCTTGGTCCTTCTCCATGAAGACCTAATTTATCTAAAAATGAATTAGGTAGACTGGGAAATACGTCTGTTAATTCTTGATTGAATATTTTTCCTGCTTGGCCATCTGACATAGAGCGGAAGAGTTTGCGAATATCATATGCCTGTAACAAAAATTTCCCTTTAGTAATTTATTACAACTTATTTTCATATGCAATATTTTTAGTTATCGTTTCCTGATGTATTTTTTGAAATAAATTTTCAATTACGTAGAGATTCGGTACACTACGCAGATTTTGACGTGTTAACATGTTTGCCAGAGTTATTAATTTATGTATATAATATTCTTCTGGAAAATTTTACAAATACCCTGATGTGCTGAAATAATAACCAGAGGCAAAATTTAAAACGTTTGTTTATTTTATTCTGTCACATGCTGCAGAAGCGTGAAATCTTCTTTTCATTTTTCATGTCTGTATTACTAGTCAAAATTGCGTCATTACAACGCTATAAAGTTTATATTTTAATATTCCCTGGTAATTAGTTTAAAGATTGAATTTAATGGAAAAAACCTTTAATTTTTTTGGGGAATAAAAATTAAAAATGTTAATAAATTAAATAGAGCTGGGAAGTTGTAATTAATCTATTCGTAATAAAAACGATAAAAACAAATCACATTGGATCATTTTCATTGATGACCTTGAAAAGTTGCATGAAATTCCAAACACTTATTTTGCTTCCGGAAACAATGTTATCCTGAGCAACAAATTTAATCACAAACTATTCAGATTCGCTTGAACGGTTATTAAATTTAAATTCTTCCTGACCTTGTAAATTTTCATAAATCATATAAAAACAATATATTTTCATGTTTCTAGAACAGTTTAGATTATTTTTGCAAAGATGTGTACTCACTGCCCTAATTTGATAAACGTGCCAGAAAATTGTAATAAACTTTTAGATTTATGGAAAACGAAATAAAATGTAAATAAACATATTCTATATGTTTTGAAATATTGGAAAAATAGAGTAATAAAAGAAAATACGTTTCTGTTTTATGTTTTGGTTTATATTGCTATTATAGATTAATTTTATTTTATTTGAAATTATATTACCTAGGTCCCTCCCTGGATAATCCAGGATTTTTTAATTAAAACCAAGTTTTAAGACTTTAAGGATATAAACATTAATGGTTCAAAAAGTTTGTTTGCAGGTGGATTTTAGATACTACGATATTTAATGTTAATTTTGATTATGTAATGACCGATATGTTAATTATGTAAATAATTTTTTTAAGTATGCCTCATGTGGGGAACTACGTTTTTTAAAAAGAAAGTTACCGTTTGATTTGGAATTTGGTAGTTTTCCTAAATCGGTTTGTTTGGAGTTTCAAAAACCGTGATTCATCCCCGATTTACATAAATTTTTTAAATACTTTGCTATCTTACTTAAAAATACGTTATCAAAAAAAAAACAACAAAATTATTATCGTCAATGTGTTCCAATTATTTATTAATAATTAAATATTGAACTCTTTAGTTAATCATTAATGATTCAGCAACTTGATTTTTCCACTATTTAATAATATATTTTTCTTACTTACCATTGCAATTGAGGAAAGTTGCATTATAAGTCCTATCATGAAAATAAATTACTGAAATTTCTGATGTTCTTGTAAAACAAAAATGAGTAGAATCATGCTAATTTATTATAGACCTTATCAGTAAATTCTTTGAAGATATAAAAGCATTTTATGTATATCTTTTAATCCAAGTACCATGCTAATATAATTAACAGATAATAAGGTATAATTAGAGGGGATTTATTGAAATATCAAAGTCTGACAAACGGAATTTATAATATTTAATCTGTGTAGTAGAAAATTATTTTAATTATCCGTAATTAATAATCAATTTTTAATTATACGTTTAAAGTGTCGCAAACTTTATGAACAACAATTTTATATCCTCATTGATTATTTTTATAACTTGGTAATTTAAATTGCAAAACTATTCTAATATTTTTGAAATATTACAGTTGTAATAAATCACACACGAAGTTTGTGGACAACTGACATTAATGATAACCTTAAGAATTGTAAACATGCAAACGGTAGTAGTGAGAAAGAAATAAACAAACAAACAAAAATCTTAAGCCAATGTTTTAAAGTTAAAAAAATTCCATCTTACACACTAAAAATAGTAAACACATAAAAATCGTCCCAAATCTTTCCTGACGGACCGGACAAACGGCCGGAGTACCTCAAGGCTCAATACTGGGGCCTACTTAAGAAAGTCCAAAGATTTCAAAATAAGATTCTCAACTCAGCCTGGTATATACGTAACACCGTATTATTTTGGGGGGTTAATTAAAATTACAAATGGGAAGCTGTTGGGACGAAGTCGAACACGCATTGCATCACCTGGAGATGGAATGAAGAGATTGATGATTATTTAATGGATGTTAAGTTTAAAAAAGTGGAAGTGCAAGCCTCCCTTTTTTTGGGTTCCTGGAGGTCCAAAACACGTATTTCCGCGAAAATCTCAATTCCGAAAATTTTCATGATATCAATACTTCCCTATACCAGTGTGGTGGTATGTGAATGGTGAGGGAAATTTTAAAAGAAGGGTTGATGATGTGAGGGTGAGCAGAAAAAAAGAGAGTAGGGCTTTTTTTTTATCTAATTGGAAATGACGCAAATAACAGTTGGCTGTATTTATAAATTGTAAATATAGTAAAAAAAAAATTAAGGTCATACTTATAAAAATTTTTGTATTTAAAAATTCCATACATTTTTTTTTCTCGGAACTTTGCATACAAACGCAATTAAAACAAGGCATATTTGCATGTCTCAAATGCTTTTATATAACTGAGGTCAACATGTTATTAAATTAATTGATTCGTATTGATAAATTGACCCTTTGTCACTTGTCATTGATTGCAAATATTCTCGATTCCCTTATAAAAATCCTTGATTATATTGTTCGTACTATCCTTAGTAGAAGTTTGTGAAATTAATAGATTTTGTGTTTTTTTTTAACGAACTAGAATTATTTTGTTTCCACAACTAATAATTAAGGCTAATACTACATCGATTGAATGATCATTGACCTACATTTGCAGGCCAGAATAATTAAAATGTTGGTGTTAAATTTAAGACGTCTACAATCACGTGTGTATGGCAGATACAGAATGTTTTGCACCTTCTGGAATGTTTACAGTAACAATTAGCGAAACTTAAGATTTTTCTGGTACCTGCTCGTAATTCTACATCATACAAAACTATTACGTCTGCAATTAGTTTTCATTGCAATAATTCGTTGGATAATATACGAGGGATATTTGAAAAGTCCATGGTCAGAAATTTTTTTTATCAAGATAATGCACCTGCTCACACAATTTTTGTTC
This sequence comes from Hemicrepidius hirtus, assembly GCA_963082805.1. Taxonomy (NCBI): domain Eukaryota; kingdom Metazoa; phylum Arthropoda; class Insecta; order Coleoptera; family Elateridae; genus Hemicrepidius; species Hemicrepidius hirtus. The sequence goes on from OY720167.1 coordinate 25,966,364, forward strand.
CTATGAATAAAACAAGAAGAATTATCCAGATAGTGGTCTTTAAAAAATAATATCCTTAAAACAAACCACGTCGGTTTTTCTCAGCTATCTCCGGAACCCTATCAGATCAGATCGTTCGAGGGGTACATATGATCAAACTAATTTGTGGCACCCTGTATATCATACTTTAAAGAAAAAATGCATGTAGATTTTCAGGTATGTTTACATAACATTCGAAAACCTGTCTGACTATGATTAGAATACGATTTGAATCGACTCATATATTAATTATATGGTCTGAGTCTGTTAAAATGAACGAGGTCAATGAAATATTCACTTGCGCGTGGTTGCTAATAGTATAGTTTAAAGAACCGGAGAATAAACTCCTTGAAAAGAACTAGATTGCTGAATTAGGAAATGTTTACGATTTTCCATATTTGAAGTGTTTGCGAATGCCATTCTACGACTCATTGGGATAGGAAAGAAAAAATATAACATATCTTTTTGTGTTACTTTAAGAATAAAAGGGGACTGAAACGTTATTATTGTAAATAAATTATTAAAAGTTCAGGTCATTATCATAAAATATACACAGTTCATGCGTGCTTATTACTTTTAATTACTTTATGGTAATATTCAGGAAGTAGTAGGTAGGTATATAAAAGAGATTTTGGGAATCACCAACCGACAACTTTCGCTAAATTAATATCGAATTATCGGCCTTCAATTTATTTTTTTTAAATTTCTATAATGCGTATAGTTAACACGATCTTATTTTTCAGGTTTCAGCGGATAGAAGAAAGCTTCAGTGTTCAGTCGTATAGAATTCGTCGTGAATCATAAATGTAAGTCAATTTTAGACTTTTGTTAAAATTTTTAATTTATGAATGGAAATGGTTTGGTATTATTTTTATCGAATTAATAAGAAAAAAATTCCCTTAAAATACTAAAAGGGGATGAAGAAGCTTTCAGTCATCCATGGTTTAGTTGAAAAACTAAATTTAAACAATTTTAGGAGGGATATTCACATAAATATTAAAAAAAAAAACTTCTGAATAATAACTCGATTATGTGAACTAAATAGATGTCTTATAAAAATTGATTTGTTCATATAATGGAGAGATTTCGAATTTTAGACACCTTTGATTGGTTTTACAGTAACACTGAAGCTTATTTATTCAGTTTTTCACTGAAAGAACTTTAATTGCTTCATAATTATGCACAGACATGATTAATGAAGTGTTATCACTCGCGTAGTTTAAACGTTTGAAACAATAAGGACGAAATATTTTGCAAGGAATTTCAGTATTTTATTTCACGTTCCTAACATAACAAAGTGGCTAGTAAAGTCCCTTTTGTAATCAGAGGTTAAGGTGGCTAAGAAAGACGAACAATCAGTATTGTTCCTTGAATCGAGATTGAAATTGTTCACTCTATAATATTAAATTGTAATATTAAATAAATCACTCATAATGAAATATTTACGTAGCGCTGTGTTTCTAATTTTTATGGAATGCTCGAGCGGGTTAAGCATTTGCCTCCGCACTTAATACTCACTACAACATTAGCCCCACAAGGGGTGAAAATTTTCCTGAACAAGTTCAATCCGTTCCGTCTATGGTTGTTGTCTGTTACCTGCATGTAAGAAGAGAATCTTTTTCCAAAAGATACGCCGATAAATATATTTTTTTGATTCGCGTTGTTTAAACCGTTTAGGGGTAACTTTTGGTGTCGCGGTGGCGCTTATGAAGAAAATTAGAAACATGTTGAGGAGTTTCTGGTGCATGTACAGGAAGATGCTTAGGTTTTGGTAATAATACCATCGAATATTACGTATTCTTTGGTCTGCACTGTTGATTACTGGAAAAATGTTCGGCAAAGGCCGTGGCCAGGGTTAAAATTATCGTAACATTGTCTATAGACCGCAGCGTTGCACACGTCTTTCAGAGAGGTTTTCCTAGGAAGCCTTTCAGGCTTCTTCAGAGAAGAAAAACTGTTTTTTTTACAGGATCGGCTTTGAAAAATTATTATTCCGTTGGTATGGAAATTGTACAGACCTGTTTTTGCAGGGGTTGGTGTATACGCAGTATCGTTTTGGCCCGGACATTCATATCAACGCGTTTAACTAAAATTTGAATAAGGGTTGATTGCAATGTAATGTCGTTTGAAAAATCGAACACTTTTGCTTGGATTGCTCTCAAAAAGTAAAACGAGCGTGAATGTTTATGATAAAAATAATTAAAATTGTTAAGCAGTAGCCTTTAGGAGTGATTAATTGGAGGGAGGTCAGAGATAAACATGATTTGTTGTCTGTTTCAACAATATTTCTTATAATAAAGGTAATATTTTTAATTTATGTTTAGACTGGTTTCAAAGTTTAATCTTTTTTTACATTTTTTTGTAAATCCAAAGGATAAGACAATAAGTTTTCTTTTTCCTGTATTTTTTGTCCCAAAAACATGACTAAGAAAATTTTTAATCGCTTTTCTGAAGTTATTTATATCCTGACAAAGCTGTTCCCATTTTACCGGAAAAAGTATGCAACCGCAGTTCTGATTATGGTCTTTCCTACTTTGTTAACGTCTTTTACGTGGTCGTTTAACAAATTTAGACAATCGGTCCTATTTAAGAAACAGAATAAGTCATTTATTGTAGGCGGTTTAAAAATCGACACAGCACAGAAATCAGAGGTCAAAACAATTAATTTTTTCTTGCTCACCTTTATTAATTTGTTATCTTCAATCAAGTCACCCTCGTTAGTTTTGGCTTCATCCCCAAAAGTTTCAGGATCTTCACTAGTATCCGAATTACTACTGGAAGCACTTGACATAGACCCTCTTGAAACGTTTCTAGGCCTCGTAAAAGAATTTTCCAATAAATTCAAGCTACCTTCTGAAGATGGGGTGTTGTTATTTAATTCAACTAGTTTGGGGTTTGTTAGATGCGAAGAAATTTCAGTCATATTCGATTGATTGGGAATTGAGAAGAGCCACAACGCGATATTATAAGAGCTCGATCGCGAAGCAACTGAATATTTAAAAGCGCGTTTCTAACTTTTACAATTTGCAAACGCTTCGCCCCACTTCTGACGTAACTATTGGATTCCATTATTGTAATTTTTTAAGGACTTGAATGGTAATTTGTTGATATTCTCGTGGGTAACGGGTTTAAATACTTTACAGTTCGATGGTGCATTTCCAAAAATGGAACGAATTCTTTCTTGAAATAATTTAAAAATGATTTCTAAATTGTTTTTAACTACCCCAAAGTGTTTATACAGGGTGTAACACAACTTATCCGAAAAAAATTAACCATATATGCACTTTTAAATAAGAAATCGATTTGTTAAAATTTTTTTTAATAAAAGTCCCAACAGAAAACGAGATAAAAATTGTTAAAGTTACAAATTAATGAAAAAAAAAACACAACTTATCCGAAAAAATTTAACCATAGATGCATTTTTAAATAAGAAATCGATTTGTTAAAAAAATTTTAATAAAAGTCCAACAGAAAACGAGATAAAAATTGTTAAAGTTACAAATTAATGAAAATGTTAAAATAACATTTTCTACAATTTTTTATCTCGTTTTGTGTTGGACTAATGTTAAATTTTTTTGTAACAAATCGATTTCTTATTCAAAAATGCATACATATATGGTTAATTTTTTTCGGATAAGTTGTGTTACACCCTGTATTTTATTATAGGTAACTGGAATTTATATTTTATTTCTTTAAAATGCTTCAAAAAATTCAAATTCAAAAATTTTATTCAAAATAGTTTCATGTCAATAACATTCTTAATTTTTTTTATAATAAATATAGAGTTATTTTTATATACCCTTTGTTGTGTTCTTCAAAAGTTATTTAGGATTCGTAACCGAAATTAAAAATGCAAAACACTCAAAAACTATCATTAGGAGTTGATTTAGTATAGCGAAATGAAGGTGCGGCTTCTAAAGTCTTTCAAATTTAGAACCAGATTGATTTTTGCAAATTATTTCTAGGTAAATCCCCATCACATGGTAGGTCTAAATCCTTTGACCCTATATTAACCTTGAACACTCTTGTATATTAATTTTCCTGTTTTTTCTTAATTTATTTATAGAACTAAAGACAAATTATGTTTTTTTAAAAAGGTATACAGGTAATGTAACCTTTAATTTTCTCTGTATGAAGGAAAACTGATTTGAGGTCTTAAAAAATAATTTTTAGACACATATTGATGTCCTTATTTCTGAAAAAACATCCAGGCTCTTCTTTTCGTAAATGTTCCTATGGTGGTCACTTGGAGATTTGTGGAATCTTCTTCTGTGTATGTTAGGAAATGATTTGTGGATTTATTTTTACCTTGCAGATCTTCATGCTATCAGGGAATTTTCCTGTTGGATATTTTAACTATTGGTGGCAGTTGTCTTGCTATGGCTAGGTTTGTTCCGAGTCAAGAGCTATTGGTTTCTCCAGTTCGTACAATAATTTTAAAAGAATTAGTTTTTTCCTTAAAAATTAAACCACAAAATTAAAAACGTATAATAAATTATCTCTTTGATATGCAACTTTAAATGTTTATAGTATTATCTTTACTCAGACATTTAACGAGCTAATTAGCATTGGTAAAACCAGTCGACATGTAAATAAATTAAATGTCAAAAAGTGAAGGTGTTCGTTCTGTCTCCTCCAATAATATTATTATAATAATAATTACAGACATTCAAGTTTGCAACAACGAAAAATTTCCATAACGTAAACAAACTGATTGATGAAATTGGAGTGGTTTATGTTTTTAACAGAATGACTCGGAACAGGTATTAAAATTATTCAATATTATTACAGGTTTAATTTTATTATTACAAGATTAGAATAATTTATTTTGGGTAATTATTTAATTAAAACTGTAATAATTTTAGGTGTGTATTTGTTGTATAATTTATAACAATATACAATTATCTTGAGATTAAATTTTGTTTACTAGAGCGTATGAAGTAAATATTAATAAATATAACTTTTCGTTTCCTTGTACAAAATTATTTATCCAACATGCAGGAATAAATGTTATAAAATACAAGAGATGATCAAACTTCTTTGATCTATCTTTCCAATAATCAAGCTTAAAATAAAATTGCAAATTCTTTGAACTTCATTCAAAGGAAAGGATGCAGCTTTCATCTCGCAGTTACCATAACAAATAATAACTTGAAATAATGTAAATTAATATTTCAATTAGAATTTGTTTTCCATAAAGGAGGTACTACATAATAGATACACTTTTGTCACTAATTCATAAACAATTTATCTTTATATGCCCTTTGACTTCTTCGTAGATAACCTACGAAAAGGTGCTACTTGTTATTCATCCAATGGCCCAAAAATAACATTTTCTTTATAGTATCGAACATCTTTTTCTTATCTCTTTTGGTTGTAAGTTCAATACGCATCTGGAAGTTCAAGATTTTTTCCTTCAACCTAAATATTTACTGTTCTAGATTTTTCCTTTGTTTTAATTCTTAGGAAATGATCGATATTATTGGATTTCCGGTTTATTGTTGACTTTCGTTACTTTGCATAAAATGATGAGTTGTTTCATTCTGGAAAGAATTTATTTATTTCAAGGCTAAGTTTATTAGAAGAAAATTGATAGTGATTAATAGTTAACGATGATTATTTTTGATCGAGATGCAATAAATATTACACATGCGCAAAAGTCAAGAATGTTAACGATTTTATAAAGACAAATAATGACAATGACAAAAATTGCATCATGGAGCCATAAAGACCTACGGATTAATTCGTTCATGGGAAAATAACCACTAACCCTGGAATTTTCCCAAATTGCACATTACACCTCTATAGAAAATATTATTGTGTAAATAAAAAAATATCTTCATTAATAAATAAAGACACACAATTCTCTTGATATTATAATTACCTAAGTATATTAATATTATTTTGCTGATAACGAGAAATAATTACTAACAAGACATGCATTTTATAATTTATTAATGGTGATTTAATACTTTGATATAATTACATGATTATTATTTGAGATCTAGTTTAATTTGCACTCTTGACTTCAGTTCTAATTAGCAAGAATCTCTAAACAACAAAGATGTCATTTTAAACAACATTGATAACTTTATGAAGTAATGCCGCATTTCGATTTATTATCCTTGTATTGTTTGTTCCTTTTAATGACCCAGATTTTTGAGAATGCAAATGTTTACATGATTTAAAATTAGACTGAAGCATTGATTGTTCTTCGTTAAATAAAGTAAAAAAAAAAACGGAATGGTCAGTACAATCGGCAAACCTGAATCCAATAAAAAACTTACAACAAAGGATATCAAATATTTTCTACAAGAAAGCCTTGACAGAATTCGAAAAAGAAACAGTTAGTATATAACAGGAGGAAGACAAAGCATCTAAAACAAATGAACGTGGTTTGGAAAAACAAAACCGATAAAGAGGAAACGACCTTCGCAAAAGGAAACTAACATGATTTGATATGAAACAAAGCAAAGATAAAAGGGAAAGACGGTCGAAAGCAGATGCGAAAGAGGAACGAACGATAAAGTCAAGACGGGAATAGCGACTGGCAAAAATCGCATTTGGAGCAGCCAGAAGAAGGGGAACACTATTCTTCCTTACAAAAAGAACTGCCCCTTTTGATTCAAAACGTCCTTCTGCGCCAGGCACGTAACTAGGGGTGGGCCCTGGTGGGCCAGGCCCACCTAAAAATTCGTTGGCCCACCCTTGTGCCCACCCAGATTAAGGGAAAATTAAAATTGTGTAGACGTAGGTATTAACTTCTGGAAGAAATTATTCTAAAATTTAACCAACTAAAACTAAAAGAATTTATACTTCCAAAGAATCAATAAACATGTCGACCAAATCATTCTCATATTACTCATATTAGAACAGTATATTATTATGTTTATTCAAAAATTGGAATCTCAGCACTTATTCGATACCGAACACCAAGAATTAGATATTCCAGACTAAATAACTTAATAACCCTCGCCACATTAATTATTGTTCTACTGACATTTATTACGATTTAGTTTCTACGAATTATTTTTCTTAAAAAACCAAACTTTTATTTTTAAAAGTACAAAGAATCGCAGTGCCTGTTCTTATTTCAGTGTGATTAGTACACATTTGACAAGCAAGAATATCGATAGTTCTCGCATTATTTTAACTTTTTAAGTATTGTGTTGTGTTGTACTGTTGTTCGTGTAAATTGATGAAATAATTCGTGTTTGTTTATGTAATAGGCTTAGGGTGTATTTTTGTGTATTTATAACAATGAGCGGTGAAAGAAATATAAAAGACTATTTTTCTTCAATGAAAAAAATAAAAATTGACGAAACATCTGAACTGAAATATTTCAAAAGTGGTCGACGAATTTTATGCTATGCACAATAACAGACGAATTATTCTGCATTAGGTGAGTTTTTCATTTTTGTCTAGTTTTAAGTTTCAAATAGTACCTATAGGGGTTGGCCCATCGAAAAAATTTTGGTTCCATGATGGCCCACCTATGTAAATAACCCTAGTTACGTGCCTGTTCTGCGCAATAGAGTTTGGGTGGAGTTTCGCCAGGACGGAGCGCTCCATTTTGTATCACGTCGCGTTGATTGAACAGAAAGAGGTGGCTCTTGGCCACAAAGATCGGAAGACCCTACATCCCTCATTTTCTTTGGGGGCATGGTTTATGTAGAAAAATCTCGCAATAATTCTGAACCAAACCAAATGAATTAATTCTCTTACATTATCGAGGGAGCGGGTAGTATGACAATTCTGTTTTCGTTTAATAGTTATGGGACACCCTATATATACTTATCTGTTCTATAATTTAAAAAGATTTTATTAATATTTATCAGAGGTTCGTAAAATGTTTGTTTAGGCAACCCACAATGAATGGATCCTTGAAGTGTAA